>LR812542.1:43834173-43935064 GCA_903798195.1 Danio kyathit | reverse complement strand
GTGACGAGAGGAGGAGTAATAAGAAGAGGAGTGATGAGAGGAGGAGTAATAAGAAGAGGAGTGACGAGAGGAGAAGTAATAAGAGGAGTGGAGGAGTGGCGAGAGGAGGAGTAATAAGAAGAGGAGTGGCGAGAGGAGAAGTAATAAGAGGAGTGGAGGAGTGGCGAGAGGAGGAGTAATAAGAAGAGGAGTGACGAGAGGAGGAGCAATAAGAAGAGGAGTGGCGAGAGGAGAAGTAATAAGAGGAGTGGAGGAGTGGCGAGAGGAGGAGTAATAAGAGGAGTGGAGGAGTGGCGAGAGGAGGAGTAATAAGAAGAGGAGTGGCGAGAGGAGAAGTAATAAGAGGAGTGGAGGAGTGGCGAGAGGAGGAGTAATAAGAAGAGGAGTGACGAGAGGAGGAGTAATAAGAAGAGGAGTGACGAGAGGAGAAGTAATAAGAGGAGTGGAGGAGTGGCGAGAGGAGGAGTAGAGAGGAGTAATAAGAGGAGTGGAGGAGTGGCGAGAGGAGGAGTGACGAGAGGAGGAGTAATAAGAAGAGGAGTGGCGAGAGGAGGAGTAATAAGAGGAGTGGAGGAGTGGCGAGAGGAGGAGTAATAAGAAGAGGAGTGGCGAGAGGAGGAGTGACGAGAGGAGGAGTAATAAGAGGAGTGGAGGAGTGGCGAGAGGAGGAGTAATAAGAAGAGGAGTGGCGAGAGGAGGAGTGACGAGGAGGAGTAATAAGAGGAGTGGAGGAGTGGCGAGAGGAGGAGTAATAAGAAGAGGAGTGGCGAGAGGAGGAGTGACGAGAGGAGGAGTAATAAGAGGAGTGGAGGAGTGGCGAGAGGAGGAGTAATAAGAAGAGGAGTGGCGAGAGGAGGAGTAATAAGAAGAGGAGTGGCGAGAGGAGGAGTGACGAGAGGAGGAGTAATAAGAGGAGTGGAGGAGTGGCGAGAGGAGGAGTAATAAGAAGAGGAGTGGCGAGAGGTAACTGGTGTTGGTCTGCAGTGATGTCGCTCTCCTACTGACTCCTCATCTGGCTGTCAGATGGACACAGTGAATCGGCTGGTTGTTACTCTGGTAAATGTGTGTAGTGTGGTGTATCCAGCAGTCGTTCAGCTCAGTGTTGTGTTTGCGCTGCTGTTGCGTTTGACATATATCGGCCAGTTGTTGTTAATCAGATTCAGCATCTGTGAGCGTCTGCATCAGTAGCGAGGCCTCTGTTTCCATGACAACCACAGGCTGAAAATAGCTCTCTCTCTCTCTCTCTCTCTCTCTCTCTCTCTCTCTCTCTCTCTCTCTCTCTCTCTCTCTCTCTCTTTCTCTCTCTTTCTCTCTCTCTCTCTCTCTCTCTCTCTCTCTCTCTCCCTCCCTCTCTCTCTCTCTCTCTCTCTCTCTCTCTCTCACATGCATGTATTTATTGTCTCTGAAGACGTGCCAGTGTGTTTCTCCTCATTGGCTTCTCCTCCCTCTGCTTCGCCAGGCTCACCTCTCTGCTCTCCTCCATCTCCACACATATATAGTGGCTCAGTTGCCATGGAAACCTGCAGAAACTATGGTGATGGCCGCACAGCCTCGCCTCAGCAGCACCGAGCGGCTGAGCACAACTGCATGCAATGATTTATGCAAATTAATACAGTAAATTGGCCAAGTCAAACTGAAGGGACATTGTTTTGATGCTGTCAGAATAGATGTATATATACAGCTGAAGCCTGAATTATTCGCCCCCCTGTATATTTTTCTCCCCAGTTTCTGTTTTATGTAGAGATTTTTTCAACACATTTCTAAACATAAAAGTTTTAATAACTCATCTCTAATAACTGATTTATTTTATCTTTGTCATGATGACAGTAAATAATATTTGACTAGATATTCTTAAAGACACTTCTATATAGCTTAAAGTGACATTTAAAGGCTTAATTAGGTTAACTAGGCAGGTTAGGGTAACTAGGCAAGTTATTGTATAATGATGGTTTGTTCTGTAGACTATCAAAAAGTATATAGCTTAAAGGGGCTAATAATATTGATCCTAAAATGAGTTTTAAAAAATTAAAAACTGCTTTTATTCTACCATAAATAAAACAAATCAGACTTTCTCCAGAAGAAAAAATATTATCAGACACACTGTGAAAATTTCCTTGCTCTGTTAAACATAATTTGGGAAATATTTCAAAAAGAAGAAAATCAGAGCAGGGTAATAATATACAGAGATGTATAAAGTACTAGAGACCCAGACTTAAGTAAACGTACAAGTGCTCTATCAAAAAAGTGACTTGAGTAGAAGTTGAAGTGCTCTTTAAGCACAATACTTCAGTGGAAGTACTAAAGTATTCAACATTTTTTGTACTTAAGTATTGCTAGTAGTTTATTTAAAAATTTACTACTCAAGTACTGAAAGTAAAAGGACAAGTATTGCGTTATGTAGTTATTTTTAAAAAGAAGTCAAAAGACATTGTTTTGTTTATTTTAAATATCTTTTTTGGGGCACAGGATTAAGCAGAACAAAAAGAACCATGCTTTACGATTTACGTATAATATAAATAAATAAATAAATATATATATGATGGGTCAAAAACAGCATTCAGCGTGACAGCCTTTATGATAGACAGTTAACGTCATGTGAGCATTGCAGCATGTTATGAACCGCGGGTAGCTAACGGTAGTTAACTTATCTAGCTCTTATGGATAGCTCAAACTGCTGTTTTGTGTATTATATTATCTTTAACTTGACATGTTTCTTCAAATCCAACGGTAGAGTATGCACTTCATTCTACTGTATATGAACTGTCTTTCACTCCGACAAATGCAAACATTGGCTCTAAATAGGGTCACGGGTGGTCTTTTTCCTCATCGCCACGAACAGTTGAAAGTGAAGGAGTTGAAGGTGGAATTTCTGGGTTTTCCATGTCTAAAACTGAAGTGCTCTTAATGCAGGCAGGCAGCACTGTCTTCTTTGATCGTCTGATCAATAATTGATTGATTCGTAACATTTTTATAATTGTAACGAGTAACTATGCAACACATAAAAAATCTACTGGAGTAAAAGTATTAAACTCATCGAAAATATGTACTGAAGTAAAAGTGGAAGTAGGAGTAAAAAACAATACTCCAGTAGAGTACAGATACAGCCTTTTAGTACTTAAGTACAGTAGTGAAGTAGTTCTACTTCGTTACTACACATCTCTGAATAATTGTCACTGTATATAACAGTGGATCATATTCAAATCACATCAACAGAAGTCATTTAATGATTTTAATTGATATGTTTAAAGTCTGTTACTTATTATACACTGATAAACCAATAGGTCCCTATCAGACACCCGGTGCAATAAGGCATAAGAGACCAGCGCAAGCCTAATTTTTATGTTTTGCATCACGGTGTTTAAAGGTGCTGTATGTAAGTTTTTGACTGTTCTAAAGCATAAAAATACCATAATATGTGTGCAGATATTTAAGAAACATCCCAAGTGAACATACTTGTTTAACTGAAAAACAATGCTGAAGTCAGATATTCTGCTTTGAAAATGGGTTTTCCGTGCCGGAACGCTGTCTCTGTTTAGATAAATTTCATATGCACGATGCCAGTTTAGCCAATTATATGTCAGCACCCCGGGTTGCCTTGTTGGAAAACAGCGTATTTCATTCATTCATTCAGAAAGACTCTGAAAGCATGCGTCCGTGACCAAAAAGAACAGTATGGGAGACAGATGCAGTTCCACATGAGGTTATTAATTAGCAAATTACATAAATATTACGAACGTAAACATTAGGTGAGCAGGTTACATTGTAACCGCGTGTCCTAACAACACGCTGTGACGAGAGAGGCAGTGATCAGCTATTTGGCTGTTTGCACCAGACGAAACACGGCAGAAATGTAAATACAGCCTTTCAGAAGCACAGAATATGCACTCGCTCACGAAACGGTAAGGTTTAGAATCTATTTAATACATGTTAACCCACTTTAACATCAATGTAGATGCTGAATCACTCATATGTGTTTAGTTCTAAAGTTCAATTTCAGACGGTTTATTGTATTTTCCAGATCTGAGGTGAACTTTCTGCTTTCAGTATATGGCAACAAATGCCATGTAAAATGCATGCAAACTAGCATTGTTAGCATTTAGCACAGAATAAAGCACACAAGGCTTACCTGAGGTGATCTAGCTGTCATAGGTTTCTGTTGTTCAGCTGTGAGAAATAGAAGCCATTTCTAATATATCAATTCGAGGTGTTGGTTAGGACAAAAACTCCTTTTAATATGGAAAATATTCCCTCAATCGCGTGTCGTTGCTTTTATTTAGAACACAGTTTAAATCACTCGCTCCTGTACACAATCTGGCAACCCAGCTTACTTTTATTATGATCCAGGAGTGCAATACCTAGTTCAACCACTGGGTGTCAAACTTACATACTGCACCTTTAAATAGTAAATCCATTTGTGCTACTTTGTGGACTCATGGGTGTGTCGGTCTATAAAGGAGGTGTGTTACATTGTTGGTGTGTTTCTATTTTGAGGAACTGAAATAGACAGCGCCATTGACCAACTAAAAGCTGCTCTAAAGTCCAGCGTAGTTAGTTATACGCCTACAGTTGAAGCCAGAATTATTAGCCCCCCTTTGAATTTTTTTTCTTTTTTAAATATTTCCCAAATTATGTTTAACAGAGCAAGGAAATTTTCACAGTATTTCTGATATTTTTTCTTCTGGAGAAAGTCTTATTTGTTTTATTTCGAATAGAATAAAAGCAGTTTTTAATTTTTTAAACACCATTTTTGGGTGAATATTATTAGCCCCTTTAGGCTATTTTTTTTCCGATAGTCTACAGAACAAACCATCGTTTACAATAACTTGCCTAATTCCCCTAACCTGCCTAATTAACCTAATTAAGCCTTTAAATGTCACTTTAAGCTGTATAGAAGTGTCTTGAAAAATATCTAGTCAAATATTATTTACTGTCATCATGGCAAAGAGAAAATAAATCAGTTATTAGAAATAAGTTAGTAAAACTATTATGTTTAGAAATGTGTTGAAAAAATCTGCTCTCTGTTAAACAGAAAACGGGGAAAAAATAAACAGGGGGCTTATAATTCAGGGGAGCTAATAATTCTGACTTCAACTGTATGTGGGTGCAAACGCTTACACATAGCTTAATACACACAGGATGTACAGCAATACACAAATCTCTTTACATATAAAAACAATATTGTGTGTAGAATTTATGTCTTCTACATAAATATAAAAACCACTGCCTCCATGCCTCCTCTCAGGGAGCTTTTTCATGTTTGTTTATATAACTACTAGTTACATATCATAACACTTCATTTTTGCATCTCGTTTATATACACTATGAACAGCAGCTATGCTAATTATTTTCTTTATTCTCTATTTCCACCTGGGGATACTCATCCTGAGGCCCCCAGAGATTATGTAGTGCCATCGATGCGATCCAAGACCTGTGAAGAGATGATGCCAAGGTATCCATAATCCTGGACCAGGCCATATCCTGAGTTGATGCTGTGGTGGTCATGGAGGAATGGAGAGCGTGAGACTGATTCCTGAAAGTCCCTGCTTTGATCCTGTGGGCCAGCCTGAACACCCGCCGGTGCCCTACTCACACCTGCAGCTTCTCCAGGATGGATGTCCAGCGTTCTCCGGCCTCCGGCGCCTAGACTGCAGCTCCACACAGGAAGTTTGGCAAGAGGAGAAATGGTCGTGCCCAACAGAGCCTGGCTTCTCTCAAGGTTTTTTTTTTTTTCCCTTCACTTTTATCAATTGGTGAAGTTTTTTCCTCACCGCTGTCGCCACTAGCTTGCTTGGTTTGGGACGTGTAGAGCGTGACAGTCCCAGTTTTCATGAAAAGTGGGGGGCACTTACTTTCATTTTAGAACGTCGCTTTATATCCCAGATTCAAAAGGGCATGTACACTGCACTGGTTGAGCCCTATGTGTGCACGTGCCTGCGCGAGACGCAAAATTTAAAGTTTAATTTGCCGGAAAATAAGGGCGTACTCATACTATGCTATCCGAACCGTGCCCAGGCCCGTTTCCCGGATTGTTTGAGAAGTGTGAGTGCTCTGAATCGGGCTCAGGCACGGTACACTTGGTCGGCCCTGGCCCGGTTGGAGAAGGTGTGCCAGAGCGCGGTTCACTTGGGCTTTGGCGCGGTACGCTTGTGTGTGAGTGCAAAATGCGCCCGAGCCCGAAACTGAAAGCGAGACGTGACTTTTAAGGGACTGTTTCATATGGATTAATTAATCATTCGTACTGTTCAATGAACACAAACTGTCATAGATTATTAAAGACGCAAACCCCTCACTGCACCACAGCTGCGCCTTCAGCAAACCTTCTTATTCCTGCAGCACGCGGACTTTATGATTGTTTATGAGCGTCAAAAGTGGCTGATCTGTTCGGCGAAATATTAGACTGCGTGTCACCGCATATCAAACAACTTAAACGATATAACTAAAGAAATCTCCACTGTGCTGAGCGAGAGCGCTTACTGAGCAGCGCGTCATCGATGGCGGAAGCGCACCCAGGCCCGAATGTAATGTGAGTGCGGGCCGTCGGGGGAGACGGGAGGGGGGACAAGCGTGCTTTGGCCCGATTTAAGGCAACTGTACACAGTGTGAGTACGGCCTAAGAAAAGTGGGTACAGAAACGCTCCACTTTCCTGTGGAGACCTTCTTTTTGGAACCTTTCTGCCTCAATGTTGGGGAGAAAAATGGGTTTTAACTATGGGTTAAGTCACACCCATTTTCCACTGACTGACCAATGGTTTCATGGCAAAGTTTTGAGCGGGAGATTTTCTTTGTCTCTGGACCGCTGATATGCATGATGAGGATCCTCCTGAAGCATACGAACGGCCTTTAACTCTGAGCATTAAAGAATACAAGCCGTATAAGCTATTATCATGTACTCAGCATCATGTGTTGTACAATAGCAGGAGAAGCGTAATGATACTAAACACCACACTCTAAACACACTAGATAGCATCTAGGCATTTCTGTACTATAAGGTCAAAAAGGACTTCATCAGTGTATGCATATACTATTTTAAAGGGCCACGAAACCCCCCTGTCTCAGCAGGGTGTTTTCACACCTCTGTTTTGAAAAAAAGTCAGGAAAGTTGGGCGTGTCCAGCTCTGGGAGTGTGGGAGTGTCAGGGGAGGGAAAGAGGGTAAAATTTGCATAGAAGGGAGTTTCCATTTGGGCACGCGCTAAGTTTCACAGGCAAAACAAACACAGAGGCTGATTTGATACCGCATGGCGAATAAGAGAAAAAAATCCTCCGCATTTCTCTGTAACTTATGTACTCGGTAGGTAGCGTCAGAAAGCCGTGTGTGTATAGACTATCCTGTCACAAAATGCAGAGAAAATCCTGCACGACGGGAATAGTTTGTGTTAACATGTTTACACTCGGAGAGCAGCATTTAAACAAAGGGCACTGCACTGCAAACACTTACCAAATCTGTAGACAGACAATCAAACTGGAGCTGTGTCTTTTTATTAAAAGGAGACGAGCGGCAAATCCGGATTTCACCATTTCCAGATGAGAAAAAGCTCTCGGGTAAAAAATGTTCCTTACAAACGCGTTTCTGTCGCGTGCACTGTAATCCACACGTGAGTCCAGCTGCTCTCTCATAGAGGGAAAATGAAAACAAAACCTTCGTTGCAACACACTAATAACACCTATGAATCTTGTCTTGAAATTCTTGTACTTTCACTTGTTTTGGCAACACAACGTGGCGTCTCTCTGCCGTATGAACAGCGTAAACTGGTAAACAGTCTCCGGAGCTATCATGCATATTAATGAAGTTTCGCGTCATACACAATAGAGCGCGCTGATTGGTTTGAAGCACGTCTTTCTCATGAATTAATACTACACACTCAGAGACGTCACTATGTCCTCGAAAAGACAGACAGCCACTCTCCAGCTGGATTTACACCTATGTATCTCATAATCGTGACGCAGCTTCAAAAATTCGTTTCAAACCGGAAGAACGAATTTGCTCAAAATAACGCAAAAACAACCAATTTTCACTTTTTAGTGCAATATATGTGTCCTAATAGTGTTTATAGCAGCGTGGGACACAGATATGACTGGCAACAGCTCAAAAAATGTGTTTTGGTGTTTCGTGACCCTTTAACTACTTTTGCTAAATTGCAGAGCATATAGATTACAAACATTCGGACATTCATTTGGAGTGAGTTTTTGAGTTCTAATAGTTCTTTTCAATAGTGTGTGTCTTTGTGTGTGTGTGTGTGTGTGTGTGTGTGTGTGTGTGTGTGTGTGTGTGTGTGTGTGTTGAAAAAGGTGGGGGTTTTCCTTTGGAATGTCTTGGGTTGCAAAGATGTTCACAAGGGAGGTTTCTCCCTTCTGTCCCATCTGTAATATAGATTAAACCGCAGCAATGGGTCCCCAGCGTCCAACCATGCAACCTGGGCAAACACAAAATGTCACGCACACGATTTCTGACGCCAGACGCCCTGGCACCTACGGTCATGGACGTCACACCAATAAGCGACACTAGCAACACTAGTTTAACTTAATGCGTGAAGTTGTGGACGTGGAGCTGCTGCAAATACAAGCATCAGATGTGTGTCTAATATAAATATATTTATTTATTCTATTTTCCCCTTTTAATCACAGATCATTTGATGCGCTATGGTCCACTCTCTGTATTACGCTGCTTGACTGCCTGTTTGGGTTTCTGGGTACTTTCACTTTTCACTACTACAGCTGCTCACCTCTGCTCGTGTTCAAACCAAACTAAGATCGGTGCGGTTTTTCCCTCGGCAGGTTTTTATCCTTCATTCATGTTAAGAGATCGAGTTGATAAGGAAATATGTCTTGATATAATCCACACAGACGTGATTTAGTAAAGCGTGAAGTCATGTGTGATTTTAATAGTTGCATTAGTCTGAATGTAAATCCCCACGTCAGGCAGCGCTGGAGCAGCGCGAGAGACTGGACCAAAGCGCATCAAACCAAAGGTATTAACATAAGAAACATGCGCAACTTAAGACACTTAAATGCTTGTATTTGTTGTATTTGCACCAGCTCTGCAATGCACGTCCACAACTTCATGCATTGGGTTAAATTAGGCTGTCCAGTCTCTGTGTTCAGTCCGTTACTACCATGGTTAAAACCCAGACAGGCAGCGTAATACAGAGAGTGAATCAATGCGCATCAAATGATCAGTAATTAAAAGTGGAAAAAGGAAAAATGGAATAAATATATATACTTTTATATTAAACACACATCTGATGCTTGTATTTGCACCAGCTCCACGTCCACAACTGGTGTGTCACAAACCTGCTTTTGAGTGAAGGTCTCGGCCGTTAGATCGCCCCCTGGGGGCTGGCTGCAGTACAAGTCATAAAGCCCACCTCCTCCGTGTTAATGAAGGAGACATGAGACCAAATAAAAAAATTCATTACACTTGCAATAAAATGTTCTGAAAGATGGTTCTGGTCAGTTAAGGCACTGGTTATCAGCTGATATAGGTGCAGATCTTCATTTCTGTAAAGAGGATGTGTTGAGCAGTAATTTAATGCTGGGCGTGTCATCGTGATTGACAGTTGTGATTGACAGTTTCTCAAAGCAGACGTTGGAGCTTCGGCAGGAGTCTGAAGTGTTATTATTCCATTTCTGTGTTATTTTACTATGATAAAATGAGTTGCTCAGCAGTAAACTATAGTTTCTGACATACAGGATCTGGTGGAACACTGTTTATTCGGTAAGGTCAGGACTTTATCAGTTTGCTGATACACGCCTAACCACCCAGATAGCAAAAATACACTCGGGCCAGTTCCGGCTACACTCTCGCCTGCCGGAGACTTACCCCTCGGCCCGACTCCGTCTGCTGTACCTACTCAATCGGGCCAGATGCGGCGGCCGTTAGCGAGCCGACGCTGCCGCATCCGAGCCGCAATCGGTCCGCGAGTAATGTGGGCTGCGGCCCGGAGCTGCCGCGATTAAATCTTCATTATATAAAACCTCACCTTTGTTAACGTTATTACAACCATTTGTGTTGATAAAACAGCAAACGCAGGCTCCTATGTGAACGCGAAGTGTACATTAGCGAGCCTTTGTTATAGTGCAGACACCGGCAGTCAAGTGAGAAGTTCGGGGGGCGTGGTTGATTTGATGTACAAGCGTTTGGTTGGAAGTTCGATTCTGCAGCTCCTCCTCTGGCTCCATCAGGCAGTCCTTCTGCGCATGCCCAGGCTCCAATTTCAGCAGTCTTTTGCGACAGTTTGTGCCCGTCACGAGGCGTTTTTTCCTTCACAGCATTTAATGGAAAATGGCGCTATCGAGTTGTCCATATTTTATACAGTCATTGGTCCACAACTTCACGCATTGGGTTAAATTAGGCTGTTCAGTCTTCGTGTTTAGGCCATTACTTCCACTGTATCTGTTCAGCTGAGGGAACGGAACCAACCCCGTGACGTCAGACACAGTGATTTTCCAAGATGGCAGCGCCCTAGGTCTAAAATCTATAGTAAAACATGCTGTTTTCTTCTAAATGGTTATGTTAATCGAGTTTAATATATTTTCTTTATAGTGGAATCCAATGTACAAAATAATGTAAACTTGACTGAGTGCTTCATTTCCCCTTTAAGGGTAATGGGAGATGAGACTATTTTTCCCATACTAAAATTAGCAAAAGTGGATTCAGACACGCTCTTATTGCTTTTGCGTCATGAGCTTAAGACTTTGCGCTTAGATTGTTAAAATAGAGCCCTTCATAATATTGTGATGGATTCATTGAGCAGATAGTCAGTGTCTATTATCCATGTTTTGTGTTTATCTGTGTGTGTGTGTGTGTGTGTGATATTCACCTTCAGATCAGATGGTGCAGTTGTCATAAATTAGTTTTATTTTCTGTTCTGCAACACAACAAATGCAGACACAATTGAACAAACACATTCTAGATAACGCTTTAAGACTGCATTAAGACTCATCTTCATCGTATAACTCCGATTATTCAGATCACATTACAGATCGCTCGCTTTCGCTTCAAATCATTTGTGGCGACTAATGCTGCAAGGACGGATCTGCGTTTCTTCAGTCGCTATTAAAGCCATTGTTTTTGAACATGCATAATTGTCCGTGGCACAACGTCACCGGTTGCTATAGTTTTGATAAAAATATTTCTCACTGGGGCTTAATGCAGTCAACCGAGTGTTTATTCATAGCCATCAGAAGCTAAAAAAACCAAAGTGAGAGCGTGTGAGCTGGTGTTCATGAACACACACACACACACACACACAGGACTTTAAAGCAGAGGTTTGTGGTCAATCGTACTCAGTGGACGTCATTTCCGATCCGCTTGGTCTCTGCTGTTGACAGGCTCTCATCCGTCTAGTCCTTCTTCTCAATCGGTGTGGCTGAGATTAAAAAACACACAGAAAGAGAGAGAAAGACAGATGAGATACTGATGATGTGCTGTCAATCACAACCTCTCAACCTTATTCTCCACTGTAATGACAGAACAATGGAGGCTGTTCACTGTTATGATGTGTTTAATGGTCATCAGCATCTTAAACCCCTCCAAAGTTTTTAATATTTAGATTTTTTTTATAAATGTGTGTATTTTTATGTATTTACGTGTGTATTATGCAGCAAATTACAAAAAAATGCAAGAATTACTGCTTGTTTGTGGTGTTTGTAATGTAGCTCAAATAACTATTGCCTTTGCTATGATCACAGTACATAATATTTTACTGGTTATTTTGCGGGAGTCACGGTGGCGCAATGGGTAGCACTATCACCTCACAGCAAGAAGGTCGCTGGTTCGAGCTCGGCTGTGTCATTTGGCATTTCTGTGTGGAGTTTGCATGTTCTCCCCATGTTGGTGTGGTTTTCCCCACAAGTTCAAACACATGTGGTATAGGTGAATTGGATAAGCTAAATTGTCTGGAGTGTATGCGTGTGAATGAGAGTGTATAGGTGTTTCCCAGTACTGGGTTGCAGCTGGAAGGGCATCCGCTGTGTAAAACATATGCTGGATAAGTTGGTGGTTCATTCCACTGTGGCGACCCCAGATTAATAAAGGGACTAAGCCGAAAAGAAAATGAATGAATGGTTATTTTTCAAGATGCTATTATAAAGTGTAATCTAAAACTTAAAGTTAATTAGGTTAAGTAAGGATAATTAACCAATTTTTAAGGTGTTTTTAATATTGAACTTAGCAGATTTACATTTAAAAACATATTACTTTGTCAAAACAACAACAAAAAAAAACTTCCACTAAAAGGAAAAAAAAAAGAAATACCGTAAAAAAACCATCCTCGGTCTGGCACAGTGGCTCAGTGGTTAGCACTGTCGCCTCAAAGCATGAAGGTCGCAGGTTTGAGCCCCGGCTGGGTCAGTTTTCATTTCTGTGTGGAGTTTGCATGTTCTCCCCGTGTTGGCGTGGGTTTCCTCCAGGTGCTCCGGTTTCCCCCACACATGCGCTATAGGGGAATTGAACGAACTAAACTGGCTGTAGAATATGTGTGTGTGTGAATGTGAGAGTGTATGTGTGTTTCCCAGTACTGGGTTGCGGCTGGAAGGGCATCCGCTGCATAAAACATATGCCAGAATAGTGCCCGGTTGATTCCACTGTGGCGACCTCTGATAAATAAGGGACTAAGCTGATGGAAAAATGAATGAATGTGAATGTGATATATAAATATACACACAAATGTCCATTTCTTTTCATTTAAAAAAATATATATACCAATACCGTCTGATCTGAACTTTATAATATTTGTCAGATATTAAAATTCAGCAAAATTTGAGTTACCTACAGTACTAACTAAAGAGACTGTTTACTCATGCTCTAGTTCCAATCATTTATATAAAGTAAACAATGACAACATTTTCATTTTTGGATAAAATAACCCTTTAGTACTATGAGCACTTTAACAGCTTTATGATATTCATAAAAATGTATATAAAAAATGATCATATAAATATATATAATACATATTTGAAAATCTGACTGTAAATGATCATAATCTCTACTTGACAAATTGAAAAGTATCCCAAGTGTCATAATTGACTAGTAAAAAATAGAAATGTCAAATTAAATACAGCTGTCTTGCTCTATAAATGATCATTATAATCTACACAGCATCTGATCATACATGAAATAACTCACATTCAGTGTGTCATTGAAATGTTGGCCTGTGTAACTTTACTCTTTGCTCATATTCATTACGTGTTACCTGCTGAATATTGTGTAATGAGGGATCCTCAGATTATACAGAGGATAATTTTCCAGTAATGTGTTTAACTGTTGTCAGAAAACATGACACAGCAGTTTAATGAAGGAATCACTGAAGGTGCTGCTTAACTGCCTCCCTCTAGTGGACCAATGAAGAACTGCAAGTCAAACAATCAACTCCTGCATCTTTGATTATAGGCTAGAGATCTTTAAAATTCCTTTACTTAGATCTCTCTCCCATTATAAGATCCATTCAACATCCATTTTATGTCAAAATCAGAATCTATAAAAAAAAATGTCAAATGTCAAAAAAATCATTTATCTCAATTGTTGCATTCATTTTTCCCCCCTGGAGATATCTTCGAACTATATAGCCTATTGAATTTATTTGTTTGTTTGTTTTGGTCACACTTTTTAAGATACAACTCTTGCTATTAACAAACCATTAACTATGGCTTTTAGCTTAATAAACTTCAAATTTGCTGCTTATTTATTAAGGTAGTTTATGTATTGGGTAGAATTAGAGATGTGGAATATATACTTTATATGTTCTAATAAACAGACAATATATTAATAATAGGCAGGTAAGAAGATACTTACGGAAGTCCTAAGAGGCCATGCATTAAAATATTTTTTCTCTTATGTTTTGTCGTGATCACGACTTATTTTTTTTTTGCTTTATTTATTTATGTATTAATTATTATTATTAGTAGTAGTAGTAGTATTAGTATTAATATCCGGCAAATGTCAGGACACCAGCCTTGCGAACAGGGAGAGAATAACTGCAGACGCGCATTCGTGCAACACATTAAAGGCGTTCAGAACAGCCATAATATGAGAGCAAACGCTCGTGCTCCTGATTACTGTACATTCATGATTATGTTCATGTAAATGATCATTATTTACAATAATTTGCATCAACTGTTACCATTTTAAAGCAACTCTATGGCGCATTTTTAAAGTTGTAAATAATTTGCGGAAAGGATCAAAGCAAGAGCAGGATCTTCATCATTCTTCATAATTTAATTCATGCATGCAGCAACTCATTTCGGGCCATATAGAGTTGCCTTAAAATAGTAACAGTTGAGGGAATATTATTGTAAATAATGGTATATAATCAAATACGTGAATATAATCATGAATGTACATTAATCATGAGCACGAGCGTTTGCTCTCATATTATGGCTGTTCTGAACGCCTTTAATGTGTTGCACAAATGCGTGTCTGCAGTTGGGCTATTCTCTCCCTGTTCGCAGGGCCGGTGTAGACTCTCTGGCCAGACATTTGCCAGATATTAATAATAATAATAATAAATACATAAATAAATAAAAGCAAAAAAAATAAGTCGTGATCATGACATAACAACTTTTTGTTATGTCGAGATCACGAGATAATTAAGTCGTGATCACGACATAACAAGAGAGAAAAAATATTTTAATGCATGGCCTCTTAGGACTTCCGTAGATACTAGTTAAAAGTGAGGATTGCTATTTAACTAAACTGTTTATACATCCACTTTATTAGGTACAACTGTCTAACTGCTCGTTATCGCAAATTTCTAATCAGCCAATCACATGGCAGCAACTCAATGCATTTAGGCATGTAGCCATGGTCAAGACGATCTGCTGCAGTTCAAACCGAGCATCAGAATGACTTTAAACGTGGCATGGTTGTTGATGTCAGACGGGCTGGTCTGAGTATTTCAGAAACTGCTGATCTACTGGGATTTTCACGCACAACCATCTCTAGGGTTTACAGAGAACGGTCAGAACAAGGGAAAATATCCAGTGAGCGGCAGTTCTGTGGGCGTAAATGCCTTGTTGATGTCAGAGGAGAATGGCCAGACTGGTTCCAGCTGATAGAACGGCAACAGTAACTCAAATAAGCACTGGTTACAACCGAGGTCTGCAGTAGAGCATCTCTGAACACCCAACACGTCCAACCTTGAGGCAGATGGGCTAGAGCAGCAGAAGACCACACCGGGTGCCACTCCTGTCAGCTAAGAACAGGAAACTGAGGCCACAATTCACACAGGCTCACCAAAACTGGACAATAGAAGATTGGAGAAACGTTGCCTGGTCTGAAGAGTCTCCATTTCTGCTGCAACATTCGCATGGTAGGGTCAGAATTTGGCATCAACAACATGAAAGCATGGATCCATCCTGTCTTGTATCAACAGTTCAGGCTGGTGGTGGTGGTGTAATCTTGTGGGGGATATTTTCATGGCACACTTTGGGCCCATTAGTACCAACTGAGCATCGTGTCAACGCCACAGCCTACCTGAGTATTGTTGCTGACCATGTCCATCCCTTTAAGACCACAGTGTACTCATCTTCTGATGGCTACTTCCAGCAGGATAATGCACCATGTCATAAAGCGTGAATCATCTCAGACTGGTTTCTTGAACATGACAATGAGTTCACTGTACTCAAATGGCCTCCACAGTCACCATATCTCAATACAATAGAGCACCTTTGGGATGTGGTGGAACGGGAGATTCACATCATGGATGTGCAGCTGACAAATCTGCAGCAACTGCGTGATGCTATCATGTCAATATAGAGCAAAATCTCTGAGGAATATTTCCAGTACCTTGTTGAATCTACGCCACGAAGGATTAAAGCAGTTCTCAAGGCAAAAGGGGGACCAACCCGGTACTAGTACAGTGTACCTAATAAAGTGGCCGGTAAATGTAGATACTTATCTCTTTTTCTGCTAATATTTTAAGTTATGGTATTATTTCCTGCTAAATTGTGCCTTAACTGTACTGAATTGTTTGATCTGATAATTTCTTAAACTCTCAGTTCAGCAGTTTGATCATTCCTGTTGCTGTTTATAATGTGCTATATTAATAAAATGAGCTTTCCAGTAAACTTTGGTTTTTATTAAACAGTGAATTCATCTAAAAGTGAAATCGTCCTCATTATTTACTCACCTTCATGTAAATCTAAACTTGTATAAGTTTCTTTCTTCTGTTGAACACAAAACAAGATATTCTGAAAAATGCTGGAAACCAGTAGCCATTGACACCTATAGTAGGAAAATAGGTGGAAAAATACTATGCAATTACTATGGAGTGTTTTTGCCAACATTCTTCCTTTGTGTTCAACAAAAGAAATAAACTCAAAGAGGTTTTAAGGGTAATTAAATGATTAGAGATTTTTTAAAAGGTGAACTGTCCCTTTAAGGCACTATTTTGTATCATAAGTATATTACAGTACCTTTGATTTCCAATTTGCACTCCACCTCGTCTTGTCCGAGTTCATTTACAGCCCTGCAGGAGTATTTGCCACTGTCGAAGGTGCTGGGTTTGCGGATATTGAGTGTCAGAACTCCCTGGTTATTCTGCATCAGGAACTTTGGATCGTCACCAATTATCATCTTGTTCTTCATCCAGATGATCTTCGGCTGGAGATAAAAAAACGGAGACGTCAAGCTGCAATAATACACTTACTCTGCTCACAGCCAGTGCTGGGTGAGTTACTTCAAAAAAGTTATTAATTGCAGCATTACGATTGTATTTAAATTACTTTTTTAATTTTTATTTTTTGGAAAAGTAATTGAATTACTTAAGTTAATCACTTGAGTCAATACTACTTAAAATATACATCTCGATGCATAGACAACAGAAATTAAACATTTTAAACTCTTTAAACGAGTCAAACGTGGCCTTGTAAAAATATTTTAGTAGAAACATTTAAGAAATTTTCAACATATGTATCAAATAGTGCTGTCAAAAGATGAATCCCAATTAATCACATCCAAAATAATGTTTGTGCATGTTTATTTTGTTTCTGTGTATATATTCATTCATTCATGCAAACTCCAGCTAAGCCGAAAAGAAAATGAATAAATTCTATATATATATCTCTTAAGGCCCAAGGTGTTGTTTTACATGCATTTTTTATTTCTCTTTGCTATTTGGGCTTATTGGAACCTAATTAGAATAAAAATCTAAGTATCATCTTTTGAGATGATGTACTTTTAGAGAAAAATGATGTCCATATATGTGGACTCGTTTTTAACTTTTTCCCAAATTTTCTTTTATGCATATTTAACATAGAATTTTTTTTAAACTTGCTTTGACTATCAGTGAGTAAAAATGACATTTTTTACCATTTTGGACAGTTAAAAATAGGGTTTGGACATTTCATATGCTGCAAAACAGTTGCAGGATGACGTTGCATGTCTGTAACAAAATATAAAACATTCAAAGTATTTTAAATAGCCACTTAAGAGCTAAAATGTGCTGTCCACGTATGTGGACACTCGGGCCCTGGGAGGATATATATATATATATACACAGTTGAAGTCAGAATTATTAGCCCCCCTGTTTATTTTTCCCCCCAATTTCTGTTTAAAGGAGAGCAGATTTTTTCAACACATTTCTAATAATAGTTTAATAACTCATCTCTAATAACTGATTTATTTTATCTTTGCCATGATGACAGTAAATAATATTTGACTAGATATTTTTCAAGACACTTCTATACAGCTTAAAGTGACATTTAAAGGCTTAACTGGGTTAATTAGGTTAACTAGGCAGGTTAGGGTAATTAGGCAAGTTATTGTATAACGATTGTTTGTTCTGTAGACCATCGAAAAAATATATAGCTTAAAGGGGCTAATAATTTTGACCTTAAAATGGCTGTTAAAAAATTAAAAGCTGCTTTTATTCTAGCTGAAATAAAACAAATAAGACTTTCTCCAGAAGAAAAAATATTATCAGACATACTGTGAAAATTTCCTTGTTCTGTTAAACATCATTTGGGAAATATTTAAAAAAGAAAAAAAAATTTTTAAGGGGGGCTAATAATTCTGACTTCAACTGTATATTTGACGTTTGATGTTTATTGATATTTAGAAATTAAATATTTATATCTAATACAAATGATTTATAAATATATATGTAAATATTTTAGTCCAAAATCAAACAGAAAGTGCTCAGGGGTAGCTTAAATAATGTGTCGGCGCTCTTTAGGCAAGGGATTCATCAGAATAAACAGCAAAAAGATGTGGAAAAAATATTAAAAAGCCTTTATTCACATGGCTAATCCTTAAAAAACCGGCGCAGTTCGGCAGAGAGATGCCTTTATCAGGGTAACGTTAGGTAACACTTTATTTTGATGGTCCATTTGAGTATCAGTAGACTGCTTAATATCTGCTGATACTGCTCCTTCAACAGACATTTAACTGACTATAAGAAACTTTGCAAGTACATGTCAACTTACCCTAACACTAACCCCAACCTAACAGTCTATTTATAATCTAATATGAATTAGATTGCATGTAGGTGCAATGTAACTTACAGTAAATTCAACAATTGGAACTGCTCTGTTGAGCCTGTTTTTAAACAGCGCTGATTTGCCATAGTATTCACCAGGGCTCAACAGAAATGACTGTGATTGGCCGTGAAGGTCATCAGTTATCTGAAATCACAGCTGTTTACTGGGTGTAAACACAGACGAGCGATCCGCTGATGAATCGACTGATCTTCATGGCTTTAAAAAGCTCCAGTGTCTGTGTATCTGTGTTTGTGAAGAGCGGTGAACTGATGACCTTCACAGCCAATCACAGTCATTTTAGTTGAGCACTGGTGAACACAATGGCAAATCAGCGGTGTTTGAGAACGCTCTCAACAACGTTTAAATATTAGCATGAAATGGACGTTTTTAAAACTCCAGTACCGGTACAACACTATTACAGACAACACGATGATGTGCTACAGAGGACTACATTGTTTTATCGCTCACCGGGTTACAGAGGCTGTAGCAGGGAAGCATCCCCACGGTGTTTACCTGGTGCCATGAACTGAAGCCTAGGAGGACACTTAAGCGTATTACTCTTCATTTTGTTTGGTGCCTAATTTGCTTTTAATTCTTTAAATTATACTTTAACTGAATGATATTGAAGTGATGTTTACACCACATCAGCACTTTGAAATCGCGGCAACAGCATGTTGTTGCAATGTTTACAGTGCTGGTCCTCTACCTCTGGGTTTCTTCCCACCATAGCCTCGCTTAAGTTTTTTTTTAAATAGCGGCCACATGAAATAAGCGTAACGGTACTGCATCAGAAGTTCTAAAACAATCACAAAAACGAGCGCACTTCCACATCGCAGAATAAGGTCAATACTGTAGTGTTTTACCTTGGGGAAGGCTCTGACAGCGCAGCTGATGGCAGTGCTGTAGCCGATAGTCACGGCTCGGTCCACCAGTGGCGCAGTGAACTTCGGAGCACAGTTCATGTCCTTCTCTTTATAAGGAGGAGGTTTATACTGCAAACCTGAGAGAGAAACATTCAGAGATTGACATCAAAATCCATAATATTTCATCACGGTCTGCTAAAACTGTCTCTACAAAGCACATTATGACAGTGATCTGTTTGTGTGAATATATTATTGTATTCATAATTATAAGGATATATTGCTATTACAAATTAACTGAAAATGCAACTTGGCTCAGTGCATTTATCAAGCTTCAGATTTAAGTAATTTGCTCTGTATGAATGTATTTGGCTTTGTGCATTCAGAAACATACTGTAGCATCATTTTCTGTCAAAATGTATATTACTGATTCCAGCGTTATGGATGTGACATTTGGAGTAAAAAAATGAAATATATATACTCAGAGAAAGTATATGTTACCAGTATATTGAAATATCTGTTTATATTTTTCTTACCCCTTAACCATGGAGTTCAGGCATCAAAAAAATATCAGTCTATTCATGTGTTTTATATTTAAAATGACGGCAAAATTAATGCGTTACGGACGTGACAAAAAAAGACATGCGTTTTTGTGAGTTGACATGCTTTGTGGAAATTCTGTGAATAAAAATGCAGAAGGCAAAAAATATTATAACAGTCAAAAGGACAAGGGTTGGCTCTGCATGGAACATATATAATTTGTTTCATTTAGTTTTTCATTTTTGTCTTAATGAGGAAAAACTGTCGTTACGGACGTGACTTCTCTTCGTTACGGACGTGACTGCTCTTTGTTACGGGCGTGACTGCTCTAGACACTTGACACGTTCTGAAAATCAGACAAATGCTTTCAAAACTTTAACAAAGACCTATTTGTGGATATCTGTTGGTCATGTAAACCAACAAACTTTGACCTCTGAGACTTCTGAATGGTAAGGTTGCACAATTAATCAAACTTAAATAGATATCACCTTGTTATATTTAATTCATTAGGGCATGTGTTGTTAAAGGTTAACGCGCGTTCAAATGTTCAAAACTCAATTCGGAAACAATGTTGCATGCTAACATGGTGCTTATTTATTATTATGAATGATATAGAATTGCTAATAAACATAATATTAGCTACATAATATTACAGCTATAATATCTTTATCGAGCTCCTGATGTCAGTGTTTCCAGACGAACTTGAATCATTGCTGGATTGTAAGTGCGCAAGACCGTGCTGCGTGGAGAATAGTATCAACATCTAGTTGTGTTACAGTTATAGCAATATTATATTTGATTACAAAGTTAATTCTAGTTAATGTGTTAGTCGATGGATTAAATAGTTTAATTTGTCCACTCTATGCGCTTGCTTTCATTTTCTCGTCGGCAGTCATGTCAGGTTGCAAAGAGTCCACAGAAGAAAAGGAAGAAAAGTTTTGCGTAGGCTATGTTAAACAAGAATAGAAAAAAGAGCCATTGGTTATTGGCGTGTACGATATATAATGTTTATCTTTTATAGGCTATAGTTTATAACCGATTGTGTAAAAATATTGAATGAAATATTTACAGCTGATCCTATCGATTTTCTAACAAATATACTCCTATAATATAGTTAAAGTTTAGATTAATATCAAGATTTTATTTTTATTTTGCCGTCTGTAATATGATTTTAATAAGCACTCAAGCGCAATTGCCGGGTGCTGGAAATCTTTGAAAATGTTTAAATTTTAAAGGAGGCTATAGCCTATTTTCAAGGTTTAAAAAGTGCTTAAGATTTTGGATAAAGTGCTTGGAAAATGAAGTGTCGCTTTAATAATTTATGTTTATAAATAGTTATTTAATAAATAAAATAAAAACATATTATGCTTTGCATGAAACGAAAGCTGCGCTGGAGCCTGTGCATGTGCCTGCAGCGTGACCCGCGCATGAACCACAAACACCGCTCTTTTAAATGTGTGTGTGTATTGTGCGCATTTTGAGTAGTGGAAAAAAGACCAAATGCATGGAGGTTATTGTAGCATGAGCACTGGACTGAAGATATTTTAAGAGGATATTAAGCGAGCCTCAAATCTGAGAGAGCCTCGTGCAAGTGTGCAGAAATAATTAGCAGATTTAACAGTATGGGAGATTGCGTTGGGCTTACGCAGGTCGCTTCTGCGTGAAGTGTTCAGGTACGAAATCTTTTATTTAATGTTTGCATTTGCTTTTTCGCACTTATCCGCGACATGATTTGTGTTGAACCCCCTGTTTTTTTTATATTTTTTAGTTATGCACCAGATTTCCCCTTGTAAAGATTTCGTACAATGTAGCCGCGATCATGATAGTGCCGATGAAACACTTTTTGACAGGATAAATGCTGTCTTTGCAATTTCTCAAGAAAATAATGTCGAACAAAATCACAGCTACATACATATAAAATAACCAGCCTTTATATTTAATGTATTTAAACTGTATATTTCCCTGCCAGACAAACGAAACCTTATTTTATACGGAACGCAGAGTTTATATATTATTTATATACATTTCACATATTTCTCTTGGAAAAAATATCTTCTTGAAATGAATTTCGTTTGCTATAAATTGTATCTTAATTATTGGATGTATTATTTGATAGTCAGTTATCTACCAAATAAACAAGAAGTGCTTCAACACAAGGTCCGCTATGCTGCATCGCCAAAACACCAAGATTATGCGCCAAGATTATGGCAATATGTAACATATTTATAAATCGTTATGTTCTCTTTATTAAACATTTATTTATGAAATATTACTAAAGTGGTTTGTTTAACTGAAATGTTCAATTCTTGATATAACATATTATGGATATTTTGTAATGTAAGTCAGTTGTAATGCAGCATCATTATGAACAAATATGCGCTATGGTCATTTGCTTATAATAGGGAATTCAAATGATCACGTCCGTAACGCAAAATTATGGTTGTTTAGAACAAAGACCTGAGATGAATTGTTAATCATAATGAGCATGGACATATTTTGGCTTTGTATGTATAGTTTCGTTTTATTTGTGCTAATATTTATTACACAATATAAACTTTTTCATTAAATCGTTACGGACGTGACACGTGATCGAAGCTGCGCGATGTCTTAAATATGTAGCTCATAAATTAAAAAGACAGCGATGTTATGAAAAAGTGAGGGTAATTATTTATACTACAGACCCCAATCCTTCTGCAGAATGTTTACTGTTAAAATAAAACATGGAAAAGTCTGTCTTTAACCTCTTTTTTGAAAGCATGCAATGTGGTTTGATGAAACAGAAATTTCCAATTGGCACTATCCTCATATTTCATGGATAAACAAAGCAATTTCCTTAAAAATTCGACAAGAGCACATCATAACAATAAAATACAGACCTTAATGAGCAAATTTAAATTGGTTTTGTAATTTTGGTCAAAAGTTTATTTTTTCATGATAAGGTTGACATTTTCATGGAATCAGCCATATATATTTAAAACATGCATATTTATGTGGATAAATATACAGATTTAACTATGTGGTTTAACGTTTGAAAGTGTAAAAACTAAAACAAATGCTAGTAATATTTATTATTTTCTTTCTAGGTAAATTCTGCAGTTATGTTTAATGTTCGTATTCTTAATTTGGTGGTTAGTTATTTCTATTACATTGTACTACAGCCATATTTATATATGTTCATTTGCAAATAAATTAACTCCTCTTTTTATTGATTTTCATGAATCATGTTTGTTCATTGAAGAAAACCATATTGTTTTATTTTGCAAATTAACTCTTCATATTTAATCGATAAATCAGAGATCCTGAAATGTTTTGGCCACGGGATTCACATTTCCCCGAAGCTAATAATACAAAACCCATTATTTTATTTATTTATTTTATTTCATTTTATTATATTATTTTATTATTTTGTAATTGGATTTAATTCTTAAAAAAAAAAAGGAAAACAGTTTTACACACACTGACTAAATATACCATGTAGAATGCACTATATAAAACCCATGCAATGCTTCAATGTTTTTTTACTTACTTTACTTACAAATTTACTTGACACAAACATCATCCTACTTTACTTAAATGTACATAAATTGAAAAAAAAAATTACTGTATGACTAAAACTAAAGAAAATCATGATTTATTTATTTTGCAAATTAACTCTTCATATTTAATCGGTAAATCAGAGGTCCTGAAATTTTTTTGGTCTCATGATTCACATTACCCCAGAGCTAATAATACAAAACTCTTTCTCTTCTTTTCTTTTAATTAATTAATTAATTTATTTATTTTATTTAGTTATTTATTCATAATTTAATTTTATTATTTTGGAAGTAGATTTATTTCTTAAAAAAAAAAGGAAAAGACTGAAAACACTTTTACACACACTCACTATATATACCAATTAGTATGTACCATATAAAAACCCATACAAATTTACTTTCAATGTTCTTTACTTACAAATTTACTTGACACAAACATCATCCCATAAATTGACTGTATGACTAAAAATAAAGAAAATCATGATTTATTTATTTAACAAATTAACTATTCATATTTAATCGGTAAATCAGAGGTCCTGAAATGTTTTGGCCACTGGATTCACATTTCCCCAGAGCTAATAATACAAAACCCATTATTTTATTTTATTTTATTTTATTTTATATATTTTTTTATTTTTATTTTTTTTCTTTGTTTATTATTTTATTTTATTATTTTGGAAGTGGATTTAATTCTTTAAAAAAAAAAAGGAAAACACTGAAAACACTTTTACACACACTCACTATATATACCGTGTAGTATGTACCATATAAAAACCCATGCAAATTTACTTTCAATGTTTTTACAAATTTACTTGACACAAACATCATCCCTTTACTTAAATGCACATAAACAGAAAAAATTGACTGTATGACTAAAAATGTGACTGCTAAACAAACAGTATAGAATAAGGCAACTAAAGAGTAACCCCAAACCAATATATAATTATACAATGACGTTAGTAAAATGGTATATGAGCCACCATGCTTGTTTAAAACTATACAAAATAACACAAAGTGAAAATAAATGAGCGGAAAAGCACACACCATGATAAATACACAACAGCAGCTGCATGAAGAGTAAATGAACAGAATCAGCATGATACTGTACCTGTATGCCAATCACTCTCAGCTAGTGCCACTAATCTTATTTACTGATGATTGCAGGACTTACAGAAAAACTACCAATTGCATGCTGGTCATTTCTTTTGCTCTGTATTTGTAAAGTAAAAGTATAGAGTGTGTGCTGGTGCATTTGTGTGTATAATAGGTCAGGAAGGTTCAGTTTTCTGAGGTCAGATACAGTTGGAGTCAAAATTATTAAATTATTTATTCTTTTTCAAATATTTCTCAAGTGATATTTAATAGAGCACATAATCTTTCACAGTATTTCCTATAATATTTTTTTCTTCTGGGGAAAGTCTTATTTGTTTTATTTTGGCTAGAATAAAGCAGTTATTCATTTAAAAAAAAAAAAACATTTTAAGGACAATATTATTAACCCCCTTAAGCAATTGTTGTTTTCAATTGTCTACAGAACAAACCCCTGTTATACAATGACTTGCCTAATTACCCTAACTTTAACCTAGTTAAGCCTTTAAATGTCACTTTAAGCTGAATACTAGTGTCTTAAATAATATCTAGTCAAATATTATGTGCTGTCATCATGACACAGATAAAAGAAATCAGTTGAACACACTCGAACCCGCTCCACAGTTTATTTTATTTCTTTATTTCTTATTAATATTATAAATTATTTACTTTATATATTTTACAACAATCTGAAAGAGTATTCAAGACTCAACTAAAGCGTTGTTATTGTAAAAACTAAAACTGTTAATATTCATTTTAATGAATTGATAATAATCATTCATTCATTTTTTTCAGCTTAGTCCCTTTATTAATCAGGGGTCGCCACTGCAAAATGAACCGCCAACTTATCCAGTACATGTTTTACGCAGAGGATGCCCTTCCAGCCGCAACCCAACGCTGGGAAACACCCATACACTCTTGCATTAACTACACTAGGGCTAGTATAGCTTACCCAATTCCCCTATAGCGCAAGTATTTAGACTGTGGGGGAAACCGGAGCACCCGGAGGAAACTCACGCCAACACGAGAGAACATGCAAACTCCACACAGAAATGCCAACTGACCCAGCCGAGGCTCGAACCAGTGACCTTCTTGCTGTGAGGCGATCGTGCTACCCACTGCGCCACCGTGATGCCCCGAATTGATAAAAATAATAATATTATATTATTATAATATATAATAAAATATTGTTATATATACTGTAAATATATATACATGTACAGTATATGTACATTCATTTTCTTTTTGACTTAGTCCCTTTATTAATCAGGGGCCACAGCGGAATGAACCGCCAACCTATCCAGCATATGTTTTACGCAGTGGATGCCCTTCCAGCTGCAACCCATCACTGGGAAACACCCATACACACACATACACTATTTAAAATTTTAAATTAAAATTAAGCTTACCAAATTCACCTATAGCGCATGTCTTTGGACTTGTTGGGGAAACCGGAGCACTTATGTATTTTTAAAATATTGTATATTATATATAATATTGTATTTTAAAAACATGTAGTTTTTATTACACTACAAGGCTGTTGAATGCTTAATTCTGATTGGCTGATAAACACATTTTGACCGCATTACAGTACAATGTCACTATGCTGAATGATATCAGTTATTTCACAGCCTTCAAAATATAAAAAGTAAATGAATCACATCAAAATAAAACAAAATACTTTACTAAAAGGATGTAGAATTGGCAGATTGAATGAGCTCCATTGAATTATTTCAAGATAATGCACTTGTGCATTATTTTTTGTATAATTCAATGGACCAGAGAGTGTGCTAACTGTAGTATAAGTGGAATAATAAACTCTGTGGAGTTATTAGAGAATGATGCACATCTGAGGTGTAAGAGACACCCACTCCTCTTAGCTGTGCATCATTTTCAAAGTGATCATTAATATTATGCGGTTGTGCAAACTGACCGGATTTGGAGATGATGGCGTTGTTCTTGCTCATGCAGGGGTCTTCACTGAGGCCGCAGAGATTTTCACTGTAGACGCGGAACATGTACTCGTTTCCCATGATCAGATCCGACACGGTGCAGTTTGTGCGGCGATTGTGTTCATACACCGTAAACCACTCCTGCACATCAGATTATAATATCTGGTCAATTCAGGGTTCACAGTTTAAAACAATTATCAAATCAGCTGACTTTCACTGACTAAAATCGCAATTTCCATGACCTAGAATCAATGGAAAAAATCTCCAATGATTTCATGTTCTGAACTGCGGCACTTGCTCAAATATAATCCAAGTTCAAGATTGCATATCATTCAATGTGACTATTGCAGATGCAAACATTGCAATATTGATGCTAAAACAATATATTGTGCAGCCCTAAACTAAACCTTGATAGGAGAACCAACCGGATTTTTTTTTTTTCATAAACTGTCCCGTCTCTAGTAAATTCAGTGATTTACCGTAGTACACAGCTGGTTTGTGAGTGTTTGGTGAATAGATGATCGCTCACCTTGGTTTTCTTGTCTGCTTTCTGGATGGAGTATCCGGTGATCTCACAGTTGCCGTCGTCTTTGGGTGGTTTCCACTCTAATGCTGCGTTGAAGCCCCAGACATCAGTCACATGCACTCCAATCGGAGGGCCGGGTTTATCTGAGAAACAGATTTAATGGAGTTATACTATACTGTAAATCAGAGATCAGCACGTGAGGTCGGATGTTAGATGAACATTCGGGTCATGAGGGTCAAATTTGATTAAAGCGGTCACACTTTACAATGAGGTTTCATTAGTTAATGTATTTGCTAATGTGTACTAATAATGAACTACATTTGTCCTGCATTTATTAATCATGGTTCAACATTTACTAATGCATTATTAAAATACAAATTCATGCTTTCAACATTAGTTAATGCACTGTGAGTTAGCATGGACTAACAACAGACAACTTTAATTTTATTAAATAACATTAACAAAGGTGATAAATACTGTACACTGAATAATAAATGTATTGTTCATTGCTTAATCATGTTAGTAAATACATGAACTAATACAACCTTTATTGTAAAGTGTTACTATTAAAGTTAATGACTAATTATGTGATTAAAGTAAATTAAAATTAGTTAAAAAATGAAATGATTTTTATTTACATAAACTAATTACTTGCACAATGTAAACATTTTAATGTTTTTCAAGTTCATATATTTACACAATTAAATTAATTAAATAATCATTTGATTCGAAAAATTCAATTCAATTAAATTCATCTTTATTTCTACAGCACTTTTACAATGTAGATTGTGTCAAAGCAGCTTAACATAAAAGCTGTATTAAATTAAAACTGCTTCAGTCCAGATTTAAAATAAATATATAATTTTTAACTAATTTATAATTATATAACTACAATTATAATGACATATAAATTAAATCCAAAAGCAAAATAAGATTTTGAAAATGACTTATTTATAGATAAATGTTGAAATGAATATTAAAGTGATAATTAAATAATGAATTAAAATAAATACATAGTTTTAAAAGGATTTATTAGAACATAAATACAAATATAATATTTCAATACAATTTATGTGGGTATAAAAAGACAAATCAATTAAAAACAAATACTTTTTTATGATTATGTTTATTATCATTATAATCAGTAGTAGTCAGTAGCAGTAAACATAAAAATAATAAATATATTATTTTAAATAATAAAAAAACACACTTATTTATATAATATATATATATATATATATATATATATATATATATATATATATATATATATATATATAACGTTATTTTATCAAAATATTATACATTTATTATACATAATAATTAACCTGAAATCCCTCAAATAAATAAATAAATAAATTAATTAATTAATTAAAAAAACTATTTATTAACTGTTAAATTATCGAAATATTATACATTTATTATACATATTAAATAATATGAAATCCATTAAATAAATTAATAACTTTATTAATTTAAAAACTATATATTATCTGTTAAATTATCAACATATTATACATTTATTATACATATCAATTAATCTAAAATTCCTCAAATAAATAACTTCATTAATTTATTTAAAAACTACGTATTATCTGTTAAATTACCAACATATTATACAATTATTATACATATTAATTAATATGAAATCCCTCAAATAAATAAATAAATAAATAAAAACATTTATTATCTGTTAAATTATCCAAATATTATAAATTTATTATAAATATTAATTAATATGAAATCCCTCAAATAAATAAATTTATTAATTAAAAACATATTTATTATATGTTAAATTATCAACATAGTATACCTTTATTTCACATATTAATTAATATGAAATATTTAGAAAATCCCTCAAATTAATTAATTAAAACAAAAATATATAATTTAGCATATACATTTTGCAAATACAATAAATAAAATAAATGAAAGATGAATAAAATCCTACATACACACATTATAATCTCTGTTTCTCCTTACCTACAATTCTGATTTCTATAGTGGCCGAGTCCTCCATGTTTTCAATCTTCAGTATAAGTGTGTATTTTCCAGAATGATCTCTCTCAGCCGAGCGGATGAAGAGGATCGAGTCTACATTTGAGTTCCTGACGCCCACTTTCTTCTCGTCCACCGGCTGGCCGTCCTTTAGCCATGTGGCAATAGGACGAGGTTTGCCCTGGAAAAAAACACACGTGTTTGTACTGTATGAAGGTCGCTGGTTCGAGTCCCGGTTGGGCCAGTTGGCGTTTTTGTGTTTGCATGTTCTCCCCGTGTTGGCGTGGGTTTCCTCCGGGTGCTCCGGTTTCCCCCACAGTCCTAACACATGCTATATGAACTAAATTGGCTGCAGTGTATGGGTGAGTGTGTGTGAATAAGTGTGTATGGGTGTTTCCCAATGCTGGGTTGCAGCTGGAAGGGCATCTGCTGCATAAAACATATACTGGAATAGTTGGTGGTTCATTCCACAGTGGCGACCCCTTATAAACAAGGGATTAAGCCGAAGGAAAATGAATGAATGTATGGTTCAAAAGCACAATACCTGGAAGGGGATGACGAGGTTGATTTTCTCTCCGACTCTCCGGATGTACTTGGTTCTGAGGTCACGAGGCAGACGGATCTTTGGATGCTCTGAATCGGGTGGAGTAAATCAGTGTGAAAAATCAGAGTAAAACATAATTTACCCATTTCAGGCCTCTTCTCTCCTCCTCACCCATGATCTCCCTGACGGTCACCGGCTGTCCCAGCAGTGCAGGAGGGCTTCGACCTGCAATATTCACTGCAACCACACGGAAGTTCACCTTCTCTCCGGTGGGAAGATTTCTGACCACGAAACTCTGGCGCTCCACCAGATCTGTGTTAGCGGGATGCCACTCCGACTCTGACACACAGACAGTGCAGAAATGATTATTCACGGTCATTCAATCTAAAATTACATTAGAAGTACATTATTTATATTTACATCACAATTAAAGTAATTACTGATTTTTACATAAATAATTACATTATTAATGATAAAAGTAATTGTTTATATTTGCATAAATATTTACCTTTATAATGATTAAATCATAAATTCAAATACATTAATTATATATAAAAAAAATGTGAAGATATTTTGTTAAATGTTTTAATATTTTTATGAATAATTATATGAAAAATAATTATATGAAAAGATATCATATTTGTTAATCTAAAAAAAAATTATGTTAATAATATAATATAAAATACTAAAACAATACAAATTGGATAATTACTATATACATAAATAATAAAAATAAAACTCATTTTAAAATGCATGTTTTTTTTGCAATTTCTTTCTAAATGTAAATGGGTTTGGATCTCTCTGCTCCTAAAATGACATTAAAATTTAATTATTAAATTTTTTATCATTATTTATATTTACATTTACATAAATATTTACATGAAGAATAATTAAGTAATTATTGATTTCTGCATAAATAATTACATAAATAATTATTAAGGTAATTGTTTATAATTGCATAATTACATTTCTAATAATTAAATCATAAATTCAAATAAATCAATTAAATAAAAAAATGAATAAATTATTTTAACTTTATTAATATTTTTTATAAATAATCATAAAATACATTAAAAAACAAATAATTTTATATAAATATATTTTTTTAAGAGAAATGTATTCTCTTAAATATTTAATGCAAGTTACTTGATTTAAGTACGTTTTTCACATTATATACATTATATCATTATCATTTTTAAAGCCTTTTCATCAGCCAGCTTATTATTTAGATAATATGCACTGTGCTGAAGTGGAGATTAAAATGGGGTTTGGATCCTATGCTCTCTATGCAAAAGTATTTACATTTATAATAATTAAATAATAAATTTAAATACATCAATTGTATCAAAAATAAAATTAGAATAGATTATTTTAAATGTACTAACATTTTCATGAATAATTACAAGAAAAATATATAAATTATAATATCTTAAAAATAACAATAGTTACCTAAATAATATCAAATACTAAAAGAATACAAATAATAAATACATAATAAATAAATAATATGTATATAATATAAATGACGAGTCGCTAAACGCCACTTTCACAAAAATGAGATGATGATATTGAGTGAATGCTTTAGGGATGTACTACATGTTCAACAAATATTTTTGCTTTAAATCATCTAAATCCCAGCGTCAGCCCATTCAGAAATAACTGTTTGTTGGCAAAAGCCTCTAAACGCCACTTGCCTTTGACAGCTGCTGTGTCCCGAGAAGGCGCGAATCGAATCATATGTTTTCAATGTAACGGGACGCTGATACGCCGGCTTTTATGAGGAGAGTGTTTTATTAGGCTTTCGATTTTAAAAGACGGAGTCTGATGAATTGGGTGAGCCTGTCCGACTGTCAGTGAATAGCAAATGAAAACGTCCCTTACCTTAAAAATCACTGTACATTCGGAAGTGTAACATGCATTCATAACATTTTCTTGCGCAGTGACGCTACTTTGAATGAGTCCAATTTACTATACATTAAACGGCAACTCCGTTGCAGGAAAGACGAAGTTAAGATGCCATTCTTTTATCCCACATGGATGCTATGAGGATAAACAAGAGACGAAAAAGAGACCAAGACCTTGAATGAATAAATTAATGAATGACAGCTTCTAAAGGTGTCAGAGAGACATCTGCTTTTGCCCAGTAGGCCTACCTTGTGTTTTATTTGGTAATGTAAGCTATTTTTTAAAAGATAAATATAATGTTTAAAACTATACATTATTTATATTACTTTATATTATCTATACGCCTGATAAGCTTTTTATATCAATGGACAATGCACAGATATTGATGTTTCACAATGTTTTCACACTACATTATTTGAATCTAACAAGCTTTGCAATGTTTCCAATGTTTACATTTTAAATCAAAATCCCAAATATCAGAAATGACAACAGATTGTTAAGATTTAATTAATGTCCATTTAAATGTTATTGATTAATGTGTTTTTAATTTTAGGTGGTCTGTGTAATGTGTTTTATGTTAGTAAAATCATTTCTAATGGCATCTTTAGTCATTTTAGTGATAGGTGGATTTAGAGGTTTTTGCAAAAAAAAAAAAAAAAAGCACTGGTGGATTTAGTTGGCTTTGACAAAAGAAAATCTACCTTGTTAAAAACCAGAGAATTGTCTAAAGTGACATTTTTGAAAAAAGGTATTTTATTTACCAGCTAATAACCTTATCATTAGCTATAAAATGAATAGAAAATGCTCATTTGCAAAAAAAGAGGTCTGATGGATTTAGAGGGTTTTTCATCTGAACTCTTCATATGTATATAATATAATAAAATACTACATGCATAATAAATAAAATGTTTATAATATAATATGTATATAATATAATATAATAATAATAATAATTTATATATATATATATATATATATATATATATATATATATATATATATATATATATATATATATATATATATATATATATATATATATATATATATATATATATAAATAATTTATATAAATAACTATATAAAATACAAAAAAAAACTGATTCAAAAATGCAGGGTTTTTTGTGGAGATTAAAGTGGGTACTGTATGCTTCTTCCACAACCCCTATGAAGTGTTGACCTTAGGTCTAGAATAATTATAATTTGTCAGACTCACCTCCTTCCTTGCAGAACTCAATGATGTATCCGTCCAGACCTCCAGCGCCGATCTTCTCAGGAGCGAGCCACTTCAGTGAGCAAGTGGTGTCCGTCACATCATCCACCGTCAGCTTTGTGGGCTCGCTGGTAGGGGCTGACAAATACAGAATATATGATGCATGTTTTAATTTTCCCCTGTTTATTTAAGATTTTGAAGTGCATTATGGGATCTTGATCTTTCCTCCAACAACTTTTATCCTTGAAAAGCTTTAAAAAGTGACTTTTATTAACATTTTTAATAGTTTGCAGTGATATATTGTCTGGGTTGGTGTTGTATATTACGCTACAAAAACCTTGTAATAAACTGCCAGTGCATTTCTGCTATTTTACAGATATTATTATTATTATTTCTCTAGATATAATATTTCTTATATATTATATTACTTCAAACTACTAAAATGTCAATAAAAGTCACTTTGTTAAACTGTAGAGTTGAATTCTCAACATCAAAAGTGAACAGAGCAGAGATCAACATCTTATAATGCAATTTACAAGTGTATAAGTGTATATACAGTATATTGAGTAAAATATCTCCTCAAATACTTGTACTTTTACTTGAGTACAGATTATGGATACTCTACCTACCTCTGCAAACAGGTGGATGGAAACCAAGCTAATAAAAGTGTTGAATAAAGAAACAGTGAAGCGTTCTCACCGATCGGCATGAACGGTTTCGAGTTGAGGCTGGGAGCTGAAATGCCGATGCCATTGACAGCAAACACCCTCATTTCATACAAGATGCCCTCAATCATGCGCTTGGCCTCGTATGCGGTGCTCTCGTAGACGTCAAAGTTCAGTTTCGTCCATCTAGATGATCCTTTCTTTTTCCTCTCCATCAGATAACCTGGAAAACACAAGCAGAACTGATTCAACTTCCTCATTCATATAATTCAATCAACATTTCCCCTCAAAATTTCACAATAGAGTATGTCTAAATTTGGTTCTTTTTATTTTCATGTATCCTTAGATGGAGCCTTAAAAAAATTAGATTCTATTAAAAGAAGAAAACCATTCCACATCTCAGATAAATAACTAATTTTTTAAAGTGATAGTTCACCCAAAAACGAACATTTACAAACTATTTACTCTCCCTCAAGTGGTTCTAAACTTTCTTTCTCCTGCTGAACTCAAAAGAAGATATTTTAAAGAATGCTGAAAATTGGTAACCATTTACTTGCATAGTAGGAAAAACAAATACTATGGAAGTCAATGGTTACAGGTTTGCAGCATTCTTCAAAATATCTTCTGTAAAGGATGACAGAATTTTTAATTTTGGTGAACTATCCCTTTAGGATTTAATTAATTCACAGATCACACTTTACAATAACGTTCATTAGTTAATGTTAATGAATGCATTTACTAACATGAACAAACGGTCACACTTTATTTTGACGGTCCGTTTGTTGAATTTAAGTTACATTGCAACTAATTATCATTAGATTATAAGTAGACTGTTAGGTTGGGGTTAGGTTTGGGGTTGGGGTTGGGGTTAGTGTAAGTTGACATGTAATTGCAAAGTTTCTTATAGTCAGTTAAATGTCTGTTGAAGGACTGTTAAATGTCAGTGTCAACAGATATTAAGCAGACAGTCTACTAATACTCAAATGGACCATCAAAATAAAGTGTTACTGAACAAACAATGAACAATACATTTACCACAGCATTTGTTCATGTTACTTAACGTTAGTTAATGAAAATACAGTTGTTCATTGTTAGTTCATGTTAACTAACTTATTATTGAAAATGGCGGCAGGCAGGTGTGGAGTGTTAATCACGCTGCTCAGCTTCTCTTTGTTTTATACTCTTTTTAATCGATTGATAGAAGTGGAAGATGATTTTTCTTTTAATGTTGAGAGTGAGGATAATTAATATACGTCAATGATTTGAAAATGGCTTGTTCTAATAAGCTTTTATTATATGCGGATTATGCAGCAATAACTGTGTCTCATGAGAGTAAGGAATTTATTGAAAATGAAATAAGTAAACAAATTGAGGAAGTCTCTTATTGGTTTTGCCTAAATAAATTGTCCTTACATTTGGGTAAAACTGAATTTATTTTATTTGGTTCAGTTGCGAAACTAAGAAAATGTGTTGGGTCAGAGGTAAAAGTAGGGGATCAAATTATTACTCCAAAACATGAAGTTAAATATTTTCACAATTTGACAGGTGAAGAGATGACTGTCATAGTCCATTCTAAAATCTGTTCTAAGATTAAGTTTTTAGCAAGACAGGGAGAGCTCCTAGATACCCAAACTTTAAAAATATTAGCTAGTGCATTAGTGCAGCCATACTTTGACTATGCTGCAGCTTTTTGCTACAGTGGTAGCTCTAATAAAATGACAAATAAATTGCAGACGGCCCAAAATAAGTTGTGTAGAATTGTTTTGAAAGTACCACCACTGACACATTTAAATAATAAACACTATTGTCAAAGTAATTTTTTAAAAGTTGATAAAAGGGTAAAAAAAATTTAATTATTGATGGTGTTTAAGATTTTAAAGAAAATGGTTCCAAAATATTTTCTTAATTATTATGTTTAATTTTAGAGCGAGTAATAGGGATATTTATCCTTATAGATTTAAGAGTGAATCAGGCAGAAATTCTTTTTTGTGTACTTGCTCTGTTGCTTGGAATGTTTTACCTTTGAGTTTTAAAGAGATTCAAATTGAGAGTGTTTTTAGAAGGGAAATTAAAAAGTGGTTGTTTTACAGTTGAAGTTGAGGATTTTGTTGTGCTGAGTTGCTGAGCTGATGATGTTTGCACTCCATTTATGATTTGCTCGTTTGTTTTTAAGAATATCGAGGACCACAATGGAAATAAGCCTGTGGCTTTTTTGTGTATTTTATCCTCGACAGTTTTTAAATATGTATGAATTAGTCTAACTGGACTTGTTTGTATATTTTTGTTAAAATTGTCAAATAAAATCAATCAATCAATCAATCAATCAATCAACTCACGGTGCATTAACTAATGTTAACAAGCATGGACTTGGATGTTAATAATGCATTAGTAAATGTTCAATTATGATGAATAAATGCTCTACAAGTGTTGTTCATGATTAGTTCATGTTAGTAAATGCATTAACTAATGAACCTTAGCGTAAAGTGTGACCAATTCACAAATAATTGTCATGTGTGCACTGGCTGTATTTTATCACCTGAGTTAAGTGTGTGCGTACTTGCAGTGAAATCAAACTAGCTTGACGTCAATTTAAAGCTAAATCATTTAAAACACAGCTCATTTGAAGTCCTACAGCAGAAGGTGGTTTACCCTTTAAAGGTGCTCCTCCATCAAACTTGGGAGGATCCCAGATGATATTAGCAGTGTCTTCTCCAACTCCAGTGCACTTCACATTTTCAGGAGGATCAGGAACGTCTGGCAAAAGAGTAAAAGACTTTCTAAACATCTACAACAGCATGAGTTTAGCTCTCAGAAACTGATAATGTGATTTCATTGAATGCAAAGCGAGTCACTTTGGATAAAAAATCTGTGTCTTAGCAGGACTCTGCAGTGTAAGACTTATAGCTTTTGTCATTTGTGCATTATGGTATGAGATAACTTTCCATGAATAAGTGTTCTATGTGCTGATGATGTATGCATTACTTTCTCTGGGGTGTGTGTGTGTGTGTTCGGGGCTGGGGCGGGACACATGACCAACACATGATGATTGGTGTGTCTGTGAACGTGGTGTAACTGAGAATGTGATGATTGGTTTAGATAGAGTCCATTTCCATCGTTTCCCAGTCAGAGGCAGAGTAGTGCGGGTGTTCACACACAAGCACATACATAATCAGTCGCACACACCACTGTCCAGGAGTCAGAATGATGGCAAATCCAACCAAGTTCAAAGGTAGTGTTTGCAAACTGGAAATATCAGCACTACTTTTCCCTTAAAGTTCATCTGTTGTGTTTTATTGTGCAACTAGTAATAATATTTATAATGATATCTTGAATTTGATGGTTGTCTCACATTCTCCCACAACAACATGAAAAACGTGTAGATGAATGTACAATGATTTATATTTATTTTATAATCAATTGACAAATTAGATTTTTTATAAAGTAACACAATAGTTACTTTCCCTGATAATTAGTTACTTTAATAATGATGTAACTCAAGTTACTATTTGTGAGAAGTAACTAGTAACTCTAACTAATTACTCTTTTAAAGGAACGCGCCCAACACTGGTGCTAATGTTGCGTTATTAACGAAATGAACAGTGTTCACAATGCATTTGTTTTGGACTTAAATAAGTCATTGGTAATGTTGCATTGTTTTTTTTTTTGCAATGTCAGCATGTGTATATATTTTCCCTGCAAATAAATCGCAAATTGTGGCATGTTGCAAAATATTTGCACCTTGCTCTTTATTGATGACATCAGCAATGACTATCGACGTCGACTCGACTTTAAGAAAAGTTGATTTCCAAAAATTTAAAATCGTTCAACCTCTAATATATGTATACCATGCTCAGCATATATAAGTACACCCCACACAAATCTCTCTTTTAAATTCATATTTTTAATAGGAAGCTCTACAATATTATATCTGTGCATATACATTAGATTAGTCAGTACTGAAGCCAAATCTGGAGCTTATCTAACTAAATAACTTACGATTACGGTCCAAAAACTAGTACAGCCAAATTTATGTTTTAGAAAAATCTTAAATACAAATTTTAAAAAAAGAGGAAAAAATCAAAAGAAGCAAAAAAATTGAAAAAATTAGTTGACATTTTATAGTTTGTAAAAAAATTTTTGCAATATTTTGCTTGAATTTAATTGTATTATCTTTCAATTTCTAAATATGTTTGGTGATTAAAATGTTATTTGAATAAATTGTTTAATAAATCTGTTTTGTTTAAATGCACCAAAGTACATTGTCTATATTCACTGAGAAATGGACAAAAATATTCATTTTCAAAATGGGGGTACTCAATTATATATATTTATATTTCTTAAGATGGCTTATGATATTGAACTTTTATATAGTTGAAGTCAGAATTATTAGCCCCCCTGTTTATTTTTCCCCCCAACTTCTGTTTAACAAAGAGAAGATTTTCTCCGCACATTTCTAAACATAATAGTTTTAATAATTCATCTCTAATAACTGATTTATTTTATCTTTGTCATGATGACAGTAAATAATATTTGACTAGATATTTTTCAAGACACTTCTATACAGCTTAAAGTGACATTTAAAGGCTTAACTAGGTTAATTAGGTTAACTAGGCAGGTTAGGGTAATTAGGCAAGTTATTGTTTAATGATGGTTTGTTCTGTAGACTATCGAAAAAATATATAGCTTAAAGGGGCTAATAATATTTACCTTAAATGGTTTTTTAAAAAAATGAAAAACTGCTTTTATTCTAGCCGAAATAAAACAAATAAGACTTTCTCCAGAAGAAAAAATATTATCAGACATACTGTGAAAATTTCCTTGCTCTGTTAAACATCATTTGGGAAATATTTAAAAAAGAAAAATTAATTCAAGGGCGGTGTAATAATTCTGACTTCAATTGTATTTCTCAAGACTGCTAATAATATTGACCGTAGCAGTTTTTTTATATTTTATTTTTATTCTGGCTGGCCAAATTAAAAGAAATAAGACTTTCTCCAAATGAAAAATTTAACAGAAAATGCTAATATTTTTAACTGTAATAATCTTCAATGTAAATTCAGCTCAAAATATAATCAGTAGGGAGCATTTGATAAAACTGCTTTGTGCCTTTGGTTTTATGTGCCAGAATGATGAAAGGTCCTGTGAAGTGCTTTGTAATGTGCATTTTGATTCGATTTTTGACGCAATCTCAACTAAAACATGGAGAGGGCGGGACAAAGAGTAGCTCCTCCTCTTTTTAAAAAGGGCCAATAGCATTTGATTTATCAGCCAGTGAGAGTGGTTAAGCTCAAGTGCATCAAATGAAAAGCGTCTTGAAGGGGCGGGGCATGTCAGACACTAGAGAGCATTTGATTGCTCAGAAGTTTTGCTGAGAAACTGAAATATGAGATGACGTAAAAAAAACGTTGATCAATTCAGGCAGAAGTGACAAACTACAAGCCTTACACAATTATACCAAATGTATATGTTCTAAACGCAAATGTTGGTGCGCACTAGCTCATAAAAATCCTAAAAACTAACAATACTAATACTAACATCTAACAAAACATTTTTTTATTTAATTTCATGGGACTTTTAAGAAATCACTCTATTTCACAGTGATAAAGGCTAGCATTGCATTATAATTCAGGCATTCAGTCGTTCGAGATCTGGTTGGTTCTGCTGATCTGCGGCTGGAAACACACCTACGATTTTGATGAACAGGTTGGCTTTGTCTTCTCCCGCCGGGTTGGTGACGGTGATGGTGTAGTTGCCTTCATCTTCTCGCTCTGCTCCTTCAATGATGAAGCAGCTCAGGTCTTTCTTGTTTTCCACACGCACTCGTCCCTCTGAGTCTGTCACCGGCTGCAAAGGCACAGCGCTTGGATTCAGTCTTTTAGAAAACGCCATTTACTAGTATGGGCTATATGCACAGCTAGTGTTTTTCAGCCACCAATAAACTTTCACATTTCACAGTAGGTATTTTTGTTCTTGCAGATTTCATATTACCCACAATGCCAAATCTGAGATAAATAACTTGACTAGATGATGACATTTAAAGCTGTTTTTCCTTATTATTTAAAACGTCATTCACACATTAGAAACTGTTATGCATCGATTTAGGAGACGTCTGTACCTTATCATCCCTCATCCAGCAAACGGTGGGAGCAGGTTCTCCAGTGATCTCCACATCCAGACGCAGCTTGTTTCCAGCAACAACAATGATGGTGTTTTGGGAAACCATGTTACCAGCAACATCCAAGTGGATTTTGGGAGGATCTTAAAAAGACAATTTCAAGACAACAAAATGAGAATGTATTGAATTATTATTTAATTTTTTTAATACACAGATGTTCTAAAATATTGAAATGAGACTGAATGTTAACAATAACATATAACTTCTTACAATTACATAAGTGCTGCATTAGGAACTCATCAATAACATTTAACTGCAGAAATGGTTAATAAAAGAATAACCTTTATGGAAGCAATAAAAACAAAACTATAAGAAGCAATAAAAAACCTAAGAGGAAACCATCAGAAAAATGTAAATGGAAACAATAAAAATTTAAACTATACAGAAGTAATAAAAAACTATACAGAAGCTGTAAAAAAAAATGAAAATTAAAAAAGCATTTTAAAAAACTATTTGAAACAAAAAAAAAAACTATATGGAAAGCTTAAAAAAAATTTAAACGTAAGTAAAAAAAAACCCACAATGAAAGCAATCGAGAAAAAAACATGAAGCAATGAAAAACCTATAAGGAAACCATCAGAAATATGTAAACGGAAAAAAAAATCTATATGAAAAAACTATACAGAAATAACACTATGAAAGCAGTTTAAAAAAAAAATTATACGGAAGCAATAAAAGCAATACAGAAGCCAACAAACAAACAAACAAACAAACAAACAAACAAACAAACAAACAAACAAACAAACAAAAACACTTTGATAGCAATAAAAAAACAACTATATGGAAGCATATATAAAGCAATAAAAACCTATAAGGAAATCATCAGAAATATGTAAATGGGAACAATAAAAATAAAAACTATACGGAGTAGTAAAAAACTATACAGAAGACGTAGTAAAAAAAAAAAAAAAAAAAAAAAACACTATGAAAGCATTTTAAAAAACTATTTGAAGCAAAAAAAAAAAAACTATGAAAAGCATAAAAAATGTAAACGTAATTAAAAAAAACCCCGCAATGAAAGCAATCAAGAAAAAACATATGAAGCAACAAAAATCCTATAAATAAACCATCAGAAATATGTAAACGAAAACAAAAAAAATGTATACAAAAGCCATCAAAAAAAAATAACACTAGGAAAGCAGTTTAAAAAAACTATATGGAAGCAATAAAAACTATACAGAAGCCAACAAAAAAACAAACAAACAAAAAACACTTTGATAGCAATAAAAAAACAACTATATGGAAGCAATAAAAAAGTATACGGAAGTAACACTAAACTTCACTAAAAAAATTTAAAAAACCCACAATGAAAGCAATCAATAAATTAAAACCCCGACAACTAAAGCAATCAAGAAAAAACATATAAGGAAATCATGAGAAATATGTAAATGGAAACAATAAAAATAAAAGCTATACGGAGTAGTAAAAAACTATACAGAAGCCGTAGTAAAAAAAAAAAAAATACTATGAAAGCTTTAAAAAAAAAACTATTTGAAGCAAAGAAAAACTATATGGAAAGCATAAAAAATGTAAACTTAATTTAAAAAAACCCACAATGAAAGCAAACAAGAAACAAGAAAAAAACATATGAAGCAATAAAAAACCTATAAATAAACTATCAGAAATATGTAAACGAAAACAAAAAAAAATGTATACAAAAGCCATCAAAAAAAAATAACACTAGGAAAGCAGTTTAAAAAAACTATATGGAAGCAATAAAAACTATACAGAAGCCAACAAAAAAACAAACAAACAAACAAACAAACAAACAACACTTTGATAGCAATAAAAAAACAACTATATGGAAGCAATAAAAAAAGTATACGAAAGTAACACTAAACTTCACAAAAAAAATTAAAACCCCATAATGAGAGCAATCAATAAATTACAAACCTCACATCTTAAGCAATCAAGAAAAAACATATATAAAGCAATAAAAACCTATAAGGAAATCATGAGAAATATGTAAATGGAAACAATAAAAATAAAAACTATACGGAGTAGTAAAAAACTATACAGAAGACGTCAAAAAAATAAATAAATAAACACTATGAAAGCATTTAAGAAAAAAAATACATGAAGCAATAAAAAAACTACGGAAATAATAAAAAAACTATACAGACGCCATAAAAAACACTATAAAAGCATTTAAGAAAAAATATTTTTGAAGCAATAAAAAAAACTTTACGTAAGTAATAAAAACTATACAGAAGTCATCAAAAAAAAAAAAAAAAAAAAAAAAAATACTGATAGCAAAAAACAACTATGGGGAGGCAAGAAAAAAACTATATGGAAGTAACACTAAATTTGACAAAAAAAAACAAAAAAAAAACAATAAAGCAATCAATAAAAAAACATATACAGTTGAGGTCAGAATTATTAGCCCCCCTGTTTATTTTTTTCCACAATTTCTGTGGAAAGATTTTTTCAACACATTTCTAAACATAATAGTTTTAATAACTCATTACTAATAACTGATTTATTTTATCTGGGTTAATTAGGTTAACTAGGCAGGTTAGGGTAATTAGGCAAATTATTGTATAACTATGGTTTGTTTTGTAGACTATCGAAAAAAATATAGCTTAAAGGGGCTAATAATTTTGACTGTAAAATGTTTTTTTAAAAATTAAAAACAGCTTTTATTCTAGCCAAAATAAAACAAATAAGACTTTCTCCAATAGAAAAATTATTATCAGACATACTGTGAATTTTATTTTTGCTCTGTTAAACATAATTTGGGAAATATTTAAAAAATAAAAACAAATTCAAAGGAGGGCTAATAATTCTGATTTCAACTGTATTAAGCAATAAAAAACCTATAAGGAAACCATCAGAACTAAGTAAATGGAAACAATAAAAATAAAAACTATACGGAGGTAGATAAAAACTATACAGAGCCCATTATAAAAGCACTATGAAAGCATTTAAGAAAAATCTTTATAAAGCAATAAAATAACTATATGGAAGTAATAAAAAACTATACAGAAACTATAAAAAAAACTATGAAAGCATTGAAGAAAAAACCTTTATGAAGCAATAAAAACCCTATAAGGAAAGCATCAAAAAATGTAAACGGAAGCAATAAAAAAATAACAACTATACAGAATTTGTAAAAAACTATACAGAAGCCAAAAAATAAATCAATAAATAAACACTATGAAAGCATTTAAGAAAAAAAATACATGAAGCAATAAAAAAAACTATGCGAAGCAATAAAAAAAACTATACGAAGTAATAAAAAAACTATACAGTAGCCACAAAAAAGCACTAAGAAGGCGATCAATAAAAAACAACTATATGGAAGCTATACAGAAGCCATAAAAAACACTACAAAAGCAATTAAGAAAAAAACTTTTATGAAGCAATAAAAAAAGCTATAAGAAAACCATCAAAAACACCACGAAAGCAATATAAACCTATATGGATGCCATCAAAAAAATGTATAGGGAAGCAAATAAAAATACTATACAGAAGTAATAAACAACTATAGAGAAGCCATAAAATAAACACACAAAAAAATTAAAAACACTATGAAAGCACTCAAGAAAAAACAATTATGCGGCAGCAATAAAAACCTAAATGGAAATAAAAAATATATATAAACTATATATATAAAAATCTACAGAAGCAAGCGAGAAAAAATATGTATTTGGTGGATTCATTATTGTCCTACCTTGTCTGGGAACGTAGTCAATCTTGATTTCTGAAATAATAATGAAGATCTGATTATTTAGTTATTCAACATCACCAAATCTGAGGTAGTTTTCCTCACTATAGAGTTTTACCCAGGAAGTTGAGTTTAGCGGAGATTGAGAGCGCATAACCATCCGGCACAAATGTGTAATCTCCAGCATCCCCAGGCTTCACGTCGTCAATGGTTAAACGATGAATTCTGAAAAGACAGAGCAGGTGGTGAATTAGGCTTTAGGTATTAGATTTTCTTGTTGACGTAATTGCTAAGCTTTAATCATGCCATATAGGTTTTATCAGTATACTGACAAAAGTTGCAAACAAGGGTTTTTAAAAAAAAAACTCTAACTTTCTGTGCAATCATTAAATGTGCATTAACGTTTAGACAAGTTTAGATTAGTTTTTAAGTGTAGCTAATCTAGGAGCAAAGTGAAGGAATGCTGACCTGCCGATGTGAGAAATCTTGATGCGATCACTGGGCAGAACTTCCACTCCATCCTTAAACCATTTGCCTGTCACTTTCTCATCAGACACTTCACACTTGAACATAGCTTGCTCTGCCGATTTGACCGTAAGATCGGCGATACTTTGCAACACTTCCAGTTCCTTCTCTAGAGACGAATTGGACAAAAAAAAAGTTTTCAACATAAGGCTGCAAATTCTGTGGTTACATAAATAAACAATAGCTGAATAGAGAGATCAGATGCTAAGTGTCGTTTCATTTCCTATCGTATCGTATAATTTTGTTTCATATATTGTATTGTTTAGTTTCATTTCATATCATATCATATTGTATCATCTCATATCATGTACTGTCATCTCATACCGTACTGTTTTGTTTAGTTTTATATCGTATCATATTATATCATATAATTTCATATCATATTGTTTCGTTTCATATCATATATCATATCATATCTCATATCATTTCGTTTTATATTGTATCGTATCCTTTTGTTTTATTTTATAGCATACTGTGTATCACATCTTATATCATATCATGTCATATTGTATCATATTTTATTGTGCCGTATAGTTTTGTTTAGTTTCTTATATCGTATCGTTTCGTTTTGTTTCATATCATATATCACATCATATCATATCATATTGTATCTCACTGTATCGTTTTGTTTTGTTTAATATCATATCATATTGTATTGTGTTAATATCAAATATGACAACATATCATATTATATATCATATCGTATCGTGTCGTATCGTTTTGTTTCATATCAGATCATATCATATATTATATAATATTGTTTCTTTTCATATATTATATATCGTATCATATTGTATCGTACCATATCATTTTGTTTTGTTTCAATTCATATCATATCGTATCATATTGTTTAGTTTTATTTCAAATCGTATTGTATCGTATCATACGATAACGTTTTGTTTCATATCATATTGTACAGTTTTGTTTTGTTTCTTATCATATCGTATCGTTTCGTTTTGTTTCATATCATATATCACATCATATTACATCATATCATATTGTATCATATATCATATCGTTTGTTTCATATCAGATCATATTGTTTCTTTTCATATATTGTATCATACCATATAATTTTGTTTTGTTTAATTTCACATTATATCGTATCATATAGTTTAGTTTCATTTCAAATCATATTGTATAGTATCATTTCGTATCATTTTGTTTTCTTTCATATCATATCGTATCGTTTTGTTTCATATCATATCGTATCAATGTTTCGTTTTGTTTCATATCATATATCACATCATATCACATCACATCATATTGTATCATATATCATATCGTTTCATACCATATCGTTTTGTTTAATTTCAAATGATATCACATCGTTTTGTTTCATACCATATATCACATTATATCATATCATCATATTATATCATATCGTATATCATATTGTATACCATATCGTATCGTTTTGTTTAATTTCAAATCATATTGTATCATTTCATATCATATCATATCGTTTCATATTATATATCATATCATATCGTATTGTACCATATCATTTTGTTTTGTTTAATTTCATATCGTATCGTATTGTTTAGTTTAATTTCATACCATATTGTATCTTATCATATTGTATCGTTTTGTTTCATTCATATCATATCATATTGTATTGGTTCGTTTCATATCATATATTGTATCATATTGTATCGCTTTATTTTGTTTCGTATCTCTTATTTATTGTCATGTCAGCTTCATTAGCTATCGTCATGACAAAAACTATTTAAAAAAAATACAAATATAATAAATACAATAAATCTATTAAAACAGACAGGTAGGCAACAAAAGTTATATTACATCACACTTTTTTACATTAATATATATATTTTTTATTAAAAAATTTTTGTCTAGATTTGACTAATCAATTAAAAAGCCTTCTACAAACATTAAAAGCTGGACAGTCTAATAAAATATGTTTAACACAGAGAAATACAAAATCATTTTACAAAATAAAATTCACAATATTTCGGAATACAAGTTGCATATTTGTACATGTATGAAGGATGATGTTTTGCAGAAAGCTGAAAATCTGTAGCCATTGACTTTCACTGTAGCAAAAACTAATATTATTTAAGTCAATAAACAGCATTCTTCAAAATATCTTCTTTTGTGTTCAACAGAAGAAAGAAACTCAAAAAAGTAAAGAGTAAATGATGACAGAATTTTAATTTCTGCGTGAACTATCCCATAAAATCTTCTAGTAGATCAAATGTTACCTTCAACAATCAGCTCTCCTTTTGATTGGCCTCCGTTGGTGTAAACGTAGAACATGCCATTGTCTTCCAAAGTCGCTTCTTGAATAATGAGACAGTGGCGTTTTCCATCCTTTTTAAAACGATACTTTGAATCTTTGTCATCTCGAGACAGCTGCTCATCCTCAAACAACCTAAAAACACACATACACTCTTGATAATATACTTAATTGAAAATATAATTACCTTTAGACTTGACAATACACAATATAAGTCAAAATTATTAGCCCTCCTGAATTATTACTCCCCCTGTATATTTTTTCCTCAATTTCTGTTTAATGTAAAGAAGATTTTTTTAACACATTTCTAAACATAATAGTTTTAATAACTCATTTCTAATAACTCATTTCTTTCATCTTTGCCATGATGACAGTAAATAATATTTGACTAGATATTTTTTCAAGATACTAGTATTCAGCTTAAAGTGACATTTAAAGGCTTAATTAGGTTAATTAGGCAAGTCATTGTATAACAGTGGTTTGTTCTGTAGACAATCCAAAACAAATATTGCTTAAAGGGGCTAATAATATTGACCTTAAAATGGTTTAAAAAAAATAAAAACTGCTTTCATTCTAGCCTAAACAAAACAAGTAAGACTTTCTCCAGAAGAAAAAATATTTTAAATATTATCGGAAATACTGTGAAAAATTCTTTGCTCTGTTAAACATCATTATAATATTTAAAAAAAGAAAAAGAAATTAACAGAAGGGCGAATAATTTTGACTTCAACTGCACATACTTAATCTTTACACTAAAGTTTATTTTCAGATTTGATTTGATTTATTTTGATGAGAATAAGATTCTGAAATAATATTGCCTTTTTAGAATAAATGTTTTCAATGCTAATAGTGTTAAAAATGTAATTTATCACTATGATGTAAAGTACTTACTGTCACATGATCCTTCAGAAATCATTCTAATATGTGGATTAAAGTCTCAAGAAATGTTTCTAATAATTATTAAGGATTTAGGAAACAATAATGAAATGATTTAATATGATCAATATGGTTTGATTTGATTTATTTTGAAGACAATACGATTTGGAAAATATTATTACAATTTAAAATAAATGTTTTCAATGCTAAAAGTGTTAAAAATGGAATTTATGATTATGAGGCAAAGCTGAATTTTCCACATCATTACTATCACATGATCCTTCAGAAATCATTCTAATATGTGGATTTTATTCTCAAGAAACTTTTCTAATTATTATTAACGATTTAGCAAACAATATTGAATCATTCAAAATTACTGATAATAATTAAACAATCAGATTCATTTCTGAAAGTTAATATGATCCTGACTTTAATAAAAGCAAGATCTGACAAACTTTAAAATATTTACAAATATTAAAAGGCACATATGATGAAAATCAACATTTGTAAGCTGTTTGTGAGTGATAGAACCATAACAAGTCTCTTTTTTTTAATTTCCTGATGTTAAAATAGGACCTAAATCCCAGTGATTTTGAGGCTCACCGCAACGTGATATAGGAGTGCAGTTTTCCCCGCCCACCGAATTCATTAACAGGCGCCATGTCTCTATAATAACATGTAAGTTTAAAACATTTTTTAAACAGAGCATGTTTGTAATAAACACAGTAAAACGGATATCTAATCCTTAACCGCTATAATCACCACGTGCATACTACATTTATGTGACACACATGATTTCAGAAAGGCTTGAATAAACTCCACCACAAATACATCAAATAAACTTACTTGGTATTTTTGACTAATGAGCTGAATTTCAGCTTCATCTGTGTTTGTCTCTATCACTGACTGCTGTTTATCTGACGTAAAACAGGAGAAGCAGACACGCATGTGGGAGCGGTGGGCGGGAAGAAGCAGCTCATTTGCATTTAAAGCCACAGGCTACAAAAGCAGCTACACTGTACTCAGACACCAAAATGGTCAGATTCTGGAGGCTTTAATAAATAATCTGATTTACAGACACATTCTGGAGACACAAAAAGCTTATCTTACATCTTGTAAAAGGGGTAAAATAGGTGCTCTTTAAGTATTCTAAACTTCTGGACCTGTAATGTATAGACAGAAAGACAGAAATGCTGCTTTGGTAGTTTGTGATGAGCAAAAATATTATATAACTACTTATTTATATGTTTCCAGTGTTGCAAGTGTCCTTGAAAGATGTATTTCTATTTAGTCTTCATTCATTTTCTTTTCAGCTTAGTCCCTTTTATTAATCTGGGGTCGCCACAGCGGAATAAACCGCCAACTTATCCAGCATATGTTTTACACAGCGGATCCCCTTCCAGCTGCAACCCATCTCTGGGAAACATCCATACACACTCATTCACACATTTACACTATAAACAATTTAGCCAACCCAATTCACCTATACCGCATGTTTTTGGGGAACCCATAGCACCCGGAGGAAACCCACGCGAACGCGGGGAGAACATGCAAACTCAACACAGAAAAACCAACTGACCCAGCCGAGGCTCGAACCAGCAACCTTCTTGCTGTGAGGCGACACCACTACCTACTGTGCCACCACGTCACCGTATTTAGTCTTATTTTGAAAAAAAAAAACTATATATATATATATATATATATATATATATATATATATATATATATATATATATATATATATATATATATATATATATATTCTCTTTATAGGGATTAAATATGTGTAATACCATATATTTGAGTGTTCATATGCAATGCATGTATTTTACCATCTGGCAAGAGTAATGTTTTTCGTGTGGTGTCCCTATGCAAATAAAATAATAAAGAAATAAAATTGTATGCTTGTAAATTGTTTACCAAATGACGTGAGCTCCCTCCTCAGACACTTCAATCTCAAACTCCACTCGTTCTCCAACCACAACATGATAATCATCCAGAAGTTTAGTGATGGTGATTGGTGGTTCTGCAGTGCACAAATGAAAAATGGTCAATTAAACAATATGTTAAACAACATAAACAACAACAACAATGCATTGTACTACTGTAATAACAAAATAATAATGTCAGAATGATCAGACAAATTTTACAGTTTTACAGTTTAGGCTTATTGTGAGAAACTAAGAAGCTTTAGAAAGAATATGATACTAATTTATTAAAAAGAAATTATCAATCGTTTGCTTTGAAAAATCTTTTTTTAGGTTGTAAATAGTTAGTGAAAGGTGGAAAGGAGGTGGAGTTAAGTGGTAACTCTACAGATGAGCTGAATTTTGAGGGAAAAAGTGAGTTTAAAAGGAAATAATTGTTAATTAATTTACACACACCTTTAACAAAAACTTCAGTGAAGCATTTATCAGCCCCGACCACGCATTCATACGCAGCATCATCTGCCAGACTGCATCTGTTGATTGTCAGGGTTCGAATGTTTCCATCGGCCTCCATGATGTACCTGTCATACATTACAGAGAGAGGACAGGGTAAATCATAGAAATATCTGATGGATGCCTTCTTACAATATTAAAGTCACATGAAATCAAAACTAACCATATGGTTTGCTTAGCTCACATTGCTAGTTTTGTGGTGAACAATTCATCTGTGCATGTCATTAAAAAAAAAACAATAGGTTGACCTTGTAATCTTTAATTGAAATCTGAAAATGCACTTCTTGTTTGTTTTCTGTTATATTCTCAGTACATGTGTAATGACAATAAAGTTGAATCTAATCTAATCATCTAATCTAACAATACGGAAAAAAAAAAAAGCAGTTCCAGCTTCAGGCTCGTGTGAACTTTAAAGTTTTGAAGATTTTCTCCAAATGAGCATTTCTTATTAATTTCACTTTGAAATTGAATTCATTTGAACACATTATTTGCATTCTCACTTGGCAGAGGGTTTGATCTCTTGTCCGTTCCTCAGCCATTTGACCTCAGCATTAGGATCTGCCACCTCCACCGACAGGACGATCTTCTTCCCCTTATTAACAGAGTACGCCGACTCCAAACGCCTCAGGAAAGCTGCAAAAACATCCCACATTTACACACACGATCACAAACAGAAGACTTGCGTCCTTACAGTTGAAGTCAGAATTATTAGCCCTCCTGAAGTTTTACTTCCCCTGTATATTTTTCCCCAATTTCTGTTTAATGGAGAGAAGATTTTTTCAACACATTTCTAAACATAATAGTGTTAATAACTCATAACTAATAACTGATTTCTTTAATCTTTGCCATGATGACAGTAAATAATATTTAACTAGATATTTTTTAAGACCCTTCTATACAGCGTAAAATGACATTTAAAGGCTTAACTAGGTTAATTAGGGTAACTAGGCAGGTTAGGGTAATTAGTAAGTGTGTGACAAGATCTCGTACGACGAGATCTCGCGAGATTAAATCGCGGCGAGATTTCTCGTCGAGGTGAAAATATGTCTCGTGAGTTGTGATGTTATGATGGAGCGTGAGGGTGAAATTAGCATTGATGATTGGACTATTTTCCATTCATATATTTCATCATTGAGGATTTCTTAATAATAGTGTAAAAATCTTGTCTCGTCTCGTTCTCGTGAACCCAATCTCGGATCTCGTCTCGTCTCGTCTCGTGGAGTAGGCATCTTGTCACACCCCTAGTAATTAGGCAAGTTATTGTATAATAATGATTTGTTTTGTAGACAATCGAAAAAATATAGCTTAAAGGGGCTAATAATATTGACCTTAAAATGTTTTTTAAATAAAATTTAAAACAGTTTTTATTCTAGCCGAAATAAAACAAATAAGACTTTCTCCAGAAGAAAAAATATTACATGAAATACTGTGAAAAATTCCTTGATCTGTTAAACATCATTTGGGAAATATTTAAAAAAGAAAAAAAATTCAAAGGGGGGCGAATAATTCTGACTTCAACTATATATATATATATATATATTTCACATATAAATTATTTCACAAGAGGAATAATAGTTTTGACTGTATTTATCTCTGTCTTTTGTACCCTCGCTGAACTTGGGCTCCACAACTTTCATCTTCTTGAGTCGCTTCAACATGCCACGCAGGTCAGTGATGCCGTACTTGAAGGCGATCTTTTCGTATTCACTGGGATGAGCGCTTTTGAGGAGCTCCCAAACGTCCACCTCCAGCTCAGGCTCTGGCTTCTTCGTCCTGTTTTGAGTGGAAATAAGAGCTCCCATGAAGAGGGTTGTTGCTAAATCGGATATGGTTGCGGCCGGAAGTTAACGAGAATTATTTATATTATTTATTAAATTTCTCATTTATTGTATTTTATTAGCGTCTACCCCCACCCCAACCCTAAACCCAACCGTCACAGTAACGTAAAAACAGTGGTTGTACCTAGTATTATTTATGTTATCTATTAAATTACCCAATAAATTGTATTTTTTAACACCTACCCCCACCCCAACCGTCACAGTACTGTAAAAATATAAATTATTGTTATACAGTGTCATAAAAAAATGCTACTATAATTCATGTACATATCGCACTTCCGGCCAGCCGTGTATCCGATCTAGTAGACTCTACCCATGCTTTGAAATTTTTTATTTGATGTTTGACATAATCTCAACGGAAACACGAAATAAAGTGGAACATAGAGTAGCTCCTCCCCTTAAAAATACAGCCAATGGCATTTGGTTTTTATCACAGCTCTGCCAGTGAGAGTGGTTGAGATTAAGCGCATCAAATGAACAGCCAATAAGAAGAAGGGGCGGGGCATGTCAGACACTAGAGAGAATTTGATTGGTCAGAAGATTTGAGGAGAAACTAAAGTATGGGGTGACGTCAAAAAAATCATATATCCATTTAGCCAGAAGTGACAAACTGCAAGCTTTAGATGTTTATATCAGGTTTATATCTTCTAAATGCTAATTTTGTCACTGTTTTGGAGCACACTAGCTTATAGATATCCTTAAAATTAACATACACTAGATGCTAACATCTACAAAAACTGACTCGGTGTGCTTTTAATGGACAGTAAACACTTACTTTTTAGCGGCTTTGAGAAGGGCACTGAAGTCCAGATCACCTTCATCCTCCCCAGCATCACTGTACAGAAACACAAACTTCATTTATAAAACAAATACTTCACGCTATAGAGTTGAAGTCAAAATGAGTCGCGCTCCTGTGAATTTTTTTTCTATTTCAAATATTTCCTAATTTATGTTTAACAGAGCAAGACATATTTCAGCTAGAATGAAAGCAGTTTTTATTTTTTTGAAAGCATATTAAGCTCAATATTATTAGCCCCCTTAAGCAATATTTTTTTTCTGATTGTCTATAGAACAAACCACTTACTCTAACTTTACCCTAACTAACCTAGTTAAGCCTTTAAATGTCACTAAGCTGAATACTAGTATCTTGAAGAATATCTAGTCTAATATTATGTGCTGTCATCATGGCAAAGATAAAATAATAATTCTATTGGGCACTATCATACACCCGGTGCAATAAGGTGCAAGACATGTTTGCCGTGATTTGGTGCTATTTTCAGACCAGCGCAACATTAATTTTCACATTTTGCTCCACGGTGTTTAAATAGCAAATCCATTTGCGCTACTTTGTGGACTCATGGGTGTTCTGGTCTATAAAGGAGGTGTGTTACATTGTTAGTGTGTTGCTATTTTGAGGAACCGAAATAGACTGTGCCATTGACCAAATAAAAGCTGCTCTTAAGTCCAGCGTAGAGCACGTTAGTTATGTGCCTATGCAGGTCCAAACGCTTACACATTGCTTAATACACACAGGATGTTCAGCAACACACAAATATCTTTACATATAAAAACAATGAAATAATTAAAATGTTACAAAAAATTATTATTTTCTACATTAATATAAAAACCACTACCTCCATTCTTCACTCTTTCTTTTAATCATGACAATTTGCAAGTTTCATGACAATTTCAATTATTCATGACGATTTCTCAGTTTATTCATGACAATATTCATATACAATTTGTATAATGTTATTATTATTATCAGTATTATTTATTATATGCATATTTATATTTGTTTTAAAAAAAACAAGTTTAGATTTGTCCACCTGTGGGGTTTTGGAGACATCTGCAACACCATACGGAGCATGAGAACAGGACGTGTGTTTGGATATAAGTCACTTTTTTGACCACACTTCATTATTATTGTTCATTTATTCCTTTGCTGGAAATTAGAACTGAATTTAGAAATAGTTTAGAAACAAATCTTAGCGCTTAAACAAAATTAAATATGTAGGCTAATGGATGTCTTCAGCGGAGTGCGTACATCACCGTTTCCTTATCCATGAAAGTAAAGGAGTAAAGTAAAGAGTAAAAGCAAAGTAAAGAGAAAGTAAAGAGGCTGAATGGAGGAGGCTCATTCTTTATCCTCGTGCTGCAGATGCTCTGTTTAACTGTTTTCTCGCTAGTGAATCATTCAGTTTTTCCATTTACAAAGTCGCCATGTAAATAGCAAATGCGTCATGGCGCGACACAACTGACTCTTAAAGAGAATGGGAAAAGAGACTCTGATTGGTTTAATAATGCATGTTATGCACAAAACACACCCAGAACTCATTAAGAGAATAACAATAAGTTAGACCATACGCCACGGCACAGAGCATATTTTTTCCATCTTAAAAATAGCAAAAGTGGATTCGGACACGCCATTAATGCTTTGCACCATGTGCTTTAGACATTGCGTCTAGATCATTAATTATGTTCAGAAATGTGTTTAAAAAAAATCTTCTTTCCGTTAAACATAAATTGAGAAAAAATATGCAGGGGGGCTAATAATTCAGGAGGGCTAATAATTATGACTTCAACTGTATATGTACCAATGTGCGTATTTCAGCTATGATATTCAATCCTTGCAGTTCAATCTAAACACGTTGCATACATTGTGGACTAATACTTACGCTCTTTTGAAGGCAGACAAAATATCCGCTTGCTGCTCTTGTTCAGCAGCTACGAAAACAGGATGCATTATAAACACAGAGAAGCCATTGACAGATCAAATGTTATTTAAGCTGTGTTTGACTGTGTGAAGATACACTAACCCTCCACAGTGACCTCAAAGGTGCAGCTGTCACATTTGTCTTTGGCAGACACTTCACACCTGTATCCACCCGCGTCTCCTGGGACCACCTTGACTAACTTCATCTCATAAGTGTAGATCTGACACAGAAAGGAGAAAGAAAAAGAGAGAGTTTTGAATTGATTCCCATATCAGCTTCTTTGGGTATTTCATGGCAGATCAAATTCACAACATTTTATAAGCATCACTTTTTGGTTATTTTGATGGTCCCTTCTGCAAATTTCGTTGACTATAAGTTACATTGCAACTACACTCTTTGGAGTATTAGTAGACTGTTTGAGTATCTGACAATACTCCACCAGCAGACATTCAACTGTCTATAAGAAACTTTGTAACTACACTACCTGACAAAAGTCTTGTTGACTATCCAAGTTTTAGGAACAACAAATAATAACTTAACTTCTAGTTGATTTGACCACAATAAAATATGATCATGCCTTGATGTGTAATGATTTCAATAAGACAGTAAGGTCTGATTTGCTTAGACAAAAGTTTAGTCATTTAACAGAAATAATGTCCAGTATAGAAGATAAAGTCATGCTGCAGTGGAGAAAGAATGAATATTGTGTCTGACTCCCATGATCTTGGAGCACTGCATCCATACATCTCTGCAATGACTCAAATCACTTATTAATAAAGTCATCTGGAATGGCAAAGAAAGCGTTCTTGCAGGACTCCCAGAGTTCATCACGATCCTTTGGATTCATCTTTAATGCCTCCTCCTCCATCTTACCCCAGACATGCTCAATAATGTTCATGCCTGGTGACTGGGCTCTTCAATCCTGGAGCACCTTGAGCTTCTTTGCTTTCAGGAACTTTGATGTGGAGGCTGAAGTATGAGGAGCGCTATCCTGCTGAAGAATTTGCCCTCTCCTGTGGTTTGTAATGTAATGGGCAGCACAATTGTCTTGATACCTCAGGCTGTTGATGTTGCCATCCACTCTGCAGATCTCTCGCACACCCCCATACTGAATGTAACCTCAAACCATGATTTTTCCTTCACCAAACTTGACTGATTTCTGTGAGAATCTTGGGTCCATGCGGGTTCCAGTAGGTCTTCTGCAGTATTTGATTTGGATGCAGATCAACAGATGATTCCTGGAAAAAATCCACCTTCTGCCACTTTTCCAAATGATCAACTAGAAGTCAAGTTATTATTTGTTGCTCTTACAGCTGGGATCTTACAACTGGGAAAACTTTTGTCAGGTAGTGTACTGTATATGTCAACTTAGACTAACCCTAACCCCAACCTTTATAGTCTACTAAAGCCATAATGAGAATCAGTTGCCATATAGTTTCAATGTTAATTATAATCAACAAAATGTGTTAAAGGGACCATCAAAATAAAGCGATAGCCACTTTTCTATAACAATACAAAATTGCTATTTTTTTGGTATAGAATATATATATATATATATATATTAATATATCTCTGCGATTTATTCTTTAGATTTAGTTTTATTATTATAATTCAAATGATTACCCCTGTATTCCTGTATTTTGTTTATTACATGTATTTTTTTAAACTCACTGATGGTCTATGTCATATTTTTTGTTCACATAATTTCTAAATAAAATTATACAAATTTAATAAAGAAAAACAATACAAAAATTGTAACAATAAAAAAGACACCAATAGCAATATATATATATATATATATATATATATATATATATATATATATATATATATATATACATATATACACACACACACACACACAGTTGAAGCCAGAATTATTAGCCCCCTTTTGATTTTTTTTTTCCTAAATATTTCCCAAATGATGTTTAACAGAGCAAGGAAATTTTCACAGTATGTCTGATAATATTTTATCTTCTGGAGAAAGTCTTTTTTTGTTTTATTTCGGCTAGATTAAAAGCAGTTTTTAATTTTTTAAACACCACTTCAAGGTCAAAATTATTAGCCCCCTAATTATTAGCTGTTTTTCCCCGATAGTCTACAGAACAAACCATCGTTATACAACAATTTGCCTAATCACCCTATCCTGTCTAGTTAACCTAATTAAGCCTTTAAATGTCAGTTTAAGCTGTATAGAAGTGTCTTGAAAAATATCTAGTCAAATATTATTTACTGTCATCATAGCAAAGATAAAATAAATCCGTTATTAGAAATGAGTTATTAAAACTATTATGTTGAGAAAATCTGCTCTCCGTTAAACAGAAAATGGGGAAAAAAATAAACGGGGGGCTAATAATTCAGACTTCAACTATATATATATATATATATATATATATATATATAAAATCAAATATCAGTTTGCAATAACATAAAAAACATAAAGAACTGTTTTTGGACAGGTTAAAGAAATTGAAGTGAAATCCAATTCCTTTCTGCTTTTAAGGTACATTTTGCCCCATTTTCTACCAAGAAATCCAAACCTTGGTGTTCCTGTCATAGGTCTCCTTCAGCTGGATGTGTTTTCCAGCTTTGCTGCCGAGGTCCATCCACTTCCCCTTTAGCCACTTCATGGTGGGTTTACGTGTCAGATTGGTGGAGTCCACCTTCACCACAAACGTTACATCTTTACCTGTGTTCAAATACATCAAAACAGTCACTGATTCTGTAATGCATAACAATAACAGCTGATTTTAATATGATAACCATTTGCTTTTTTTTTAACGTAAATCTAGATTTACAGTTTTTATTTTGCTGGCTCACATTATTATTCTTAAGGTGAATAATTAATCTGTTCAAGTCCATCGAAAAAAAGTCATCTTTAATCAAAAGCCTGACAATCTGTGGTGAAGTCTAGAAGGGATACAGCTGAGGATACTCACATCAATATAGCATAATTTGTGAGACTGTACAACAATAATTCATATTTTTACATTACTATGAGGGTTGGGGTAATCGTAGACATTGATAAAATACAATTTTAATATATAACATGAATAATAGTTGGTATAATTACTGTTTTTACATTACTGTGATGCTTGGGGTAGGGGTAGATGTTAATAAAATGACAGTTCAATTAATAATTTCATAAATAATATAAACAATACTCTGTAATGTTACTGTTTTTACATTACTTTGATGGTTGGGGTAGGGGTAGATGTTCATAAAATTAAAGTTTAATTAATAATTGAATAAATAATATGAATAATACTCTGTAATGTTACTGTTTTTACATTACTGTGATGGTTGGGGTAAGGTAAATTTAATGGGTAATTTAATAAATAATATGAATAATACTCTGTATAATTATTGTTTTTACATTACTGTGATGGTTGGGGTAAGGTAAATTTAATGGGTAATTTAATAAATAATATGAATAACACTTTGTATAATTACTGTTTTTACATTACTGTGATGGTTGGGGTAAGGTAAATTTAATGGGTAATTTAATAAATAATATGAATAACACTTTGTATAATTACTGTTTTTACATTACTGTGATGGTTGGGGTAAGGTAAATTTAATGGGTAATTTAATAAATAATATGAATAATACTCTGCATAATTACTGTTTTTACATTACTGTGATGGTTGGGGTAAGGTAAATTTAATGGGTAATTTAATAAATAATATGAATAACTCTTTGTATAATTACTGTTTTTACATTACTGTGATGGTTGGGGTAAGGTAAATTTAATGGGTAATTTAATAAATAATATGAATAACACTTTGTATAATTACTGTTTTTACATTACTGTGATGGTTGGGGTAGGGTAAATTTAATGGGTAATTTAATAAATAATATGAATAACACTTTGTATAATTACTGTTTTTACATTACTGTGATGGTTGGGGTAAGGTAAATTTAATGGGTAATTTAATAAATAATATGAATAATACTCTGCATAATTACTGTTTTTACATTACTGTGATGGTTGGGGTAAGGTAAATTTAATGGGTAATTTAATAAATAATATGAATAACACTTTGTATATTTACTGTTTTTACATTACTGTGATGGTTGGGGTAGGGTAAATTTAATGGGTAATTTAATAAATAATATGAATAACACTTTGTATAATTACTGTTTTTACATTACTGTGATGGTTGGGGTAAGGTAAATTTAATGGGTAATTTAATAAATAATATGAATAACACTTTGTATAATTACTGTTTTTACATTACTGTGATGGTTGGGGTAAGGTAAATTTAATGGGTAATTTAATAAATAATATGAATAACACTTTGTATAATTACTGTTTTTACATTACTGTGATGGTTGGGGTAAGGTAAATTTAATGGGTAATTTAATAAAAAATATGAATAATACTCTGCATAATTACTGTTTTTACATTACTGTGATGGTTGGGGTAGGGTAAATTTAATGGGTAATTTAATAAATAATATGAATAACACTTTGTATAATTACTGTTTTTACATTACTGTGATGGTTGGGGTAAGGTAAATTTAATGGGTAATTTAATAAATAATATGAATAATACTCTGCATAATTACTGTTTTTACATTACTGTGATGGTTGGGGTAAGGTAAATTTAATGGGTAATTTAATAAATAATATGAATAACACTTTGTATAATTACTGTTTTTACATTACTGTGATGGTTGGGGTAGGGTAAATTTAATGGGTAATTTAATAAATAATATGAATAACACTTTGTATAATTACTGTTTTTACATTACTGTGAGGGGTAGGTTTAAGGTTGGGTTATGGGTAAACGTTAATAAAGTACAATTAATGGGTAATTTGATAAATAATTTGAATAATATTTGGTATAATTACTGTTTTTACATTACTTTGATGGTTGGGATAAGGGTAGATGTTAATAAAATACAATTTAATGTGTAATTTAATAAATAATTCTCACTAATTTCCATCCGCATTTGTTTCTCTTTTAGCAACAACAACTATTTGCTTCCACATTTGGAGTGGCAGTGCTTCTGCTGATGTCCACCTGAAGGTTTCCAAAGCAACTGCATATTAATAGCCTCTCTTACCATTAGTTTGTTATGAGGGAATCATAGATATATACATTAGATATCGCATACGGCCCGTGAGCATGCGTCAATGCCATTGCCATATTGGTACAGGACTCCCAGAATAAATCCTATTCAATGCACTTAGTCAAGACCAAAGCCAATCTGAATATGCTGGAGTGTAGCAACGAGCAAACAAAGAAATCAAAGCATAAAGACATAACATTTCATAGGTAAGATTAAGCTTTTTATGATTTTGTATGTTATGAAATCATATGATCAACAAGTAACGTTACTGATGATAATACATCACTTACTGCATTGACTATAAGGCAAAGTAGCACCAATTTGCACTAAATACTAGGCTTATGCTAGTTTTGCACTGCCACTCTTACTCAAAACTCTGTTTCAGTTAGAAGTACATCTATATACTGAAATAAAACAATAATCCTTGTGTTTTGATACCTGCAATGGCCACCACACTTTCTGGCTTCTCCACAAAAAGTCCAGTCAGCTCCGTTGGTTCGGCTAAAAATTGAATAGATATGTTAAACAAAAATACTCAAATACATACACACATGCACATGACGACAGAAAGGGATCCTGTGAATCAAATGGGAAGCACTCACGGTTTCATTTTAAATATTCTTTGCAAATATTTAAAACGCATATTAAGTCAGGCATGAAACTTAATAAGACTCTTGAATTGTTTATAATATTAATGACAGTACCACTAAAACAATTCAATTCCAGGTGAGAGTCATGCACAAGAAGGGAGACTTTGCTTGTTTTGCTTTTTTCCCATTCATTTTAATGTTTAGAGTTTATTTACATTAGGAAATGGCAATTATATTCACATACTGTACACCTTCTTGCGAATATAACTGCAAATATATTCCTCATTTCATGCTCATCGCCAGTGTTGGGGACAGTTACTTTAGAAAGTAATGCATTACAATAATGAGCCACTCCCCAAAAAAGTAACTAGTTGCGTTACTTAATTACTTTTTATGGTAAGTAAAGCTTTATGTTACTTTTGAGTTACTTTTTCGTTTTTCTGACCAGGGGTGTGCTTCTGAAAACCATCGTTAGCCAACTAAGGTCGCAAGTCGCGTCATTACAAACATAGTTCGTTGATTTGTCGTTTCTCAAATCTGTCGTTCCAACGAACATTCGCAAACTTGTATGATTGGAACTACAACTCTAGAGCTGTAGTTAGAAGCATAGTTCCTGGCTGTGTTCTATACCCAGTTATCTGCCCTATGCCCTATTCGTTTAGAACATTCTAACATTTAAACTTGGAATGACTAAAAAAATGATTAAAGTCATCTCTCTTAGGTGTATTTGCTTTCAAAGTATTTCTACCGTTCAGTTTTAGCGATCTACATATGTTAACAATTGCGCTCCCTTCATAGTGCACTTTAAAAACATTTATGCCATTTTGAACGCAGCCGTGGCTCATGACGAAAGCTATAGGTGACCTGTTATTTAAAAGCGGAATTTACTTTACGTCTCCAAAGCTTGTGAAAACTAAAATATATAGCATACGTTAATGGTTTTAATTTATAGTAGGTTATTTATCAAAAAATGTGTCTGTACTGTGTATGACATGGGCCTGTTGGTTAGAAGATTTCTGCAGTGGTTTGAATGTGTCAAATTGTAAAAGTTGACTTTTACAATAAATAAAATAAATAAATAAATAAATAAACAAGATCCTACTTAATATATAATATTTAATTATTAATATTTATTATTATTATTAAGTAGGATTTTTCTTCATTTCTTAATAAACAGCCTACTGTAAATTACAACCAATAACGATTTATATATGAGATTAAAATACGTGTTAGCCAAGTGGTTTTATGTTTTAGAAAAGAATATGGAATATTCTCAATAATATTTGTAAAGGAAACGTAGGCCCTATATGTGTTGTTTACATACATTCAGAGCTTGACATTAACACCCGCCAGCCCGCCAAATGCGGGTAGATTTCAGCTGCGGCCGGGTAGACAAGGTTTAACAATAAGGATGGCCCATTATTCGAGCTAATCTGATGTTAGAATTGAGAAGCAGCACGACTAACAAAACTAATTGTGTATGCGCAAGCAAAAGAAAGCAGGTGAATACCGAATGAGAGGATGATCACTTGCGCGCGCAGGTGATGTGATGAGCGCGACTGTTAAAAAAAAAGTGTGCACTCCAGTTTACTTGCACGAAGCAACCGTGTCTAGAGGAAACGCAATTGCTGTTATCGGTTCTCTTTGAAATAGACTGGACAAAAAGCGATGATCGTGCACCCACAGTCCTGCTGCTTTCAAGAGCTCAAGATTAAAAAAATAAATAAATAAAATAAATATATATATATATATATATATATATATATATATATATATATATATATATATATATATATATATATATATATATATATATATATATATCTATATCCTTTTGTAAGCAGCAGCGGTCATTGCTTTCATTTTAATTATTCTTTGAATAGATTATTAACAGCCCTAATATTAAGCGTGTGATCATCCTTTTATGATCACACACGGTAGCTTATGTTTTTTCACCTGCTTTATTTTGCTTACATTTATTTTTAATTGTTTATTTACCATTTTTTTACAATAACATTGCTTTAATATGAGATTAACTCCCCATTTATGTATAGTTAACTGGTGACATTGGACCTTTAGCCAGGACAGATAGATTTGGCAAATCCTTAATTTGAAACCCTGAAAAGTCATGTGAAATAAAAACTAATTGCAACGCGACACAACACATTTGCTCAAGCACATTGAGCAAGCTCATACACAACACGCACAAAAAGTGAAATGAATGAGGAGGCATGTGACATAACACAAAATCTAAAGCAAGTAATTTTAGCATGTAAAAGTCAAATATATGCATACAAAATATATTTTCGCAACAATAAAATTGTGGCTAGTGAAAATGCGAGTGGCTAGTAATGTTGGAAATCTACTAGCCAGAGTGGCTGGTGATCAAAAAAGTTAATGTCAAGCCCTGCATATATTTCAAGTAATATGGAAAACGAGTGCATGTTTTTACCAAAACTAATATTGGATTCTTTTTAAATGCGTGTGCGTGTAAAACAATATAATTTGCACAAAAAAAAAATGGGTTTTTTCTTTAAAGAAGTCGTTGCCACCCCATTTAAAGCATCATTATGGACATTTACGTTATAACTAACGTGGTTCAAACGATGGATCTGCGACAGAGAAACTACGGTTTTGGGAAACTCGTCACTACATCGTTCTTTTCTCAAACAATGCATCGTACTATGATAGTTCAGCCGCAAGTTATATCGTTGTTTGGGAAACGCTCCCCTGCCTGAGGCTTGATCTCTACTTGCAGATTTTTTTTTTTTTAAATGAAGAAGCTCTGCAATTAATAGCACACTGTATAACCTTCATTTACCTTTAAAATAAAACACTGATAGTAATGAAATAAAATTATTAAGTAGATAAGTAGATAATAAAAATTAAATGTAGGATAATGTTATCTTCGGAGAACTTCCTGACCCCAGAGCTCTGCATGCTGTATAGACAGATTAATGAAAGTTTAAAGCAATGCATTTACTACTTTTGTCCTTTTTGTCTTAATAAAAAGTAAAATCACTGCACATTCAGATAATCCTCTTCTCCTTTTCTTCAATGTGTTCAAAATAATGAGAATATTTCCATTGCAAGAATCTAAGGCTCTATCATATTTATTTCTGCCTGTTCCTGCATTCTCTCATTGCGTGCGGGGTTCAACATGACTACGATCATTTTAATTCAGCAATTTATTATTTTTAAGTGAATTAACTAAACTAAAAAGTAACTTTTTTTAAATAGTAGCTTAAATATTATTACTTAATTTTGAAAAGTAATGTGTTACTTTACTCGTTACTTATAAAAGTAATATTATTACGTAACTCACGTTACTTGTAATGCATTACCCCCAACACTGCTTATCACTTTAGAACTCTTAAGTTCTAAGCGACTGATTTATTTAGTTAGTATGATGTTTAAATAAGGATTATATAATGTATTTATTTAACCCTTATTTAATTATAGAACCAAGGATCTTCATAACCATTCCGATTTATTACCATCATCTCCTGGAGCTTCTGCAGATGAAAGCATAAGATCAAGCTAAAGAAACCTACTTTATGCTTTTTAAATGTTAAATGTTTTGTCATTTGGGAACAACACATCACAAGTTAATGATGCCACTTACCCTCTGTGGGAAGAAATAAGAAAAATGACATTAGACAACAGGGGAAATTTACCATATTCGCAAAGTTTGGATAAATAATTGATGCATGTGCTTTTAGTAGAAGAGTAAATGGAGATTTTTTGGTCCCACTTTATATTAAGTGTCCTTAACTAATATGTATGTACGCTGCAGTTAAGTTACAATGTGCTTATTGTGTAAATACAGTTTTTTTTTTTTACACTGTACTTGTGATTGATTAAATGCATGCAATTAAATCTGTAATACATTTCTGCAATTACACTGTTGACAATCCCTTACACCTTAACCCACCCATACCACCAGACCTGTCCCAAACCAATACATTATGAACAGAGTAAGTAGATTGTATTTATTTTTGATGCAAGTACATATTTAAGGCCACTCAATATAAAATTGGACATTTTTTTTTATATTATTAGTCTACAGTGCTCAGTGCACATTGTTCTGAAAATTAATATTTTTCTCCATTTCTCAGTGAATATAGGTCATATATGTTGGTGCGTTTGAAAAATACAAAACAGAATTATTAAACAGATATATTTATTAAAATAATATTTTAGTCTTTAGAATATCTTTAGAAATATATAAAAGATAATATATTTAAGTTTAAGCAAAATATCAACTAAAATTAACAAAATTTAATATATTTTTTATTTCATTAGATTTTTCCTCTTTTTAAAATTTTTATTTAATATATTTCCCTAACATACGGTATACATTTGGGTGTGCTAATTTTTGGAAAAATCAAGAGAAGCAAAAAAATTGAAAGATTTTGTTGAAATTTTGTAGGTTGTAATTTTTTTTGCAATATTTAGCTTGAATTTAATTGTATTATCTTTCAATTTCTAAAGATGTTTGGTGACTAAAATATTATTTTAATAAATATATCTGTTTAATAAATCTGATTTGTTTAAATTCACCAAAATACATCACCTATATTCACTGAGAAATGGAGAAAAATATTCATTTTCAAAATGGGGTGTACTCAATTATGCTGAGCACTGTAAATGCTGAGCACTGTACATTCATTTGGTGCTGTGAAATAATTTGGTAAAATGTGGTATTCATAGATAAGTGCCTTATGCATTATGAAGTAAGTTATGTATGCGTTTTTAAAACAGTAAAATATGCTGTAATTTAGAAACAATGCAAGTAAATGATGATCACTTACCCTCTGGTTTTACCTCTGCTGTAAAAAAAGCAGAAAAAGAAAAGTTAACATTGTATTGAAAAACAGTAATCTCACAGCAGTTATTAATTATATGATTAAAAAAATGTCTATATGACACCCTGAATGGTTAGTCACATGTGTTTGTGTGTAAATATATATATATATATATATATATATATATATATATATATATATATATATATAGATATATATATATCTATATATATATATATATATATATATATATATATATATATATATATAGATATATATATATATATACACACACACACACACATATATATGTATGTACATATATATATACATACATATATACATATATATATACATGCATTATATATATATATATATATATATACACACACACACACTGTAACAAAAAAAAATCCGTTATTTTACGTTTTAAAAACGTAAAATAACAGACGGTAAATTACAGACATTTACCATAAAATAACAGACGGTAAATTACAGACATTTACCGTAAAATAACAGACGGTAAATTACAGACATTTACCGTAAAATAACAGACGGTAAATTACAGACATTTACCGTAAAATAACAGACGGTAAATTACAGACATTTACCGTAAAATAACAGACGGTAAATTACAGAAATTTACTGTAAAATAACAGACTGTAAATTACAAACATTTTCCGTAAAATAACAGACGGTAAATTACAGACATTTACCAGAAATTTAAAATTAAGGAAATTTCTGTAATTTAAAGTCTGTTATTTTACGGTAAATGTCTGTAATTTACCATCTGTTATTTTATGTTTTTTCCGGCACCCTAGCTACCAGATAAAAAAAGGTAAAATAACGGATTTTTTTTACACTGTATAATATATATATATATATATATATATATATATATATATATATATATATATATATCCTTATAATTATATATTATAATCCCTGCTTCTCTTTGTTGTGGTGTATTTTCTTTATGATTATTACATCTAATGCAGTATTTATCTGAAATATCCTAAGTGGACAGTATAGAAGGGACAGTGCGGGGTCCACCATTGCTATGGTAACGGTCAGCCACAACACTGTCATTGCTAGAGCGGCTCGACTTTGAACAACAACAAAACACCTTTGACCATCTCATTATTTCTATCACATAGCTATTTACTGCAGTACTGCCAACTGGACAGTGGGTTTGTTACATTTACACATAGGGGAAATGGTGTAGATTTACCTTGAAGCAGTACTCCAGATGTAAATGTAATTTGAATTAAAGAATAAATTGTGAAATCTACACTTTCATTGCATTATCTGTTAATTAAACATTAAATTTAACCTAAATGAATTTAGCGCTATTTTTTAACCTATAATAATATGCAATAGAGCGCATTTTAAATATTAGATCGATTTTTGATTGGTTGATTGATTGATCAGTTGATTGATGGATTTGACTGGCTGGTTGGTTGTTTGATTGTTTAATTGATTGATTGATTTTTGGTTGAATGATTTGATCGGTTGGTTAATTGGTTGTTTGATTGGGTGATTGACATTGATTTTTTGGTTGAATGATGTGATTGGTTGGTTAATTGGTTGATTGGGTGATTGATTGATTTGTTGACTGACTGGTTTGTTGATTGATGGATGGATGAATGGATGGTTGGTTGGTTGGTTGGTTGGTTGATTGATTGATTGATTGATTGACGTCACGTCAGCATCAAATGCTATATTCACGGCAAACTCAATTATAATAAAATGTGCAATATTTGTAATGCGAACACACTTTCAGTTAATTGTACAAAACCATTTAGCCAACCATACATATTCTAAACCTTCCACACAGAATCATATTTCTGCAGAACATGAATAAAGAGTTTAAACTGTGAAGCAGATTGAGCACAGATGCTTGAGTGAATGGTGACTGACGAGCACCAGCTTAGTTACTATGTAACCATTCTGACATCATCTGTCTTGATGATAAATATATTTCACTAGTAAGGCGATATGCTTCAGGAATACTCTGGCACTTGGCCACATAGAAGCCCCACAATCCTATAAATATGACACCAGAAAAAAATATAAACTGCCCTGGTTCTGTGTATTTTTACACACACTAGCACTGTGCACACTACATTTTTGACAAAGACAGACTTTTATGGTGTTTTAACATTCTAATACCAAAAAAAAACTGAATGAATTATATAAATTTGATGCCATTGGTTACATTTTGCAGATTTAATGCACAAGCAATTTGTTTTTGTTTTTTATTCAGCTATTTAAAAAAGTTTCAATGTGTATGTTAGCATATTTTTTGCAAGAATTAAACTGAATAGGCCTATTATTATTATTCAATAACGTATACAATATGCTGTATACAAATGTTACTATACAAAAGATTACTGCTGTGTGGGCTTTGTATGTATATATGTATATATATATATATATATAGATAGATATAGATATATATATAGATACATACACACATAAACAATTATTTATCGAAGGCAATGTCATTTACTCTAACAATAGTTTATATGCCAAATAAATCAGGCATACTCAGGCGAATCCTTTTAACTATTAGATTTTATTTTACCCATTTGTCAGCAAGATGTTACTAATCATTTAAAATAAACTTAAATTTAGCCTTATCACTTATTATTTGAATAAGTTTTACGCTTTAAATCTTATATAAATATAAATATATCAGTCACGCTGAGCGATGATGAAACGTTATTTCATCTATGTTTCGATTTCAGAATCATTGCATTTATTTATATTACTGATTTCTGAACTCTTTAGTAAAGTTAAAGTTGGTATTGTGTTGTCTACACTTGAATATAAATATTTTAAAATAAAACACAGCACATACTTGTTATTTTATGACCAAAAAAAAGTTAATAAATAAATCCTAAATAACAAAATTTTCCTTTCAAATTTAGAGGAATTTTGTCAGAAATGTGTCAATTTAAACTTAACATATCATAACATAACACATTTTTATAGCACAAATGGTTGGCCAAGGTGCTTTACATAATATAATATAATATAATATAATATAATATAATATAATATAATATAATATAATATAATATAATATAATATAATATAATATAATAAAGCACAAATGGCTAGCCAAGATGCTTAAATTAATATGTAATGTAATGTACTATAATATAATCTGCTTTATTTGTATAATACCTTACTGCAACCCAATGCCTGACCAAGGAGTTTTACAAGCAATGAAACAGAATTAAATACCTAATTAAACATTGTAAAAGTAAGACCATAATCAAATTAGGCACATATAATAATAAAACGATTTAATAATTGATGGAATAATGCAATGCAATGTGATGTAATATCATATGTAAACTCAGTATCAGTAGAGCGTTCATTTATTGTTTGGCCAACGGAGGTGTTGATGCAACTTTATCAAGCTGTTTCCACTGTGATGATGAGCAACTCTACGTGATGGTGTGGTCTGAAATAGAAACATGCCAATGGTCCACCCGCCTGCTTCTCAGAAGAGCAAGATGCTGCCATGGCGCTTGTTAAAAGGCCACAGCAAATCATAAGCTCTCTAATGTCAGGCCAGGAATCCAGTGATCGACCACACCGATATCAAATAACAAACATCTCACAGTCACACACATCGTATAGACGGGGAAAAATCACTGCCCTCAAAATATAATGAACAGTAAATGAAGTCCAATCAAGGAACCAGATATGAAGTATAGGCATGGGCTGGTATAAGACAGTATGATAAAAAAGTTGTCACGGTTTTGTGATCACTGCTCAACTTTTTCTCCTAATTGAACTCAATTTCTTTTATTTTAAGAAACATTTTCAATATTTCCACATAATAAAATAATTAAGTTCTATCCACTTAAAAAATGTTTTCACACACACTTTTATTTATTAAAATATATAATTTATTAAAATAAATGTTAACTGCTTTTTAAATTATTTACATTATGATAGATTTATTTATTATATATAAAATTTACTATATACATTATGATGCTAGCAAGGACAGCCATTTTGCATACACATTCCCACACTGTAAAACTCTTTTTAAAATGAGTAGAATTAACTTTCAGTAAATATTGAGTTAGCTACACTGATTTCATTTAATAAAGTTGACTGTTTTACAGTATAGGAGTGGTCTGTTTTCTAGTTGGGGCAGCTTAATTGTTTTATATTCAATCCACTTAAATTTGTAAAAATGATCAAGTTAACTTAATTGATTTGTGTTGGGTCAACATGAAGAAACTGTGTGGAAGCCAGCATTTTTACAGTGTATAGCATGCTTGAATGTTGGTTAAAAAGTGATTTGTTTTTGAGATTTGCTGAATCGTAGCTTTTGATGTGGAAGGTGCTTTTCTTCTGAAGATACTGTTGCACTACAAAACTATATAAAATAGTCATAAAAAACAAACAACTTACATATATCATTGGAACGGTATACCAGAAAATTTTTGTGGGTTTTAAAACATTGGTAGGGAACCTGGGGCTCGTCGCTCATTGACCAAAAATATGTGGAGTGATTTTTATACAGCAAAATGAATATATACATAATGTTTTTGTATATACAAGTTTTTGTAAGCTGTATTATTTGCAGTAGGTATAATATATCTCCCAATGGCTCTTTAAAAAAAAATGCATTTACCAAAAAATCTAAAATGGCTCTTTGCTAAAACAAGGTTCCTGACCCTTCTTTTAAAACCATCAATTTAAGTTTATTTGTATAGTGCTTTTCACAATAATTATTGTTTCAAAGCAGCTTTACAAAAGCTGCAAATTATTGCATTACAATCAAATGTTAAGGTTATTAGCTACCATAACTTATTAGTTTTTACTACCTTTAACTAATTAACTAGTAACTAATAGCTTTAAACAGTTAAAGCTATTATATACAATGCTTAGCATATATAAGTACACCCCTCACAAATCTATCTTTTAAATTCATAGTTTTAATAGGAAGCTATACAATATTATATTTGTGCATATAAATTAGGCATGGGATGATAACCATTTTCAAGACATACCGCGGTTTGGAAAAGTCAAGGTTTTTAACCGCCAAAATTTTCTGCTATACCGTTCCTAAGGTGTGTGCAAGATTTTTTATTTATTCATATATATTTTTTGTTGTTTTTTAGGACAACAGTATCTCCAGCAGAAAAGATATGCAAAGATGCCGTTTTAAACTGTAAAGAAATCTTTCAGAAACTAATGAAGACAGCACAAGCTAATGATTGAACTGAATTATTTAGCCTGACATGTTTAATGCTCCAAAATACTTTAAATGTTTCTCAAAATAAAATATATTGTGTTTAAAGGGGGAAAATGTTTTTTTTTTACCCAGACATTTAAAAAGAATATATTTTAGAGCAGTAACCACAACACCGTCAAACCGTGATATTTTTATCCATGTTCTCAAACCTTTAGAATCTTTTACCGGCCCATGCCTAATATACATTAGATTAGTCAGTAAGCCAAATCTGGAGCTTTTCTAACAAAATAACTTACGATAACAGTCCAAAAACTAGTACAGCCAAATTTATGTTATAAAAAATATTAAATACAAATTTTAAAAAAAGAGGAAAAATCAAAAGAAACAAAAAATGGACAAATTTAGTTGAAATTGGTAGGTTGTAATTTGTTTTTGCAATATTTAGCTTGAACTTAATTGTATTATTAATTTCTAAATATGTTTGGTGACTAAAATATTGCTTTAATAAATCTATCTGTTTAATAAATCTGTTTTGTTTAAATGCACCAAAATACATTGCCTATATTCACTGAGAAATGGAGAAAAATATTCATTTTTGAAATGGGGTGTACTCAATTATGCTGAGCACTGTATATATAAACATTGTAAACAAAACCTTAACTTTTCCAAACCATGGTAATCCTTGAAACCGGTTATCAATCCATGCCTAATATGCAGCCATTTACATTATGCTTAGTGAGAGATAGTTTTATGTTTTGGTAACACTTTATTCTGATGGTCCATTTGAGTATTAGTAGACTGTCTGTTTAATATCTGTTGATACTGCTAATTCAACAGACATTTAATTGACTATAAGAAACTTTGCAAGTACATGTCAACTTACCCTAACCCCAACCTAACAGTCTACTTATAATCTAATGAGAATTAGTTGGCATGTAGATGCAATGTAACTTAAATTCAACAAACGGACCATCAAAATAAAGTGTGGTCTATGTTTTTAGTTAATTCTGCCTCTGTTATATGTTATATTCTGTGCCCATTTAGGAGGATGCATGAGTTCTGCTTTCTTTTGAAGGAATCTGTTTCTCTTTTAAGGCTGTATACAGTATGAAGCCTTAAACCGTGAGGTCATGCTTCTGTCCTCCCTGGCCTTTCAGTGTATCGCGTTTCAAACCACACATACAGATTAAAGCTGAACCCTTTCACTTAAGCTCATTACATCTCATAGCACTTACAGGGAACGACAGCATGCAGTGTGTTGAGAAACTAAATGAAGGACTGGTTGAAGAAATGACCCCGTTAATAGTTGAGCCAGTATTACTATTAAAGTAATAATAGTAAAAACAAAAAATGAAGTTTGTTGTTTAATCAAACTACTTATTTAAAATGAGCTTAAACAACTCGATTCTTGAAGTTTTTGGGGGACAACTTAATTGTTTTATGTTCAATCCACTTCAATTTGTAAAAACTAATAAGTTAACCTAATTCCTTCATGTTGTCCCAACACAAATCCATTCTGTGTATGCACTGTAAATATGCTGGGTTCCACACAATTCCTTCTTGTTGTCCCAAAACAAATGTATTAACTTAACTTAATTGTTTTTACAAATTTAAGTGGATTGAACAAGTATCAAAAGTCATTATTTGAGTGTATAGACTATGCACTGTAAAAAAATGCTGGGTTTCACACAACAAATCAATTAAGTTCAATCCACTTAAATTTGTAAATAAATGTTTTCACCCCCACCCCCCCACCCCCCTCCCAAAAAAAAAAGACTTTTGCTGCCGCTTGTTCAAACTACTTAAGATTTGTGTTGTTTCGACTCATTTTAAATAGGTAGTTTGAACAAGAAACAAAAATTGCTTTAAGTGTGTGTGGAAACAGTCGTGTAAATGCAAATTTGTTTAAGCTGCAAGTCTTGTGGTGTGTAACACTAGCATCCAAAAATGTGCAAAATTAAAAATATCGCATATAAGATGTGCAAATACAGTAGCGTTTCAAACAGAACAAAATAGTCACTTCCTGATTAACTGGCGCCAAATAATCAACAGTAAAACCTAATTTACTGCAGTGGGAGAAGTTGCGTCTATCTTTTCTTTATTAAATAAATGACTTTCACCTCAGAAGATGATGCCTACATGCTGGTGGCTTTTGAAGCCATGAGACGCAGAGCGCAGATGCTCTTGACAGTTCTGGAGGTCATTAATAATATAATAACACTAATACTGAAATGGTTAAGGCGTTTAAGAATGGCCAAAACAACATTTCAGATGTTTTACAATGTGCTCACCCTGCTGGTTTGTCCATTCACACACATTTTCATCATCACATGATCTCTTATAACAAAATCACATGACTTGTTTTAATGCACATACTGGAAAAGTGTTTCCATCGTTGTTTATGCTTATCAACTTATCGAATAAAAAGTTTATTTTATGCACATTTTCAAAATTTATGCACCTCTTGCCGTTTCCATCAACTGATTTTTTATGTGCATATCCAAAATGAGCTTAAAAATAGGTGGATGAAAACATAGCTACTGATTTCAAACGTAAAACTCTTAATTTCTGCATTTTTCTTTTATTTAAAACTTGTTAGAATCTGTGAAAAATTTGAACGAATGTTAGCTTTCATTATTATTCATTCATTGTTCTTCAGCTTAGTCCTTTTATTTATCAGGGGTCGCCACAGTGGAATGAACCACCAACTATTCCAGCATATGTTTTACACAGTGGATGCCCTTCCAGCTGCAACCCAGTACTGGGAAACATCCCTCCACACTCAGTCACACACACTCATACACTACAGCCAATTTAGTTCATCCATTCCAATTCCCATATAGCGCATGTGTTTGGACTGTGGGGGAAACCGGAGCACCCGGAGGAAACCCACGCCAACACGGGGAGAACATGCAAACTCCACACAGAAATGCCAATTGACCCAGCCGGGACTCAAACCAGTGAACTTCTTGCTGTGAGGCAACAGTGCTAACCACTGAGCCACCGTGTCGCCAGCTTTCATTACTTTTTAATTGCTTAAATATAATAATAAATAAACTTAAAAATAGAAAATAAATAGATATTGTTAAGCATTTACTTAAATGATAACATATTTCCAAGTGGATTTGACATTAAATTCCAATACTAATATTTACTTATACTCATTACTAATATACATATAACTCTCTAGATGGGGCAGCACGGTGGTGCAGTGGGTAGCACAATCGCCTCACAGCAAGAAGGTCGCTGGTTCGAGCCCGGGCTCGGTCAATTGGCATTTCTGTGTGGAGTTTGCATGTTCTCCCCTTGTTGGCGTGGGTTTCCTCCGGGTGCTCCAGTTTCCCCCAAAGACCAAACACATGCGCTATAGGCGAATTGAAAAAGCTAAATTGTCATAGTGTATGTGAGTGTTTGCAAGAGTGTATAGGTGTTTCCCAGTGCAGCTGGAAGTTCAGCCGCTGCGTAAACATGTGCTGGATAAGTTGGCGGTTCATTCCGCTGTGGCGACCCCAGATTAATAAAGGGACTAAGCCGAAAAGAAACTGAATGAACGAACTCTCAATATATATATATATATATATATATACAGTTGAAGTCAGAATTATTAGCCCCCCTGAATTATTAGCCCCCGTTTATTTTTTTCTCTAATTTCTGTTTAATGGAGAGAATATTTTTTCAACACATTCCTAAACATAATAGTTTTAGTAACTCATTTCTAATAACTCATTCATTCATTCATTTTCTTGTCGGCTTTGTCTCTTGCGGGGTCGCCACAGCGGAATGAACCGCCAACTTATCCAGCACGATTTTATGCAGCGGATGCCCTTCCAGCCGCAACCCATCTCTGGGAACTTCCACACACACATTCACACTCATATACTATGGACAATTTAGCTTACCCAATTCACCTGTACTGCATGTCTTTGGACTGTGGGGGAAACCGGAGCACCCGGAGGAAACCCACGCGAACGCAGGGAGAACAAGCAAACTCCACACAGAAACGCCAACTGACCCAGCCCAGCCGAGGTTCGAACCTGCGACCCAGCGACGTTCTTGCTGTGAGGCAACAGCACTAACTACTGCGCCACTGCGTTGCCCATTTCTAATAACTGATTTATTTTATCTTTGCCATCATGACAGTAAATTATATTTGACTAGATATTTTTCAAGACACTTCTATACAGCTTACAGTGACATTTAACGGCTTAATTATGTTAATTAGGGAAATATTTAAATATTAAAAGGAGGCCTATTAATTCTGACTTTAGTATATATATATATATATATATATATATATATATATATATATATATATATATATATATATATATATATATATATATATATATATAACTGAAGTCAGATTTATTAAATATTCCTGAGCCCCACCCCCAGGTTATATATGTATATATATATATATATATATATGCACATTTATTTCTTATTTACTTATTCTTTTTAAGTTTGCATTTGTGTTAAATTGTGTTATTTGAAACGGTTACAAAAACAAATATCAATTAATTTAATAGTGATGAAGACAAGATCAGGGAGATTATAATTGAAACATTATAATTTATCATAATTATTATTATTTCATTAACAAAGCACTCGGGCTGAAATATATTAAATCAACTACCCCCACCCCCCTTCCCTGCGGTCTCTTTAAACTGGGGTATCCAGAAGCTAACAGAAAAAAAAAAACAAAGTACAGTATAAGGAATGATTGATCAATAGAATACAAAATAAGGCAATCACTCTGGGTCCTGATCATTGATTTGTGCAATGAACATGGAGATTTTGTCAGCAGCTAAATCTGTAGTCCAGACCTGTAATATACACATTTGTACCAAGTTCAGTCGAACCCTGTAAGTATACTTTAGATTATGATCAATGTGGACTGAGCTATTGATACAGCATAACATTTTACCTCAAATTAATTACAATGTCTTCAATATTTGTTAGTTTTTCTGGATGTGATTCATTACCGTGTGTCATATGAGACAATCTACAATTCCAATTTGATTTAAATGTGAAATCTAATAATATTTTGCAATCCGTTCGTGTACCTTCTTGACCCAGAACACCACCCTGGTCCATTAATCCCAAGCTAATAACTCCTGGCTGACAGCAGTAACACAGTGTTCACATCAGAACTTCACATCTACTGTTTATGGTTTATATTTTACTATTAAGCATAAACACCTTACTAATAACTCTGCCTTCACCCAACACCGATGCCTATATGGGTTTCAGAGGGACTGATACTCAACACAGTGTACTACACGCTGGATTTAGCACATTAGTACGGTAATCTCCCAGTATTAGCACAATTCCACACGAGCGCATAAATGGCGGCTCCCCGTAGACTGGTTAAAACCTCCATCTATCACCTGAGCGATTCAGATTGTGTTAGAAATGCGTCTGGTCACACTTTACTAAATTGGTGAAAGCGGGAGTCAGATAATGCAGCATCACGTCATGAAATGGAAAACCGAGAGTGCCGTCTATATTTGTGCGTGCAGATGAAAGATGTGGTTAAAGGTCAGTTTCCAGGTCTAAGACTGAATCTGTCAGCATTGTGTCTCTGAGCAAAGCACTTGATCCCGAGTCACTCTGAAGAGATGTAATACGTCTACTGGATCACAATTGAGGATCACACACGATGTAAAATATTAACCACTGGGCCACCTTTTTAGTAGTTACACCTTTTAAAGTGTATGTTTTCATTGTGTTTATTATGTTCTAATGTTTTTTATTACAGCAATTTAACAGTAGTTTTCAGTACTTAATTAATTTTAAGGTGTAACAACATGTTCAAGTCATTTTTAGGTTGATCCAAAGATGAACTTTTTATTTAGTGTATTTAGGTACAATTAGGTTCCTGAATACAAAGATGTGTATTTATGCATTAGTCAGACTATTGTATTATCAAATGGCATCTATTTTTATTAATATTAAGATACAATATTTTTCGTTGCATAGTTTGGGTTTGAGAGCATGTTGCTGATAAAGCATATACTCTAAAAATGATGGACTGTCATATAACCTTATATTGGGTCAAATATGGACAAAGAAAATCGCTGCGTTAAAAACTGCAATTTAATTGAAAAAATGAATTACAATCGATTGTTTATAATTGATCTAAAATTTTACCATAATTTATTATTCACTAAAACCCAATGCTGGGTCAGATACAGACAAACCCAACCGTTAGGTTAGAAAGTGTCATTTAATTTAATAGAAACAAATAACAATAACAACCCAGATTTTTTTAGAGTGTATGTGTATTAAAAATGACGGGTTGTCTTAAACCAATGGGTCAAATATAGCCAAACTCAAATGCTGAGTTAAAAAGTGTCATTTATTTGAAACAAATGAATCACAGTCAATTGTGTCTAACTGATCTACACATTTTACCATAATTTACTATGTGCTTAAAAAAAATGCTGGGTTGTCAAAACCCAATGTTGGGTCAGATATAGGCAAACCCAATCACTTGGTTAAAAAGTGTTATATAAATTAAATCGAAAAAATAACCCAATACTGGGTTCGGCCATTTTTGACTCAATGTTGGGTTATGACAAACCAGAATTTTTTAGAGTGTATGCATTTTAAAAATGATGGGTTGTCATAACCCAATGTTGGGTCAAATTTTTTTTTTACCATAATTTACTATGCACTTTAAAAATGCTGGGTTGTCGAAACTAAACATTGGGTCAGATATAGGTAAACACAATCACGGTGTTAAAAAGTGCTATTTAAATTTAATTGAAAAAAAAAATGTACCAAAATTTACTATGTGTTTTAAAAAAAATGCTGGGTTGTCGAAACCCAACGTTGCGTCATATATAGGCAAACCCAATCGCTGGAATGAAAAGTGTTTAAATTAAATTGAAAAAAATAATAATAACCAAACGTTGGGTTTGCCCACATTTGACTAAACAACCCAAAATTTAGTGTAGTGTATGCATTTAAAAAAAAGTATGGCTGTCATAACCCAACCTTGGGTCAAATATGGCCAAACCCAATTGCTGAGTCAAAAAGTGTCATTTATTTGAAACAAATGAGTCCCAATCAATTGTGTATAACCGATCTAAACATTTTACTATAATTTACTATGAGCTTTTAACAAAATTCTGGGTTGTCAAAACCCAACGTTGGGTCAGATATAGGCAAACCCAGTTGCTGGATTAAAAATTGTTATTTAGTTAATTAAATTGAAAAAATAGCCCAACTTTGGGTTTGACCATATTTGACTTAACATCGGGTAATGACAACCCAAAATTTATTTTTAGAGTGTATAAATAAAATAAACAAAAGATGGGTTGTCATAACCCAACTTTGTGTCAAATAAGAACAAACCAAACTGCTGTAGTATATTTATTTAAAACAAATGAATCAGAATTGATTGTTTCTAATCGATCCAACGAATGTTGGTAAAATATGGACAAACCCAACATAGGGTTATGACAACCTAGCATTTTTTAGAGCACATAGTTAATTATAATGAAATCTAAGAACTATACACACTCTTCCCTGTTTAAAAGCGTATGACCTTATTAACTATGGTATGACGATTATGCAGTATTTTATTGTTTTTCACTGCTGTCTATTAGAAGTTCCTGGTTATGTTATGAACTTCTGACCTGTTTTGACCTGTTGTCGGTAATATAACGTGCTGGCAGCTGCAGAGTTAATAAATTACAGGATAGATACAGTATCTCAGCTGTTCTTAAGTTGCAAAGAAGCGTGAAGTGTGTGTGTGTTTATTTGTATTTTCTTAGTCTTAATAAAAGAAACAAGCAACCCTGACCATTTTGCAATTGAAAAAGCCAACATGTTTACAACTTTCTAAAGCCGAAAAACATATCAGACCATTAAACAGAAGCCTGAAATTTCATCTCTTATTTTAATGTGTTTTAATGTCAGCAAACAGCACTGAATCAGCTCTCCAGTGTGTTCTTTCACTCTAGTAAAGTCTCTGAAACTGAAGTGGCGATTATCAGCATATGATGGTATTTTTAGAGCCCCTCTCTCCCTAGGGCTTGTGTGGCATTACCATATCGGACGACAGCATCTGGAAGAACCCTTATAAGAGCGTGACGAGTGTAAATCAACGCTCCCGACAGGCTGCTGATCGGATTTACTGCCGTCGGGATGTGTTCATTCAAAAGGTGGGGTGAGGTAACAGTGGTTACTCAGAAATAAACCTCTCTGAGAAACGGATTTGACATGGGAAAAGATGACGTGATTTTTTCCACTGCTATCCTGTCTGCCATGTACAGTCATAACACCTTTCTCAATTAACAGTCGACTTCTTTTATTTTTGCTCTGTTTGGTTGCTCGATAAAAATGTGGCCTAATAAAACTGAGATTTACAGACTGGATAAGTAAGGTGAAAATAGTAATGGCAAAGGTCGGCGTGAGATATTTATATCTTACTCTGGAGTGTCAAAGAGGAGAAGAGGCCGGATCCTGAAAACGTCCGCCAGAATCTGTTTAGGTTTTGTGGCATATGATATACGTTCTAATCTGTCATGGCTGCAGCGAAGGTCTCGAGGGTCACGCTTTTATTAGTATCTCAACTGTTAATTGGATCCCAGCAGGGACTTATACACTGGCTCCAAAATCAAATAGCGCAGATAAAATGTGGCTGAGGTTTCAGATTCTGCGTAGGTGTTGGCTTTGTTGTTCTAATTTCTCAGCATTATTTTGACCAATATTTGGTGTTTAAGAATTGCATTTGAATTGCATAGGAAATGTCCAAGTGTTCAGGGAATTACTCAAGATTACTTGATAATTACTTAATGAATCACAATTGATGGTGTGCAATTGATCTAATATGTTACAATAATTTATTATGTGCTCTAAAAAAAATGTTAGGTTGTCATAACCCAACATTGGGTCAATTAGAGACAAACCAAATCGATTGGTTAAAAAATGTCATTTAAATTTCATTTAAAAAAATTAACCCAATGTTGGGTTTGCCCGTATTTGATTAAACGTTGAAGTGTGACAACCCATCTTTTTTAGAATGTATGTATTTTTTTAAATAATGAATTATTATAACCCAACATTGGGTCAATTGATGGTGTACAATCTAATATAATTAATCTAATTAATGGTGATCTAATGTGTTACCATAATTCACAATCTGCTCTGAAAAATGTTGGGTTGTCATATACCACAACTTTGAGTCAAATATGGACAAACCCAGTTGCTGAGTTAAAAAGTGTCATTTGTTTGAAACAAATGAATCACAATTGATGGTGTATCTAAATATTACAATAATTAACTATGTGCTCTAAAAATGTTATCACAACCCAACGTTGGGTAATATATGGACAAACCCAATGAATGGGTTAAAAAATGTCATTTACATTTCTTTTTTAAAAATAACCCAACATTGGGTTTGCCCATATTTGATTGAACGTCGAAATGTGACAACCCACATTTTTTAGAATGTATGCGTTTTTAAAAAATAATGAATTGTCATAACCCAACATTGGGTCAAATATGAACAAATACAACTGCTGAGTTAAAAAGTGTCATTTATTTGAAAGAAATTACTCACAGTTGATGGTGTACAATTGACCTAATATGTTACCATAATTCACTGTGCACTCTAAAAATTGTTGTCATACCCCAACACTGGGTCAAATGTGGATAAACCCAACCAAAGGGGTAAAAAGTATCATTTAATGTAATTGAAAAAATTAACCCAACATTGGGTTTATCCATATTTGATTCATGGTTGGGTTATTATGACAACCCAGAACTTTTTAGATCGTATGTGCATTTAAAAAAATAATCAATTGTCATAACTCAACACTGGGTCAAATATGAACAAAACCAATCAATGGGTTAAAAAGTACCATTTAAATTTAATTGAAAAAAGTAACCCACCGCTGAATTTGTCCATATTTGATTCAGCGGTGGGTTAGGACAACACAAAATTGTTTAGATTGCATGTGCGTTTTAAAAAATAATGGATTGTCATAACCCAACATTGGGTCAAATATGAACAAACACAATTGCTGCGATTTATTTGAAATAAATGAATCACAATTGATATAATTCATCTAAAATGTTACCATAATTTACTATGCACTCTATAAATGTAGGGTTGCCATAACCCAATGTTGCGTCAAATATGGACAAACTCAACATTGGGTTATGACAACCAAGCGGATAGTGAATTATGATCAAATCTAAGATCAACTATACACTCTTTCCTGTTTAAAAGCGCATGACATTATTAATTTTGGAAAGCATTATGCAGTATTTATCCTGTTTTACTGCTCTCTATTAAAAACCTAAACCCTAATTTCCATTTGTGTGTGAAGTATCCCTTTAAGTGTCAATACTGTAGGATAACACATTTAATGGAGACATCATCAGGCCTGTGGTGGTGGGAAATCTTTACAAGCTGTAGGTCAGTGTGGAATTGTGTTAAGACCAGGAGAAAACCACATTCATCTGTGCAGTTCTCACACTGTCGGGGGGGGTTTCTCGGCTTACAGACTCTGCAGTGCTACGGTTAAAAAAGACAAGCTACTCTGACAGGAGGAAGAAACATGTTTCACAACCGTATACCTGCAAACCACAAATCACAGACCTGACAGAGCATAAGCTTTTACGAGTGTGTCACCACAGCTTTACTGAACTGTTAATGGAAAGATCTATATAGCTGTCTGTCAATCTATCTGTCCGTGTGTCTTTCTATCTGTCTGTCTAAAATAGGCCTGTCTGTCGCTCTATCAATCTATGTATCTATTTATACCGATCTGTCTGTCTGTCTATGTTTATTTTTATCTATCTATCTATCTATCTATCTATCTATCTATCTATCTATCTATCTATCTATCTATCTATCTATCTATCTATCTATCTATCTATCTATCTATCTATCTATCTATCTATCTATCTTTATTTCTATCTATCTATACATCTGTCTGTCCGTTTATCTATCTATCTATCTATCTATCTATCTATCTATCTATCTATCTATCTATCTATCTATCTATCTATCTATCTATCTATCTATCTATCTATCTTTATTTCTATCTATCTATACATCTGTCTGTCCGTTTATCTATCTATCTATCTATCTATCTATCTATCTATCTATCTATCTATCTATCTATCTATCTATCTATCTATCTATCTGTCTATTTGTCTTTATTTCTATCTATCTATCCATCTGTCTGTCCGTTTATCTATCTATCTATCTATCTATCTATCTATCTATCTATCTATCTATCTATCTATCTATCTATCTATCTATCTATCTATCTATCTATCTATCTATCTATCTATCTATCTATCAGTTAGTCTGTCTGTCTGTATTTCTATCTATCTATCCATCTGTCTGTCCGTCTATCTACCTATCCATCCATCCATCCATCCATCCATCCATCCATCCATCTATCTATCTATCTATCTATCTATCTATCTATCTATCTATCTATCTATCTATCTATCTATCTATCTATCCATCCATCCATCCATCCATCCATCCATCCGTCTATCCATCTATCTATCTATCTATCTATCTATCTATCTATCTATCTATCTATCTATCTATCTATCTATCTATCTATCTATCTATCTATCTATCTATCTATCCGTCTGTCCGTCTATCCATCTATCTATCTATCTATCTATCTATCTATCTATCTATCTATCTATCTATCTATCTATCTATCTATCTATCTATCTATCCATCCATCCATCCGTCTATCCATCTATCCATCCATCTATCCATCTATCCATCTATCTATCCATCTATCTATTTACCAACCCTGGCATTCTGTAGTCTGAGTGAGCGTGAGTGTGTGGGTGTGTGTGCGCGCGCGTGTGTGTTTCAGCTTTCCTCTGCCAGCACTGAACTGGAAGGTTTTAATTTTACCATCTGTGCAACTTTATCTTTCTGCCCTGACACATCTGCTCCGCTCTTTCTCTTCACACTGACCCCTTGCTCATTCCTGAACGACCTCCTCCTACTCCTCCTCAGTTTTCATCCTTTCTATTGCTCGCTTCTACTGTTAATTTAAGAAGCTTCCCTGCGCATGCGTTTAGAGACCTCAAAAAGCTTCCAAACTAAAGAATCTGCGAGGGAAGTATTGGGAACAAATAATAATAGCAGTAGAAAAAAACTATGTATATTATAATGCAAATTACATTATATAAGTCATATATTAAAGAAATCAAAAACTTCAAATAATAAAATCTGCAAATCTGAGTTTTCCTAAAAATATTTCAAAGTTTGCTTCTAATCATCGAGTCTGACAATATCAGCTGCTAAAATAAAATAAAAAATATGTATGCATATATAAATACAACATTCAGGAACAATAATGCAAAATAATCAACACAATAAACAAGTCATTTTGAGCTTCTATGCATAGATTTTCTGATTTCACCAATAGTGCAACTAAATAAACTAAATAAATACTCAAAGGTCAGTGTTGAATATAGGCTATATAATATAATCATGTATTTTCTCCAATTAAATAGGAACTATTAAAAGGAGGCTCTCATTAAAGCCTGTTTTAAATACTGATTTACTGAGAGACTAAAATAAAATGAACTACAAAAATATAAATGCAACATGCAGAAATAATTATGCAAAACAACAATTAAAATAAGCAAATCCTGCTGATATGCATAGTTTTTTGTAAAGTCTTTCAGATTTCACTATTAATAATAGTACTGCTGAACTAAATCTGCAACTTCATAACTAACAAATCTACCATAAAAACTAAAAAGCCAGAGAAGAGTTTGATTAGGACTAAAGGAAATGGAGAAATGTACCTTCTGTGGGCTCAGGCATGGCTGCGTCTTGCTTGTCTTGCTTCGACTGACAGCTTGTGTCACTTTTTTTTTGCTTTTTATTTCACAGTCCCTCTGTTATTCAAAGCATCCGGGGAACTCAAATTACCCACCAAGCAAGGAGTGAGTGGGAAGGAGCGAGACAAACCAGGGGGAGAGAAGAGAGAAGGACTGACACTTGAAACCCCTCTTGGATTCTCCAAGTTGAAGAACAAAGTTTTGAGGGATGGAGAAAGAGAGAGACATGGAGGGACGAGTGTTTGCTGACAGAAGTGTTAAGGTGTTGTTATTTTACAGAGAGTTTTACAGGAGCTAAACAAAATGCCACTCTTTTCAACACCCGGACTCATAAGCAGACTAAGATGACTTGCAATTGCTTTTGTTTTCTTCCTTTTCTGTGACGATGCTGTATACTGTGAAAAACACAATCAATTTGTGTCGGGACAACATGAAGGAATTAAGTTAGCTGGTTAGTTTTACAAACTTAAGTGGATTGAATATAAAGCAATTAAGCTGTCCCAAAAAATTTACTCAATAATTGTCTTGTTTTATTTTAAATAAGTATTTTGAACAAGCAGCAAACATAATTTTTTTTAGTGTAGGGTGATTGGTCAAGCGTATTTTATATACAGTGCACTCCAAAAATGACTTTTGCAACCCTGGTTCATTCTGAAAACCTACCCCTATATGCATTTCTGAAGAGCACCAAATCCCAGGAGGTTAATTTTTTTTGTAGTTTTTGTTTTCGTGAATTCACTAGAGGCCGCTGTGTTTGCTTTCTGAGATCTCAAATTTCTCTCATGAGTGCCATTCACACCTGAACTTCTCGCGTAAATGTACCAGAGGCCGCTGTCGATAACTGACTGAACGATCGACTGACCCACCCTCCTCCTTCCCTAAACCCAACCAATAGTGTTTTCAAAAGCACCGATTGGCCCGCACACCACCTTCCCTTAACCCAACCGACAGTGTTTAAAAAAAGCAATCCAGAAAAGTTTTACAAAGTTTTAAGATTTTACCACATTCTCACCCTGTTATTTACTTGTAAATTAATTTTTTTTGGATTCTGATTTTGTCTTACCTGCTTTCTGGAACCGTTCTTGACCGGACTCAAACATCATTGTCACAGTCAGCTCTTCTCTCTTCTCAAGTCCGCCGACATACGCGTCGAGCCACCGGACAAACTGGTAACAGCGGGAAAGCCGTCCACACAGAGGTAAGCGGTCAGCTGGTAAGCATGAAAAGGAACAGTGTCATACCACCCCATAGCGTTCGTTTTAAAGACGAAATGCAGCCATACATACCTCTGGCTACATAATTCACGATCTCCAGATATGTATATAAGGCTACATTTTCATATTGAGCCTATGTTGGACTTTTGCTGCGAGTTCTAACTACTTAATTAAAATTAGTTGAAACAATAAAATTCTTACTTTTTTTTTTGTGGGACAACTTTATTGTTTTACTGTATGTTCAGTTTAATTAAACTTGTAAATTTATTACCTTCATCAATTTGCATGGAAGCCAGTATTTTTTACAGTGCATTAAAAATAGTATATATTATAAATATTGTATTTATAAGTAAAGCTTTTAAATAAATGTTACACATTTTTATATTGTTTGTTTAACTGCTTTTATGAATTATTATAATAGTATTTTCTTTTAATAACAGGGGTAAAGATTTTTTTTTTATTTTTAATGTGTTTTTGTTTATAATATTACTTTACAGTATTATTACTTTAATATTAATATACTGTATATATCAAACTTAAACGTTTGCAAAGCATTATTTAAATAAAAAAAACTATGTATATAGGTCTATATGTGTAAGATGAAGGTAAATATTTTGATACATTTCAATTTTAATTATATATTTTTCAAAATGTTTGAAATATATATTACAACATTTACCCTTATGATTACACATAAAGACAGTTATAATCTATATTATATTGATGAAGTGTTTAACCAAAGACTAATACCTTAGAGGCACATTGGTTTAACACTGAATCCCCTGCAACAACACTACTACTTGTTTTCAGACGGGTTTTCTAAATATTCCTCAATCTTTCATAGGATGATCAGATTTCAGAGTTGAATATATTGAGGTAAAGTTGGTTTTATATTCGCACATTCAGACTTTCTCCTTAATAATATAATTTCAGAAATGTATTAAGTGCAAATTCTAAATAGTGAAATCATATTAGCAGCCAATGGCTGTCAAAGTACAACACTGTTCACAGTCTATTACAGCTTTTCTCAGTCGCTTTGGTGCATTTCTCACAACACTATTTACATTTGCACAACAGTTAATGCATTTCTCAAAACAATTAGTCATTTGTGCACATCATAGTAGCAGTTTCTTATTCCTTCCAACAAATTGCCAATGCTTTTGGACATTTGATTTCATTCAATTCTCTGCTGTTTGTAACATTATCATTTGCTTATGTCATGTTGGTCGAAACTAACTAAACTTGGGAATGCTGAATAGTCATTCCATATAAAACTAATAGTCCTCATTTCATTACTTGAGTCATTACATACAAAAATGTTACTGGTTGTCAAAATCTGTCAAGAAAATTTTGTTAAAAAATCTTTTTTTCCAGAAAATGTCTTCTAAATTGAACAATTCGATGAATGATTTACAGACCTGGGTATGTTGTAGGTTCAGTTCCAATATGTACTGCAATATTGTTCACAGTTGTGCTCTCTCTAACCCAAAGGGAGTTTATGTTTGTTGTAAATAAGGGTGTATTTATTCTTTTGCACAATGCTGTGAATAAATTACAATTGCAAAGAGCATCTGCAGTAAAAAAGAGTACATATTCAGTGTCTTGTACTCAGATACCTCACTAAATGCAGTGATGTCTAACTTTACTGTAGTCTTCAAATGGCTGTGCTAATAGTATATAGTGCTGTCTTGAGCATTTTCAGGAAGTGTCACCAAAATCTGACTCTTTTACATTGGAATAAATGTACAGAGTAAACTGACATAATGAAAACATGACAAAGCCATTTGACTATCTTGTTCATAAACAATGGTGGCAGGACTTTTCATCCTGACACTGACACTTTCATTGACATGAATACTTGCTTTTGAGGAATGAGTTCTCCATTTTGAGCAAGTGACGCGCTTTTGCAGGTTATCAACTAGGTTTTGCAGTTTGTACTAATTGTTTTGAGAAATGCATTAACTGTTGTGCAAATGTAAATAGTGTTGTGAGAAATGCACCAAAGCCACTGAGAAAAACTGTAAATACTGCTAATGTTGTTTTGAAGGGATACTCGCATGTAATTTCAGTCTGAATATTCAAAGTACCATGGTAAACTATACAGGGAGCTGTCACTGAACAAATGTGCGAATATAAAACCAACTTTACCTCAATGTTAAATATAGGCTATATTATAGAGGTAAAGTTGGTTTTATATTCGCACATCCGGACTTTCCCCTTAATAATATCATTTCATAAAAGTATTATTTGCAAACTCTAAATAGCAAAATCATATTAGCAGCCAATGACTATCAAAGTCCAACATTGTTCACAGTCAAATAAACAGTGTTAATGTTGTTTTGAAGTCATACTTGCATGCTAATTTCGATCGAATATTCAAAGTAACATGGCAAACAATATAGAGACTTCTAAATGAACGAATGTGCGAATATAAAACCAACTTTACCTCTATTTACATAGTCATGTCTTTACTCCAAATTAAATATAAACATTATAACAGAGGCTGCCATTAAACCTTAATTGTTTTAAACGCGCATTTATTTAAAACACTAAAATAACAGACGATAGACAGGAGGATAAAACGTTTAGTGCAAATATTCAACTCTACAGTTACATTGTTCTTGCTAACTTGTCGAGCCATGATCATGAAAGGATTTTCTGAGAATCTGAGGTAACTAGCTTACATGATATAACTTTGTTTTGTTTTCGTATTTCCGCGTTTGAAACGTTAATTCAGCGATTACTCGACGCGCTACATTTCATTAAGTTGTAATGTTTCTTTAAACATCTTTTCTAGAGTTAATTTCATATTTTTATGTTGCAGCAAACTTCAGCAAACCGTGTCCGACGTCCACTCCGCACTCATGAGACGCCAAGCCCCACCTCCTCAACTGCAGGTGAATCTACGCAGGGATGTGATTGGATGGCAAAGTTGTTCGTCAAAATATACAGCGACACGATTGGTCATTCTTGCGTGACAGGAAACGTCTACATGAAACCCAGCAATAAAGGGCTAAAATACAATAAGGGTACACAGCTGGATGGATGGATGGATGGATGGACGGACAGACAGACAGACAGACAGACAGACAGACAGACAGACAGACAGACAGACAGACAGACAGACAGACAGACAGACAGACAGACAGACAGACAGACAGACAGACAGATAGATAGATAGATAGATAGATAGATAGATAGATAGATAGATAGATAGATAGATAGATAGATAGATAGATAGATAGATAGATGATAGTTTACAAATTTCAGTTGTTTTAAGGCCTTTTTTGTAAAATAGTTAGAAATAGTATCAAAGTAATACTGCATTTCATTAAGCTAAATATAAAAAAGTGCCCCAAAAAAAAGAATTAAAATGTTATGTGTGCAAAATAAAACGTTAATTAAGGTTTATTTAAAATAAAAAGATATTTCTTTAAGTGCACTTATTCACACACAAAATCAATATTGTAAATATTTAGCCTACATTTTGTTAAATTTGCTGAAGCCATACCAAAATTAAATGTATTTATTTTTAATAGAAACTGAAGCCTTGAAAAGTCTCTAAAAAACGAATAACAAAAATAATGACTTGCTGTTAAATTTCATGAGTTTTTTTCTGGTTTCGATGCACCTGCTGTAATCAATTATCATACTGTTTCTATGTAAATGTATTTATTTATCTTAGAATTTTTGTCACTGTTTACTGTCATTATAATAAAAACAGGTATTATAAAAGATATATTCCTTTTTGTTTCCCCTCTCTCCAATGCTATTATCAACTCATGTGCATCTGAATTTGTTAACATTTCTTGTAATGTGCCATTTCTTTTTATTAGGTCTAATAAAAAATAACATTTTAAATTTAAAAAGGAATTTAAAACACGGTAAACATTTTTTATTACGCAGAAAGAAAAAAAAAGGCTGCACGGTGGCACAGTGTGTAGCACGTTTGCCTCACAGCATAAAGGTTGTTGGTTTGAGCCTCGGTTGGGTCATTTGGCGTTTCTGTGTGGAGTTTGCATGTTCTCCCTGTGTTCATGTGGGTTTCCTCCGGGTGCTCCGGTTTCCCACACAAGTCCAAAAACATGGTACAGGTGAATTGGGTAGGCTAAATTGGCCATAGTGTATGAGTGTGAATGAGAGTGTATGGATGTTTCCCAGTGATGGGTTGCAGCTGGAAGGGCATCCACTGTGTAAAACATATGCTGGATAAGTTAGCGGTTCATTCCGCTGTGGTGACCCTAGATTAATAAAGGGACTAAGCCAATAAGAAAATTAATGAATGAATGAAAAAAATAAAGGCAATGCAGTGGCGCAATAGGTAGTGCTGTCGCCTCACAGCAAGAAGGTCGCTGGTTCGAGCCTCGGCTGTGTCAGTTGGCATTTCTGTGTGGAGTTTGCATGTTCTCCCTGTCTTCCCGTGGGTTTCCTCCAGGCGCTCCGGTTTCCCCCACAGTCCAAAGACATGTGGTACAGGTGAATTGGGTAGGCTAAATTGTCCGCAGTATATGAGTGTGAATGAACGAGTGTGTGTGGATGTTTCCCAGAGATGGGTTGCGGCTGGAAGGGCATCTGCTGTGTAAAATCATGCTGGATAAGTTGGTGGTTCATTCCGCTGTGGCGACCCCGGATTAATAAAGGGACTAAGCTGAAAATGAATTAATGAAAAAATATATTATATTTTTTTCCGTAATAAATCCGGACACTAAAATTGAGCTTTATTAAACCTGTCCCGAAATCTGGACATACTAAGTAAATTATAGTAAATAAAATAACTGTGCGTGAAAATAAATATAAAAAACAAAACGTCAGATCACTGTATCCATTTTACAGTAGGTAAACAGCTCATTTAACTTCTATTTTTGCATCAGGAGGACACACCTTGCTTTAGGGAAAATACCTGGTTTATACCAAATGAATGGAACTTTAGCCTAATTTGGCCATTGCTGCTGGATTCGCTTAATCCCCCACGAGTTTGAAACTCAACTCATATTCCCGAGCTCGTGCTGATTTTATTAATAGAGTTCTCATCCCATATCTGGTGTGTGTGTGTGAAGTGATCGGTGCTTGTTGAACCTGGACAGCACGTCTGGTGAACAGAAACAATCCGAAAAATCTGCCTCATGATTTGTAAGTAATCCAGTTTACTTTTACACCATCATTAATGACCGTCATCATATATTCAGCTGAAACACGTGACCTTTGATCATCAAAGGGGTAGTTCACGCAGAAATCACATGCTCATTCCTGTTCCGAACCAGTTTGAGATCTGTTGAACACAGAAGATATACGAATGAGTGTAAAAAAAAAGACATTAGCAATGTGTTATGCACATTTTGGAAAATTTCCCAATTTACGGAAAGAGAAGTTATAAGATTACCAGTAATTTGCCGGAATGCTGCTCTGTTCACGATTAGAACGCGCTGACGTGAGATGTCTACACCTGCCAATCAGAACACTCAGACGCATTCAGATCTGCGCTGTTTATGAAAATAAAATTGAATATCTTTCCAGACACATATAGCTGCTGGATGTTAGTCAGATAACATTCCTTCTTAAGACAACTGTGTACAAAATCTTTGATAAAATGCTTATGATAAGCCGTTGTTTTTGTGTGTACCTTCAAGCTCTGCTTCAGTTGCTTGACGCGTGTGCACGTGAAGCAGCCGGTGAGCGCCAGCACACACACATATTATGAACATCTCGACATGCAAAAGTGTTCCTCCATATGTTTTCATTGATGTTGTTCACAATACTTATCTATTTACAGAGTTTGTAATTTAGTCACATGTTTACAAATACAAGCGCAGCCGTTTAGACGTCGTTTCTGGGTAATGACCATAGTTTCCGTAGTTTTTGTAGTTTCTCTGTCGCAGATTCATCGTTTGAACCATGTTAGTTATAACGTAAAACGTCCATAATGATAGTCTAAACAGGGTGGAGTAACAACTTCTTTAGAGGAAAACCCCCATCATTTTTTGTGCGATTTATATTGTTTTACACGCACATTAAAAAAAAATCCAATATAATATATTTGGTAAAAACATGCACTCGTTTTTCATATTGATTGAATATAAACGGCACATATAGGGCCTATGCTTCTTTACAAATATTATACTCCATATTCTATTCTAAAACATAAAACCACTTAGTAACACATATTATAATCTCATATATAAACCATATAAATCATTAGGCTGATGGTTGTAATTTACAATAGGCAATTTATTAAGAAATGAAGAAAACTCCCACTTCATAATAATAATAAAAATAATTATCATGGCGACGAAGTGGCGCAGTAGGTAGTGCTGTCGCCTCACAGCAAGAAGGTCGCTGGTTTGAGCCTCAGCTGGGTCAGTTGGCATTTCTGTGTGGAGTTTGCATGTTCTCCCTGCGTTCGTGTGGGTTTCCTCCGGGTGCTCCGGTTTCCCCCACAGTCCAAAGACATGCGGTACAGGTGAATTGGGTAGGCTAAATTGTCCGTAGTGTATGAGTGTGAATGAGTGTGTGTGGATGTTTCCCATAGATGGGTTGCGGCTGGAAGGGCATCCGCTGCGTAAAAATGTGCTGGATACGTTGGCGGTTCATTCCGCTGTGGCGACCCCTGATTAATAAAGGGACTCAGCTGAAAAGAAAATGAATGACTGAATGTATAATTATCATTATTATTATTATTACTATTATCATTCATTTTCTTTTCGGCTCACCACAGCGGAATGAACCGCCAATTTATCCAGCATATGTTTTACGCAGCGGATTCCCTTCCAGCCACAACCCATCACTGGGAAACATCCATACACACTCATTCACACACTACAGTCAATTTTAGCATACCCAATTCACCTATACCACATGTCTTTGAACTTGTAAGGGAAACCAGAGCACCCGGAGGAAACCCACTTGAACACTGGGAGAACATGCAAACTCCACAGAGAAATGCCAACTGACTCAGCTAAGGCTCGAATCAGCAACCTTCTTGCTGTGAGGCGAATGTACTACCCACCGTACCACCCCTTCACCATTATTATTATTATTATTATTAAAATGGAATATTGTTCTAAGTAAATATTATTATAAACTATAATACCATTTTTACGAGGGTTTGAAGAGTTAAGCAAGGTTTATCAGCTTTTGCGAAAGAACTAAACTGTTGTGCAGATTTGGTGAAGGGTTTGCATATTGGTGTGTAGAGTTTTGCCAAAATAGCCAATAGTTATAAAAAATGTGCTTAAGCATTCAGAAAAAACTGTAATAGAACAATTACAGTTTTTCCCAATTGTTTACACACATTTTCTGAAAGCATGTCTTATATTGTCAGAACTCTACACACAAATCACAACACACACACACATTGGGCAAAACCCTTCAATTCTTCTGCAAAATCAAACTTTACATTCAAAACAATGTGATTTCTTCTCAAAATGGGGTTTTGTTTTCAAATGACACACACAAACCATCACATGAATAGACATTTATACAGTTTTTTCTGAATGCTTAAACTCTAACCGAGATTCCTATAGCACAATTTATAAAACGATTCATTCTTATAGCAAAACCACTCACTGAGTTTGCGAAATTAAAAGCACAAACACTGCTTTGCACTAAGTTTGCAATTTTGTAACACACACTTTGCAAAATTGTAGGTACAATCCACTGCACAGCACTCTTTTTGCAGAACTGTAAACACAAGTCACTGCTTTACACTGAATTTACAATTGATCAACACACTCATAGCAAAACTATACACATGTATGGCTATTATTTACACTATTTTGCCAACTGTCTGGCACACTGTCACATGTGAAAACTGTTTTAGATTATTAGTTCACTTTGCAATCAGATACTTTCCCCGGTGCCTTGGACTAGAGGACATTGCATGTGATGTAGATGAAATTTTGTGGCCGGACCCAGAGAGACAACGCAATGTAGTCTGATTTATTTTTTCGCAGTGAAATTACTATTTTGTGTTTTGATTTGGAAAAACTCTTGTGTTTGTTTTGATGTGTGTAAAAAAACACCAGTACTTGAAGTTTGCATCCCTGTATGTTTACAGAACTATGAGAAAGGTGTGACCTCAAACTGACATAGCCTAGCTTGTGCTCTGAGAAGGCAAAGTCAGACGTTTTTCTTTATTTTCTTTATAATTTTTTATATTTGACTTTCAAAAACGCAACAATTTAGGCCAAACTCAATTCAAACATAATGTTGCACACACTGACTGAGACATGTCATACAGTGAATCAAATATAAAGCCATAAAATTACACACACAAAAACAAAACAAACAAACAACAAAAATATATATAAAATAACTTGACAGAAAAAGAACAACATAACAAGCAGACATCAAATAGAAACTCTGTAAGGGGTTAAAGGCATATTCTTGAAACAAATCATATAACTGTTTAGTCTTCTCACTCTTCATTATTTTTAAAGCTTCTACATTGGCGGCAAACTCATTTTTAAAGATCAGTTGAGGAGCTGTTTTTAAAGCAAAAGCCAGATGTAGTTTTTATTCATTCCATCAGTGTGTAGTTGGAGCATTGTGTGCTTATTATTGTGATGGCTTGTGTTAAATGTTTGATACAAAAATACCATTTTCACGAATGTTTGAAGAGTTAGGAAGGTTTATTAGCTTTTGCAAGAGAACTAAACTGTTTTGCAGATTTGGTGAAGGGTTTGCTTATTAGTGTGTAGAGTTTTGCAAAAATAGCCAATAGTTACAAAAAATGTGCTTAAGCGTTCAGAAAAAACTGTAAGTGCATTGTAAAATATTTCAGAATATTGTTTTTATACAAAACACACAAATACATGGTACCAAATATGTTTGACTGTAATCATAATGTGGTCTACATATGCCATCAACAGAAGGATTTACGGAATACTGTTGTACAGTAAAAAAAAAAAAAAAAAGTGTGGATTTCAGTCATACACGTTCCAACCCCAGGCAGGAAAAAAGTCCTCAATACGATTGAGAAATGGAGAATATGGAGAGAGATAAACAACTAAAAAACATAGGTGGGCAGTGAACCAGTAATGAACTAGATGAGCTCTGATTTCCAAATTGCAATTTTGTGTGACAGGTGTTTACCCATGTGATGAGTTAGTATGCAAAGTAGGACAACTGACTTTAGAATTTTGAATATCAGTGTGTTCCTTGTGAAAACAAGAGATTTTCTGCATGAAAAATGTGCCAAATGCAGAGAATTGTGTGTAGTGTTTTGAAAAAAGTGTGTTTTAAATCTGCAATTTGAGTGTAAAGCAGGAATTGTGCTTGTAGTTTAGCAGAATTGGTTCAGGGGGTTGGTGCATCAGTTACATGTTGTAGTCATTGTGTGTGAAGTACAAGTAATTGTGTGTAAACAATTGTGAAAAACTGTAAAAGCACCTCCACTAAATGTTGTGGACAAACATGGGTAAATCATAGATGCTTTGTTAGACGACAAAAAACACTGCATGAAGGAATTAGCATGTCGCTTCACATGTTCCACTGCGCAAAATCGCTCTGATTACAGCAGGACCTCGTGGCGCAACGGTAGCGCGTCTGACTCCAGATCAGAAGGTTGCGTGTTCAAATCACGTCGGGGTCAAAGTTTTCATTGTTACACCCGAAGATTAGCAACACGCCTTACAATGCGGCCATTGAGTGTATTAACGTTGTGTTTTCGCTTGTTACAAACTCACTTCTGTAAGTTATAAAACTTGGAGGTAGCCTAATCCTGTTGATATTTGAGCACGAATATTATTATTAGTCATTATTGATGTATATTCTCCACTAAAACATCTTCTCCACTAATGTATATGTGTGGCTGTAAATGAGGTCAATACTGTATAGCGCATATTTCTCATGTTTGGTGTGTAGTGACGTGTATATATAATATATTTAGATGCAAATTATATGTTTTAAAATAAATCTGTTAAATTATTCTGTAAAAAGCAACTAAGCCGAAAAGAAAATGAATGAATGAAATTATTCTGTACGTTAATATATTTTATAATATAATGTAATTTCGTGTATTTACCAAATAATTAATTAGTAGGACTACATTAAATTATATCAGTTTAAGCAAATCTTTATTAATATATAGTTTACCTAAATGCAGTATAATTTAAAAAAATGTAAATAGCCTATTGATTTAATTGAATAATTATTTCATTTAGAATCTGTATAATCTGTATATCGGCAGATAGTACTGCAGCAAAACAAAATTAATCATTCACAGGCCTTGTGGTGCAAAGATAGCACGTCTGACTCCAGATCAGAAGGCTGCGTGCTCAAGTCACATTGTGGTTTAAATGTTCATTTAAACACACAAGTATTAAAAATTCTCAAATTAGCGGGATTCATTACAGTCCCACATAAGTATTACATTAATACTAAAGTATATCATATTCATTTTCTTTTCTTCTTATTTTTTAAAAAATAATAATAGCCTATGTTATATATATTTTACATATATATATTATAGGTTAATATTATAAAATAATAATATAAAGAACCTTAGTTACTAATTATTAATCATTATTATTAGTGAATATAAACAAAAGCTTTGGAAATATTTGATATACAGTTATAATATATATATATATATATATATATATATATATATATATATATATATATATATATATATATATATATATATATATATATATATATATATATATATATATATATAAATAATATAAGAATTAAAAAATAATAATAGAAACAACCTCAATTATTCATTATTAATCATTGTTATTATTATTATACAATATTTGGTGAATATAGGCAAAGGCTAAACAAATATTTGATATAGAGCTATAATGATACACGTATTATTTCACACAAATATTTGATAAACATCACATCAAACATGAATTGAAACATCAGATTTTTCAAAGACAACGATATATTTTTCTTTGTACTTAGTTTAAAGTGGCAATATTAGTCTTTAAATGTCTATATAAATTGTATATATAAACTGTCAAATAAGACTTAAAGAACAATATTTGATCTTTGCTATATACAGTATGGTATATAATATTTGATACAAATATTTGATATATAAATACAAATAAAGTAGGTTAATGATGAATTAAAACATCAAATTTACCAAAGACAACAAAGTTTTATTTGTTTCTTCTTGACTAAAGCAACTATATTAGTCTTTACAAATAATATAAATGTCCAATAAGATTTAGAGAACAACATTTGATCTTTGCTATAATTATTTATAATATTTGATGCAAATATTTAATATATAAATACAAATAAAGTAGGCTATAATGACGAACTGAATCATCAAATGTTACAAAGACAGAAATATTTTTCTCTTTCTTCTCTCTACATTAAGATGACTATATATATATATATATATATATATATATATATATATATATATATATATATATATATATATATATATATATATATAGTCATCTCAATGTAGAGAGAGGAAAGAGAAAATATTTCTATTTTATTATATATATTATATATTTCATTATATATATATATGTATATATATATATATATATATATGTATATATATGTATATGTATATGTATATATATATATATATATATATATATATATATATATATATATATATATATATATATATATATATATATATATATATATATATATATATATATGTATATATATATATATATATATAAATACACTGTACTCAGCTTTGATGCATCATACAGCCGACAGCATGCAGACCTCGTGGCGCAACGGTAGCGCGTCTGACTCCAGATCAGAAGGTTGCGTGTTCAAATCACGTCGGGGTCAAATCGTTTATTGTTTACACTCTATACTGTATGACGTCCAGCCTACGTAAAAATCTAAACTATGCAAAATCTATACTACATAGGCCAGATGTGCCCAAACTCGGTCCTGGAGGGCCGGTCCTACATAGTTTAGCTCCAACTTCCTTCAACTAACCTACCTGGAAGTTTAAAGTGTGACCAGAAAGAGCTTAATTAGCTTGTTCAGGTGTATTTAATTGGGATTGGAACTAAAATATACAGGAAACCGGCCCTCCAGGACCGAGTTTGGGCACTTCTGATATAGGCTAACCATTTGTCAGAGAAGGCTGGATAAAGTAAACCCTGCTCTGTGTCAGTTTATATTTAATCAATGGATAGACAGTGGACAACATTAAAAACATTATTAGCAACGCTTTTGGCATTTGTTTTTTTTATATTAAAATATCAAATAAATAAATAATAAATAATTGATCAAAATGTTCCTTTTCTACTGATTTTTCCAGTGTAGATAATCCTGTAATGATTGTAATCCATCAGTAGGGGTCAGCATGATCTAAAACTCTTTACTATTTCTGTGCTATTTTAATTATGTCTTATTTATCCCTGTTTATAACTGCATTTGTTCTACCTACTGTATTTACTTTAATTAAAAAAAGATAATTTGATGTGAAAATGCTTAATACAGAATATAGGCTGGAGAACGTAAATGTTGTCCGTCATTTTGTGAGTTTATTCAATGGCTGGACAGTGGACAATTGTGATTAAATGTATTATTAGCAACGTTTTTGCAATAATAATAATAAATGGATCAAAATGTTCTTGTTCTACTTATTTGTTCTCCTGTAATGATGGGAGTGTATCAGTAGAGGTCAGCATGAGACTTAAAACTTAAAAAATATCTGCAACACTGTGCTAATTTTTATTTATTTGTCTAACTCGTCTGTATGTTTATAATTGCATTGGCACAATAATTAAAAAAGTATCATTTAAATGCTTTGAAGTGAAATTGCTTATTACAGAATATAGGAGAGGGGTCTGCTGTGGGACTTATTTGTCCTCCTGTCATGATAGTAATCCATCAGTAGAGGTCAGCATGACACTAAAAACTCATCCTTCACTTAAAAAAATCTTCTGCAACCTGCATAGTTCATTTATTTCTGTGCTGTTTGTATTTATTAGTCTAATTTGTCTCTTTGTTTATAATTGTATTTGTTCCACATCTTTGCATAAATTAAAAAAATGATAATTAAAAAATAACCAGCGCAGTTCACTCCAGAATGCTCTGAATCAAGTTAAACAATATTTAATACAAACCTAAAACAAATCTGATCAAACTTGAAATAAAAAAGATTTGAAAAAGGCTTTTATTAGAATACAGATATTAATTTACTTGATTCATACTTGAGGTTAGATATGTGTGTGTGTCAATTAGATAATTGTGAATCGAGTAAATCTGTAAAGAAGATCAAGTAAACTATTAAGTCTGTACTAGGCATGGGACGAAAACTGTTTTCAAGGTATACCGCGGTTTGGAAAAGTCAAGGTTATCATACCGCCAACATTTTCTGTAATACCGTTGCTAAGGTATGTGTAAGATTTTTTATTTACATTTTATTTTGACAACAGTATCTCCAGCAGAAAAGTTATCCAAAGATGCCATTTTAAAATGTAAAGAAATCTGTGTTTTTTAAAACTAATGAAGACAGCAGAAGTCAATGACTCATTTGAGTTATTTAGCCGGACATGTTTACTGCTCCAAAATAATTTAAATCTTTCACAAAATAAAATATATTGTGTTCAAAGGGGAAAAAAGTTTTTGTTTTTAACCCAGACATTTAAAAAGAACTTATTTTAGAGCAGTAATCACAATACCGTGAAACAGTGATATTATTGTCCATGGTTATCATACCGTCAGAATCTTATACCAGCCCATGCCTAGTCTATACGGCACTAAATAAACAAAATACTCTATTCATCTGCTTAATTGTCATGAAACAAATCTCTTTAAGAACATTTTCAAGCATTTTATTTTAAAGGAAAATAGCTTAACCATACATTCACATTAATAACTTGTTTCCCCTTGTTTAAAAATGTCCAATAAGATTTAATTTTTATTCATTTATTTTATTTATTCTCAATATTTGTCTCTGATAAACATTATTACAATAATTATTATTATCAGTATGTATTTTAAACATATATTCTATTGAATATATCTAATAATTTTTATTGTTATCATTATTAATTATTATTAAAAAACATGTCTATATATATATATATATACTTTATTACACTTTATTAGGTATACCTGTCCAACTGCTCATTAACACAAATTTCTCACATGGCAGCAACTCAATGCATTTAGGCATGTAGACATGGTCAAAACGATCTGCTGCAGTTCAAACCGAGCATCAGAATGGGGAAGAAAGGTGATTTAAGTGACTTTAAACGTGGCATGGTTGTTGGTGCCAGACGGGCTGGTCTGAGTATTTCAGAAACTGCTGATCTACTGGGATTTTCACGCACAACCATCTCATGGTTTACAGAGAATGGTCTGAAAAAAAGGAAATATCCAGTGAGCGGCAGTTCTGTGGGCGTAAATGCCTTGTTGAAGCCAGAGGTCAGAGGAGAATGGCCAGACTGGTTCCAGCTGATAGAAAGGCAACAGTAACTCAAATAAGCACAACTGAGGTCTGCAGAAGGGCATCTCTGAACACACAACACGTCCAACCTTGAGGCAGAAAGGCTACAGCAGCAGAAGACCACACCGGGTGCCACTCCTATCAGCTAAGAACAAGAAACTGAGGCTACAATTCACACAGGCTCACCAAAACTGGACAATAGAAAAATGTAAAAATGTTGCCTGGTCTGATGAGTCTCCATTTCTGCTGCCACATTCGGATAGTAGGGTCAAAATTTGGTATCAACAACATTAAAGGATGGATCCATCCTACCTTGTATCAACAGTTCAGGCTGGTGGTGGTGGTGTAATCTTGTGGGGGATATTTTCATGGCACACTTTGGGTTCATTAGTACCAACTGAGCATCGTGTCAACACCACAGCCTACCTGAGTATTGTTGCTGTCCATGTCCATCCCTTTATGACCACAGTGTACTCATCTTCTGATGGCTACTTCCAGCAGGATAATACACCATGTCATAAAGCCTAAATCATCTCAGACTGGTTTCTTAAACATGACAATGAGTTTACTGTACTCAAATGGCGTCCACAGTCCCCAGATCTCAATCCAATAGAGCATCTTTGGGATGTGGTGGAATGTGAGATTCACATCATGGATGTGCAGCTGACAAATCTGCAGCAACTGTGTGATGCTATCATGTCAATATGGAGCAAAATCTCTGAGGAATATTTTCAGTACTTTGTTGAATCTACGCCACGAAGGTTTAAAGCAGTTCTGAAGGCAAAAGGGAGTCCAACCCGGTACTAGTACAGTGTACCTAATAAAGTGGCCGGTGAGTGCTTTATTTACATTATATAATGTATATTTGAAATATATTCACTGTAAAAAATGATTGCTTAAAAATGTATTAACTGAATCAAATGAACTTTTCTAGTCATCTCAACTTACATCAATCAAACTGACTAAAATATTGAGCTTCTAATTATTAACCATTGTATACATTAGAAAAAATAGCTGAAACCTGATTAACTTATTAAAATAAGTTAAAGCAACAAAAAATATTTATTGTCTTGACTATTTATCAATACATTTTAACAGTGTGCATATAATATACAATATAATATTATTTAAATATATAAATAATATTTTTGAGAGAAAGTAATCTCTCTTATTGCATGGAGAATGTAATTATTAGCATTATATTAATATTAGTAAGCAATATTATACATTTTTGTCCAATATTTAAGCCTTATGAGAGAGAATATAGATTTTAAGCTGAAGTATTTCTTTATGTCGAATGATTATTATGAGGTGTTTTGCTGTTGAGTGTTGTTGACGTGTGTGAGTGTTTCAGCAGGTGATGCTCATGTCCTTGAATTTCTCTTTCACACACACACACACACACACACACACACACACACACACACACACACACACACACACACACACACACACACACACACACACACACACACACACACACACACACACACACACACACACACACACACACACACACACACACACACACACACACACACACAAGCATGCAATACATGCGTTACAGATTGACCTCATTTGCAGCCACACATATACAGTAGTGGAGAGGATTTATGGCCTCACACACTTCATAAACTGGAGGCTTCTGACCTGCAATAATGATTTATATTTATGTGACGGCCTGCATATAAAATGACTGAATCGGGTCAGGACAGGACATCTCAATACTTGGTGGCTCAGTGGTTAGCTCTGTCACCTCTCAGCAAGAAGGTCGCTGGTTCGAGTCCCGGCTGGGCCAGACGGCATTTCTGTGTGGAGTTTGCATGTTCTCCCCGTGTTCGCGTGGGTTTTCTCCGGGTGCTCTGGTTTCCCCCACAGTCTAAACACATGCACTATAGGTGAACTGAATAAGCTAAAGTGTATAAGTGTGTGAGTGAATAAGTGTGTATGGGTGTTTCCCAGTACTGGGTTGCACCTGGAAGGGCATCCGCTGGGTAAAACAATGCTGGATAAGTTGGTGGTTCATTCAGCTGTGGCGATTATGACTACAATTATTGTTTTCTAGCCGAATAATAATAATAATAAACAACAATAATAACAATAAAAAAAAAAAAATAATAAAGTAATATTATTATGATGTTTATTGTTGTTTTTGCTGTTGTTGTAATATTTTACTGAAATTGATTAAGCATTAAAAATATAATCAAATTATTTCATTTCCTGACAAACATTACACCATCAAACTTTTATTTTGACAGAAATCCACAGGGAGCTCTCATTTTATTTTTTAAATTTATTTACACTTTATTTATTTATTTATTTATTATTTACACTTTATTTATTATTTACTTACACTTTATTTATTTATTTATTATTTACACTTTATTTATTATTTATTTACACTTTATTTATTATTTATTTACATTTTTATGTATTTATTTATTATTTACACTTTATTTATTATTTATTTACACTTTATTTATTATTTATTTACATTTTTACTTATTTATTTATTATTTACACTTTATTTATAATTTATTTACACTTTATTTATTTAATTAATTAATTAATTTACCCTTTCTTTATTTACTTATTATTCATCTATTATTCATTTACACTTTATTTATTTATTATTCATCTATTATTCATTTACACTTTATTTATTTATTTATTTATTAATTTATTATTCATTCATTTATTTATTTATTTACACAATTTATTTATTTACACAATTTATTTATTTGCACTTTATTTATTTATTCATTATTTATTTACACTTTATATATTTATTTATTATTTATATACACTTAATTTATTTATTTATTTAATTTTATTTTTTTTGGGATAAGAAAGTGTATATATTTTATTATTATTCATTTATTATTTATTTACACTTTATTTATTTATTTAATTTTATTTTTTTGG
>LR812542.1:43679173-43829173 GCA_903798195.1 Danio kyathit | reverse complement strand
TGGGAGGAAACCGGAGGACCCGGGGAAAACCCACGCAGACACGGGGAGAACATACAAACTCCGCACAGAAACACCCGCCATCCTGGCGAGGACCGGGGCTGGCAGTGTTCTTGCTGTGGGGCAACAGTGCTAACCACTGGGCCGCCGTGTCGCCCGTTCTAAGAAAGGAGGAGAAAGGGGAGGAAGGGGGGTTTCTTCCATATGAAGATAGTAGTGGACTGAAACAGTGGTTATTTATAGTATATGTGGGATCATATGATTGGAAGATCATAATTAGTTAATGCGAGACCGGCTGTGGTAAATCATAAGCACGTGGTCCTCTCGAAATTAGTTTATGTATAAACTTCACTTAATGTGAAGTACTAAAATAACTAGGGCTGCACGATATTGGAAAAATCTGATATTGCAATATAAATATTGCAATAGGGGCGACACGGTAGCTCAGTGGTTAGCACTGTGGCCTCACAGCAAGAAAGTTGCTGGTTCGAACCACGGCTGGGTCAGTTAGCATTTCTGTGTGGAGTTTGCATGTTTTCCCCATGTTGGCATGGGTTTCCTCCGGGTGCTCCGGTTTCCCCCACAGTCCAAACACATGCACTATAGGTAAACTGAATAAACCAAATTGGCCGTAGTGTATGAGTGTGTATGGGTGTTTCCCAGTACTGGGTTGCAGCTGGAAGGGCATCCGCTGTTTAAAACATATGCTAGATAAGTTTGTGGTTCATTCCACTGTGAAAACCCCTGATGAAAAAAAGTAACTAAGCCGAAGGAAATAATCTTTGTTACACCTCTAAACCTTTTTTGTGCCCAAATGCTCAGTCAAAGGCCTTGAAATGCAACATGCAAATGCCAAACTTACACTCTATTATTGTTAAACTTAGCAGTGACTCTACAAATCAGATGTGTTCTGTAGCTCCTTCAACTATAATTATTATGTGTGATGTGACTATTGCAGATGCGCACATTGCGATATCGATACTGGAACCATATATTGTGCTTCCCTAAAAATAACTAGAAATAAGTGGGGTTTATTTATAAACTAATTTCCAGAGGATCACGTGCTTATGATTGAACACAGCTGGTCATGCATTAGCCAATTTATGATTCACCAATCAGACGATTCCTAAGCCACTATAAGTACCCTAAGTTCCATATCACAGCCATCTTCGTTTTGAAGAATCCCCCCTTCCACCCCTACTCCTCCTCCTTTCTTAGATGGGTGACATGGTGGCCCAGTGGTTAGCACTGTTGCCTCACAGCAAGAACGTCATTGGTTCTAGTCCTTACCAAGCCAGCCGACGTTTCTGTGTGGAGTTTACATGTTCTTCTCGTGCTCACATGAGTTTCCCCCGGGTTCCCCGGTTTCCTCCCACCATCCAAAAACACACAACGTAAGCCAACTGACTAATCCAAATCAGCATCATAGATGGACTCCTAGTAGTTATATCTTAAGAGCAATCACTATCTGTTCATTAGCTACTACAGCAGGGGAGTTTTCGAGATCTACCTGAGCTCAAACTCCCCTCTCGCCCTGCAGCGGGAGGGAGCCCCAGGCTCGAGGATCTTATGAGCTCAGGGCTCTCTCCCAGAACAGCATGCCAAACAAGCTTTATAATCAATCATCAGCTATAAGTGTGAACTCTTAAAAGTTTATTTATGTTTAGTTTATTTATTTATAATACACTTAAAGACAAATTAATAAAAACTACAAAAAAAAAAAAGAATTTACTACAATTAGCTTAACTTAAAGCAGGGGTCATCAACTATATTTGTCAGAGGGCCAGAATTTTACTAGACAGTCTCCTTGGGGGCCGGACCCCCAAGAAGAAAATCAAATCTCATTTTGGCTTAACATTATGTTTAATGTTTATACTTTTTCAATTTCATTACAATACTTGAGGCATTTGATTTAGGCTCCAATCACCTATACCACAGTCAACCACTAGGAGTGATAGATATTTTGCCTCAACTCAATTAGGCTAAGTCAACAAGGGGAAATGTAACTTTAGCCATTGATTAAGCACTGTGAGGAGCCCGTTTCAGCATTGTGATTTGAATTCAAGCCCACTTAACGTTTCATTTGATGTGCGAACATTATTTGTGACCTGTTTTGTTCTGGTACCAGGTTATTTATTCACCATGCTATTTTAAGTTGTGCCAGATTGTTTTTCCTCCTTTTTTTAGTCCTGAGGCAGACATCCCAAGTCTCCCGGAAGTTCTGTCAGTCTCCCGCAAATGCATAGAGACTCCCGGATGCCCGCAAATATAATCTCCCGGTAATCGCGCGTCTCCCTCCCGCTCCTCAAATATGTCGCGCACCCCTCTCCACCGCATCCCTCCTTGCTCTTCATTACACACACGTCGCGCGCACTCCGCCTACACCCCACCCGGTCTTCACTTACACTAAAACCTGTTTGAAACAATAAATGCTTACCGCCGCAGTCTGTCCTCATTTCAAAGTGTAGCCTAAATATAGTCATGAATGGTGGTTATTCTGACAAGAGTCTCAGTTGTTGTTATTTTTAGTTGCTTTACTATTGTGGACCACTATTTTCTTTTTGATCCTCACAATTTTGGAATCCAGTCGCGGGCCGGATTGAACAGCTCAGGGGGCCGGATTTGGCCCACGGGCCGCCAGTTGATGATCAGTGACTTAAAGTGAAAATAGAATAGTTAAATGCATTTCTAAACATTGAAAACTACACCATATATAATAAACTATATTTACATTTGAAAATAATTACTAATTAAATCTTTATGTTTTTGAAATTTCCCATTTATTCATTCATTCATTCATTTTCTTTTCGGCTTAGTCCCTTTATTAATCAGGGGTCGCCACAGCGGAATGAACCGCCAACTTATCCAGCTACAACCCATCACTGATTTCCCATTTAACTCAATGTATATATTACTGTGTAATTTCTTTATATATTGAAAAAATTACTAAATGTTGTGGGCACTATAGTGTATTTGTGTGTGTGTGTGTGTGTGTGTGTGTGTGTAGTATATCATTGATACTAAAATAACCAACGCTATCTCACGGCAATTCGTAACTTTTTGATGAGTGGCTAATTCGTATGAATTCGTACGATCTAATTCGTACAAATTAGTACGATTTGCCCATCACCCAATGACGGTTGGGGTTAGGGGTGGGGTTGGGTGCCACGCCTCCTTTTTAAAATCGTACATTTTCAATGACTGAACTCGTACGAATTAGCCACTAAACTGACAAAACGTAAAATACTTATGTTTCCTCGTGAGATCAGGCTGAAATAACAGGTGTCTTAACTGGTTTAACTGCAATAAATCTACAGTAAATAATAATAATAGTTTGGTAGTTGTGCGTGAAGACATTATATCGCACTCACTATCAAAGCAATGAATGCCATTTAATTATAGCAGAATCATCAGGACTTTGAATGCAGCAGGGAGTACAAATATAAACTGGCAGTGAATAATTCAGCTTAAGCATGGTGTGAATTCTCCACATGCGTATGATCAGCTTTTGGGACAGTGTCAGTGTCTGGGACATTATCAGCAGTCTGGACATGTGTTGTAAATCAATTTGTACAGGGCTGTTGGGTCAGTGGGTTACACACACACACACACACACACATGTTTGTTTTTGTTAAAAGTGGGTACATTACATAGGCTTCCACTCATTTTATACAGATCAAACCGTATATTATAATGCCCTCACCCCACCCTACCCCTAAACCCAACCATCACAGGAGACAGTGTACAGCTTTACTCTCTGAATAAACTCATCCTGTGTGATTTATAAGCTTTTTGAGAAGTGAGGACGTCACCAATGTCCTCATATTTCACCTGCTTTTTGTAATACCTGTGTCATACCTATGTCATTATACAGATTTGTGTCCTGATATGTCACAAAACACGTACACACACACACACACACACACACACACATGATGAGTCAATGCCAGTGTTTTTGGCCATATTTAATTTTAACCTTATTTAACCCTGCTGTACTGCGACGCAGTAGAGCTGTCGCCTCACAGCTAGAAGGTCGCTAGTTTGAGCCTCGGCTGGGTTCATTCATTTTCTTTTCGGCTTAGTCCCATTATTAATCCAGGGTCTCCACAGCGGAATGAACCGCCAACTTATCCAGCACATGTTTTACGCAGCGGATTCCCTTCCAGCTGCAGATTTTGAACATCTTCACGGACACTTTTAATGCTTCCAAACAGTTTGCTGCAATTATAAAGTGCACAAGTCTTGAGGTAGTTCAATATGATGCGATTTACCTTCTACGGTATGTGCGATTTGATTGGACAGGAATCTCAGGACAAATTTTTCTAATCCCTATAGACAAGAAAAATAAAGTAGTTACTGCAGGTTGAAAGAAAGTAGTGGAGTAAAAGTACAGATACTGCACTAAAAAAGTAAAAGTTCACATTTATAAAACTACTCAGTAAATTACAATTCCTGAGAAAAACTACTCAATTACAGTAATTTGAGTATTTGTAATTAGTTACTTTACACCACTGCCTATATCTGTTATTAGCCAGAAATAAGCATGGGAGTTCATCAAGACTTACCTGAGCTTAAACCTCCCTCTCGCCCTGCAAACGGGAGGGAGCCCCGGGCTCGAGGATCTTTTGAGCTCAGGGCTCTCTCCTGGGACAGCATGCCAAACAAGCTTTACAATCAATCATCAGCAAAGTGTGAACTCTTGAAATACCATTTTTTAAAACATACTGGGTTGTTTCAACTTGAAATGTGTGTAAAATTGGGAAAAACCCAACCACTGGGTTACTGTAAGTATCTTAAATTTTAAACACTCTTCAAGTGGTTGGGTCCATATTTGACCCAAATTTGGGTTCAAACATTTTACTGACCTTTTTTCTTTCTTCCAGGAAGGAAAATCAAAGCTGGAAATACTCCTGTTGGTATGCTGGACAAAACATGGGATCATATGCATGCCTATTCATAAACATTCATATATGATTACAGATTCTGGATCTCGCTGATATATTTCTCTCACTCCTCAGAGAAACTTCCATTTTATGAGCCGAACATTCCAGAGCCGTCGACCAGAGAGGAGCTGCTCAAATGTGAGTCATGAACATAAAACACACTTCACACACTGTTTAAAGCGGTACTGAACAGTTTATTTCATGCTAGACTGGATCAATGTTTCTCTGGATGAACGAACCGCCAATAAGATGCTGTGGCTGACAGAGGGCGGGGCTAAAGTGTCCCGCATGACAGATGAGGTGTGTCCTTACCTGGACAGACTAGAGAGATTTGACCACAGCCCGCAGGTAAAACACACACACACGCGCATTCACACACTCTTGATCATGCAAACACACACATGCTCTTACATATATGAAGAGACACATGCACTTGCACACATACAAATTCACGCATATACAAGCATTTGTACACTCATGCACACAAACACACATGCATATACAGATGTGTGCGCATTCACACAGGCATATATACATGCGCACACACACACACACACACACACACACTCTTTAGAGATACTGTATAGATACTCTTTACATATATGCACATACACACACACACACACACTCATGCACACAAATGTATATACAGTACATGCATACAAACTCATTCATATACAAGCAAGCGCATACTCATGCTCACAAACATGCATTCACACACATGGGCATACATACAGTTGAAGTCAGAATTATTCGCCCCCTTTGAATTTTTTTCTCTTTTTTAATTATTTCCCAAATGATGTTTAACAGAGCAAGGAAATTTTCACAGTATGTCTGATCATATTTTTTCTTCTGGAGAAAGTTTTAATTTTTTTAAACACCATTTTAAGGTCAATATTATTAGCCCCATTAGGCTAATATTTTTTTTTGATAGTCTACAGAACAAACCATCGATATACAATAACTTGCCTAATCACCCTAACCTGCCCAGTTAACCTAATTAACCTAGTTAAGCCTTTAAATGTCACTTTAAGCTGTATAGAAGTGTCTTGAAAAATATCTAGTCAAATATTATTTACTGTCATCATGGCAAAGATAAAATAAATCAGTTATTAGAGATGAGTTATTAAAACTATTATATTTAGAAATGTGTTGAAAAAAATCTTCTCTCCGTTAAACAGAAAACGGGGACAAAAATAAACAGGGGGGCTAAAATTCAGGGGGGCTAATAATTTTGACTTCAACTGTACATGCACAAACACACATGCATATACTGATGTTTGTGCACACACATGCAGATATGCATGCACATGTAGGGACCAAATGTCCCCACGAGTACAGTATTGCCAGTAATTTCTGACCTTGTTGGCACACAATCAAACAGAAGTAAGTGTTTTGAAAGTGTAAAATGGCAGAATTTTTGTATGAGACAACAAAAGGCAAAAAATAAAACAAACAAGTAAATAACAGGGTGAGAATGTGGTAAAATCTGAAAACAGGGTAAAAATTAGACGAGGACTTTTATTTTTCTGGATTGCTTTTGAAAACACTGTCGGTGGGGTTTAGGAAATCAGTGCTTTTGAAAACACTGTCGGTGGGGTTTAGGAAAGTGGGTGGGCGGGTCAATCGGTGCTTTTTAAAACACTGTTGATTGTGTTTAGGGAAGGGGTTGGGGGGGTTATAAAAACAGCAACCTCTGGTGGATTTACGTGAGAACAGCAGGCACGAATGACACTCGCGAGACAAATTTGAGGTCTGAAAAAGCGTACACAGCGGCCTCTGGTGGATTTACGCGAGAACAGCAGGCGCGAATGACACTCGCGAGACAAATTTGAGGTCTGAAAAAGCGTACACAGCGGCCTCTGGTGGATTTACGCAAGAACAGCAGGCGCGAATGGCACTCGCGAGAGAAATTTGAGATCTGAAAAAGCATACACAGCGGCCTCTGGTGGATTTACGCGAGAACAGCAGGCACGAATGACACTTCCGAGAGAAATTTGAGATCTGAAAAAGCATACACAGCGGCCTCTGGTGGATTTACGCGAGAACAGCAGGCGCGAATGACACTCGCGAAACAAATTTGAGGTCTGAAAAAGCGTACACAGCGGCCTCTGGTGGATTTACACGAGAACAGCAGGCACGAATGACACTTGCGAGACAAATTTGAGGTCTGAAAAAGCATACACAGCGGCCTCTGGTGGATTTACGCGAGAACAGCAGGCACGAATGACACTTGCGAGAGAAATTTGAGGTCTGAAAAAGCATACACAGCGGCCTCTGGTGGATTTACGCGAGAACAGCAGGCGCGAATGACACTCGCGAGACAAATTTGAGGTCTGAAAAAGCGTACACAGCGGCCTCTGGTGGATTTACGCGAGAACAGCAGGCGCGAATGACACTCGCGAGACAAATTTGAGGTCTGAAAAAGCGTACACAGCGGCCTCTGGTGGATATACGCGAGAACAGCAGGCGCGAATGGCACTCACGAGAGAAATTTGAGGTTTGAAAAAGCGTAAACAGTGGCCTCTGGTAGATTTATGCAAGAACAACAGGCTCGAATGGCACTCGCGAGAGAAATTTGAGATCTAAAGAAGCGTAAACAGCGTCCTCTGGTGGATTTATGTGAAAAGAGCAGGCACGAATGGCACTCACGAGGGAAATTTGAGATCTAAAAATAAAAAAAACAGCGGCCTCTGGTGGATTTACGCAAGAACAGCAGGCGCAAATGGCACTTGCGAGAGAAATTTCAAATCTCAAAAAGCGTACACCGCACCCTCTGGGAGAAATTTAAGATCTGAAGAAGAGTAAACAGCGGCCTCTGGTGGATTTATGTGAAAACAGCAGGCTCGAATGCCACTCGCGAGAGAAATTTGAGATCTAAAGAAGCGTAAACAGCGGCCTCTGGTGGATTTATGTGAAAACAGCAGGCGCGATGACACTCGCGAGAGAAATTTGCGATCTAAAAATACAAAAACAGCAGCCTCTGGTTGATTTACGCGAGAACAGCAAGTGCGAATGACACTCGCGAGAGAAATTTGAGATCTAAAGAAGCGTAAACAGCGGCCTCTGGTGGATTGTGTAAGAACAGCAGGTGCGAATGAACAAAAACTGCAAAAAACATACCTCCTGGGATGTATTTAGCGCTCTCCAGAAATGTATATAGAGCTACATAATCAAAATGAGCCTGGGTTGCATAAAACATAAAAACCCAACATGTGTGTGTGTTGTGTGTATATGGTTGTGTGTTTATTTATGATATTTAATTAAAGATTACGAGTGCAAGTAAATTTTTTCTAAACAATGAAATGCCCAGATACAGCGTTATAACAAGCGCTATTATACATATAAAAAGAAGAGTAACTATTGATTTCATGCCTTCTTTAAGTATTTTTAAGTGTACTAAGCTTCCCATGAGGATAGGGGAAAAGACATAATATCCAGTCTGTACAGTTGAAACATTATTATGACTTTTTACAGTCCACACAAGGACAAAAAACCCATTGTGTGTGTGTGTGTGTGTAGGTGCTGTGTAAGGAGTCGGTGTGGGCCTCACGTTGTTATTGGGAGGTGCAGTACTCCGGTTGGGTTGTGATCGGGGCGGTGTATGAATCTGCTGGCAGGAGGACTAGAGACGGTGCCTGTGGCCTCGGGGAGAGCGAAGAATCCTGGGGATTGGGTTGGGCAGGATCCTGCTATGACGCCTGGCACAAAGGAACCAGCAGCAGGGTGTCAGATGCGCCTCAGTGCCACACCATCGGCCTGTATGTGGATCAGCCTGCAGGGCTGCTCTGTTTCTACAGCATCCAGATGCAGGAAGACACCAAGAAAAGAGAAGTCAAGCTATTACACAGGTTTAAAAACCCCATCAAGGAGAAACTCCTGCCCGGTTTCTGGATGGGAAGACAGTCTTCCTGCTTAATACTGAAGAAAGAGGAATGAGACAGGAGGAGAGACACAATCACATGCTTGAAAATGTACATACGAAAAATAACTTGATATACAGTTGAAGTCAGAATTATTTGCCCTCCTGTGAATTTGCTTTTCTTTTTTTAAATATTTCCCAAATGATGTTTAACAGATCAAGGAATTTTTCACTGTATTTCCTATAATATTTTTTCTTCTGGAGAAAGTCTTATTTGTTTTATTGTGGCTAGAATGGAAGCCGTTTTTCATTTTTTAAGAACCATTTTAGGATAAATATTATTAGCCCCCTTAAGCTATATTTGTTTTGGATTGTCTACAGAACAAACCATCATTATACAATGACTTGGCTAATTACCCTAACATACCTAATTAACCTAGTTAAGCCTTTAAATGTCACTTTAAGCAGAATACTAGTATCTTAAAAATATCTAGTCAAATATTATTTACTGTCATCATGGCAAAGACAAAATAAACCAGTTATTAGGAATGAGTTATTGAAATGTGTTGAATGAAATCTCTACGTTAAACAGAAATTGAGGGAAAAAATATACAGGAGGGCTAATAATTCTGACTTCATCTTTCTGTGACGTAGTTTTACAGTGCAGATAGTTGCTGAGAGTAATACAGTACAGTTTTGTTTGTGTAATAAACCTGATATTTTTTACAGTTGTGTTGACTTCTGTGTTGTCTCTACTAAATGCACAATGTAAACTGGTAAGCAGTGTAACTTGTATATTTTTAACATTTCACTTTATTAGCATTAGTGCTTGATTACTGAAAATGGAGATTTAGGATTCTGTACAGTACATTTCCATTCTTTTCAGTGATTCACAATAAGCATTATTATGTATCAGCAATAAACTCAAGCAACAACAAAAACAATCAATTGATATCTATAACAATTGTATGCTGTTGTTGTTATTTACAATCTAAGGAGAAAAAAATGAAATGAAAAATATTTAAATATTTATTATTCTATTTTAGCCCATTATATTAACACTAACTACTTCTATACTATTCCGACTACTAGTTATTTATTCATTCTCCTTCGGCTTAGTCTATGGTTTATTAGGGGTCGCCACAGCGGAATGAACCGTTAATTATTCCAGCATATGTTTTACGCAGCAGATGCCCTTCCAACTGCAACTCAGTATTAGGAAACACCAACGAATGCTGGACGCCATCATGCATTCACAATGGTATCAATGGGGGTCAAATCTATATTTATTTAATCTATTCATTCATTCATTTTCTTTTCGGCTTAGTCGCTTTATTAATCTGGGGTCGCCACAGCGGAATGAACCGGCAACTTATCCAGCATGTGTTTTACGCAGCGGATGCGTTTCCAGCCGCAACCCATCTCTGGGAAACATCCATGCACACTCATTCACAATGGACAATTTAGTCTACCCAATTCACCTGTACCGCATGTCTTTGGATTGTGGGCGAAACCGGAGCACCCGGAGAAAACCCGCGCGAATGGAGGGAGAACATGCAAACTCCACACAGAAACGCCAACTGACCCAGCCGAGGCTCGAACCAGCGACCTTCTTGCTGTGAGGCGACAGCACTACCTACTGCGCCACTGCGTCGCTATTATCATTATTCATTATTTATTATTATTATTATTATTATTATATTTATTATTATTTAGTTTTTCATGTCATTAATGTTTGTGCCGCAGCATTTTTACTGCCTTTATTACTCTTCACTGATATTTGTATATTGACTGATATTTGTGAGTGTATATTTCTTAACAATAATCATAATAGGCTGACGGACATTTGTTTAGGCACAGTTATAAATGTAGGAGATGTGGAAAATGAATGAAAATGTGATGCAAAGAAGATTTACACACCAAACTCACACTTTCACTTCTGCTTATGACAGATCAGTGATGAGGAAAACATTCAGCATCAGTTTCAGATGAAGGAGCTGCTGAAAAAGAGCTCAAATGACTTTAAAATGGCGTTCAGTGTTCAACAACAAACTAATATACAACATCATTATTGATTATTCTGATATCAGTTTCCTCTGATAGAAGCGCTGATCACAGTCTATTAGAGCTGATTTGAGTCAGACTCAGTGTGTTGATCTGTGTGTAGTGTGTGTGTTTGTCCTCTGTGTGTCAGTAGTGTTCAGTGTTTGAGCTGCTCCAGGATCAGTTCAGTCTCTGTGACTCTGACTGACTGACGGAGGTTTTTGTACCACTCTTTATCACTGTGTGAACACATATTTACTGTTAATGCTGTGTCTACTCAGACAGTAATAATGTCCAGCATCTTCAGTCTGGACTCCACTGATGCTCAAAGTGAAATCACTGTTAGATCCACTGCCACTGAATCTAGATGCAGTTCCTGACTCACGGTAGCTTGTTCCATAGATCAGGAGTTTAGGAGCTTCTCCAGGTTTCTGTAAGTACCAGCTAACAGCATAAGCACAACAGTCTGGATCTCTGCTGAATCTGCAGTTGACAGTGAGTGATCGTCCACGTTCAGAGAGCAGCACTGAGGGAGTTTGAGTCACTGTCACCTGACCAATACATTCTGCCAGAGGAGAAACATTAGAAATCATTTTCATCATCATATATAAGATCACAACACAGAAACACAAGTCAATAACACACATAATCTTGAGGGCCACAAACCTCCACATAATGCTGCCAGTGTCCAGATCAATATGGTGCTGAAGGTCATTGTTGGTGCTTGTAGGTTCAGTTGTAGTGAAAACAGTTGTTGATCATGTTTTCTGTTGGTCAGAGTTATAAACACATGCAGAGCACTGAAGCGTGTGGCGCTCATGTAAAACACTCCACATGCAAACACTGATGTGAACAGACTGAAGATGCTTTAATGTGTTTTACTGAATCCTCACTGACAGATGTGCTGCTGTGAAACACTGATGGAGCGAAGCTGGTTTAATATGTTTTACTCAGCAGGAAAACCTGGAAAGCTCCCTCACAGATGTGCATGATGGTGTATTCAGAATATTAGTGTGCGCTTTGAGGTAATATGGTGTTAAAAGTACAACAGAAGTTGTAAGAAATAAACAGAACTTTTAATTATAATATCTACTATGTTGTGGAAGTTTGGATAGTATATAATTTAAAATTTACACCAAGGTTATAACCCAAGACAATCTTATAAAGACTCTTAAGATAAAACACAAGAACTGAATAAAGGATATCATTGTTTGTTTGCAGTCTCCATTGTGGTCATTAGTGTTTGCTTTAGCAGGCTTCCTAATTCCTGCTTTTCTGCCATTTATTTTTGTAGGCTGTTTTAACTGTGTGTTTGCATGTTTTAATGAGTTTAAATATTTAGTTTATGTTGGAAGTCAAAGGTGAGACTTTGAAGAGACAAAGTATTATAAAGTATTCAGTCATTTGAGCGATGTAGTTGACTGTTTTCAAAATCTTTACTCTATTGACTCCTGCTGGCTGAAACTGTAAATACAACTGAAAACCTTCATTACTACAGTTTAAGTGTAATCAATGAAATATGATTAGAAATCAACTAATATTACGCAATATGAGTGTTTATATTCTATTTTATTAAAGCTTGTTTGTGAGTTTCAGCTCAAACTGTGTGATTATGAGAATAAATATGAGCGTATTGATTTTATTTCAAGTGAATTTGCCCAAATAAACAGCTCCCTGTTAAGAGTGTTATTCTGTTTTAGTTTATTTGTTATAATATAATTTTATTAGTGAAGTAATTCATCATTTTTTCTATAAAATACTGTATTTCTTTTCTCTCATCTCCGTGTCACATTCAAACGGACAGAGCAAAAGTCGCGATACATGAAATACATATGCATAAACGACTCTTAAGTAAACGTTAAATAAACACTCTTGTTAAATATAAGTACAGCTGTACAGTAAGAATTATAGTTTCCGTATAAATCAATAACCAGGCCTAATAATAAACGATTATTTCATAAGATAATAGACGTGGACTTACCTGTACTCATCATCATAGCCGCTAAAATCCGTTAGTTAGAACTACTAACTTACACAGGGGAGAAACGCAAATTGAAATTTGTACAAACAAATGATTTACAACTTAACAATTTTAAATAAACAGTTTGACGTATTCAAATGATTCATTATTAAACACAGACAATGCTAATAATATAAAGTAACAAATTAAACCAAATACAAAGACGGTTTTGCTCCAAAGTCCTCCCCCATCACGTTGTTTTGAGTTGGTATCGGCCGAGTGGTATAAATAGCCACCGCGTGCGTTTTTCAAACATTTTGCCAGTTCAGACCGAGACTGCAGAGACGCTGTTCATTCCTGTTCTCGTCAACCAAACGAGGAAAAAGAAACCGTACAACAAATATAGTAAGCTTACTCTCCAAATAACCAACTATGTACAGTAAATAAAGTGTTACAAATTATCAAACAAAAGGTGTGTGTTTATTATCTACGACATAAATTTCAATGTGGTAAGATCACACTAACATGGAGGACAAAGATCGTGTGAATAGGCTAGTTAAACACGCTTCAAATCAGTGATTATAAAACAAATTTGTTCAATTAATTATTTAGACTCTCCCATCTGTGAGGTGTATTATTGTAGCATTACTTTATTCTTATATTTTAAGCGTTAAGTTTTTTGAGAATCACATTACAACATTGTTCACAGTCAATTAAATATTGCTAATGTTAATTTGAATTCTTACGAGTGATTTCAGACCCAATATTCAAAGTAGCGTAGTAAACCAGATTGAACCAAGTTTTACTGTTCGAAATTGAACGAATGTGTAAATATAAAACCAAGTTTATCTCAATTCAATTGTTTTTGGTTCTCTCCGTTTTTCATTTAATTAAAATAATCAATAAACTATTACCAATTAATCAATGACTTTGTCTAATTTGTAGGTTTTGTTGAAAGTTTTAAAGCTGTGTAAAAAGCCGGATAAAGTGCATCCAGGTATTGAGGTGAAGTTGGTTTTATATTCACACATTCAGACTTTCTCCTTAATATATTTTCAGATTTGCAAACTCTAAATAGTGAAATCACATTATCAGCCAATGACTATCAAAACACAACATGGTTCACAGTCAAATGAATATTGCTAATGTTGTTTTGAAGTCATTTTTACATGCGGTTTCATACCGAATATTCAAAGTAGCTGTAAACAATATAGGAACTGTCACAAGTTGACTCTGATTGAATGTGCAAATATAAACCAACTTTAGCTCAATCATCCAGGTGTTTTTCACAGAATAAAGCCATTTATGCTTATACAACAGTACTCTGCTTTGTGTCGGCTTTATTTTATGATAACTGTCTGGAATGTACTTTATCCCTCACATTTAGATAGAGGTGAAGTTGGTTTTATATTCGCACATTCGTTCATTTAGAAATCTCTTTATTGTTTACCATGTTACTTTGAATATTCGATAGGAATTAACATGCAAGTATGACTTCAAAACAACATTTAACACTATCTAACTGACTGTAAACAATGTTGTACTTTTATAATCATTGGCTGCTAATATGATTTCACTATTTAGAATTTGCAAAGAATACTTTTCTGAAATTATATTAAGGAGAACGTCTGAATATCCAAATATAAAACCAACTTTGCCTCAATCACATTTAGCATACTTTGCAATGTTGTGATCAACCAATCAGAATCAAGAGTTCCAGAGAGCTGTGTAATACAATAAAACAAACAACACTAATAGAACAGGACAGACTTGTGCTGAAGGCCTTGAGCAGGTGAAATACAAATAACTACATTATCTGCAAAAAACAACTCAAAGTTGCTTCTGTGGTAATTTGACAATTAAAATTGGTGTGTTATAAATGTTCACAATGTGGGTCCACAAAACCTGTCGTAATGGTCAATGTTTGAAAACTGAGAATTATACATCATATAAGCTGAATAAATAAACTTTCCATTGATGTGTGGTTTGTTAGAATTGACAATATTTGTCTGAGGTGCGACTATTTGATCATCTACAATTTGATGGTGTCAAAAAATCTAAATATTTTAGAAAAAATAGCTTTATATTTGATTAAATTAAGTTTTAAGCAATAATAAAAACCTTTGGCTGCATTTACAGTTAATTCATGACCAAAAATCTGTTGTAAAATATGCAGTGTTCAACACAAATCATTCATGTTGTCCCAACACAAATCCATTAAGTTACTGTAACTAAGTAGATTGAACATAAAACAGTTAAGTTCCCCCAAAATCTCCAAAGTTGTGATGTTTCAGCTCAGTTTAAATATGTAGTTTGAACAAGTAGTAAAATATATAGATTTTGAGACTAGATCTTCTATTAAATTGCTTGTAATAATAATATTAATACTAAAATGACCCATTATAGGTGCTCGGTGCTCCTCATCTGGTGCGTTTCTGTCTGGATGGTGATGAGTGTTGTTTCCCCACACCATATCTATGGGAATGACCCGTGGCGTCAGGTTGGGTGACGCTCGCTCACTCGCCCTCGCTCAGCTCAGTCACTCTGACCATGGCGAATCCCTGCCCGAGGTTCTCTCACTCTTCAGTGAAGTTCAGTGGTGATGCTTCAATTGGTGGGTGACGGTGGGCTGGGGTCCAGATCAGCTGCTCATGGGTGTTGTGCTGAGAGCCATTTTACCTCACTTACTGTGGTAGACCACAAACTACAAAAAAATAAGCTGCAATCTAACCTAAGATGAAAAGTTGGCACCTAAGAAAAAGCACTAATAAGCACTTAACTCTAATATTATTACTTTTTAAGCACTTATAAAAGGTTTGGCAATATTTCCATTCATGACCTCATGTACATGCATATACTGTAGGAATCAGATTGTGGTGAACTGTATAAAATGCAGATTTTACATCCTTCATGTTGTCCCAACACAATCCAGTCAGTTAATGTAACTAATTTAAGTAGATTAAACATAAAAATTAAGTAAAAAAAACGTAAAAAAAACACTCACTGTGGTACATTACAAACTACAGCCAGAAAATAAGCTGCAACCTAACCTAAGATAAAGAATTGACACCTAGGAAGAATAGAAAGACGACAGAAAAAGTCAAAGTAGAAAACATTTTATTATGACACTTCAGTGTTTAATTTGTGTTGACGTTATATAAACTGATGTGCTAAAAATGTAGACAAAATATATATAATATAGTGTCATTTTGTTAATATACTGGCAAGTTTAACCTGTTTACATGATGACTTTATTATAAGACACAGTGATTTATCATATCACAAACATCTGCTAAACAATCAAGTATTAGCAAATAAAGAAACCTGAGATGAAGAAATGGCACCGGATGATTATAAGGAAAACACCAAAAAAGTACATCAAAGTAATAAATGTATAAAGTTTTTCATTTTATTGTTTATTATTCTTAATTTATTCTTAATTATTCTTTATTTAGTATTCTTAAAATTGATGTGTTAAAAATGTACATAATTATAATATATGTAATATAGTGACTCTGTATTACTTTCATTGCATGTCTGTCTGGAATACTTGATTCTGATTGGTCGGTCGCTATATTACGATATGATTAAATGGACAAAATGCAAATTCTATCATCGTTTACTCGCCCTTTACTTGTTTACAAAGGAAGATATTTTATAAAATGTTGGATCCTGAAACCATTGACTCCCATATTTGTTTTTCCTGCTGAAGTCAGATTTTCAGTTTTCTTCAAAATATCTTCATTTGTGTTCAACAGAAGACAGAAACTCATAAAGGGTTGGAAGCTCTTGAGAACGAGTAAATAGTGGGTAAATTTTCCTTTAGAGTGAACCATCACTTTAAGAACCGCTGAACCTATAACAGGCTCCTCTGGGTTGGTACTCCGAGTCATCTTTAACCGTCAAAGCATAAATTGCCTTCAGATGTCTTGATATAATATTAGGATATTTTGAATTATATTTTTGATTTATATTATTTAATTAGTAATATAGTCTAATAAATCTGATGCTGTATATTAATGTGGATTCATCTCTAAATTTATCTGCTGGATTAATACTTCCAGCAATGAGATTATTGTGGGTTAATCAGATATAGATGTTAGTACACTCTCAGAAAAAAGGTCCAAAACTGAACCTTTCAGGGTACAAGTGGCCGTCACTGGGGTGGTAGCTTAAAGGGTACAGTCTTGTACCTCTATCATGCATTATTAAATGAAATTAAATGACAATAAAACTGAACTTCTGCTTATAGGTACACAATCCACTTTAAACAAATCACATAGCTTTTCTATTCCCACAGATGATTCTGTCATCACCCCCTCACCTCAGGTTAAGAGTCTGGGTGTCATCTTCGACAGCACCCTATCATTTACTGCTCATGTTAATAATGTCACCCGGTCCACATATTTCCACCTTCGAAATATAAATCGCTTACGTCCTTCCCTCACACCTCATTCAACTGCCATTCTTGTTCATAGTTTAGTCCCATCCCGTTTAGATTACTGTAATTCCCTTCTGTTTGGCCTCCCTAATAAAACTCTTCATAAATTACAACTGGTACAAAACACTGCAGCCCGTATTATTACAAAAACCCTTCCATCTGTCACATCACACCCATTCTACAACAGCTTCAGTAGCTTCCCATTTTTTTCAGAATTAATTATAAAATACTTCTTCTCACTTTTAAAGCCATCCACAATCTTGCTCCTCCATATCTTACTAGTCTTGTTCATATCGCCGCACCTTCTCGAACACTCAGGTCTTCTTCTTCCATTCACCTCACTGTTTCCTCTGTCCGCCTTGTCACCATGAGGAGCAGATCCTTCAGCCACTCTGCTCCTCAGCTTTGGAATTCACTTCCACCTGATCTCCGTAATTTAGACTCTCACAATTTAAATCCAAACTCAAAACACATCTGTTTAGAACCGCTTATTCTCTTTAACCCGACTGCATTTTTAAAATTTGTATTGTATTCTATTGACTTTTATTGTGTTTTTATTTGAACTGATTGTTCTTGCTGTCATGTACGGTGACCTTGAGTGTCATGAAAGGCGCCTTTAAATAAAATGCATTATTATTATTATTATTATTATTATTATTATCAAGCATTCACAATGGTATGAGCCGTTATGGGGGTCAAATCTATATTTATATGATCTATTATTTGAGTTATTAATATTATTTAAGATACAGATCAGTGAAAGTGTTTCTCCCTATTTAAAGGACCGAGCACACACACATCTTGTTTTGACGTGGCTCTGGGGTATCAAGCATTAATTAAGAGGGTCATTTGCCCCCAACCCCCACTGTAGTTCCCACCCTGAGTGTGTCCTTCATTCAGAGTCCTTCACTAAAGCTTCAGCTGCTTCTGCTGGTTGTAATAGTGGAGAAGAGCTGCACTGAGCAGGAAATGAGGTCAAATGAAGCTCTTGGGGTTTTATCTGCTCACTGGAGACGGAGCTGCACTGATCTGAGACCAGCAGAATCACTGAAGCTCACAATGCAAAGCAGATTTACACACCAAACTCACACTTTCACTTCTGCTTAGGACAGATCAGTGATGAGGAAAACATTCAGCATCAGTTTCAGATGAAGGAGCTGCTTAATAAGAGCTCAAATGACTTTAAAATGGAGTTCAGTGTTCAACAACAAACTAATATACGCCATCATTATTGATTATTCTGATATCAGTTTCCTCTGATAGAAGCGCTGATCACAGTCTATTAGAGCTGATTTGAGTCAGACTCAGTGTGTTGATCTGTGTGTAGTGTGTGTGTGTTTGTCCTCTGTGTGTCAATAGAGTGTTCAGTGTTTGAGCTGCTCCAGGATCAGTTCAGTCTCTGTGACTCTGACTGACTGACGGAGGTTTTTGTACCACTCTTTATCACTGTGTGAACACCCAGTTACTATTGATGTGGTGTAAACTCTGACAGTAATAATGTCCAGCATCTTCAGTCTGGACTCCACTGATGCTCAGAGTGAAATCACTGTTAGATCCACTGCCACAGAATCTAGATGCAGTTCCTGACTGGAGACGGTTTGTTAAATAAATCAGGAGTTTAGGAGCTTCTCCAGGTTTCTGTAAGTACCAGGCTAAATAATATCCATATCCACTATACCAGTACACATCTTTACTGGTTCTGCAGGTGATTGAGATGGTTTGGTCTGGTTCTGCTGTCATTGAGGGACTCTGAGTGACGCTGATCTGTCCTCCACACTCTGAAACACAACAAGAAGAAAATCAGCTCTAAATATTTTGACAATCGACTTGAAGAAATGAGTGAATATGAAAGCAGCGCTGGACAAACCTTGAGCAAACGCTGTGAGAGTCCAGATGAAGATGAAGATGAAGGTCATGATGATTGTTGTGTGTGTCAGTGATGAAGTGTTCAACTCACAGCGCTATAAACACTCACAGCACTCAATATGCAAACACACACACACGCACACACACACACACACACACACACACACACACACACACACACACACACACACACACACACACACACACACACATGCTCATCTACATCAGGTCAGCAGATGTGTTGGTTGTGGTTTACTAATAAGCTGCTTCTGAACTGTTGTAATATCTCTGAGCTCTGCTAAATCAGTGTAATGGAGAGATTCTATTCAGAGAGAGAAAGAAATATATTCAGAGATATGTTCAGTGTGTCGATGGTTGTGATGTTTGTAATAGTTGAGAGCAGTAAATGTGCTCTGATCTGCTCTATTCTGAGCTTCAGAAACTCTGAACACTGTTTGATTGGTTTAACGCTCTGAACTGGAACAGATTCACTTTCACTTCTGCTCAGCAACTCATCAGACCCTCATCAAGACTGACTGATAGTTTTATAACACTTTACAGCTTATAAATGTAATATTAATGAAATAAAACTGAAGATGGAGTTTGTGTATTATTGGTTAGATGTTGGGGATTTTACCCTCAGTAATATGATTAATTATGATGATCTTAACAGATGATTTATGATGAAGAATAATTCATTCAAGCTGCATCATTTTAGTGATAATCTTTACAGTATAATTAGAAAGAAGAATAACAGCATGTACTGTAAAAATATGTGATTGAAAATAAAAGTGATTTAAACATATTGAGAGTGGAGATGAGAAATATTAGCTGAAACAATGACATGAAAATCATTTCTAATAATGCTCAAAATACTGATAAAGCTCAAACAAACTTTATATTAAAATCATATTGTGTTGTTTCTACGCCATTGTGTGTGTTCATTGTTTGAGCTGCTCCAGGATCAGTTCAGTCTCTGTGACTCTGACTGACTGACGGAGGTTTTTGTACCACTCTTTATCACTGTGTGAACACAGCACCACCAGTACAAAAGCCGAAAAAACCTGTTGTGCAGTGGAAACTCTGACAGTAATAATGTCCAGCATCTTCAGTCTGGACTCCACTGATGCTCAGAGTGAAATCACTGTTAGATCCACTGCCACTGAATCTAGACGGAGTTTCTGACTCAAGGCTTTTCACATAACTAATCAGGAGTTTAGGAGCTTCTCCAGGTTTCTGTAAGTACCAGAATAAGCAGTCATCTCCATCACTGTCTCTGTGCACGTCTCTGCTGGTTCTGCAGGTGATTGTGATGGTTTGGTCTGGTTCTGCTGTCATTGAGGGACTCTGAGTGACGCTGATCTGTCCTCCACACTCTGAAACACAACAAGAAGAAAGTCAGCAGAAGTCCTGAATGTCTGAGCTGTGAAATGCAGTGAAAGTGAGTCTGACCGTGGAGGAGCAGCAGCAGAGAGCAGATGATCAGAGCGAGTGTCTTCATCTTCACTGAAGCTCAGAGAACTGAAGGACAGAGATGCTGATTTACAGTCAGACTGATATTGAGCTCCAGTCTCAGGGGCAGGACACACATTCAAAACCTCCAGCTCACACTGAGCACAAATCAGCAAGATCAGCATCCAAACACTTCATCTATTCAAATCTTCACATTAAAACACAAACATGATCACAAAGCAAGAGCCTAGATTTACTTTTGATGTTGGTGGACCTGATTTAAATCTCAGTCTCATGTTTTCATAATCGCTGTGGAGGCAATCGAAAAATCTGAAGTAAATGTTGAATATTTGCACAGCCGTGGCGACTATTATGGTGGACTTGTAGTGAACTTCACTTTAAGTGACTTACACTTGTCTTTGAAGTGTAGCTCATTATGTCCTCGTCTCGATTGAGTCTGTAAAGCCTGACTGGTAAATGTCTGTGCAGTTTTGGCTCTTTCTGTACATTTACATTAATGAGAGTTGACAGCATTATTTTATTTTGGAGGTGATTAAATTATTGATGGAGTCATTTCAGTAATTGGTGGATATTATTGGGACACGTCTCCTCCATCCACAGCTAATTCTACATCGTTATCCCAAAGAGTTTCCTTTGGTTTCAGGAGTGTGTAGATGTTTATCAGGTGGTTTCAGAGTTTGGGTTTGGGACTTCAGTTGCACATCATTTATACACATTTTCACTTGTTGATCTGCCAGTGATGCTTCATTTTAATAATGAGAAAAAAATTAAGCCTAAAATGAAGAAGATTAATGTGCTGTGTGAACGTGTGTGTGAGTGTGTAAAGATGTGTGTGTTGTGAGCCTCAGTTCAGTCAGTGAAGCGTTCAGAGGTTTTTGTTCAGCCGCTCTATTAGTTTGTATCACTGTGGTACACTTTCGGCAGCGGCACCAAACTGGATGTTGGCAGTAAGTAAATAAACATATTATTAATGATACAACAGAGGATTGTTAAATAATCTCGAGTCATTTATAGACAGAACTCACTTTTCCATTTGGTCATATTTTGTAATATTCTGTTCTGTGCAGTTATTAGACAGTGAGTGTTTGTCAGTCGACACCGTACAGAGGATTTTCTTTGTTGCAGGATCTTTTGTTTTCAAACTAAATTAAATCATTTCTTGCTTTATGAGTTTTAAATTTAGAAATAAATGGCGGCAATTACATTAAATGACTCATTAAAGGCTGCTATTTTAACACTTTACTTCAACATTTAAGATCAACTTTTAGCATAACTTTACATCATTTCAATTTTGGTGATTTAAAAAAAGTTACAAGCACAAATCTTTGTGTTTTTTATCACTTTAGTTTGAAGAACTTCACTGTGTTTAAACTGTATCTGATATCTTTTTCATGATCTTCAAGATATTATGCTTAATATTATAGTGGATAAGTGTGTATAATCATATCTGACAGACGCTTTTAAGCAAAGTGAGTTACAGTGAAGATGATCCTGAAAATGACCCAGAATCATTGATGTCTCTTCAGTGTAACTCTCATTGCTTTGCTGATCACAGACTCTGCATGAGTTGTGTTTCTGACATTCATTCAGATTCAGCTTTTAAAGTTCAATCAGACCACAAATATCCTGAAAATACTCAATGTGCTCTGACTTTACTCAGTCAACAGATGTACTTTGAGAGTTTTTGCTTTAGTTAAACTGGATATTGTGAACGCTGAAAGATTTAAAGATGTTTAATTCACATGTTTGTGTTTCTGAAAGTGATTCTGGATTGAGGATTTGTGGTGATTTTTAAACCAAATAGTTTTATTGAGTTTATTTCTTCATTAATCAGCATATTTATTCTGAACATCTTCTCTTTTAATACAGTAATTATGAATATGATTGTGTAAATGGAGTAAAACTTTCTCTAGTGACTGCTGAGTGTTTTGAAGATGCTGAATTTACACACAGTTTGGTCTCTAAATGTCTGTTTAGGCTGAACGTGACACTTTACTGAGTTCTGTTCAGTGTTTTTAACCATAATAATATATATAATATATTCTTCATGTATGAATCATTGTTCACTGAGTAATGCTTGTTTTGAGAGAGTAATGAGTGAGTGAGTGTCTCCTGGTCACTGCTGTGTTTGTCTGCTCTTCTCTCCTCAGCCGTCTCTCCTCCTCAAGTGAGCGTCCTGCTGCCCTCCAGTGCAGAGATCTCCTCCAAGCGGACGGCTACACTGCTGTGTGTGGCCAACAAGGGCTTCCCGTCAGACTGGAAGCTGGTCTGGAAGGTCCTCCGGCCTGACGGGAGCAGCAGCAGCGGGGGTCAGGAGAGCAGCAGTGCTGGGCTCCTGGAGAAGGACGGTCTGTACAGCTGGAGCAGCAGCCTGACTCTCTCTGAGCAGCAGTGGATGGAGAGCGACTCAGTGAGGTGTGAGGCCACACGGAGCGGCCAGCCTGCGCACACTGCAGGAGACACTGTGAAGAGACAGCAGTGTTCAGAGTAGATCTGCAGCACACACACCACATCTGTGTGTCTGTCTGTGTGTGTGTGCTTTACTCACATTTACTGCACTTCAGCACACACACTGGCTGTCTTTCAGTCTCTCTGTGTGCTCTGCTCTGCTTTCTGCCTTTCACACCAGACTAAATGTGTGGAGTTTATTATTCTGTCATCATTTTATTGTAATTCAGTCAATAAATAAAGCTGTAAGTGTCTGTCTTTGAGTGTTGTGTGTCGTCTTTATTTCAGGACAGTAACAGTGTGTGTTTCTGTGTCAGTTTAGTTTCTGCTTCATATTTGATCAATAATCTTCAGTCAGTGGAGCATGAAAACACCTGCAGATTCAGGAGGAACAGAAACATGCAGTCCACTTATCAAGACCACTCAGACACTGTAGAGGAGCAGAATAGGATAAAGAGGGATTTGGGTTATTTAGTTCATGGACAACATAATAAATGCTTTTTCAGTCAGTTTTGATGGAAATTATTGTTTTGGGGAAATTTTCATGAGTAAAACAAGTTACAGTATTATTTAATTTAGTTCAGCTTCAGTGCTGATGTTGACACTGAAATGCTACTGACATCATCTTTCTCTTCAAGTGTTTATGATTATGTTAAAAAGCACTGAACACATTTTTTCATGTTTTTATTTTCTGGACACTTTAATAATTCAAAGTTGAAACTTATTACAGATCACAGTCTATTAGAGCTGATTTGAGTCAGAACTCAGTGTGTTGATCTGTGTGTAGTGTGTGTGTTTGTCCTCTGTGTGTCAGTAGAGTGTTCAGTGTTTGAGCTGCTCCAGGATCAGTTCAGTCTCTGTGACTCTGACTGACTGACGGAGGTTTTTGTACCACTCTTTATCACTGTGTGAACACATAGTTACTGTTGACGTAGTGTCTACTCTGACAGTAATAATGTCCAGCATCTTCAGTCTGGACTCCACTGATGCTCAGAGTGAAATCACTGTTAGATCCACTGCCACTGAATCTAGATGCAGTTCCCGAATAACGTGTGCTTGCGTAATATATTAGGAGTTTAGGAGCTTCTCCAGGTTTCTGTAAGTACCAGCTAACGTCATAAGAACAGCAGACTGGATCTCTGCTGAATCTGCAGTTGACAGTGAGTGATCGTCCAGGTTCAGAGAGCAGCACTGAGGGAGTTTGAGTCACTGTCACCTGACCAATACATTCTGCCAGAGGAGAAACATTAGAAATCATTTTCATCATCATATATAAGATCACAACACAGAAACACAAGTCAATAACACACATAATCTTGAGGGCCACAAACCTCCACATAATGCTGCCAGTGTCCAGATCAATATGGTGCTGAAGGTCATTGTTGGTGCTTGTAGGTTCAGTTGTAGTGAAAACAGTTGTTGATCATGTTTTCTGTTGGTCAGAGTTATAAACACATGCAGAGCACTGAAGCGTGTGGCGCTCATGTAAAACACTCCACATGCAAACACTGATGTGAACAGACTGAAGATGCTTTAATGTGTTTTACTGAATCCTCACTGACAGATGTGCTGCTGTGAACAGAATATAACTGAGCACATTTTTAAATGGAGGATTTTTACCCCTGAACCATACTTGTGTGTGTGTGTGTGTGTGTGTGTGTGTGTGTTTAATATATTTTTACATTTCTTTATTAAATGATATTATAAAATAATGTTCAGTGGTGGATGTTTTTGTAAAAGTCCATCTATTAGCCCAATGACGAAACTAACAGCATGGTCGAAGGTTAAATGCATGTAAGCCTTTTCCAGTGCTTCTGAAAAGAATTCTGTTATTTATTAGAGTTTATTTATACTCATTTTCTAGCTCCGAACTTTATCTGACTCCATTTTTAAGTGATCGTAATATTTAGACTGTATTTCTAATTATAGGAACGGATCACAATAATCATTTATGACTTAATTTAGAGTTTTGATCTATCTGTTCCCATACTCTTCAATTTATACGTTCATTAGTGGCCATACGCCGCTCAGAGTTTCATGCCCCGGGATGCATCAGCGCTCACGGTCATTATTTCGACACTCTGAAATTAGTCAGAGGATACGGGATGAATTAATATTTAATTAGGCTGGTTGTACAATACTAACTCATGCCAAAAGAAACATCTCACTTAATCAAGATCCGTAACTTGCTAGTCTCAGTGGTTAAGAAATTAAAAGATCTCTATGATAACGTGTGCGATACTACGTGTTATCTATATGTCTAATAATTCCAAAATTATGCCGATCATAAAGGTAGCGAAAATGGCTTCACGTAATCTACTGGATACAAAAGATTTCAGGAGAATTCAGAATGAGTCAAAACTTAACATTTTATTCGTCAGGTAAAATTGTATAATGCCAATTATATAATAAAACAATCATCAAGCCAATTCAGAGATGATACTGTAACAACATAACATCCATTAACTCAAAGATAGATTAAAGAATTAAAGATGCATACCTGACCAGAGAAATACATTGCAGCATAACGAGTTACTGCAATGGGGGTCTTGGCTACAAGATTTCCCCACATCCCTATCACACCGTCCCCTTATATATGATCTCAGAACAAACAGTCATAAATTCAAGACAATAGAAACGTCACAGAGACTCTTGCCTGGTGAATTTGAGAAGTTAATCATCTCTAGAGGGGGGAGCATCTGGCAGAGATTTTATCAAAGTCAAAAACCAAATCAACATATACAAATGAAATATTATAGTGAAATTAAGACCACTTTACCAATCACACAGAGACATTTAAAATGATACCAAACATGAATACAGTGCTATAACATACATCATATTAAAACCTTGAGCATTTTATGTGGAATGTGCTCTGAAGGAGTAAAGGTCAAGACGGGGGCTTGGGGTGAAATGAGAGGGGAGACCTTTCTCGCATTACCCCCTGGAAAGGTGTGTTTGTTGACAATCCACACCTACGTTTGGATGGTCAACAGTGATTTGAATTCCTTATCTTCTTAGACCCGAGAGTTTGTTGTTTTATTGCATCTCATGAAATTCCATATCAGCTCTCAGGATCTGACATACTGGAGAGGTTAAAGCCATCTTACAAGTGCATGACAGAGTGTGTGTGTATGTGTGGTCACGTGATGTGCGTTTACAGTGGTATAGTGTGGACGGTGAGCTGTTCAGAAATGCTTGATGAAACGCCAGTGTGGACATGGATCATTTTTGTTCTAAAATGCTATTTTCAAACTAAGACATATTAGTGTAAATGGGGCTTAAGTGTGTATTTTTCAGAAGCGGGTTGCTGCTGTGACGGGGGCGGGGCGGAGGATCGCGATGCCGGCTCAGCATCGTGATGTCTATCGGCTATCGGCGATGGCATCGTCTATTGACCCAACCCTAATCCACAGCTTGTGTGTCTGTGTGTGTGTGTGTGTGTGTGTGTGTGTGTGTGTGTGTCTCTGATAGAGACAATGATGGACTTTTGGTTTATTTCTGTCCTCTAATGCTTTGACTTTTGTTCTCTATGATGATGAAGAGCGACAGATTCATCTGGATGATTTTATTTCTGATGCTTGAGTGACTGTAGTTTCACATCCTCCTGTGAGCTGCTCCAGGATCAGTTCAGTCTCTGTGACTCTGACTGACTGACGGAGGTTTTTGTACCACTCTTTATCACTGTGTGAACAAATTATTACTGTTGATCACATGTAAACTCTGACAGTAATAATGTCCAGCATCTTCAGTCTGGACTCCACTGATGGTCAAAGTGAAATCACTGTTAGATCCACTGCCACTGAATCTAGATGCAGTTCCTGAATAACGGTTGTTTGTTCTGTAAATCAGGAGTTTAGGAGCTTCTCCAGGTTTCTGTAAATACCAGGCTAAATAATATCCATATCCACTATACCAGTACACATCTTCACTGGTTCTGCAGGTGATTGTGACGGTTTTGTCTGCTTCTGCTGTCATTGAGGGACTCTGAGTGACGCTGATCTGTCCTCCACACTCTGAAACACAACAAGAAGAAAATCAGCTCTAAATATTTTGACAATCGACTTGAAGAAATGAGTGAATATGAAAGCAGCGCTGGACAAACCTTGAGCAAACGCTGTGAGAGTCCAGATGAAGATGATGATGAAGCTCATGATGATGAAGACTGTTGTGTGTGTCAGTGATGAAGTGTTCAACTCACGGCGCTATAAACACTCACAGCACTCAATATGCAAACACACACACTAATAATCTCCTTGTGAAGTGTAATATCTCTGTGCTCAGCTAATAGAGTTGAACTGTGATGTGTTGTAATAGTGAACACAGCTGCACTGAGCATTAATGTGAAATGAAGCTCTTGTGGTTTGATCTGCTCTATTCTGAGCTTCAGAAACTCTGAACACTGTTTGATTGGTTTAACGCTCTGAACTGGAACAGATTCACTTTCACTTCTGCTCAGCAACTCATCATCAGACCCTCATCAAGATCAGCTGAAAGATTAATGAGAATTAAACAGCTTCTGAAATAATCAATGAATAGAAATAGATGGAGACTCGAGATTAATCTGGGAGATTTATATGAGTCTGGATTTGTGAATCTTTTGTTAGTCAGTGATCTGATTCAGTTCAGTTCAAAGATTTAGATTCATTTCAGAATTATATGATTTATGGGATTCGTGCTGATTATGATTTATTCCTTAATTTTAAGTGCTTCTTATACAGTGTCTAATGAAAATAAATGATAAACTTTAGACTGTTTCCCTCATCGAGTGTATTAAAGTGAACACAAATAATTTGTGCTTGCAGGCTACAGAAATACGTGTTGATGAATGATACCATTAAAACAGCATTATTCTGTCATAAAAACCGCTGGAGTTTCCACACAGTGACTGCTTTACTCCAGCAGTAATGAGTGTGTTACTTCAGGTATCCTGAGATGCAGCTTTCTGAATGTTTTACTCAGGTTTATTGGAGACTGTGGTGTTGTTTGAGGCGTCGTGTGTTTATTTGATCATCAGCAGCTTTTGTGGAAAACAGATTCAGAACAGATTCAGTGATGCTGAAAAATTAACTTTTTATCATGAATAAACATTCTGTCATTGTCAGTTTTGGTTAATTATGATGATCTAAACAAATTTATGATGGTGAATAAACAATTCAAACATCACCATCTTTATGATGGAAATTTCTTATGATGGCTTCTTAGTGCTCACACAAAGTGCTACTTGTCTTCATATATGTGTGTGTGTGTGTGTGTGTGTGTGTGTGTGTGTGTGTGTGTGTGTGTGTGTGTGTGTGTGTGTGTGTGTGTATTTAATTTGTTAAGTTTTGATGGTTTTTTAAAGTTTTCGTTTTTAAAAACCATGTTTAAGTGTATAAATGGTCTTGCCCCTAAAGTAGTCTGTGAGTTGGTACATAAAATCAGCAGTGATGGGGCGAAGACTAGAGGGGCAGTAAGTGGGAATTGTAGAATCCGCAGATGCAGAACCGCTGTGGGTCTGTCATCCTTTTCAGTAAAAGGTTCACATGTATGGAATGCCTTGCCTGTTAATTTAAAATTACTATCAGAACTCCCAGTTTTTGGTCACTTTATTTTGATGGTCTGTTTGTTGAATTTAAGTGACATTGCAACTAATTCTCATTAGATTATAAGTAGACTGTTAGGTTGGGGTTAGGGTTAGTGTAAGTTGACATGTACTAGCAACGTTTCTTATAGTGAGTTAAATGTCTGTTGAAGGACTGTTAAATGTCAGTATCAACAGATATTAAGCAGACAGTCTACTAATACTCAAATGGACCATCAAAATAAAGTGTTACCCAGTTTTTTCTGTAAAGCTGACAGAATGGTTGAAGTCTTTACAGAAATGTGAGCATTAAGTATTAATCTTTCAGGTTGGTTACGTTTACATTTCTCTTTATGCAGATTGACTTGCCTTTTATGGTTGTGGCTCTGTATATATTGTACATGTTTTGTTGTATTGTGTTTTACTCTTGATTGTTTTTTATTTGTATTTTTTTATGTAAAGCCTAACCAGGGACGAGGGCTGCAAATTAGCTTTATGCTATATGCCCTATGTACGCAACATCGGTTATCTTTGTATAACAATGTCAAGTGTATTGTCCTTGTTAAATAAACAAGCAAATAAAAAAAAATATATATATATGTATATATCTCCAACGGACTCAATGGATCATTGATTTCTCTTTGTGTTTTCCAGCTTTTCATTTACTGTTGAACAATTCTGAGTCAAACTCATAGATCACAGTCTATTAGAGCTGATTTGAGTCATAACTCAGTGTGTTGATCTGTGTGTAGTGTGTGTGTTTGTCCTCTGTGTGTCAGTAGAGTGTTCAGTGTTTGAGCTGCTCCAGGATCAGTTCAGTCTCTGTGACTCTGACTGACTGACGGAGGTTTTTGTACCACTCTTTATCACTGTGTGAACACATACCCACTGTGGTAACTCTGACAGTAATAATGTCCACCATCTTCAGTCTGGACTCCACTGATGCTCAGAGTGAAATCACTGTTAGATCCACTGCCACTGAATCTAGATGCAGTTCCTGACTGACGGTTGCTTGTGTAATAAATCAGGAGTTTAGGAGCTTCTCCAGGTTTCTGTAAGTACCAGCTAACGTGATAACAGCAGACTGGATCACTGCTGAATCTGCAGTTGACAGTGAGTGATCGTCCAGGTTCAGAGAGCAGCACTGAGGGAGTTTGAGTCACTGTCACCTGACCAATACATTCTGCCAGAGGAGAAACATTAGAAATCATTTTCATCATCATATATAAGATCACAACACAGAAACACAAGTCAATAACACACATAATCTTGAGGGCCACAAACCTCCACATAATGCTGCCAGTGTCCAGATCAATATGGTGCTGAAGGTCATTGTTGGTGCTTGTAGGTTCAGTTGTAGTGAAAACAGTTGTTGATCATGTTTTCTGTTGGTCAGAGTTATAAACACATGCAGAGCACTGAAGCGTGTGGCGCTCATGTAAAACACTCCACATGCAAACACTGATGGAGTCCACAGTTGTTCATGTTCAGGTTCGGTTGAACAGGAAATCCTGGAGATCTGAGATGTGCATGACGGTATATTCAGAATATCAGTGTGTGTTTGGTTGGATGTGATAATAATAATAATAATAATAATAATAATAATACCTTTTATTTATAGGCGCCTTTCAAAGCACTCAATGACACCTTACAAAATGTCACAGGCACAGGCAAGAATAAAAAATATATTATTAAATCAGAAAATCATTAAAAGCAATCCTGAACAGAAAGGTTTTAACAGCTAAAAGCCCTGCCATCTTAAAATTTGGCACTGATAACAGTTCAGCTGCAGAAGATCTCAGTGAGCGGCGAGGAGTGTACCAGTGAAGAAGAGGCAATCGGGTGCCAGGTTGTGAAGAGTTTTGTAAGTTAATAAAAGAGTTTTATATTGTACATAATAAAGAACAGGAAGCCAATGCAAGTGAAAGAGAATTGGGGATATGTGTTCAGAAGCATGCGAGCGGGTGACTCTGGGTGATATAGTTGGTATTTTACACTTGTAATCTTTTTGAGAGACTCTGGAAGTTTCTATTAACCACAGGAGCCGTTTATAATGTACTGCACTGTGTTTAAAATAGAGACTATAGAGACTCTGAGACGCATAGAGACTCTACTCTGATAAACTGATGGACGTTTAGTTTGTTTCTGTCCTCTAATGCTTTGACTTTTGTTCTCTATGATGATGAAGAGCGACAGATTCATCTGGTGACTCATGCTGGCTGAAACTGTAAATACAACTGAAAACCTTCATTACTACAGTTTAAGTGTAATCAATGAAATATGATTAGAAATCAACTAATATTACGCATTATGAGTGTTTATATCCTATTTTATTAAAGCTTGTTTGTGAGTTTTAGCTCAAACTGTGTGATTATGAAAATAAATATGAGCGTATTGATTTTATTTCAAGTGAATTTGCCCAAACAAACCACCTGTTAAGAGTGTTATTCTGTTTTAGTTTATTTGTTATAATATAATTTTATTAGTGAAGTAATTCATCAGTTTTTCTTTAAAATACTGTATTTCTTTTCTCTCATCTCCGTGTCACATTCAAGCGGACAGAGCAAAAGTCACGATACATGAAATACATATGCATAAACAATTGTCTTAAGTAAACGTTAAATAAACAGTCTTGATAAATATAGTTAAGTACACCTGTACAGTAAGAATGACAGTTTCGGTATTCATAATAAGGCATGTTAATAAAGGATTAATTTCATAAGATATAAACAAATAATTTAGCTGTACTCATCGTAGCAGCTAAAACGCGTTAGTAAGAACTACTAACTTACACAGGGGAGAAACGCAATTTGAAATTTGTACAAACAAATTGTTTACATTTTAACAATTTAAAATAAACAGTATAACGTATTGAAATAATTAATTATTAAACCCAGACAATGCTGATAATATAGAGTAATAAATTAAACCAAATCCAAAAGCGGTTTTGCTCTTGTCCTCCCCCATCACTTTGTTTTGAGTTGGTATCGACCGAGTGGTATAAATGGCTACCGCGTGCGTCTTTCAAACATTTTATCAGTTCAGACCGAGACTGCAGAGACGCTGTTCATTCCTGCTCTCCTCGACCAAACGAGGAAAAAGAAACCGAACAAACATAGTAAGCTTGCTCTCCAAGTTAACCAACTAAGTACAGTAAATAAAGTGTTACAAATTAACAAACAAAAGTTGTGTGTTTATTATTTACGACATAAACTTCAATGTGTTAAGGTCACACAAACATGGAGGACAAAGATCGTGTGAATAGGCAAGTTAAACGCGCTTCAAATCAGTGATTATAAAACAAACGTGTTTAATGAATTATTTAGACTGTCCCATCTGTGAAGTGTGCGTTTAGGGATTTTATTCTGATATACTTTAAGTATAGAGTCATTTAAGAATCACATTACAACATTGTTCACAGTCAATTAAATGTTATTTTGAAGTCTTACTAGTGAATTCAGACCCAATATTCAAAGTAGTGTAGTAAACAAGATTGGCAAGTTTTCACTGTTCGAAATTGAACGAATGTTGTAATATAAAACCAACTTTACCTCAATTCAGCTGTTTTTGGTTCTCTCAGCTTGACAATTAATTAAGATAATTAAACCATTACCAATTAATCAATGATTTTGTCTAATTTGTAGGTTTTGTTGCAAGTTTTTAAGTTGTAAGCCAGATAAAGCACATCCAGCTATTGAGGTCAAGTTGGTTTTATATTCATATGTAAAACTATTTAATCATCTACAGTTTGATGGTGTCAAAAATCTAAATATTTTAGAAAAATTAGCTCTATATTTGATTAAGTGATGTTAATTTCTAAACCAATTTCGAGAGGATCACATGCTTATGATTGCTTGCAGCTGGTCCCGCATTATTCAATTTATGATTCACCAATCAGATGATTCCTAAGCCACTTTAAATACCCCAAGTTCCATATAACAGCCATCTTCATTTTGAAGACTGCTCCGTATCAGCCAGCTACTCCTACTACTACTACTTCAAAAACAACAATAACTACATCTCCAACAACAACATCAAAACCTTCCACTTCAAACTGCCTCACACAATGCATCTGCCATGTCTTCAACCCAATTCTCCATCAAGATCAGTCCACGAACTCCAGCTAAACTCAAGACGCCAGCAATCCAAGCCACTGCAATGAAGCCGAATTCTCACCACTCTCCTAGCGGTCCACCCGCGGTAACGTACACAACAAAAATAACTACACTTCAATAAAGACTACACATTTTATAAAGATTTTGAAAGATGAGTCTCGCTTGAATAGAAAGATTTCTACCACAGAAACTGACCTCGCAAGCCTCCCGCCTGTCCACAGATCCATAACTTTCTAACAGCTTGAAGTAATTTGATTGCAAAGGTCCAGACAATTCAGTCCATAAAACATTAGTCCACAACATATTCATACGTTGATAAACATCCATGGAATGTACTGCTATCATACAAACTAGTCGATGGAGTGCGTTCAGTAAAGTAGTGTCTAGCACTACATAACCACCAGTGATTTTTGGTCAACAAAATGGCTGCCGACCTTTTGCACTTTTGATTGACACTCCATTGAGCCAATAGCTGAAAGAAGTGTCACCATCTTTCTTCTTAGCTTTTTGGTGAATTGCATTCTTTGTGCATATCGCCACCTGCTGTGCTAGTTGTGCAATCAGATTCTGTCATTGCTCTGCCCCAATCCCACAGACCTCAGAGTCCAGGTGTCGGTTGGTTCTGCGTGTTCAGCTCCTGCACACTGAACTCCTGAATCCCTAGAATTCAAACAGAGCACTTATTTTATTTACTTACATGCGTTGTATTATTATTAGTTATGTCATTGTTACTTGTATTATATTAAATCCTTTTATCTAATCCTGTGTTATATAAAAAGCTTATTAAAGTCCTATATTCTAAAGGTCATAGTTAAACTCATACCCCAGTAGGTATCCTGTATCTTTATCTTCCATTTCTTTAAGATATTCAATTAGTTCCTTTTTTTTCTTCTCTAAGTTTAAAACATTCATATATTACATGCTCGATTGTTTCTTTTACATCACAAGATTCACATAATCCATTCTCATGTACACCTATTAAAAACAATGAATCATTCAGTCTGGTATGTCCCAGTCTCAGTCTGGAAATTATTCCCTCTTCCTTCCTATTCCTTCCATGAATAACCATTTTAGTGTCTTCCTTGTTTTTGATTTTATACAGATCTCTTCCCTTCAAATCTGTATTCCATACTCCTTGCCAATGTCTTGTCACATTTTTCTTAATAATACTTTTAATTTCTACTTTACTTAATGGAACATTAATATTAATTCCTTTTTTTTAGTCGCATTTTTAGCTAATTCATCACTCATTTCATTTCCCACAACCCATATATGTATGTGCTGGAATCCAACAAAATCCAACTAGAATTCTTTTCCTTTGGATTCTCCATATTAACGTAAATGCTTCATTCATTAAATCTTCTTTGGATGACTGATGACTGGCTAATGATTTTAATACCGAAGCAGAGTCTGAGCAAATCACAACTCTGTCTGGTGTCACTTCCTCTACCCACATAAGTCCCACAATGATGGCAACCATTTCAACAGAATCTATTGGCAATTTCGATGTTGTTCTTCTCCTTATAAATACTTCCCAATCAGGAGCACACATTTCTATTCCAGTCACCCCCTTATCTGGGTCTTTAGATCCATCAGTATACATTTTCTGCTTTAACTATACACATTCTGCTTAAATGTGCCTGATTCCTCCCATTCATTTCTTTTATCCAAAATATCAAGATTGATTTCAACTTCAGGTATTATCCTTAAGGGGACTTCACTCCATACTGGGCTTTTATTACCCACTGAATCAAATACTTGGTGTTTTCTTGCTATATTTTGGATACCCCATCCAAATCTTCTTCCTCTATTATTTCTATACTCCCAACAATCTAATAAAATTTCTTTTACAATGCTATCTCCAGCATAGCTTTTAACAGATGACCAATACGCCAGTGCCAATTTCTCCATACGCAGATATAGTGGAAACTCATTTGCTTAAACCATTAAAGCATGTTAATTGTTTAAGCAAATGAGTTACCACTATATTTAACAGCTTGTTGCTTTAACAGCTTGTTGATTTAACAGCTCCTATACACATTCTAAATATTGAATCCTATCTCGTATTTTAATATAGTCTTTGATGCTGCCGCCTATATCAGACACCCATGATCAAGTACAGATCTTATTAAAGCCTGATACACTGTGAGCATTAATGATCTTTCTGCTCCCCATTCTTTGCCTGCTATTGCCCTCATTGCATTGAAAGTTTTCCTACACTTCCACTTCCTCAATATGATTTGTTCATGTGTACCTGCTATCCAACCAAATCCCTAAATATTTAAATTCTTTAACTTCTTCTGCTGATTTCCCATATATTATTAATTTAATGTCACTTGATGTCTTCTTTTTCTTACTAAAGATTCATATAACATGACTTGCTGATTGATATTTTGAATTTCCAAACATTCCTCCACCTTTCTACCTTATCTATAGCAGCTTGCATATTTTTAAGTACTTGAGTCAGATTTCTTCCTCTCTTCCATATAGCTCCATCATCAGCATAAAGAGCACTTCCTATCCCAGGTCCTAAATCTTTGAAAATATCTTTAAGTTAAAAGCAATGGACTAATAGTACTGCCTTGAGGGATACCCCCTCTGCTCTTTTGTTTATTTATTAACGATTTGCCTACATTTTGTTCATTCTGCCAGATTCAACTTCATGCAGACGATACTGTTATTTATTTTTCCCACTCTGATATTTCATATATTCAATCTTCTTTGCAGTTAGACTTAATTCAAGAATGGTTCGATAAAAACAAACTTATGCTAAATAAAAAGAAGTCTTGTGGTATGGTGATTTTTTTTTTTAATCTCTGCGGTTTCATTCGGTAGACATAAATATTAGATTCAATGATGGGTCACAGTTGTCTTATGTTGATGAATTTAAATATCTCGGCATTTGGCTCGATGCTGAACTGTCCTTTAAGCCCCATATTGATTTTATAATTAAAGTCATATCAGTGCTTATGTTCTCTTTATCGTTCTATTAATTGTTTTTCATTTAAAGTAAGACATTTTTTATCTCAATTAAGTTTTCCTATTAAAGATTATGCTGATATTATCACAATACCTCTGATATTAATTTAAAAACGTTAAATACTGTCTTTCAATTCTCTATGTACTGTAGGTTTGTTTTAAGATGTCCCTACAGAACCCATCATTGCATATTATATGAAACTCTTGGTTTGCTTCAACCTAAGTTCTGCAGACAGCATCATTGGTATTTGTTTCTTTTTAAATGTGTTTATCTTAGTTTCCCCTCTTATTTAAAGCAGTTTTTGTTCCATTTACCTCATCATATTCACTTCGTCATATGCAACAGGATTATTGTTTTGTTCCCAGAATTGCAACAGAAAGTGGCCGCAGATCCTTTCGATACAAAGCTCTTTCTGACTGGAACAATCTCCCTTCCTTTTTCAGATCAATTAAACCATTTGGTCTTTTTAGGGCTAATTTATTTTCTTTTTTGGAAACTACTTGTGATTGTTATTAATATTGGTTCCAATTTAAATGTTGATTATTTATTTGTATATCAAATTGTGCTTTTTATATGTTTTTGTTCATTTAGGCTTTAGATTGTGGGAAGCGTTTCAGGTGAAGTGTGCTGCTTGTCTGTTTGTTCTGTTGTATGTTTGTTATGACGTGTTGTACTCTGTTTGATTTATGAACTTCTTAGGGATCCCCTCGAAAATGAGATGATTCATGGGGGGCTATCCCATTCAATAAATACATTCAAAGTTTCTGCATTAAAAGCTGAAGAATGAGTAGTTCACACTTGAACCATAAATGTTCTGTCAGTTGGAAATTGTTTTATCCAGTTATATAATTTTCCTTCTATGTTCATTTTATAAGCTTTAGCTTACAATCCATCTCGCAATCATATCAACTTTTCATACAATCATATCAACTTTTTCAATATCAAAATACATGACTACCATGAGCTCTTTCATGTTAACTGCCTTTTGTATTTCATTAGTGACTTAATGCATCTATAGTTGATCTCCCTCTTCTAAAACCACGCTGATATTTGCTAGATTTTTCCTTCTTCTCCAAATCATAATTAATTCTATTCACTATTATTTCTTCCATTAATTTACCTAAGTTTGATGTCAATGCTATCTGTCTGTAATTTTCCGGTTTTGTAGGATCTTTCATTGGTTGTTGAATCGGAATTACAATTGCTTGTTTCCATATTTTCGGAATTACTCCTCCTTTCCATATTCTGTTATATAATTTAAGAATCAATAAATTAACCTTTTCTGATAGATGTTTTATCATTATATAGCTTACCCTGTCTTCGCCTGGGGCAGTATTTGCACAGTTTCCCAGTGCTCTTTTTAATTCTGAAGCTGTAAAATCTACATTCATACAACTATTACCTTTTCTTATATTATGCATATTTGGATTCATTTCCATTAACTCCCTTCTACTTTCTTCATACTCATCCCCCAATTCTACACTATGTAATCTTTGTAGGACATTTCCCAGCATATTAGATTTTTCAATTTCCGATATGACATCCTTCTCAATCAACACTGGTATTTGTTTTCTCTTTTTCCCTTCACCACTCATATTTTGTAACATTCTCCATACTTGATCAATGATGGTGTCTTTTCCCATTGTCGAGCAAAACTTCCTCCATCCCTCCCTCTTAGCGGTTTTAATCAGTCTTCTTACATTAGCTCTTGCTCTCTTGTGTATCAACACATTTTCTAAATTCATGTGTTTCCTAAGCTGTTTGAATGCCTTATTTCTTTCTTTAATTGCCTTGCTGCACTCCTCTGTCCACCATGGAATATTCCTCTTTTTTTCACCTGCAGTTCTTATATGTATGTATAAATTAGCTGATTGTAATATGAAATCTGTAAGTGACTTGCATAATATTTCAACTGTTTCCTCTTTAACTGTTACTAAATATTCTTCACAGTATTTCCCAAATGCTACCCAATCTGCTTTATCATATTTCCACCGATTCTGGAGATATTGACCACTATTAAAATTCCTTACATTTAATTGACATATTATTGGAAAGTGATCACTTCCAATTCACCAATATTAGCTATTTCAGTTGATATAAATGTTAGGTCTAAACATGATACTGATTTGTCTATTATATTGAGAGCTTAATTTGTGCCGATCCCCTTCTCAACCGCCCTCCTCCCCCGTCCGCTGTTCACTTTCACTTTCTTCTGCGACAACCCCCCCTGCTCTTCACGACAACCCCCCCGCTCTTCATGACAACCCCGCCGCTCTTCACTTCCGTCCGCGACAACCCCCCGCTCTTCACTTCTGTTCTGCGTCCGCGACACCTCTCTGCCATCCAACATCACTCCCCCCTCCCTTATCCCTTATAAATGTAACTACCCCTCCTCCTTGACTCCCTTCCCTGTCTTTCCGTATAGATTTATAACCTTTTTAAAACAAACTAAACATTTGGTTTGAGCCATGTTTCCTGCACACATACTACATTTGGTCTATATTCCAACTCTAAAACGGATTTTTTTTAAACTCTTGCTCATTCGCAATCAAACTTCTTGCATTCCATTGTAGGATACTTATCACCATTAAGCTAATCAGATATCTGAGAAGCATCATTTATTGTTGATTGAGTGAGAATGTCATGTATCATTTGGGCAGAAATTCCTGCAATTCCTAAAAACTCTGCTGCAGCATCTAGAATTGTTTTAATTTTAGCTGACCTGCTTGTCATTGCTGCTGTAACATTGATCACTTTGACAATGAATACCAGAAAGTTATCTTTTGTCATTTTCCTTTATGCATTTGTGATTACAATCATTCTCCCTGCTGTTCCCAGTCTCAGTGTTCCTTTCCAGTTGTTTTTCATTTACCATTGATTCCTCCACTCTTACCTCCTTTTCCTGGCAGATCTTGACTGCTTCTGCATACGAAACTTTGTGTTCCATCCTGTATCTCTGTACCTCTTTTGCTTATTTTAAATATTTATTTTTGGCCTTTATTAGGTAGATATTTCAGACGGGAAGCAAAGTGGGAAAGAGAGGGAGTAGGGACGGGAAATGTCCTCGAGCCGGGATTCGAACTCGGGACGCCCTGAAGTGCTACTGCACACCATATGTCAGAGCGCTAACCACTAGGCTTTTGCTTCTATCTGAAATTCACACCCTCCATATGCCACACTGTGTGGACCCCCGCTATTGCAACATTTTAGATCATTTGTACATTTGTCATATTCATGATCTTCCCCACACTTCACACATCTCATTTTTCCTCTGCATACTGCAGCCACATGACCAATTCGCTGACACCTGAAACATCGCAAGGGCTTTGGAATGTACTCTCTCAGTATAACTGATGTATCCCATTTTCACCTTTTCAGGCATTTTTCCTTCAAATGTCAGCAAAATGCTCGTGCTTTATCTCCATTTACATTTTTAAGCAATCTTCTCACATTGATTTCTTTGCCTCCTGTTATATTTTCCTCAATCTCTTCATTGGAAATATGTGTAGGAACTCCTGTAATTACCCCTTTCTCATTTTTGGCTACTCCTATTTCTTTAGAACATACTTTTTTCTCCATTCATCTCTTTGATCCCAAGCAATTTATTTCTTTGTGCAATATCTTTAACTATTATTAGCACAATTCCTTGTCCCAGACATCTTGCCAAGCTAACTGTTCCGTTTAGCTTATCTATGGCCTTAGACAACCCAATTGGAGGTAATGTTTTCCTGTACCCTTTTCAAACATCAACATTACTTTATATCCTGATATTTCATTTTGTGTTTGATCTTTCCTATTATCTTTCTCACTCGTTTGTCTTTTTTTCTTTTTTTTTTTCCGTTTACCACATTATTATGCGTGTCCTCATAGTCTTCCTGCTCTTCTTGCATGGCTTTCATACGTTTTGTGTTTTTAGTTTTGGAAAATACTTCTGTAAATCCCAAACTATCATTTATCATTGACTCATCTGAGTCTTCATCCATGATTGCACAACAAGCACAGATCAGATCAAGCGATGTTTATTTGCTTAGAGTTATTATTTATTAAGAAATGATACAGACACCGCGAACTCCAACTGTTGTTGTCTCTGAATCCGTGACGTAACTTCTGCCTTCCGTCGTCCTTCTTTCCACCCAGTGACACCATCCAAAGAGCTCTCAAAAACTTGAGATGGTCCTGCCCTCTCTCTTGACAGTTTATGAATGGACACAGTTACAAAAGACTTTGTGAATGAATTGGGCCAGATATGCTTATGATTTTAATCATGTTAAGATTCCAAATGTAATGTTATTTAATAATGGATTAAAGTAACGCCCATAACAAACATTTCATTCACACCAGGCACGTGCACACATAGGGCTCATTCTATGCAGTGTACATGCCCTTTTGAGTCTGGGATATAAAGTGCCCTACCAAAAGGAACGGAAGTGCCCCTCCTACCCCCTACCCCCGTTCTTCAGTTCGCGATCTCCACCCAAATCCACCCCCCCACCCCCCGCTCTTGAGTTTGGAATTCTGACTCATTTACTGATTTGCTGCCCAAATACACTTCCTGTTACCGTATTTCAACATACAACAAAGTACAGTAATACACTGTACAAATGTTCATGCCCAATACATTAAATTTCCTCCCCCTTAGACTTTAACCCCTTAACCGTGCAAACATTTTACAACAACGTAAATACAGCTATGTCTCACGTAATGACTTGAACATGCCAGAGTTGAAAGTTTACATGCTACTACTAAAAATTTCCTTTTTTCCCAGCTAAACAGTCCGTAACATACAAATCTGTTAGGTGTTTTCCTCTGGCGAAGCGCATTCCTCCTTTCAGGACTTGAAACTGTCCCTGTATCCTCTGGAACATGAGGCTGGATAACACTGGCATTACCGTCATCACACACGTTAGGTGCAAAGTCATTCACAATGTTGCTGTCCATAGCAGTCGTTCTGTCCAGTATATAAGATGGCAGCATATGGTCCACATGAACCTTCACACTACGTTCTTTGACTTGAACTTGGTATGTGAGAGGTCCAAGTTTGAACAAGATTACTCCTGGAGTCCAGGCACAATTTGAGTGTCAACTGTTCCGCACTATCACTCTCCGGCCAACCTCAAATGATCTGAGCTTCCTAGAAGATGTGTCATGCGCTTTTTTTGCTGCTCTTGGTGTTTGACAACCACCGCAGATGTGTCTGGCTTAAGCACTGTGAGACGAATTCGTGGCTGTCAAGAACAGTTCAGCAGGGGTACGCTCTGTTACCGTATGAGGGGTGTTGCAGTATGTTAAGAGTTTTTTTTTTGTAGGAACTCTTCAAACTCCCTGGAAGTGATAGATGGGCCGTTGTCAGATACCAATTCTTTTGGGAAACCATCTGAAGCCCAGAGATGACGCAAGATGTTTACAATCTTCTCGGCATTTATCAAGTGAGTGGGGAAGATTTCCACCCATTTTATGTGAACATCCACAATCAGTAAGAAGTGCTGTTTGTCAATCTCAGCCTAATCTATGTGAATGCATTCCCTGGGTGTAGTTGCCCAGGACCAGGGAAAAACGGGAGCACTAGGGGGTTGGTTTCGCCCCTGCTCACATGGCAAGCACTTACTCACTAGGTTCTGTATGTCTTGCTCGAGCCCTGGCCACCAGAGATATCCTCTTGCCAAAGCATTAATTCTTACTATGCCGGGGTGACTCTCATGCAGCTCTGACTACAGCCTTTCCCTATACTTTGGAGGAATGATTACTCTTGAACCCCAAAGGATACAGCCTTGGTCTGTTGAGAGCTGGTCTTTTCTGACATGGAAGGGTTTCAGGTGTTCGACTGTGATATGACTGGGCCAACTGGACAAAGTGAGGTCCAAAACTTTCTCAAGCAAAGGATTTCTCCTAGTTTCTGTGGCAATGTTCTTTGCACAGACTGGCAATTCATCAAGGCATGAAACCTGAGACACAGTCTTCTCTTCCCTCCATGTAGAGTTTGAGTCCCAAGGTAATCTGGACAACGCATCTGCATTGGCATGATCAGAAGAATATCTGCACTCAATGTCATATTCATAGGCCAACAAAGTCAATGCCCAGCAATGCATGTGAAGTGCTGCAAGTGTAGGAATGGCAGATTTGGGACCTAGAATAGCAAGCAGAGGTCAGAAGATAAAACTTGCGGCCATACAGATACTTGTGAAACTCTTTCACTCCAAAGACTATGCTGAGAACCTCTTTTTCAATCTGCGCATAGTTTTTCTCACTTGCTGTGAGAGTCCTTGATGTGAATGCAATAGGGTGCTCCTCCCCTGTAGGTGACACATGTGAGATAACTGCTCCCACACCATAGTAAGAAGCATCACATGCAAGTCGAAGTGTTTTTTTTTTTTTTTTTTGGATTATAATGGGCTAACCACTTACTGGATAACAGATGGCGTTTACAGTCATCAAAAGCTTGGGCACACTGTGGAAACCACTGCTATTTTACATTGGCCTGTAACAATCTGTGAAGTGGGTGCAACAACGTGGAAAGATTTGGCACAAACTTTCTGTAGTAGTTCAGAAGACTTAAAGATCTTAGTTCAGCGACATTAGTAGGGGCAGGAGCCTTCACAATCACTTCCACTTTGTCCTCTGTTGGATGCAACCCTTTCTCATCAATCTTGAATCCAAAGTATTCCATAGAATTACAGAGGAATTTACATTGTGATTTCTTTACTTTCACTCCATGTTGCTTAAGACGTGACAGCACCTTGTCCAGAACTATCAGATGTTGCAGATGGAGCAGACACCAAAATGTCATCCATAAAACACACTACATTTTGAAGGCCCTGAAGGATCTGGTCCATTGTGTGTTGGAAAATTGCAAGTGCGGTGGAAATTCCATAAGCAAGGCGATGGTACCTAAACAGTTCCTTGTGTGTGTTTATGGTAAGGTACTGCTTGGATTCAGCATCCAACGTCATCTGTTGATAAGCAAAAGACAAATCAATCTTACTGAACTTTCCCCCCAGCCAAGGTGGCAAAAGATCATCCATATTCGGTAGCGGACATTCTTCTGTGAGAATGCATTTGTTGACTGTGACCTTATAATCGCCACACAGCCTGACTGTCTTGTCCTTCTTGGGCACCACCACTATCAGTGCCGCCCAATCACTCCTCCCAACTCAAGAGATAATGCTGTTCCTTTCCAAGCGTTCAAGCTCTTTTTCTACAGCATACGACACCAATCAAACGGAGGTTGGACGCACACAACAGTCCTTCAGTTTGTCATTATAAATATGCTCTGGGATCAAAGACAAAAAAGCGCCTGTGTCTAGCTGCATGCTAACCATTTTGCCATTTAGCTGAAGATCAATGTAAATGCCATCTGCTTTGTCTTGAGCAGAGTAAACAGTTAATAGCTCGAAGCTTATCATCCACTGCACACTCTGTCGCTGATATGTCGTCTGACACGTACTGGGCTTTTGTTGCACGCTGAGACCTCTGACTCTTGCATACACGCTGTAAATGTCCAATTTTTCCACAGTTGTGACATCTTTCATTTTGATAACTTCATTCTGTGTGATGGTGGTTGCTTCCACCACAACAGTAACAGTTGCTTTTATACTTGTAAGAAGGTTGCTGCTGGGCGCCTTTTTTTGTATTGCATTGAAAAAACAATTTGAGTGTCTACTGTTTTTCACCATCACTCTCTGGCCAACCTCAAACGATCTGAGCTTCCTAGAAGATGTGTCATGCGCTTTTTTTTGCTGCTCTTGGTGTTTGACAACCACCGCAGATGTGTCTGGCTTAAGCACAGTGAGACGAATTTGTTGCTGTCAAGAACACTTCAGCAGGAGTAGGCTCTGATACTGTATGAGGGGTGTTACGGTATGTAAAGAGGAACCGGGCCAGGCGCATATGAGGTGCTAGTGACTGTGCTCTTAACCTTTCCCATGCTTTGAGTATTTATACCACCTACTTGGCTTGACCATTTGTGGCTAGATGATATGGAGGAGATGGCACATGACGTTTTTTTTTTTTTTGTAGGAACACTTCAAACTCCCTGGAAGTGAATGATGGCCCATTGTTAGACACCAACTCTTTTGCGAGATAACTGCTCCCACACCATAGTAAGAAGCGTCACATGCAAGGCGAAGTGTTTTTTTGGATCATAATGGGCTCACCACTTACTGGATAGCAGATGCCGTTTACAGTCATCAAAAGCTTGGGCACATTGTGGAGACCACTGCCATTTTACATTGGCCTGTAACAATCTGTAAAGTGGGTGCAACAACGTGGAAAGATTTGGCACAAACTTTCTGTAGTAGTTCAGAAGACCCAAAAAAGATTTTAGTAGGGGCAGGAGCCTTCACAATCACTTCCACTTTGTCCTCTGTTGGATGCAACCCTTTCTCATCAATATTTCACAGAATTACAGAGGAATTTACATTTTGATTTCTTTACTTTCACTCCATGTTGCTTAGTGTCCACCTTGTCCAGTCCAGTAAGGATCTGGTCCATTGAGTGTTGGAAAATTGCAAGTGCAATGGAAATTCCATAAGCAAGGCGATGGTACCTAAACAGTTCCTTGTGTGTGTTTATGGTAAGGTACTGCTTGGATTCAGCATCCAACTCCAACTGTTGATAAGCAAAGGACAAATCAATCTTACTGAAAACTTTTCCCCTGCCAAGGTGGCGGAAAGATCATCCACATTTGGTAGCGGATATTCTTCTGTGAGAATGCATTTGTTGACTGTGTCTTTATAATCGCCACACAGCCTGACTGTCTTGTTTTTCTTGGGCACCACCACTATTGGTGCCGCCCAATCACTCCTCCCAACTTGAGAGATAATGCTGTTCCTTTCCAAGCATTCAAGCTCTTTTTCTACAGCATATTTAAGGGCATATGGAGCAGGCAATTGCATTGAAAACTTCCTCGTCCTTTGTATTTCTCTTTGGCTCCATAGGTATTCTGCACTTTATGCAGACTTGTAAGTAAGATCCTTTTCTGACAGTAACCTTCTGTGATAAACTTCACCCGCAAGCTCACAGACAAATTTGTCCCACAATGCATTATCCAGAAATGTTCCAAATTCACATGATTTTGCCAGACGTTTCAAAGCCAAAATGTAGTCCGATATGGTTTCTGCGGGACTTTGGTTGCGTTGATTTAAAATCTGAAGCGCTCTGCAATCAGATTGGGCTTAGGCTTAAAATGATCAGAAAGAGTGTGAGCCATCTGCTGGTAAGTAACTTATTTTGACTGGCTCCACAAGGCTTTTCAAGAGACATATTCCACAGGTCCTAAAACACTAAGGAACACATTTGCTTTCCACTGTCAATTTCATTTGCTGCAATCCAGTTCTCAAATCTCTCCAAGTAGGTATCAAAGTCCTCTTTACTATTATCAAATTCGCTATACTTCCACACAACACAGCAAGTGACTGTGTCGGCCTCTGTACACCTTTATTTGACTCATAATCGGTCCTCGTTCTTCTATTCTTTGAAGTTTTGCTCCGTTTTTCTTTTCTTTTTTTTTTTGTATAACTAAGGATTCCAAAACCACCTCGTCACCACTGTTATGTTTTTGTGCTCATATATTCATTATGCTCATATATTCATTATGCCTGCCGTACAAGTACTGTGTTGTAAAAAAAATCCTGCATTTACACTCTACGCAAAGACTCTGCCATTTCCCCCATTCCCCCTCCTATTAACATAGGAGCTCCTTCACTACCCTTCCCCTTTTTTCTTCCTTTAACTTTTTCCCTCCAAACTCACCACAGCTCCGACCCATTTAAGGGTCGCTTCGAGTTACAATTGCTGCAGCAGTGACGCTCTGATCAAGCTCATATACACTTACATATCCAAATACCATTATCGTCAAACTCCCCCAGCAGTAAATGCTTCTGCGGGAGCGCACATTGCCTACATACTTACCCACTGCACCTCTGCAGCAGCAGAGATGCTCCGCTGAGCTACACTCACCCATAGCACCCCTGCAACTGCAGTAACGCTCTAGCTAAGCCCTTATTAACTTTCATCTCTACATATCACAACTGACAGTATTTAACATTCTTGCGGGAGCACTCATAACGCTCCAATACTGACACTTCCATTTAGCCATTCTTTACTGACACACTCCCCAGCACTGCCACAGCAGTTAAAACGCCTCTGTGGATGCGTACTTGCCTTCCAATATTGACTTCCACCGCACCTCTGCAACAACAGAGAAGCTCCGCTGAGCTTCATTTTCCCTCTGCACCACTGCCGCAGCAGTGACGCTCTGCCTGAGCTCACATACACTTCCATTTAACATACCACTACTGACACACTCCTCAGCACTGCCACAGCAGTTTAAACGCCTCTGCGGAAGCCTATTTACCTGTTATTATTGACTTCCATTGCACCTCTGCAACTTCAGAGATGCCCCGCTTAGCTTAAATTCTCTGCACCAATGACTACCATTGCACCTCCGCAACTGCAGAGATGCTCCGCTTAGCTTAAATTCTTTGCACCACTGACTTCCATTGCACCTCTGCAACTGCAGAGATGCTCCGCTTAGCTTAAATTCTCTGCACCACTGACTTCCATTGCACCTCTGTAACTGCAGAGATGCTCCGCTTAGTTTATATTAAGACAAGATGGCGGCGCGTACACATCACAAGCCTCGGCGTCTCTCCAGTTTCTGCAGTTTGCAGTATTTTTCCTGCTCATTTCGGGTCTGTTCGTGCAGAACAGTAGTGCCTTTTATACCGTACACCCGACAGGAGATCTTGGATATTGGTTTGTGCATTCCAGACAGTTTTATCAGCAATCTTCGACTCATCCCTGAGATTGCCAAAACACCCAAGGCTGAGCGCTCTGCCCGGCTGGGCGGAAGTGCTCAAAGGCGGTGTCGAGACCGTACACAAAGATGGGGAAAGCGTAGTGGGCTAAGAGCTAGGCTAAAGCTAACACCACACCGGCTCTCTTTACCCAGCATCTTCCTCACCAATGTACAGTCACTGGTGAACAAAATGGATGAGAAATGGATTCGACTGTGCATCAACCACAGCAAAAGATTATGGAACTGTAATGTCAAGATTTTCACAGAAACATGGCTAAACAGCGGGATACCAGACAACGCTGTATCTTTAACTGAGCATCACACATTCCTAGCAGACAGAACGGCGGATGACTCCGGTAAGACCAGAGGCGGAGGATTTTACATTTATATTAACAAAGCTTGGTGCAAAAACTCTATCATCGTTGGGAGACATTGCTCTGTTAACCTGGAATTTCTAATGGTTAAATGCAGACCCTTTTATCTGCCACGCGAGTTCACCTCCACCATTATAACTACTACCGCTTATATTCCTCCCGATGCTGATGCCAAGCTTGCTATGAATGAACTTCATGCAGCCATCAGCAAACAACAGACTGCTCATCCGGAGGCTGCTTTTATTGTTGCGGGGGATTTTAAACACTCAAACTTAAAGACAGTGCTTCCCAAATTCCATCAAAACATTTTCTGTCACACACAGGGAAACAAGACTTTGGACCATGTATACACAAACATAGCTGAAGCCTACACTGTGACCCCCCCCTTCCCCACTTGGGTCTATCAGATCACCTTTCTTTGTTCCTCACTCCCAAATACTCACCCCTCATCAACCATGTGAAGCCATCAGTAAGGACCATCAAAGTGTGGCCAGCGGGGGTAGACTTTACACTCCAGGACAGGTTTCAACACACAGACTGGAGTATGTTTGCTTCCCAGGCCACCTGTGGCTCTCACACAGACATTAACAGCTACACTTCCTCTGTTCTGGAATACATCAACACCACCTTAGACAGTGTTACAACCCAGAAACAGATCACCACATACCCAAATCAAAGCCATGGATGAACAAGGAGGTGCGCCTCCTGCTGAAGGCACGCAACACTGCCTTCAGATCAGGGTATGCACAGGCCTACAGCACTTCCAGGGCTAATCTGAAGAGGGGCATCAAAAAGGCCAAGCACTGTTACAAGCTAAAGCTAGAGGAGCACTTTTCCAACTCTGATCCTCGGCGCATGTGGCAGGGCATCCAGGCCATCAGCAACTACAAACCCAGCCAGTCCACACCCACAGCCACAAATGTCTCCTTCCTGAATGAGCTAATGACTTTTATGCCCGCTTTGAAAGAGACAATAAAGAACCCTACACCAGGATCACTTCCTCAACCGACCACTCACCTATCACACTCACCTCCTCAGAAGTCTACACCGCACTGAGTCGGATCAATGTGGGTAAGGCTGCTGGACCAGACGGTATTCTTGGGCGTGTCCTCAAAGCTTGTGCGGAACAGCTCGCTGGGGTATTCACAGACATTTTCAACCTATCCCTTAACCTAGCAGCTGTGCCAACATGCTTTAAAACCACCTCTATTGTGCCAGAGCAGAAACACTCCAGCCCAACATGCCTGAATGACAACCGCCCTGTAGCACTCACACCCATCATCATGAAGTGCTTCGAGCGGTTGGTTCTGGCACACCTGAAGGACTCTCTGCCATCCACACTGGACCCACATCAGTTTGCCTACCGTGGCAACAGGAGCACAGAAGATGCAGTCTCCATAGCACTGCACTCTGTACACACCTGGACGATAAAAACCCTTATGCACGAATGCTGTTTGTTGACTTCAGCTCAGCATTCAACACTGCCATACCCTCCAAGTTAATGATCAAACTTAGAAACCTGGATATCGACACGTCTCTCTGTAACTGGGTTATGGACTTTCTGACTAACAGACCTCAGAATGTTAGATCAGGCCACATCTGCTCCACAACCGTCACACTCAACACTGGTGTACCACAGGGCTGCATGCTGAGCCCCTTCCTCTACTCCCTTTTTACCATCGACTGTAGGCCTGTGAACAGATCCAACACCATCATCAAATTTGCAGATGACACCACGGTGATTGGTCTAATCAGCAACAATGATGAGACTGCCTACAGGGAGGAGATACAGCATCTGGCCACTTGGTGCACCGACAATAATCTGCTCCTTAACACCAACAAGACCAAGGAGGTCATTGTGGACTTCAGGAAGGGATGAACAGGCTCACATGATCCCATCCAAATCAATGGGATGGCCGTTGAGTCCGTTTCATACTTCAAGTTCTTGGGCACCCACAGGACCTTTCCTGGACCACCAACACCTCCAGCCTGGTCAAGAAGGGTCACCAGCGCCTATTTTTCTTAAGGCAACTTATGAAGAACCAGCTGTCATCAGCCGTCTTGGTGAACTTCTACCACTGCACAATAAAAAGCATCCTGACCAACTGCGTCACAGTCTTGTATGGAAGCTGCTCTGTTGCTGAGCGTAAGGCACTGCAGTGGGTGGTGAAAACTGCCCAACGCATCACAGGGACCACACTGCCAGCCAAAGAAGACATCCAGAAGAAGCACTGTCTGCGCAGAGCACGCAGTATTCTTAAGGATTCCTCTCACCCTGCTCACAGACTGTTTTCTCTCCTGCCTTCAGGCAGGCACTTCAGGATCCCCCGGACAAAAACCAGCAGACCAAGGAACAGCTTTTTCTCCAGAGCTGTCTCCCTTTTGAACTCTGTCCCCACTGACTCTTTGCCCCCCAAATACACGCCCCACTCTCATAACTCATACTCCTCATAATCACTGCACTATTTAACATTTGCACATTTAAAAATTGCACATATTCATTGCACTGATTCATTTATTTGAACTGTGCACACCCACTGTACATGTACATTTGTAATTATGTACACACCCACTGTACATACACATTTGTAATTTTATCTATCTGCACACTTCTGATTATTAATAGCAACCTGTACATATATCCATCTATTGTAAATCTCTGTTCATAACTAATACAACCTGTATATAATGTTCATAGTACATCCATTTGTAAATATCACCATAGTTTTTCTATAACTGCACTTCATAACTTATACCTGTTTCCTGCACTTGCTGCTATTGCACTCCTGGTTAGACCTAAACTGCATTTTGTTTCCTTGTACATGTGTAATGACAATAAAGTTGAAATCTAATCTAATCTAAAAAAAAATTCTCCTCTGCACCACTGACTTCCATTGCACCTCTGCTACTGCAGAGATGCCCCGCTTAGCTTAAATTCTCTGCACCACTGACTTCCATTGCACCTCTGCTACTGCAGAGATGCTCCGCTTAGCTTAAATTTTCTGCACCACTGACTTCCATTGCACCTCTGCTACTGCAGAGATGCTCCGCTTAGCTTAAATTTTCTGCACCACAACTTCCATTGCACCTCCGCAACTGCAGAGATGCCCCGCTTCTCTGCACCAATGACACTGACGGGACAGCATGCCAAACAAGCTTTATAATCAATCATCAGCTAAGTGTGAACTCTTGAAGTGAAGTTTATTTCTAAACTAATTTCGAGAGGATCAGGTGCTTATGATTGCTTGCAGCCGGTCCCGCATTATTCAATTCATGATTCACCAATCATAATCCTATGCCACTATAAAAATCCTAAGTTCGATTTAACAGCCATCTTTGTTTTGAAGAATCCCCCTTTCCACCCCTACTCCTCCTCCTTTCCTAGATGGGTGGCCCAGTGGTTAGCACTGTTGCCTCACAGCAAGAACGTCACTGGTTCTAGTCCTTACCAAGCCAGCCGATGTTTCTGTGTGGAGTTTACACTTTCTCCCCGTGCTCACGTGGGTTTCCCACGGGTTCCCCGGTTTCCTCCCACCGTCCAAAAATATGTAACTTAAGTTAACTGACTAATCCAAATTAGCACCATAGACATGATCCTAGTAAGAGGTTATCTCTTAAGAGCAATCACTATCTGTTCATTAGCTACTACAGCAGGGGAGTTCTCGAGAGCTACCTGAGCTCAAACTCCCCTCTCGCCTTGCAAACAGGAGATCCCTGTCTCTCCCGGGACAGCATGCCAAACAAGCTTTATAATATATCATCAGCTAAGTGCGAACTCGTAAAATTAAGTTTTAAGCATTAATAAAAACCTTTCATTACCAAAAATCAGACATATGCAGTGTTCAACATAATTTATTCATGTTGTCCCTACACAAATCTATTAAGTTACCATAACTAAAGTAGATTGAACATAAAACAATTAAGTTTCCCCCAAAAATCTCCACAATTATGATGTTGTTTCAGCTGATTTTATATCAGTAGTTTAAACATGTTGCAGAAATATATAAATTAAGTGTAGATTTAGAGACTAGATCTTCTATTAAATTACTTGTAGTAATAATAATGACAACAGTATTGTGACCTATTATAGGTGATCGGTGCTCCTCATCTGGTGCGTTTCTGTCTAGATGGTGATGAGTGTTGTTTCCCCACACCATATCTATGGGAATGACCCGTGGCGTCAGGTTGGGTGACACTCGTTCAATCGCCCTCGCTCAGCTCAGTCACTCTGACCATGGCGAATCCCTGCCCGAGGTTCTCTCGCTCTTCAGTGAAGTTCAGTGGTGATGCTTCAATTGGTGGTGACGGTGGGCTGGGGTCCAGATCAGCTTCTCACAGGTGTTGTGCTGAGAGCCATTTTACCTCACTTACTGTGGTGCATTACAAACTACAGAATATAAGCTGCAACCTAACCTAAGATGAAGAGTTGGCACCTAAGAAGAAGCACTAATAAGCACTATTATTATTACTTATAAGCACTAATAAAAAACGTTTCGCTATATTTCCATTCATGACCTCATGTACGTGCATATTGGAATCAGATTGTGGTGAACTGTATAAAATGCAGATTTTACACAATTCATGTTGTCCCAACACAAATCCATTATGTTAACGCAAATTAAGCAGATTGAACATAAAACAGTTAAGTTTCCCCTAAAAATCTCCACAATTGTTGTTTCAGCTCATTTTAAATAAGTAGTTTAAACAAGGCGCAAAAATATATAGATTGAGTGTAGATTTAGAGACTAGATCTTCTATTAAATTACTTGTTATAATAATAACTACAGTAAAGTGACCTATTATAGGTGATCGGTGCTCCTCATCTGGTGCGTTTCTGTCTGGATGGTGATGAGTGTTGTTTCCCCACACCATATCTATGGGAATGACCCGTGGCGTCAGGTTGGGTGACACTCGTTCAATCGCCCTCGCTCAGCTCAGTCACTCTGACCATGGCGAATCCCTGCCCGAGGTTCTCTCACTCTTCAGTGAAGTTCAGTGGTGATGCTTCAATTGGTGGTGACGGTGGGCTGGGGTCCAGATCAGCTTCTCACGGGTGTTGTGCTGAGAGCCATTTTACCTCACTTACTGTGGTAGATCACAAACAACAGCCGGAAAATAAGCTGCAACCTAACCTAAGATGAAGCAATGGCACCTAAAAAGAAGCACTAATAAGCACTATTATGATTACTTGTAAGCACTATTAAAAAATGTTTGGCTATATTCCGTTCATGACCTCATGTACATATTGGAATCAGTTTGTGGTGAACTGTATAAAATGCCGATTTCACACAATTCAAGTTGTCCCAACACAAATCTATTAAGTTAACGCAAATAATTTAAGTAGATTGAACATCAAACAATTAAGTTTCCCCTAAAAATCTCCACAATTGTGTTTCAGCTCATTTTGAATAAGTAGTTTAAACATGTCGCAAAAATATATAGATTTTGAGACTAGATCTTCTATTAAATTGCTTTTAATAATCATAGGGGAATAGGGGAAATTGCGTCATCGTTCAGCTGACTCTGTGGTGGGTGTGTCGCTGCCGTGCGTCAGGTATGTAGCAGCTGTGTAAGCCCTTTCTCTTTCCTTTTTTACAAGATGTTTTGGGTTTGATGACTGTTTTTGCTCTGGAAGGCTGGTGTCTGTTCGGCTCCTGTTGCATCGTAGATTGGCAGCTGTGGGCCATCGTGAGCTTTATGGAATAACGCTTCACATTGCTGAGCTTTTCCTCGTGATGTTTGTTGACATTTCTGCGCGCTCCCGTGACTGCCGTCTTCCCGTTCGGTAAGTAGAGCGCTATGTTTTGTATATCTGGTGCATATCGAAAGATTCTGAATAAATTGATTTTATTTTTTTATTTAGGTATTGGTACGGACGCCTTACTCTGCCGGAGGGATGACTGGTATCATGTGTAATGGTATGTGAAATCCTGTAGTTCGCTATATTTGAAAGGTATGTAGGTTGATTGTGCTCTGTTTTACCATAGATTGCATTGTGGCTTGAGCGTCTTCTCCTGCTTTGGCACGTGCTGGATGCTGCTCTTTTGTTTCTTTGTGATTTTTTTTTTTTTTTCTTTTCATTTTTTTTCTTTAATATCTGTTTTGCTGCTTTTGCCAATTTCTGTCTCTTTATGATTTTTGTTTTTCTTTAGGCTGAACTGTTGTCTTATGTTAACTGTTTGTTAAATTGGTGCTTTTGTCTTGCTCTAATATTGTGGCCTTATGCTTCAACCTTTATTGTACATTATTAGATATAGACCTATCACCTTCATGCCCACGGGTGGCTGGTAGCTGCTCTCTCAGGTACTGTAGTTTATTATTTTTGGTCTCTCTCTGTGAGCTCATTTATTGTTATATGTGATTGTTGGATTTTGTTCACATTTTGTCATTTCTAAATTGTGTTTTTCTTCTTTCCCTATAGGAGCTGGGGGTGTCTAATATGGGCAGTCGGGCCGTTGTGTGACGTGGATCTGCTTTTTAATAATTAGCCTTTCGCTCACTTGTGTGCAGTGAAGTTCACTGTGTGGTGTTTTGAATCTAAAAGCGTGCACGTGTGAATCTTTGGGTTATTTTTGGACCTAGTGCCTTGCCTGTAATATAGTGCCATTTTGTTACTATACTGGCAAACGGTTTAAACTGTTCATGATGACTGTTTATTACATGACACAGTAATTTATCACATCACAAACATCTGCTAAACAATCAAGTATAAGAAAATAAAGAAACCTGAGATGAAGAAATGGCACCGGATGATTACAAGGAAATGAAGACACCAAAACGTACATCAAAGTAATAAATGTATTATTTTTTTTCTTTTTATTATTCTTAATTATTCTTTATTTGTATTTTTGAAATTGATGTGTTAAAAATGTACACAATTATAATATATGTAATATAGTGACGTTCTGTATTACTTTCAACACATGTCTGTCTGGAATACTTGATTCTGATTGGTCGGTCGCTATATTACGATATGTTATTTCCGAATAAATGGACAAAATGCAAATTCAATCATCGTTTACTCACCCTTTACTTGTTTACAAAGGAAGATATTTTATAAAATGTTGGATCCTGAAACCATTGACTCCCATATTTGTTTTTCCTGCTGAAGTCAGATTTTCAGTTTTCTTAAAAATATCTTCATTTGTGTTCAACAGAGACAGAAACTCATAAAGGGTTGGAAGCTCTTGAGAACGAGTAAATAGTGAGTCAATTTTCCTTTAGAGTGAACTATCCCTTTAAGAACTGCTGAACCTATAACAGGCTCCTCTGGGTTGGTACTTCGAGTCATCTTTAACCGTCAAAGCATAAATTGCCTTCAGATGTCTTGATATAATATTAGGATATTTTGAATGTTGAGAAGTTTAGCCTAATAAATCTGATATATTAATGTGGATTCATTTATAAATGTATCTGCTGGATTAATACTTCCAGCAATGAGATTATTGTGGGTTAATCAGATATAGATAGTACACTCAGAAAAAAGGTCCAAAACTGAACCTTTTAGGGTACAAGTGGCCGTCACTGGGGTGGTAGCTTTAAGGGTACAATTTGGTGCCTCTATCATGCATTATTATGCATTCACAATGGTATGAGCCGTTATGGGGGTCAAATCTATATTTATATGATCTATTATTTGAGTTATAATATTATTATTTAAGATACAGATCAGTGAATGTGTTTCTCCTTAATTAAAGTGCTGAGCACACACACATCTTTTGACGTGGCTCTGGGGGATCAAGCATTATTTAAGGGGGTCAAACGCCCCCAACCCCACTGTAATTCCCACCCTGAGTGTGTCCTTCATTCAGAGTCCTTCACTAAAGCTTCAGCTGCTTTTGCTGGTTGTAATAGTGGAGAAGAGCTGCACTGAGCAGGAAATGAAGTTAAATGAAGCTCTTGGGGTTTTATCTGCTCACTGGAGACGGAGCTGCACTGATCTGAGACCAGCAGAATCACTGAAGCTCACAATGCAAAGCAGATTTACACACCAAACTCACTTTCACTTCTGCTTCTGACAGATCAGTGATGAGGAAAACATTCAGCATCAGTTTCAGATGAAGGAGCTGCTGAAAAAGAGCTCAAATGACTTTAAAATGGAGTTCAGTGTTCAACAACAAACTAATATACGCCATCATTATTGATTATTCTGATATCAGTTTCCTCTGATAAAAGCGTTGATCACAATCTATTAGAGCTGATTTGAATCAGACTGTGTGTTGATCTGTGTGTAGTGTGTGTGTTTGTCCTCTGTGTGTCAGTAGAGTGTTCAGTGTTTGAGCTGCTCCAGGATCAGTTCAGTCTCTGTGACTCTGACTGACTGACGGAGGTTTTTGTACCACTCTTTATCACTGTGTGAACACGGGGTTACTGTTGATGTAGTGTACACCCATACAGTAATAATGTCCAGCATCTTCAGTCTGGACTCCACTGATGCTCAGAGTGAAATCACTGTTAGATCCACTGCCACTGTATCTAGATGCAATTCCTGACTGACGGCGATTGGCCCAATATATCAGACTTTTAGGAGCTTCTCCAGGTCTCAGTGAGTACCAGGACAACCAGTCATCTCCTCCACTGTCCCTGTGCACATCTCTGCTGGTTCTGCAGGTGATTGAGATGGTTTTGTCTGGTTCTGCTGTCATTGAGGGACTCTGAGTGACGCTGATCTGTCCTCCACACTCTGAAACACAACAAGAAGAAAATCAGCTCTAAATATTTTGACAATCGACTTGAAGAAATGAGTGAATATGAAAGCAGCGCTGGACAAACCTTGAGCAAACGCTGTGAGAGTCCAGATGAAGATGATGATGAAGGTCATGATGATGAAGATTGTTGTGTGTGTCAGTGATGAAGTGTTCAACTCACAACACTATAAACACTCACAGCACTCAATATGCAAACACACGCACACTGTCATAAATGCTATCAGCTGATCAGTAGTGAATACTTATGATCTCCCAGATAATCTCTAGTGTGTGAATTTGAATCTCTGCTGTGAGTGTGTGTGAATATACTGCCTGTAGTTTGATCTAATCGTCTCTGTTAATCCTCTAGTTTTCTCTGTATTCTGGTCTGCAGGATTTTCCTCAGGATCTTCACACACGAGTCTCTGTCAGTCACTGAATCACCGAGTTTGATTCACTCATTATATCAACATGTTGACTCTTGTGAATTCAGTAATGCTGCAGATCAAGTGTGTGTGTGTGTGTGTGTGTGTCAGTGTTGCCATATTGGAAATGTGAAAGTATCGTACCAGAACCTCAAAATTATCGTATTTGGAGGAAAATTATCGTACAAGAGTCAAACGGAGAGTATACAGCTATTATATAGACAAATAGAGTTTTGACACAACGTGCAAATTACCACAATACGTAAAAAAAAGAAAAATAAATAAAAAGGAACGAAGGCGTACAGTAACTTAGTGGGAAGGTTCAAACCCCTCGGAGTCACTGGCTGCGTCCGAAACCGCATACTTCCATACTATACAGTACGCTTAAATCAGTATGCGAGCCGAGTAGTATGTCCGAATTCTTAGAATTCGAAAATCAGTATGCGAGAAGTACCCGGATGACTTACTACTTCCGGCGAGATTCTGAAGTGCGCATCCCATGGACGCTGCGCTATCCCATGATGCCCCGCGAGAGAATTTATGAATGGACGTGAAGCGACGCAACTGACGCAGGTAGGTCACGTGACCATGACAAAATGGCGGATGTAGTACGTCCGAATTCCATTCATACTGCTCACATTCATACTGTATAGAACGTACTTTTCCAACGGCCGAGTAGTACGTTTAAATTCAAATGCAGTACCTACTGAGTAGTAGGCGGTTTCGGACGCAGCCACTGTCATTGAATACCTGCGTGTGTTGCCAGATGTTGAGGGATTCATTTTGCGGTACACATTTGATATAGAGGTAAAGTTGGTTTTATATTCGCACATTCGGACTTTTCCCTTAATAATATAATTTCATAAAAGTATTATTTGCAAACTCTAAACAGCAAAATCATTTTAGCAGCCAATGACTATCAAAGTCCAACATTGTTCACAGTCAAATAAACAGTGTGAATGTTTTGAAGTCACACTTGCATGCTAATTTCGATCGAATATTCAAAGTAACATGGTAAACAATATAGAGACTGCTAAATGAACGAATGTGCGAATATCAAACCAACTTTACCTTTATAAATATGATGCCTACATGGGGCGCAACATAGTGCTGGTTGGCTTGAAAGCAGTGCACCCTCCTGAATTTTTAACAGTCTGAGGGTGTGCACGAGCCCATCCAGAGGATCTGTAATGAGCCGATCTCGTGGCTTTGTTTTGATGAGATTAACTTTGGAAAAACACGTTTGCATGATGCATTTGAATGGGGAAAAAACGAGAACATCAAGGGCAAACTCTCCTGTTCTTCTCACCTTCCTTTTCAGCACTACTTTATAAAACTTGACCGACCTCAACCTGAAAACGACTGACTGCACACGGCCGCGCGCAGCAGGAATGTTAACTCGTGAGAGAGAGCTATTCTCCACGTTGATTGGCTGAGAAGATGTAACGTAACATGAGATAGAAACTAGTCATTGGATAGAAAACGTGTCTAACTCCACCTTCTCCTCATAGACATCAGACACAAGATGCAGCTATCAATAAGTTTAGAAGCCCTAAGATTACAATGAAACTCATTTTAAATGCCATAAAATTCTGAAATTATTGTACATTATAGGATTTTTTACATTATTGATCGTACATCGTACAGAGGTCGAAATTATCGTACAAATACGGTAATTATCGTACATCTGGCAACACTGGTGTGTGTGTGTGTGTGTGTGAAGATGTATGTGTTGTGAAGCGTTAAGGAGGTTTTTGTTCAGCCGCTCTATTTATTTGTATCACTGTGGTTGACTTTTGGCAGCGGCACCAAACTGGATGTTGGCAGTAAGTAAAGCTTCAGATCTTCACATTAATAATAAAATTGTATATAGTAATGATGCATTTTAGCATGTTTATATTATATATATATATATATATATATATATATATATATATATATATATATATATATATATATATATATATATATATATATATATATATACACAATTTTTTTTTTTACATTTTAAAAATGTCATTAGGTGCTGAAACTATTTAGTCTATTGTCAGATGGATCTTTGTTTTCACACAGTAACTAACAATCATTTAATTGTGTCATAAATATGTGAAAGTACATTAAAAGAAAACATTGTGCTTCTGTTTGGCACTGCTTTATGTAAAAAATATAATAAAACGCACAATTAAAACCTTAGTGTTGCTTCATTGCATCTTTAATGCTTTTAACCAAAGTGAGTTACAGTGAGGATGATGAAAATAATTCTTCAGATCTATAATATAACTTAATCGCTCTGCTGATCACAGACTTTAATCTGAGCGTTCAGACCTCTGGATGCTGCTCAAGTGGATCTTTAGCAAATAATATTAAGATGAACGAGTTCTGGATCTACTATATTTAGACTTTGTGTTAATCAGATTCTTCATTTGTAAAATTGATATTCAATAGCTTAATGTTATGTTTTCATCAGTGAAATCTTCATTAACTAAACCTGTGTAGAAAAACTTTAGTGCAGTGAGTTTTAATGATGTTGAATTCACACACAAGTGTCTCTAAATTTCAGTTTAGACTAAAAGTGACACTTTACTGAGCTCTGTTCAGTGTTTTGAACCATGATGATATTTACTTTTACATTATTATACAGAGTGAACTTGATTCTGGAGATGTTTTCTTCATGTATGAATCACTGTTCATTAAGTAATGCTTGTTCTCTGCTGGAGCGAGCGCTTTCTCTGCTGAATGAATGAGTCAGTGAGTGAGTAAGTGTCTCCTGGTCACTGCTGTGTTTGTCTGCTCTTATCTCCTCAGCCGTCTCTCCTCCTCAAGTGAGCGTCCTGCTGCCCTCCAGTGCAGAGATCTCCTCCAAGCGGACGGCTACACTGCTGTGTGTGGCCAACAAGGGCTTCCCGTCAGACTGGAGGCTGGTCTGGAAGGTCCTCCGGCCTGACGGGAGCAGCAGCAGCGGGGGTCAGGAGAGCAGCAGTGCTGGGCTCCTGGAGAAGGACGGTCTGTACAGCTGGAGCAGCAGCCTGACTCTCTCTGAGCAGCAGTGGATGGAGAGCGACTCAGTGAGGTGTGAGGCCACACGGAGCGGCCAGCCTGCGCACACTGCAGGAGACACTGTGAAGAGACAGCAGTGTTCAGAGTAGATCTGCAGCACACACACTCTTGCAGACTCACTTCACACACACCACATCTGTGTGTTTGCTTAACTCACGTTTACTGCACTTCAGCACACACACTGGCTGTCTTTCAGTCTCTCTGTGTGCTCTGCTCTGCTTTTTGCCTTTCACACCAGACTAAATGTGTGGAGTTTATTATTCTGTCATCATTTTACTGTAATTCAGTCAATAAATAAAGCTGTAACAGTATGTCTTTTTTTTGTCAGTTTGGTTTCGGGTCTTTCATTAGATCAGGATTTTAGTTCACATTGTATAAATAAACTTCAGTCAGTGGAGCATGAAATCACCTGCAAATACAGGGTGAACCAGCATCTGCTTCATTCTCAGAGGAACTCAATCACTAATGCAATGCAAATGTGTATATGTTTAACTCCTCTCGGTTTCACTTACTCATTGACAAGGTTTGTCATGTCCTATAAATATTTGAAAAACATTTAGATTAAAAAAAAAAAACTTAATTAGCTAACATAATACAAGGTACTGTAACTATAACACACACACAAATATATAAGAGAAAACGACCACTTATAAAAAATTCTTTACCTCATATATTAAGTCAAACGTTTGCTTATGTTCGTCTTGAGTTTTTCATGCCAGCAAAGACTATAGAGCGAACCAATAGCATTTGAGTGTGTGTCGTGAACGATCCTTTCATTGGTTGGAACAACTAAACAAACACGCCCCCTTCATTGAAGAGTCGGTTTGTTTGTTTGATTCTGAACGCGGGGCGGAGTCAGCGGACGCGAATGAAGCCAATCGTTTATGAACCAACTGAACAGCTAGGCCTACTATAGTAAATCAACATTACCGCAGCGATGTAATTGTATACTGTAGAAAGAGTCATATCAAGAAAAACATAAGAATGAATCGTTTCCGTGACTAGATTAAAAAGATTCGAATCACCAAAGTGAATCAAACAGTCATCAAGACGAATCAGTTGAACTCGAATTGAATGTTTGGATCAGTGGATCTGGAAATATTTTAAGGCTCACACATGGCGTTTGAAGACTTGAGTAGCGCACAAACATACTTTATTTAGTTTTAGAGCATGACATACATAAACAAGGGCTCTGTTCCGCTAAACACATCCCACAGAAGAAAGCAGGACATTTCGTTTTGGAGCAACACTATGGTGAGTAACGTTAAATGATGACAGACATCCAGTTTGGTGACCTGTTTCTACTCATACAGATTTGCAGTGCAAATTATGTATCACAATTATTGCCAACATATACCTCTCAGATTAGTGCAGGTTTACCACTACATAAATAAAGTAAATATTGAGGTAAAGTTGGTTTATATTCGCACATTCGTTTAGTGACAATATGTGACACGCTCCCTATATTGTTTACCATGGTACTTTGATTATTCACATGTAAACATAACTTGTAAACATAACAAAACAACATTAGCACTATTTATTTGATTGTGCAATATGATGTACTTTGATAGTCATTGGCTGCTGATGTGATTTCACAGTGAATAATTTGCTGAACTTCTCTGAAATTATATTAATATGGAGAAAGTCACAATGTGTGAATATAAAACCAACCTTACCTCAATAAAATAAAGCACTCAAAACATGAGATGATTCATTAAAATAACAACAAAAACTTCCTCACGAAACAATGCAATTACAAACAAAGTTTAATAGAAATCAATCTTTTGTCAAGCCGAAAATGTCCTATTTTTTTTTTCGGGGACTAAAAATTCCCACCATATTATGTTGCTAGAGGAAGTGCACATGGACAATTTAAAGACTCAAATTTAATCCTTAAATGTAATTTTTTAGGAAATATTTGCTCCAGGAAAAGGCCCTATTTGCCCAAACCACAGACAGCTGTTAGTTAATAAGATACGTTTACTATATTAGACTATCACTGGTCACACAAATCACAAAACTAATAGTAATTAATGCACGTGCACTGATGTAAGTATTATTATTTTTAATAAGAGTTTGTGTGCATTAAAAGATATTATCTAAGTGTTCTGGAAATTTAGTGTGCTTGCATTCTTCTTAGGATTGCAAAATGACAAAAAAATTACCACAGTATTTAATTAGCACCTTTGTGACATGTTTTCGACTAAACTGCAGTTTATGTTTGTTTGTGTTTTCCATTGCTTATTCATGTCATTAATAATTCATCCCTAATCGAAGAGGATGCACAGAGCAGCATGATATGATTATATTGAAGCTTTTCTAAAGGCATTTTATCTGTCTGTTTTTCTGATGTTCTTATCACTGTAAAATAAATATCCATAAATTAACAGTTCTCTGTATTTTGTGATCCGTGTTATTTTTTATAGAGGTAAAGTTGGTTTTATATTCGCACATTCAGACTTTCCCCTTAATAATATAATATCATAAAAGTATTATTTGCAAACCTCAAATAGCGAAATCCTATTAGCAGCCAATGATTATCAAAGTACAACATTGTTCGCAGTCAAATAAACAGTGTTAATGTTGTTTTCAAGTCATACTTGCTGGTTATTTCAGACCGAATATTCAAAGTGCCGTGGTAAACAGTGTATGGAGCTGTCACTGAACGAATGTGTGAATATAAAACCAACTTTACCTCTATTTATTTTTTTGTGGTTTATGTATGCTTTAAATACTATTATAAGACTTTGATCTTTCCTCCAACAGCTTTCAATGTTGAAAAAGTGATTTTATTTAGTTTTTAAAAGTTATTTAAATAGTTAGTTGATGAGTTGATTTTGTAAATTATCATACAAAATCCTAGTAATAAACTCTCAGTACTTTTTTTATTTTACAGACTAATTTCTATATATATTGTATCTTAATACAATATATTGTTTTAAATGACTAAAATGTCAATAAGTCACTTATGTTAAACAGCCGAGTTGAATTGTAAAAGTCAAAAGAGTAGAGCTCAAACGCCCCACTGTGCTTTTCATAATCATAACTAAACACAAAACACATATTACCAAGCAATTTTGTGTTTAATAGACATCTAATAGACGTCTAACATGGATGTCTTGGCTAAAACGAGGCTAAATTTGGGCTGTCAGTGAACATATAATAAATAAATACCCCAAAATTAGGCTAATAATCAAAAAGGCTGATTATACACTTCACATGTGTAGCATTGATTCATGTGTCGTTGATGACTAGTCTAGTTTTGGCCGATTCTTATAGTGTTTTCACATCTAGTTCGTTTAACCCCTTCAAACGGTGTCTGGGCGGTTCAGCATGTACTGTATATCTAAACAAACCAAGTGATCTCAGACCCCCCTAAATAGACCCAAACGTGAATCGTACTCAGTCTACCTTAGGGGGTGGTCTGAGTATGGTTCGTTTTCTGGACTTTTTGTGGTTTGATATCTTTGTGACATATGAAAACAAAGAGATCCCGGTCCTCTTTGCGTTTCATTTCGACAGGTGTACATGGAGGCTTGCAGTGTCCAGTACATCAGTGTTAACATACAGATAATTCTCCATCCATATGTGAATGCTTATAGTATAACCATGGGATTTACTATATTGACGAAACAATATTCAATTATTTACAGTTGTTCCATTTATTAGTATCAGTTTGCTACACTCGTTAAAGGATTAGTTCACCCCAAAATTAGAATTACTCAAACACCCTTAAGCATCCTTGGTGCAATTCAGGTATGTAGTACTGCTTTATTAAATACTGTTAAATTGATGATACCTAAATTAATACCAGATGGTCATTAATAGTAACCCTGCTGTAAAGTTAATAACAATAAATGTATAGCAGGTGTTAAGATGACAGTATCAAATGAGGTTGATCTGAGTTCTTATGCAGTTGTGGTGTGAACAAGATAGGGTCTGAGATCACTTCACCGCTGAAGAGAACCAAAAAAAGGGTCTGGGTTCTTTTTGAGTCCACTATACTGTGAACACCAGAAAAACTGAGATCACTTTCAGCTGGTTCCCTTTTTGGTTCACTTTAAGGGTTCTTTCACACCTGTAGATCTATTGTTTTAGTCTGAAACAGGGATTAAAATTGCTACAATGTTTATTTTTGAGCTTGGTGCGGTTCGCTTTCACATGGCAAAGTTTCTAAACGGACCAAAATAGTTCAAACAAGTCACGTTCAAACAGGGCCGGATTCACCAATGGGCGTTATGGGCACAGGCCCAGAAGCTGTGCGCACTTAGGGCCCCTGCAAGGGAGGGGGGGGGGGGGGGGGATGGGGGGGTTGTAGTGTCTATTTAGGCTAAGTGCAAATAGTGCACCTCGTTGGAATAAACTAGTTTAGTGATTCCCGCCCATCACCGTTTGATTGACAGAGACAACATAAATAAAGAGACTGACAAACAGCAGTGTGAGTGTCGTAGCTTGTAAAGCGCATGGCAACATGTTTTGACGTGATCGGTCATGAACCCGGTTCGAATCCAGCGTCTGATGAACACGTTCTTTTTTTTCCCTCTCACTACATATCAGATTTTGCCTACTCTTCATCATGAGGAAGACAAGTAGGAATCATTAATAAGTGTGTGTATGATGGAAGACTCCGATTCATAGAACTGGATTGCAGAGGTGTTATATCCAAATCATATGTATTATAAGTTTGTAGAAGTTATACATTAAAAATACCCCTAAATATAAATTTTAGTACTGCTTCTGTGAACTTGAACAAGTATATCAAAATCCATTAATTTTCACTAGTTGTATTAGTATTTTTTTTTTCAAAGTATGCTTTAAATGCTTTAAAAATAAGTTAAATCTTTGTAGACTAGAAATATATGTACTGTATATCATTTATTTAAAAAATGCAGGCAATACATTATAGATAAATTTTATTACAAATATTTTATTAATCTTATTTTTTAATTCAACTATAAGGGTGCGGCCAGGTAGGGGGCCTACAAGACATTGTGCCCAAGGGCCTCTGAATTCTTAATCCGGGCCTGCGTGCAAATAAACTTTCCTCACATTGGTCAGTTTCAGGGTTTATTTTTTAAAGTCTCATGGGTTCCACTCAGCTGTCGTACATCATTATTTTAATTTATGATCATAAGCAATAACACTTAATAAGGTGCCCTTTAATTTTGACACCCACAGACATTGTCACCAAATATAAATCAGAGAGGTAAGACTTTCTCATACATAGCCTCATCTCAGTTGTCAGGTTTTGTAAAAATCGATCTATTGAATCAATCAATCTATTGAAAAAAGCGTTGGCTTGAATTATGCATTATAGAGAGAAATAACAGATGAAGCGAGACTGCAGTCAGATCATGAAGCAGATCAATTTGATCTTTCTTTCGAGGTGTCAATGCAGAAATGAACAAAACAATAGGCCTAATACAAAATATTATAAGATTAAAATACGGAAAAAATATCGGATGGTAATTTTGGGCCAATTTTTCTAACGGATAAATACCTCTCATTAATATTTCAGCATGCTTTAACTTTCGTATTTGACACGAAACACACATTTACTGTTAGGAATGATGACATCCCACCCTACTCACCATTCTCTCTTCATATAGCCGCATATATAGCTATTACATATCCATAATACACTGTGATATAGCCTAGTTCGTTAGTTCATTGAATTGCATTGCTTTGTTCAAGGTTTCCGCTACATTCATTCTTCCATGGCGGGGCGCCACACCAAAATTCATCCCGCCATGGCTACATTACAGCTTCTCATTCAAAACATCCAGTCGTTTTTTTTAATAGTTGGTTATAATCGCACCTAAACGTATTAAAAAGTTAATTATATCAGCGCAAACTTTTCTGTAACCGTAGCAGGGCTGTGCGTTATTTGTTTAAGGTGACATGCTGACTGACTGACTGACTGACAGGTGCGTAATGCGTGAGGCCAGCAAACACGACGTAGCTTTCAGTTAGCATGAACACAATTTCCGTAATAATTTTTTTACAGATAAAGGTCTATGGTTCTGCATACAACAAACAAAGACTTTATCTTCAGGAAGCATTAATGCCGCTCTGTAGGTCTATTGGAGATATTCATAAATATTCCTATAGCCAATCTAATAAATGTTGGAGACATACTCACTACATAAAGCGCTACATTACACTTCAGCAGCGTTTATTTGAGAGCGCACAAGAAAATCTGCACAAGCAGTTTTTATGTAAGGGCGTGCAAGAAGTTTTGTGCACAAACAGATGAAATCGGAGCGCAAGCAGAGAGATTCACATGCTCGTATTACATAAATGCGATCTCGACTTGTAATACTGCGCTCACGACATGTCAATGAAATAGCGCCATAGGTAGTTGGTAGATCTGTGCAAAAGACCTGCTGCCACAGCTGGAAAAAATCCTAGAGGAAACACTGTTTGTTACTACAATCGATCTGCTCCAGAGTTCGTTTCAGTCGAGCCGAGACCACCTCATTCAGGCGGTCTCGGAATGATTGATTTGGCGCAAATCTGAGCATGATTGCGGGTTTTACATTTGCCAAATGAAGACCGGTTCCGAAACAAATGTCTAGGTGTGAAAGCACCATAAATTAACTCGGTTTGGTTCTTTTAAAACAAACTATATGTTAAAACCCCCTTATACGTCTATTAGATTTTCACTGACAGCCCAAATTTAGCCTTGTTTTAGCCAAGATGTCTTCATTTAGACGTCTTTTAGACATCTTTTAAACATAAAATATGCTTGCCGGCATGTGAATCACAAAATACAGAAACTATTAATTAAAATATGTTTTGTTTACACTTGTGCTCTGTCCTTTTTTTTATTATCATCTCTTTTTTTCCTTACACCTCCCGCAGTCTCTCTGTCGTCTATAAGCTTGTGCTGACCACAGTTATCCGTGGCCTACAATCCTGAACATGATGATTTATCACTGCGCTTTTCATGACTGATTTCTTCTCCTTCCCTCTCTTTGACATGACATCACTTCCTGTTTGGCTTTTCTCAGTTGTGCTGTGCTCTTTGACCTCGATGTGAGATGATCCAGACTCGTTTACGATGTGGTTTGAGTGCCGTTTTTCATCTTCGTTAGTTTGATTCCCGTCAGCATCTCCTGAGCTCTCAGGGCTGAATTGAATTTCCTCATAAATGCACAGCTCTGGCTTGGGTTGGTCGGTCGGTTGATTATCAGACGTCATGATTGGTTGAACGTCCTTTATTCCATTGGTTTGTAAAATATGAGGCTTTTCCAGTGCTGTTTTGGGACTCCGCTCACTGTCTTCTCCCACTGGCTTATCAAGCGTTTGATTGGGTCCCTCTTCTGCTTGTTGGTTTTCCACTGGAGGAATGGATGCTTGAGGTTTTGGTTCGTGAACGTACACCGGCACTATCTCACATCTTCTGTTATTTGACAGAAAACACTCATTAGTAGACACTGCAAGCTTTTTTCGGTCAGAACTGCTCTTTTTGTGAGGTTTGTGTGTTTGGCTGCTTCCCTGATGTCCTTTAAACACCGTAAGAGTTGAGATGTGATTAATGGAGTGGCTCTCTATGACGATGATGTCGTTGCACGATGTCTGCTGTGATGTTTTGTTTTTTGATTCTTTTGTATCCTCACACTGTGGCACACTTATTGAGTCCTTGCTGTGCTTTTTATATCTGCGTCCATCACCGCTGTAGCCGTTGTTTAAGTGTACAACAGCCGAATCTGGAAAAACAAGAAAAGCATGACAGAATTAAGTACTAAAACCATCACTATTAGTGTTGTCACGATACTTGAATTCAGTACCAATCGTCCATTTCCCGCTAGCATTTGAGTGCTGTTGAGCGCATTCTTAAACAGCGCTAATTTGTCATTGTGTTCTCATGCTCAACAGAAATGTCTGTGATTGGCCGTGAAGGTCATCAGTTCACCGAACTCACCGCTGTTTACTGAGTGTAACTACAGACACAGCGACACTAGAGCATTTTAAAGCCACAAAGATCAGCTGGTCTGTTTATAAGCTGACATAAAAGTGATTTGCTGATTATTCGACTGATCGTCATGGCTTTAAAACGATCCTGTATCTGTGGTTAAACTCAGTAAACAGCCGTGAGCTCGGTGAACTGATGACCTTCACGGCCAATCACAGTCATTTCGGTTAAGCACTAAATTCTTTAGTTTTTTGGGGCGGGACAACTTAATTGTTTTAATTGTGCCCCCTGAATTATTAGATCCCCTGTTTATTTTTTCCCTAATTTCTGTTTAACGGAGAGCAGATTTTTTTCAACACATTTCTAAACATAATAGTTTTAATAACTCATCTCTAATAACTGATTTATTTTATCTTTGCCATGATGACAGTAAATAATATTTTACTAGATATTTTTTCAAGACACTTCTATACAGCTTAAAGTGACATTTAAAGGCTTAACTAGGTTAATTAGGTTAACTGGGCAAGTTAGGGTAATTAGGCAAGTTATTGTATAATGATGGTTTGTTCTGTAGACTATTGAAAAATAATATAGAGCTTAAAGGGGCTTATAATTTTGACCTTAAAATGGCTTTAAAAATATTAAAACTGCTTTTATTCTAGCCGAAATAAAACAAATAAGACTTTCTCCAGAAGAAAAAATATTATCAGACATGCTGTAAAAATTCCCTTGCTCTGTTAAATATAATTTGGGAAATATTTAAATAAGAAAAAAAAAATTCAAAGGGGGGCTAATAATTCTGACTTCACCTGTGTATATGTATATATATATATATATATATATATATATATATATATATATATATATATATATATATATATATATATATATATATATATATAATATATATATATATATATATATATATATATATATAATTAAACATACTGTATATTAAATAATCATGATTACAATTATGACCAAAATAATCGTGATTATGATTTTTCCCGTAATCGAGCAGAACTAATGTAAAAATCAGCACCACATGCATTGTTTGCATTACTAGAGCATATTTGTGAAAAACATCGGTTACACTTATATGTGTCTTATGCATTAAAATTTTGCTTTGTTGCATTTAGTAATACTAATCATGCATAGATTACCTTAAATAGTAGTTTTAAAGGTGAGAGGTTATGTTCTTCTTTAGTGGAATTAGGGCTGGGCCAATAAACAATATTATATCGAATCGCAATAAAATGTATGTCAATAACATCGATAAGCTCTGGACTTTTTTTTACTCTATATTGATCTAAGGGCCAATCACACAGCAGAAATGTGTAAAACTGAGAATCTAAAAGTGTGTTGATTATTAGAGATCCACCAAATTTTCAGTCGCTATAAATTATCAGCCACCGAAAATAGGTTATACTATTTAATGGACCCTCTCATTTTTGTGGCTTTAGTCATTGTTGGGATACTCTTTTAAATCTGGAAGCATTAACACCTGATATCGAAAATATATACTGTTATTGTTCAGTATGGAAAAGAATTAATCGAGATTGTATTTTTGCCATATCGCCCAGCCCTAAGTGGAATTATTGTTTCCTAGTGAAATGAGCATGCATGGTGGGCATGACTGCATGTACACCGTAAATGCATGTACACTTCAGAAAATAGTTGATTCAAATGAACATTACAGGTCATTTCAACTGAATATTGAAACATATGGTGTCATGACTTATTGATTCTACATTTTACACTACCTGGTGTGTGGATATCCGCCTCTTTTTCAGTGGTTGTAATGAGTTTCAAGGGATGAATGTCGTCTATGAAGTGCTCTCTGGGTGCACTGGAATTAAAAACAGGAACGAAGAGACCGAGAATATTTTTAAGAGAATACAATCAATGACAAATAAGACTGAAGCATAAGCCAAACTGTATTAAAATCATATTCAGAAGCTAAAACAGATAGTAATCTAATAATGTAAGCACATATAAGTACAGTTCATGCCCAGTGAGAAATTAAAAAGTTGCACATTTGAAGCTATGCTTATTGACATGCGAAGGTATACATTTACCAAAGAACTGTCTTTCACTTCAATCGAATTGAACAGGTTGTGTAAAGTCCATACCTCATACTTCTGTCTCTTTTGTCAGTATATCTGGGTGTAGTTTGCTGTTTCTGAGAGCTCAAGGCAGCGTCGCAGTCAGACTCAGAGTTTGTGACACTCAAGTCTCCAGGTTCGAGCTGTAACATGCATTCATGCACACATGCACATAATCAAGCTTATTTTTTAGTGATCACACTCTAGAGCTACGTCTAAAATCACATACTTCAGTATATATGTCATAATTCTCAAATTATCAATCATAATATGTGTCAATTTTCTGAAATTAAGATGCACACATCATCTGAAAGCTGAATATGTAAGCTTTCCTTTGATATACAGTTGAAGTCAGAATTATTAGCCCCCCTTTGAATTTTTTTCACTTTTTTAAAATATTTCCCAAATGATGTTTAAAAGAGCAAGGAAATTTTCACAGTATGTCTGATAATATTTTTTCCTCTAGGGAAAGTCTTATTTGTTTTATTTCGGCTAGAATAAAAGCAGTTTTTAAATTTTTAAACACTATTTTAAGGACAAAATTATTAGCCCCTTTAAGCTATTTTTTTTCCCGATAGTCTACAGAACAAACCATCGTTATACAATAACTTACCTAATTACCCTAACCTGCCTAGTTAACCTAAATAACCTAGTTAAGCCTTTAAATGTCACTTTAAGCTGTATAGAAGTGTCTTGAAAAATATCTAGTCAAATATTATTTCCTGTCATCATGGCAAAGATAAAATAAATAAAGTTATTAGAGATGAGTTATTAAAACTATTATGATTAGAAATGTGTTGAAAAAAATTTCTCTCCGTTAAACAGAAATTGAGGAAAAAAATAAACAGGGGGGCTAATAAATCAAGGGGTTGAATAATTCTGATTGCAACTGAATGTGATGTTATGATAGGACAATATTTGTAAGAGATAAAACTATTAGAAATCTAGAATCTGAGGGAAATCTAGAATCAAACTACTTAGATAATCGCCTTTAGTTGTCTAAATTAAGTTTATAGCAATGTATATTACTAATCAATAACTTTAGTTTTAATATATATTGACATATACTTATTTTACATCAGATAAAAAGAAAGATTTTGTCATTTAAACTGATTGTAAAGTGTCTGTTCTACTGTATAACTATTGTTTTACTTCTTTAATGTCAAGTAAATTAACACATTTATTTTGCTTAATACACTTGCAGATTATTTAGCTTGTTTTAAAGGGGACCTATTATGCTAAAATCACTTTTATAAGGGATTTAGACACAGTTGTGTGGCAACACTGTGTGAATATAGCCAGCTTCTGATGGTAAAACTTGTATTCATTTTTTTTTTATAACCACACTTTTTATAATTCACATTCTCTCTTTGAAGGTGTCATCAGAGGTGGAAAGCCCCGCCCACTAGTGACCATCTCTCCCTCATTAGCATAGGACATTAGTCTTGTTTTTGAATCTGCCACTATGCTGACAGACATTTGTGGCTCCGCCCAGTATTGAAAAGAGCACAATCTCATTTGAATTTAAAGCGACAGTCACCAAAATGGAACAATTAGGATCAAAGCCTAAAAAGGTCAGATTCAGAGTTATTAAAATTATTTGTGTCGTATTTGGAGCTGAAATTTCACACACACACTCTAGAGACATCAGAGACTTATTTTACTTCTTGTAAAAAGGGGCATAATAGGTCCCCTTTAAGGAAACATTACTTTATTTTTAACTTATGTATGTTTTATTTTTAGAAATAATTTTTACTTGTCTATAAAATGCTTATTGATGTAAGAATCTTTAGATATTTGGACTATAGAAACAAGACAAAAATAAAAAATAAAAGTTTTGCACTGCACTTTTGAGTGACATACCACTCTATAACATTACTTATAGGCTGATGTACAGCATGTTAAATATTGATTTAAAAATCTTTTGTCAAATATTCCTTGAAAATAAGATCAACAAGAACAAACTGAATAGAATATGTTTCCTTAAAGGTGACCAATTTTTACAAGGTATAAAAAAGTCTCTGATGTCCCAGGAGTGTGTGTGTATGAAATGTCAGCTCAAAATACCCCACAAATAATGTTTTATAACTCTCTGAAACTGACCCTTTCAGGCTTTAATCCAAATTGTGGCGTTTAGGTGACTGTTGCTTTAAGTTCAAATGAGATTGTGCTTTTTTCGAAAAAGGGCGAAGCTACAAATGCCTGTGTGTCAGCATAGGGGTAGATTCAAAACAAGACTAATGTCCTATGCTAATGAGGGAGAGATGGTCACTAGTGGGCGGGGCTTTCCACCTTTGATGACACGTACAAAGTGAGAATGTCAATCAAAGCGTTTCTGCAGACTGTTTTTATCAAGTGTGATTATAAAAAATGGGTGATTATAAGATGCTGGATATATTCACTCACTGTTCCCACACAGCTGTGTTTAAACCCCTTAGAAAAGGGATTTTTGCATAATAGCTCCCCTTTAAATTGCACCCTCATGCAACAAGCAGCTTCAGCTTCATTACGTGGTAAAAACAAACAATGCATTTAAATTGCAACAATAATTTCACCTCTTGCTGATGTTGTCTCCAGCTCTTTCTCCCAGCGAGAGTTTTCTCTTTGGGATTTTGTCCTTTCTGCATGTCTTGATGTCCGTCAGCCCAGTGTAAATGTCTGTTTCTGTCGGTCATCTCGTGCTGCTGTGTTTTACTAGGGTTTTTCACCGTGCTCCTCTGGCTGTTCCTCAGTCCTGACTGTAATGTGATTTGCTCTGGAGACTCTGAATAAAGATCCTCTACATAAATGCGCTCAGCGATTAGCGATGTCGGGAGGGTGGACGTCACGACACGTGTCAGACGCAGAGGCTCATGCGAAGCTTCGTGTTCAGAGCTTGTTTTGCTGTCGTTTTCTTGAGTCCATCTTTTATAACTCTGCTGGATCTTCATGTAATCCTGCTGCTCCGCTTCAGTCACACACTCCTTTAACATAAGAGAAAAAGAAAGAATTTCTGTAAATTGATCACAGAATAACTATACAACTATTGATTTACCTCTTAAATCTAATGTCCAATAATACAAAATTCATTCATTCAATTTCTTCCGCTTTTCCGGGGCCAGGTTGCGGGTGCAGTCTTAGGAGAGAACCCCAGACTTCCCTCTCCCCAGACACTTCCTCCATCTCTACCGGGGGGATCCCGAGGCGTTCCCAGGCCAGCCAAGAGACATAGTCCCTCCAGCATGTCCTGGGTCTTCCTCGAGGCCTCCTCCCTGTGGGACATGCCTGGAACACCTGCCTAGGTAGGCATCCAGGAGGCATCCGAAACATATGCCCAAGCCACCTCAGCTGACTTCTCTCGATGTGGAGGAGCAGCGGCTCTACTCCGAGCTCCTCCCGGGTGACAGATCTCCTCACCCTATCTATAAGTGTGCGCCCTGCCACCCTGTGAAGAAAACTCATTTTGGCTGCTTGTTTTTGAGATCTTGTCCTTTCAGTCATGACCCAAAGTTCAAGACCATAGGTGAGAGTAGGAACGTAGCTTGATCGGTAAATCGAGAGCTTTACCTTTCAGCTCAGATCCTTCTTTACCACAACGGACCGGTAGATCAACCACATTACTGTTGCCGCTGCACCAATCTGCCTGTCAATCTCACATTCCATCCTTCTCTCACTTGTGAGCAAAACCCCAAGATACTTGAACTCCTCCACCTGGGGTAAGGACTTTCCTCCAACCTGGAGATGGCAAACCACATTTTTCCAGTGGAGCACCATGACCTCTGACTTGGAAGTGCTGATTCTCATCCCAGCCACGTCACACTTGGCAGCAAATTGCTCCAGTGCATGCTGATGGTCCATGTTTGATGAAGCCAACAGAACAACATCGTCTGCGAATAACAGATGAAATCCTGTGGTCCCTGAACTGGACCCCCTCCAGCCCAAGGCTGCACTTTGAGAAACTGTCCATAAAAATTATGAACAGAAATGATGACAAAGGGCAGCTCCTGCTGGAGTCCAACATGCACTGGAAACAAGTCTGACTTATTGTCGGCAATGCAAACCAAACTCCTACTCTGTTCACACATGGACAAAACAGCCCTTAACAGAGCGCCTCTGACCCCATAGTCCCAGAGCACCCTCCACAGAATGCTACAAGGGACACGGTCGAATGCCTTCTCCAAGTCCACAAAACACATGTGGACTGGTTGGGCATATTCCCATGAACCCTTGAGCACCCTAATGAGGGTATAGAGCTGGTCCAGTGTACCACGGCTTGGACGAAAACTGCATTGTTCCTCCTGGATCCTAGGTTCAACCATTGGTCGGATCCTCCTCTCCAGTACCCTGGCATGGACTTTCCCAGGGAGGCCGAGGAGTGTGATCCCCCTGAAGTTGGAGCACACACTCCGGTCCTCCTTCTTAAAAATGGGAATCACCACCCCAGTTTCCCAGTCCAGAGGTTTTTTTTTTGTTGTTTTTTTAGGACAACAGTATCTCCAGCAGAAAAGATCTCCAAAGATATTTTAAATTGTAAAGAAATCTGTGTTTTTGAAACTAATGAAGACAGCAGAAGTCAATCGTTTATTTGAATTATTTAGCCTGACATGTTTACTGCTCCAAAATATTTTAAATGTTAGTCAAAATAAAAAATATATTATTTAAAAGGGAAAAAAGTTTTAGTTTTTTACCCAGACATTTAAAAAGAATATATTTTAGAGCTGTAATCACAATACCGTGAAACCGTGATATTTTTATCCAAGGGTATCATACCGTCAGAATCTTATACCGGCCCATGCCTATTCCCAGTACTGGGTTGCAGCTGGAAGGGCATCCACTGCATAAAACATATGCTGGATAAGTAGGCGGTTCTTTCCGCTGTGGCAGAATAAAGTTAGGAATGAATGAAGTTTGGTGTAAATAGTGTACTAGTTAAGACTCAGAGCTGGTAAACTGAAATTCACAATGACTGTAAGCTACTTGAAGTTCAGTTTTTGCCAGATTTGAGGATTTGTAAGTGAAATGGAGTGAAGTGCATCTCATTACCATGTTGAGTCCTCCTAACTCGCCCTCAAAGTAGGAAACTGGTTTTGACTGAGGAACTGCAGGACAGAAAGAAAAACCGATTTAAAGATGCAAACTTAAATATGCAGTAATGTGCATTGATGCAAACCTTCACATGTAGGCTACATCCACACAAAACCAGAGCTTTTACTATCCAACCTTTGTTTTTGTTTCCTTCTTGTATATCACTATACAAACTACAAAATTTAGATTGCAGAAGTCAATGATTTATTTGAATAATTTACCTCACACATGTTCCAAAATGTATTAAATGTTTTTTTTTTTTTAAATAAAATATATATGGATAAATCAGATTGCCATTTTCTTACCCTTGGAAAAACTGACTTATGACTTGCGTCAGAAATCTGATGATTTCTGGCATATCTGGAATCCTCTATGGGAGTTTTTGGAGAATATATCTTGAAAGATTTTTATTTTATTTTATTTAAATTTTTTAAAATGTATTTATTTATTGTTAATTTTACCCTTCACAAAAGACTTGAATTACTAGCCGATGGACGAGTGTAAAATAGATGGCTGTATTATTGTATATGAAGACATGAGACACCTATACCACTGTTCTGTTATTGTAAATCTATAAATAAATGTTCAAAAAATAAACAAAAAAATAAATGAAATATGTATTCTCCAATGGAAATTTTTGTTTTTATCCAGACAAGAAGAACATTCTGCATTTTAGTGTAGTAATTACAATACTGTGAAACCGTGATATTTTTATCCAAGGTTTTCATACCATCAGAATCTTATACCAGCCCATGCCTAATCAGGGTATGCTGTAGGTTATCCAAATGTGCAGACTCTACGGCAGACCTACTGCATGCACTCAAAGACGTATAAATTGTCTTTTACTCACCTCCCGGTGTCTGTAGACCCAGTAGGGCCATGAAGCGGTTCTTATTGACCCTTAAACCGCACAGGATGTCCTCCATCATCCAGAGCTGCCTCTGGGCCTGAATCTGCTCCTGTGGGGCAATCCAAGTGTTTAGGTAACTCTAAATAGTCATTCAGTTTAATTATCAATTAAATAAAGTCACTTAAGGTGTCTTCACATTTATAGTTTGGTTTTACTGGTTTGTTTTGGTACTGAAGGTTGGTTCTATCGGTTTGTTTCGGCTTAGTCCTTTTATTAATCAGGGGTTGCCACAGCAGAATGAACCGCCAACTTATCAAGCATATGTTTTACATAGCAGATGCCCTTCCAGCTGCAACCCAGTACTGGGAAACTTGCATACACACTAATTCATGCACACACTCATACACTATGGCCAATTTAGTTTTTCAATTCATCTATACCGCATGTGTTTGGTCTGTGGGGGAAACCGGAGCACCCGGAGGAAACCCACGCCAACACGGGGAGAACATGCAAACTCCACATAGAAATGCCAACTGGCCCAGTCGGGACTCGAACCTGAGGTGACAGTGCTAACTACTGAGCCATCGTGCCGCTCTGCAGTTTGTTTAAATAAAGTAGATTACCTGTGGGGAACCGAAGTGGAGGATGTGCTGGAGGTGAGAGTGGAAAACAGACAGCTCGCTCTCCATCCGCTCATAATCAATCCACAACCTCTCCATCTCCTGATGATAACATATTATTATTATTATTATTATTATTAATAAACAATATGCATTACATGTACGACACTATATCAGCAAGAAAACTGAGTTATTAGATTTGATTCTGGCAATATATTTAATTTACATACATTATAAGGCTGATGAGTTGACTTTTTTTTTTTTTTTTTTTTTAAACGTGATTTAAAAAATCCTTTGTTTACTATTTATATCAATATAGCTATACAATAATAATAATACATGAGTAATATTACTTTTTAAAATGTATTTACTGTAAATTTAAAATATAACAATAATAACAACAACCAGATATGTACCTTTTGCTAACAATAGCTGCTAAAATCGTCCGGATCAATCTTAAAGTTCCACTTTTGTTAATGAACACTTCTCTAATGTCATTTTTCACAGTATTTCCAATAATATTTTTTTCTTTTGGAGAAAGTTGTATTTGATTTATTTTGGCTAGAATAAATTTTTATTTATTTATTTTAAGGTCAGTATTATTAGCCCCCTTAAGCTATATTTGTTTAGGATCGTCTACAAAACAAACCACTGTTGAACAATGACTTGCCTAGTTAACCTAGTTAAGCCTTTAAATGTCACTTTAAGCTGTATAGAAGTGTCTTGAAAAATATCTAGTCAAATATTATTTACTGTCATCATGGCAAAGATAAAATAAATCAGTTATTAGAAATGAGGTATTACAACTATTATGTTTAGAAATGTGTTGAAAACCTTCTCTCTGTTAAACAGAAATTGGGGAGAGAATATACAGGAGGGCTAATAATTCAGACTTCAGCTGTATACAAAGTACTTTACCAATGACAAATCACATATTCTGGCTCTGAGTGTAACCAGGTCTTCCTGAAGCAGTGCCTTCTGGGAAATGTCCTGGTGCTCTCCTTGAAGTCCATCTTCAATCCCCATCCATTTGATTTCTAGAGCATACTCCACGCTTTTCTGAAGAGGAGGAGAGATGTGTTTGTGACGTGTTTTAATGTGCGTGTGTGTGTGTTATTTATATGTCTGTGTGTGACTGACTAACTTTATCTGCCTGTAACTGAGACAGCTGCATGGAGACGGACTGCAGCAGTTTATCACAGCCACACAGACGAGTCAGAACCACCTGAAGGACAGATGAAAATATATTAAATTTGCATCGTAAAAATATCTATCCACCTTTTTTTCCCCCACATGTAACTTGAATTATGTGTCGCACTTCTGGTTTGGGGAAATTACATTTAAAAGAACTGAAACGAATCATTTTAAATAATCAAATCATAATTTTCAGTCACTTCATTTAATATAATAAGGTTGTGCTACAAATAATCTATATACACTGAGTTAGACATACAGTTATTATTATTATTTAAATATATTTCCTAAGTGCTGTTTTTTTTCCAACATATTTTTATGTTGTTCATATATCATCATAGTTTTAATAACTCATTTCTAATAACTGATTTCTTTTATCTTTGCCATGATGACAGCACATGATATTTTACTAGGTATTTTGCAAGACTGATAGTATTGAGCTTAAAGTGACATTTAAAGGCTTAAAGGTGCAGTATGTAAGTTTGACACCCAGTGGTTGAACTAGGTATTGCAGTCCTGAATCATAATAAAGGTACGCCGGGTTGCCAGTTTGAGGGATTTTAAACTGTGTTCTAAATAAAAGCAACGACACGCGATTGAGGGAATATTCTCCATATTAAAAGGAGTTTTGGTTCTAACCAACACCTCGAATTGATTTATTAGAAGCGGCTTCTATTTCTCACAGCTGAACAACAGAAACCTATGACAGATCACCTCAGGTAAGGCCTCGTGTGCTTTATTCAGTGCTAAATGCTAACAATGCGAGTTTGAATGCATTTTACATGACGTGTATTACCATATACTGAAAGCAGAAAGTTCACTTCACCTTTAATGATGTTAAAGAGGGTTAACATGTATTAAATAGATTCTAAAACCTTACCGTTTTGTGAGTGAGTGCATATTCTGTGCTTCTGAAAGGCTGTATTTAAATTTCTGCCGTGTTTTGTGGTGCAAACAGCCAAATGGCTCATCACTCATAACAATCTCGTCACAGCGTGTTGTTAGGACACGCGATGTAACCTGCTCACGTTCCTAATATTTATGTCATTTGCTAATTAATGTCATGTGGAACTGAATCTGTCTCATTTTGACATCTGATACTTTCCACTACACTGTAGCATTTCGCTCATGGACGCATGCTTTCAGAGTCTTTCTGAATGAATGAATGAATGAATGAATGAAATATGCTGTTTTCCAACAAGGCAACCCGGGGTGCTGAATTATAATTGGTTAAACTGGCATGTGCATGTGAAAATTACCTAAACAAAGACAGCGTTCCGGCACGGAAAAAAACATTTTCAAAGCAGAATATCTGACTTCAGCATTGTTTGTCAGTTAAACAAGTATGTTCACTTGGGATGTTTCTTAAATATCTGCACACATATTATTGTAGTTTTATGCTTTAGAAGAGTCAAAAACTTACATACAGCACCTTTAACTAGGGTAAGTGAACTAGGAAGTTATGTTAATTGGGCATTGGACAACAGTGGTTTGTTCTGTAGCCAATCGAAAGGGGGGCTACTATTAACTATATTATTATTATTATTTTTATAAAATTTTTTTAATAAATAGTTTTTTTTTATTCCAGCAAACCTAAAAGAAATAAGACTTTCTCCGTAAGAATAATAGAATAGGATATACTGTAAAAATGCCTTTGCTCCGTTAAACAGCACTTGGGAAATATTATATATAATATTATATATAAAAATAGTTCAAATTTTACAGGTGGGCAAATAATTTTGTCTTCGACTGCATTTTCAGCTTAGAAAGGTCAATTTTTTAGCCTATTGAGTTGTATTTTAGTATTCGATAGGTGAACTGTGAGGGGAGCAATGGCTTCTTATACAAAGTTGTAAAAAATATTTCACTGATTGATTGCAGATTAATTAAAGTTACTCCCATAATTCATGCAAAGCATCATGGGGTGTAGGAAAAAGGTGGACAGACTTTACAAACAAACATATAAGTTACAAAATGTGATTAAAACTTCAAAATCCTAATGAAAATGACATTGTTCGATAATAAAATAACTCTGGGATTAAAACAAATCTTCTTAGGAAGGAAGTGCAATTATTTAAAAAGGACTTTAGATGTTCAAATATTTTCTTCAAGCACTTCTGATTGTTTAAACTTCAGTGATGTTTGACATTGCGTAACTGATCTCTTGACAGTTCTTGAGTCAACAGTACACTGGAAATATAAACCGTTCAAACAGACTTATCTGATCACACACACACACACACACACACACACACACACACACACACACACACACACACACACACACACACACACACACACACACACACACACACACACACACACACACACACACACACTGCAGTTCACTCACATCTGTGTCATTTTCCAGATCTCTGATTAGTTGTATCGGTTGTCTCTCCATGAGAAAGTCTTTTCCTGCCTGGAGGAGGATAAATAAGTAATTAAATAAATAAAATATATGAAATTTGATCTCATGCATCATTCTATAGACACCATAACAATTGCAAAATAAAAATCGTATAAATGTTTAACATCTGACAACAAGAAACATAAATAATTTCTGCAATTTTAGTTTAGCAATTAATTGTAATAAGTAATTCAGTTTAATAGTCATAATAAACGTATTATAATAATAGCATATCAAACTGAACAGAGAGGTAAGGATTAAGACATTTCTAGTACATATCACAAATAAACTAGTAGCTCATTAAATTAAACCTGAATATAAAACTTGTTTATAAAATTGTTTATTTATTTTTTGCAAAACTTACTCCAAATATATATATATATATATATATATATATATATATATATATATATATATATATATATATATATATATATATATATATATATATATATATATATATATATATACATACACATATATATATATATATATACATACACATATATATACACATATATATATATATATATATACATATATACATATACATATATATATATATATATATATATATATATATATATATACTGTACTGCATATATGAGGTCAAAAAATTTACTAATATAATTCTTTTGGAAAATATACTGCAATAATCTCAACAAATATATAAGCCTGAATATATGAGATGGAAAAACTTATTATTATTATTATTATTATTATTATTATTATTATTATTTAGCAAAATATACTTCAATAATCTTAAAATCCAAAAATTTAACCTGAATATATGAGGTTGAAAAACATTCATATTTTTGTTTGCAAAATATACTCCAATAACGTAAAAAAATGAAACCTTACTATATAAGTTTGCATTATTATTAAATTCACTTATTTAATAATTATTGATGTGAAGTGATACATTTTTTAATTTACTTAAATTAATAATTATTTACTTAATCTTAAAACAAGATAAACACACTGCACACACTGTTTTCAGCAAAGAGATTAAATATTCAAAGCATTTTTAAATGATGTTTGAAATAAATTCACTTCAATGATTTAAATGACTTTTGTGTGTTGAACCGTAGCTGTGTGTATGGAAATATCTTGTAATCTTGTTTTATGAACTGTAATATGTGCTAAGGAATTTACTGTAACATTTTAGACACTATTATGCAGTGAATAAAAATTCATTGGATTGACTCATTTTTTTTAAGGTAGGTGGTTGCAAACACATATTATTAGTTTGTTTAAGTTCAGCGCATAGACATTTTTTGCAACCACTTACCTTAAAAAAAATTAGCAAATCCAATGAATAATTTTTTTTTCAGTGTGTCAAACAACATAATTGTTCTCTGAATGTAATTATAATAATGATTTTAAATTGTTTAATAATATGCAGAAATGAGTGTCCTGTTGAAAATTGCTGTATGGCATAGAAAATCCAAATTGACTGATGCAAAACCCAAAGTTATTACAGTAGGCCAGATCTGTCTTACCTTGCACATGGTCATGTGTTCAGTGGTGTGGTAGTTTGTGCAGAAGCACAGAGAGCTGGGATATTCAGGCTGAAAAGGCTAAAAATCCAGTAGCACAGTTAAAAAAAAAAAAGTATAGATTTTATACAGCTGAAGACAATATTATTTGCCCTCCTCATTAATTTAATTATTTAAATCTTTCCCGGAGCAAGGGAAATTTTCATAGTGTTTTCAATTCATTTTTTTCTGCTGTAGAAAATCTTTTTTTTTTAAGTTTGGCTGGAATAAAAAATATTCAGGTCAATATTATTAGCCTCTTTATAATTTTAAGAACAAACCACTGTTGACCAATGACTTGCCCAATTAACCTAATTAACCCAGTTAAGTCTTTAAATTACCCTTCAAGTTGAATACACAGAAAAAAATTATTAATTGGATTTAATCTATTTTTTTAAGGTGAGTGGTTGCAAACAATTTATATAGGCTGAATTTAAACAAACAAATTAAGTTGCTAACTTACTAAATGACTAAATTGATTTAGTTATGTTTAATTTCCATCTATGTCAACTGTTCACAAGCACTTAACTTAAACAATTGAGCAAATCCAATTAATCATTTTTTTTAGTCTTCTAGTATCTTGCAAAATAACTAAATTATAAATATTATGTATCGCCATCATGACAAAGACGGAAGAATTTAGTGTAGATTTTATACAGTTGAAGACAATATTATTCCCCCTCCTTATGAAATTATTTAAATATTTCCTGGAGCAAGGGAATTTTTCAGTGTTTCCAATTAAAAAAAATGCTGCTGGAGAAAATCTTATTCTTTACGTTTGGCTGAAATAAAAAATAAATATTTTAAGGAGTATTATTATATTATATTATTATTGACTCTTTAGTTTTTTTTTTTACGATTGTCTACAGAACAAACGACTGTTGTCCAATGACTTGACTAAGTAACTTAAATTGCCTTCTTAACCTAATTATTCTGGTTAAGCCTTTAAATTGCACTATACACTGAAATAAAAGATTAATTGGATTTACTAATATTTATTTAGGGTAAGTGGTTGCAAACAATTTACATGGGCAGAATTTAAACAAACTAATTCAATTGATTATTACTACATTTAATTAGTTTGTTTATTATTTATTAGTTTGTTGTTGTAATTCAACCCATATAAATCATTAGCAACCACTTAATTAAAAAAAAAGTAGTGAATCCAATTAATCATTTTTTTTCAGTGAACTAGCATCTTGTAAAATATTATGTGCTGTCATCATGACAAAAACAAAAGAAATCAGTTATTAGAAATTAGCTATTGAAACTATTGTTTAAAAATGTGTGGTTTAAAAATTGTGTGTTCGTAAAAATTAAAATTTCACATGAGGAGGGCGAATTTCTATTTGCATATCCCTGATTATTAATAGCAACATGTGCAGTATGTGAATCTCTGATTCTAGTTAATACGACTTGTTTATTATTAGGCCTAGGGTGATATGGCAAAAATGCAATCTCGATAATTATTTTCCATATTAAATGATATATATTTCAATATAAGTTAATGCTTCCAGATTTAAAAGAGTACCCCAAGTATGACTGAAGCCACAAAAATTAGAGGGTCTATTAAATGGAAAATTTAGTACATCTTTAATATCAACACACTTTTAGATTTTCATCGTTGCACGTTTCTACTGCGTGGATGGCTCATAGATCAATATAAAGTAAAAAAGTCCAGCGCTTATCATTGTTATTAACATAAATTTGGTCACGATTCGATATAATATCATTTATCGCCCTAGCCCTAATTAGGCCTGTCACAATAATCAATATATGGACTTATCGCACAGAACGAGCTCAATCATTTTGGTGATGCAGTATATATCGCCTATACATTCCAGCAACATTTTAGCTGATTGCGCAACATCTCTATCTCTATTGGAGTGTCAGTGTCAGTATGGTTAAAAAAACACTATAGTGTTTGCTATAAATTACTATAGTATATTTTCATGTGAGTGTCTGACAGCTGATAATAGATCTGGTAACAGATATCGCAGCCTCTGTTACATTTTATCTTGCACTTTTTTGTTAACATTTATTATTATTTATTTAGTATATGCGTTTTAAATAGTTAAAATGACTATAATTACATTAAATATTTTTGAGAATAAAATATGTAAGAGTGCACTTGCATTGTGATGATACTGTATTGTCATTCTGGCGTTATATTATGAGTGGCATAAAATGGTCTTAAAATGACAATAATATCATTTAGCGCAATATATTTTGGTGCAATATATCATACAACAAAAAATAGATGATATGACAGCCCTCTATATTATATCTATCAGTAAATATCAGCCATAATTTTCTATAATTGCACTTCTAACTTATACCTATATCCTGCACTTGCTGCTATTGCACTCCTGGTTAGACCTGAACTGCAGTTCGTTGCCTTGTACATGTGTATTTACCATAGACTGTAAAAGATATGGATGTAGTATCCGTGACGTCACCCATATGTTACTGAAGACCGCAAATAAAGCTAGAAGTAGGCGTGGCCAATCGTCGCCATTTTGTTCGCGCGTCATCACACCAACCGGAGGTACAAGGGGAAAAAAGGCGAAGCGTGAGCGGAGCTACAGACACCTGCTAGCATTTTGCTTAGACGGGCTTTTCTTTGGGAGAAACGCTTAATACTTCATTATCTGCGACTCGTTTGTGTTCTGACCACATGTGCTTGGTACACTTTATCAATAAAGCGTTTAGTCTTTTAAAAACACTGTTGTAATACATTGAGCCACTAAACATTGTTCTTATGACGTTTTTATACAGGAGGAAAGCGCAAATTACTTCCAAACACTTGGAAGTAAGGCATAAAACTTTATGACAACATTTCAGATGACTGTTCTAGAGCCTACAACCAATCAATCTGTCTGATTCTGGACTGCATTCACGTTCTAAAGAGAATTATAAATGATGAATTATCTTAAATAAAACAAATACATTTATATATATGGTATATAAGTATGTAAGAATTGCACTAACCTGGGAAATAAAGGCAACTTGAATGGTTTGTGAGCACAATTAAGCGTGAGAGGTTGCCGCTTGGTAATGACAATAAAGTTGAATCTAATCTTAATCTAATATTTAAGTCTCCAATATGTTCATTATGAGCAGATTTGTGTGTTTTGTGGATTCTTACCTTGTCGGTCAGGTGTCCTCTTTCAGTGTAGATGCAAGGCGACACTGGAGCACTCGAACAGTTTTCCAAAGGCCAAATGATACCGAGAGCCGGCGAATCGTACTGATCTCTGGGAAATGGAGGCTGCTTGAAGGTTACTTTCGGATGTAGGAAGGACAGGGATTCCTCATTTGTGTTTCCCAAACTTGCTGAATGTTCAGTAAATTCAGGAGCCCTGACAGAGAGAGGAAGAGAGACGATTTTAACCAGTTGATTAGCTATTGTTTCAGCATATCGCAATGTGATCATTCACTAAAGGCAGGATAGGCGGTGTTGAATCTTGATAGCAATTTATTATTTGCATGGAATTTTGAGGCCTGTGACTGTATAAGGATTTTTGAAAGCATTCAGGCATAATAAACTGTACCGGTTATAACTTTAGTAACTCTTAATTCTATTGAATTATTTATAAAACGAAGATTATGCAATATTATTTTACGTTTGATTAGTCAACTACTGTATATTTGTACTGTATATTACTGTATAAATAAACACTGTTTATTTTATTTGATTTTTTTTTTCTTTATGGCATTAAGCTATGCTTGTAGATCGTTTATTATATTTTATGCAAATTCACTCTCATAAAGAATCGAATCGTCCCATTCAATCTAAAATTATTAATTCTTTCCAAATAGAGATATTCATCTGGGGAAATTGTATTATTATTTAGTATAGTAACTATTCATTCATTTTCTTTTCGGCTTAGTCCCTTTATTAATCCGGGGTCGTCACAGCGGAATGAACCGCCAACTTATCCAGCATATGTTTTATGCAGCGGATGCCCTTCCAGCTGCAACCCATCTCTGGGAATAGTATATTAACTAAAACACATGAAATAAGATAATTATAACTTTTTTAAACCTTTACGTAGGATTGAACTTTTATTTACAATGCAAATCCAATTAGAACCATGTAAATAATGTAATGTTACTTGTTTGTAATGGTAATGTCATGTAATATATCTACAAAAAGACTCTAAATATTACTTTACAAACTGTATTATACATACATCATATAAGCATTTGCATATTATTCCATAATATTATTAAAATTAATGTAAAATTGAATAGCCTTATATTTACACACATCTACATAGTAAATAAATCAATTAATTGATGGGCTTAAAAATCTGCGCGTAGAGATTTTGTGAGGGTTTCATGGTGGAAAGAGAAATCATAAAAAAAATCATGCTCAAATAAAAGTACTTTTTTTTTTTTTACTAAAAATGTAGTTCAAGCTCTTAACACTACTCAAATTCTTTCTACGTGCGATTTGATTGGACGGGAATTAACAAGAAAAAAAATAAACGTATAACGTATTGACTGCAGGATAAAGGAAAATAGCCCAATAAAAGTACCGATACAGCACTGTTTTCAAGAGAAAAAAAAATAAAAAATTTAAGTACTTTAAGTACAATTCTTGTGAAAAACTACTCAGTCACAGTAATTTGTTACTTTACACATGTCAGTTTACTGAAGCATAACTCTTTAAAGGGGACCCATCATGCCACTTTTTACAAGATGTAAAATAAATCTCTGATGTCCTTAGAGTGTGTATGCGAAGTTTCAGCTCAAAATACCACACAAATACTATGTTATAACTAGGCATGGGCCGGTATAAAATTCTGACGGTATGATAACCTTGGATAAAAATATCACGGTTTCACGGTATCACGGTATTGTGATTACTGCTCTAAAATATATTCTTTTACTTCTAAAAGTTTTTCCCCTTTGAACACAATATATTTTATTTTGAGAAACATTTATGATATTTTAAAGCAGTAAACGTGCCAGGCTAAATAATGAAAATGAATCATTGACTTCTGCTGTCTTCATTAGTTTCAACAACACAGATTTATTATTTAATTATTTAATTATTTTATAATTTAAAATGGCATCTTTGGATATCTTTTCTGCTGTTGTAAAAAAAAAATGTAAATAAAAAAATCTTACACATAACCTTGACTTTTCCAAACCGCGGTATACCTTGAAAACGGTTATCGTCCCATGCCTAGTTATAACTAGGCCCACACGGAATCTGCGCGCACAGAATTCTGCAGATTTTCCGCAGATTTTTAGCCCATCATTAATTCTGTTCATTTACTTAAAGTTAACTGTTTACAGTTAATCTAATTGGATTTGCATTTTAAACATTAAATACAAGTTAAAAAGATATTATTTTTTATTTCACATATTAAGGTTTTAGTTATGAGACTCCCAAAATAATTCAGCAGAAATCCGCAGATTTTTACCAAAATTCTCTGCAGAAATAGCAAAAAAACGTCCGCAGATTCCGTCTGGTCCTAGTTATAACTCTCTGAAACTGTCCCTTTTAGGCTTTGATCCTAATTGTGCTGTTTTGGTGACTGTCGCTTTAAATTCTAATTAGATTGTGTTCTTTTAAAAAAAGGGCGGAGCTACAAATGCCTGTGTGTCAGCTTAGTGGCAGATTCAAAAACAAGACTAACGTCCTACGCTAATGAGGGAGAGATGGTCACTAGTGGGCGGGGCTTTTCCCCTCTGATGACACGTACAAAAGGGAGAATGTCAATCAAAGCGTTTCTGCAGACTGTTTTTATAAAGTGTGATTAACAAAAATCAAATGGATATATGTTTACTATTAGACGCTGGTTATATTTACACACTGCTGCCACACAGCTGTGTTTAACCTCCTTATAAAAGTGATTTCTGCATAATAGGTGTCTTTGAAAGATTTACATTGGCCTGCTCCCATGTCTTCCCCTCAGCTCCGGAGTCTTCATCTTAATCCCTGCCATCTCTTGATCCACTAGATTGGGTTCTGTCAGCACTCTGGTCAGTTTACTCTGAGTGTTTCTTTCTGAAAAGGTGTGCTGGAGCTCCATCATTTCAGCGTTATCTCCCATCACAGTGAAGTCCTGAAAACTGGCGCAGCGCCTATAACGACCAGGAAAATACATAATTGCAGATTCCATAATCGTGTATTGAAAACAGATAAGAATTTTGAGGTCTACCTGTTGATGATGTCATCAGCCTCCATGCTTGCTGATTGGCTGAGAGCTCTGACCCAGCCCAGCATGTCCTCCTGGGTTTCGGCACTCATGATGTACGGCCGCATCCCCTGATGAACAACCTAAATGCAGACGTGTATAATACAGTGCTTAACATATATGAGTACAGCCCTCACAAATCTCTCTTTTAAATTAATATTTTTAATAGAAAGCTTTACAATATTATTTTTGTGCATATACATCAGATTAGTCAGAACCGAAGCCAAATCGGGAGCTTATCTAACAAAATAACTTATGATAATGGTCCTAAATTACTTGTTGATAGGGATGCTCCGATCAGGATTTTTGGAGCCGATACAGAGTACCGATTTCTTGTTATGGTGATCGGCCGATTCCAAGTACCGATTCTGATGCTTCAAGGTTTAGATAAATTTAACAACGCATAAAGCACTTTTTCCCCTCTAAGTACGATACTTAAGTGAAGCTCCTTTCCTAAGTGGAGATACTTAAGTGGAGCTATCTCCTTTCCTGAAAGAATAAATCAAGGATGTTGCATATAATCCCTTAAACACAGCTCTTATAACCATTTAGTGCGGACAAGTCATGGTCAGAAGCAGCTTTACAGAAAATAATTGATTAAACAGATAAAAACTTTGGTATGAAAAATGACTAAGAATGCAATTTGGAAACATTGCAAATAATGGAAGAATAATTCAACATGCCTTAATAAAGAAAAAGTTTGGAGTGCATTTTTGCAACCCAGGCTCATTCTGAAAACGTAATCACGTGGACGTTTCTGGAGACCGCGACATACGTCCCGGGAGGTACGTATTTTTGCAATTTTTGTTTTTGCGAATCCGCAAGAGGCCACTGTGTGTGCTTTTTTCCTATATCAAATGTCTCTCGCGAGTGCCGTTCACGCCCGCGCTGTTCTCGCGTAAACCCACCAGAGGCCGCTGTCGACTAACCGTCTGTCTGTCTGTCTGTCTGTCTGTCTGACTGAATGATTGACTGGGCGACCGGCCAATCGACTGACCCACCCTCCACCTTCCCTAAACCCAACCAATTTTACAGATTGACCCGCCCACCCTCATACTTCCCTAAACCCAACCAACGGTTTACAAAAGCCGTCCAGAAAAAGAAAAGCCCTCGTCTGATTTTTACCACGTTTTCGGATTTTACCACATTCTCAGCCTGGTATTCACTCGTTCATTTTTTTTTTTGGATTCTGTTTTTGTCTTACCTGATTTCTGGAACTGCTCTTCCCCAGACTCGAAATTGGTCGTCGTGGTCAACTCCTCTCTGCGTCTCAAGTCCGTCGACGTACACGAGGTAACGGGACAAACTGGTTGCGGCGGGAAAGGCCTCCACACGGAGGTAAGCGGTGAGCTGGTAAGCGCCAAAAGGAACGGCGTCATACCGCCCCATAGCGTTCGCTTAAAAAAATGAAATGCAGCCATGCGTACCTCCTGCTACATAATTTGCGGTCTCCAGAAACGTCCACGGGACTACGTTTTCAGAATGAGCCTGGGTTGCATTTTTGATTTATAAGAAGTTGCATCAATGCATCTTCCTCTGCTTGTAAACCCGTAAACAGACACCTGTGATCGATTCATGTGATCGGCCAGATAAGCGAGTACCGATCGAGTCATAAAATGTGATTATCGGCCGATACCGATCTCTGGCCGATCGATCAGAGCATCCCTACTTGTTGATAAGTATATCTGTTTAATAAATCTGTGTTGTGCAAATGCACCAACATATGTGACTCCTATTCACTGAGAAATGGAGAAAAATATTCATTTTCAAAATTGATTGTACTTATTTATGCAGAGCGCTGTATAAAGCACACTACTGTGGAGAAGTCTAAAGTCTCCTTTCCACTGCCCACGACAAACGACAGACCGGAAGTCATTCATTTCCAATGGAGAGTAGTCCAGGAGGTGAATGGAGTTCTGATCATCTCTGTATGCAGACAATTCTGATCTGATTTGAGATGCGGATCTGTTGAAATATTTGAACTCCTGCGATTAGACCGAATGCGACCGGTTGACCGGATGTGATGTATTTCAGTGTTGTCCTAGCAGATCCGTGTGCACGAGATGAGAAACAGTAGATTTTCGTTATTTTTTTGAATCAGAAAAAAATTCTATTCATAAATGAGTAATAAAAATATTATTTTTTTAATGTTGTCTCCACATTCCCTACCAATTTTTTTGCAGTCTATGAGTTGCTAGTATTCATTTATTCAACCATGGTGAATGAACGGAGAATAAAGGCTCTTGCTTTTGTACTCCTTTATTTTGGACACTGCAGGAACAGCTTCTCTGCCATGGTGCGCAACAAAACTGAAAATTCTGTGCGATTGCCACAAAGTATCGTATTCCGATAGTCATGTCCAAATGTCGTGTGCAGTGGAAAGGCGGCTTAAGGCAAGTAGTATTTTTCACTGCAAATTATTGTATTATTTTTTACCAATTATTAAATTATTTTCACTACTACTACTACTAATAATAATAAGTCAGCTGTTTGTTTACACTAGGCCTGTCATAATATATCCATTTTGTTGTGTGATATATTGTTATTTAAATCTATTTTATGATTATGATTATAAAATAGGGCTAGATATTATGACAGAAATCTTGCATCAATATATGTCATTTCATAATTGTGTTGTCACGATACTGGAATTCAATCAATACTGAAATTTTAAAATCGTTCCATTTCAAAATTTCTGTACCGAATGGTATCGAATTCCAGTATTCAATTCAGTTCACCTTTATTTCTATAGCGCTTAGATTGTGTCAAAGCAGCTCCACATGGAAGATTATAGTAAATTGAAACGGTGTCAGTCCAGTTTTTAGTGTTTAAGTTCAGTTCAGTTTAGCTCAATTCAGTGTGGTTTTGTGACAACACTATTTCATAAGAATGATATATATCGATATATATCACGATATACCATTTTTTATAAATGTAATTAATTAATAGTTATATTTATAATAAACATTTGTGATGCAAGAGTGTTTTCCATTTATTTACGGTTGTGAATTGCATTATAGGATGTTTATCTCTGCTCTGTCCACTTTTAATGTTGAAAATTCAACTCTGCAGTTTAACAAAGTGACTTTTATTGACATTTTAGAAGTTGGAAATAATATAATGTAAAAGAAATAAAATATCTAGAGAAATAAGTCTGTAAAATAACAGAAAATGTGCTGGCAGTTTATTACAAGGTTTTTATCGTAATATACAACACCAACCCAGACAATATAGCACTGCAAACTATTAAAAATGTTACAAAAGTCACTTTTTCTAAATTTTTCAAGGTTAAAAGTTGTTGAAAGAAACATCAAGGTCCCATAATGCAATTAAAAAGCATAAATAGATGGGGAAAAAATAAAAATAAAACAGACAAAATATGAAAAACTGATAAAAAATATTTCAATATCTATTTAATATCTATTTCATTTGATTAAAAATGTAGAAAATCTAAAATAAATATCAATAAATAAATAAAAAACACTGCAAAACAAACGATAAATAAAAAAAGCTAAATAAAATGCTAAATGTAAATATTGTACTTTCAACAATGCAACTTTATCATTATTCATTGTAGCAGCTTTCCAATTGCAGCTATCGTTGGCAGAATGATCAACTTTTGTATGTGTAAAAAGAGTCTGTAGTGCAAATAAAACGTATTTCTTTGTTTTCCAAAACAACAGGATTCTATCATCTGTATTGCACGCTACTCTTCAGTGCCTCCCATGTGTGCTTCCTACCAACGCCCTTCCTCAATGCAGTGATGCCACTGTTATACAGTATCGTACTGCCACCTAGTGGCCAAATGCCCTTATACAATGTATGGCTCCAACATTCATGTTTCTTTTTGCATTCCCATAATTTGGGAATATTGCGCTCATATAAATTATGAATAAGTATTACGGTTAACGATGTATTTTGTGAAACCACAAAAACAATAGAGCATAATATGAAAAGATAGACTTTTTATTTTGTCATGTTTGTCATATTGCACACCCCTACTATAAGATGTGTAACTAATAAATAATACTGTAGATATTTACAGTTGAAGTCTAAATGATTAGCCCTCCTGTATATTTTTCACCCAATTTCTGTTTAACGGAAAGATTTTTTTCAGCACATTTCTACACATAATAGTTTTAATAACTGATTTCTTTTATCTTTGCCATGATGACAGCACTTAATATTTGACTAGATATTTCTTTCAACCTAGTATTCAGCTTAGAGTGACATTTAAAGGCTTAATTAGGTTAATTAGGCAAGGTAGAGTAATTAGGCAAGTCATTGTATAATGATGGTTTGTTCTGCAGACAATCAAAAAAAAAGTATATAATTTTGACCTTAAAATGTTTTTAAAGAATTAAAATCTGCTTTTATTCTAGCCTAAATAAAATAAATAAGACTTTCTCCAGAAAATAATCTAGGAAATACTGTGAAAAGATTTCTTGCTCTGTTAAAAATAATTGGGAAAATATTTGAAAAAGAAAAAAATAAATCACAGGAGGGCGAATAATTCTGATTTCAACTGTATATTTATGGCAGACATCGACTCTTACCTTGAATGCATATTTGCGGTTCCTGACCTCTCGAGGTGAGCAGTACAGGATCCTGTAGCTGGGAAGAGGTATACTGCCCAAAACTGACTCCTCACGGCTGTCTGAAAGCATAATAATGAGACATGAAGTTAATAATTTAAAATGTATGTTGTAGATGACGATTCTAACATGGTCTCTAATAAATGCTTTACCTTTATAATAATAGAGGCAGTAGTTAGACAGAACAAACCATCTTCTCTTCCATAACTTCAGTCCAGTGCTGTCCTACACGGGGACATATAGGGAACCAGATATGATCATGTAAATATCTCAAGAAAAAGGATTTCTAGATGTAATTTATAAATAACTTATTTAATATGACAATCATCTTTTACGTGTTTAAATTCAAGTAATCTTTAGTGCTGTCAAATGATTAATGTCATCCAAAATAAAAGTTTACATAATTTAAACTTAAGTGTAAAAACGAGTGTAATATTTATCTCAAGGGTATAAATAAGTGTATTTACATAATGTGTTTGTACTCACTGTGTACAAACCATTTTGTATATATATATACAGTTGAAGTCAGAATTATTAACCCCCCTAAATTATTAAGCCCCCCTGTTTATTTTTTCCCCCAATTTCGGTTTAACAGAGCAGATTTTTTCAACACATTTTTAAACATAATAGTTTTAATAACTCATTTCTAATAACTTTCAAGACACTTCTATACAGCTTAAAGTGACAATAAAAGGCTTAACTAGGTTAATTAGGTTAACTAGGCAGGTTATTGTATAATGATGGTTTGTTCTGTAGACAGTCGAAAAAAATTTGCTTAAAGGGGCTAATAATTTTGACCCTAAAATGGTCTTTAAAAAATTAAAAACTGCTTTTATTCTAGCCGAAATAAAACAAATAAGACTTTCTCCAGAAGAAAAAATATTATCAGACATACTGTGAAAATTTCCTTGCTCTGTTAAATATAATTTGGGAAATATAAAAAAAAAAATGCAAAGGGGGGCTAATAATTCTGACTTCAACTGTATATACAGTTGCAATCAGAATTATTCAACCCCCTGAATTATTTGCCCCCCTGTTTATTTTTTTCCCCAATTTTTGTTTAACGGAGAGAAGATTTTTTCAACACATTTCTAAACATAATAGTTTTAATAACTCATCTCTAATAACTGATTTATTTGATCTTTGTCATGATGACAGTAAATAATATTTGACTTGATATTTTTCAAGATAATTAGGCAAGTTATTGTATAGTGATGGTTTGTAGTGGATAATAATTCTGACTTCACCTGTATATATAAATAAAAACAGTTATAAAATATATAAAATACACAACCTAAATATTTACATATGTATTTATATATAATTTGTATTTGATATAAATATTTAATTTAGAAATATAATTAAACATTTTCTCAAATGTGTAAATTTTTATTTATATAAATAAAACTATAAAAATATTAATATAAAATTTAATACAAATATTTAATTAAAAAATATAAATAAACATTTTCTGAAATCTATACATGTACAGTTGAAGTCAGAATTATTAGCCCCCCTTTGAATTTTTTTTCTTTTTAAAAATATTTCCCAAATTATGTTTAACAGAGCAAGGAAATTTTTCACAGCATGTCTGATAATATTTTTTCTTCTACAGAAAGTTTTATTTATTTTATTTCTGCTAGAATAAAAGCAGTTTAAAACATTTTTAAGAACCATTTTAAGTTCAATATTTATTAGCCCCTTCAAGCTATATTTTTTTCCGATAGTCTACAGAACAAACAATTGTTATACAATAACTTGTCTAATTACCCTAACCTGCCTAGTTACCCTAATTAACCTAGTTAAGCCTTTAAATGTCACTTTAAGCTGTATAGAAGTGTCTTGAAAAATATCTAGTTAAATATTATTTACTGTCATCATGGCAAAGATAAAATAAATCAGTTATTAGAAATGAGTTATTAAAACTATTATGATTAGAAATGTGTTGAAAAAATCTTCTCTACATTAAACAGAAATTGGGGAAAAAATAAACAGAGGGGGCTAATAATTCAGGGGGGCTAATAAGTCTGACTTCAACTGTATGTGTGTATTTTTAAATTTAAATAAATCAAAAATAATACTATATAATAAATAATAATATCTGTATTTATTATACATTATGCATGTATGAAATATAGGTTGTTCATATAGGAAATGACATCAAAGAAAATCTCCTAAAATATAATTTTATTTATTTTAAGTATTTGTAGCACTCAAACTTAAGTTATATATATGCATAACTTATGAAGTTATATATATGCATAACTTATGAAGTTATAAAGTTATTTATAACAGTTATGTATAACATATATAATTAATTTTTAAGTATTTTAATGAATTATTTAGATTTTTTATTTAAAAGTCATTTAATATTTATTCTGTATTCAAAGTGAAGTAAGCAAAAAAAGTTAAGCAACACTGTAGAAATGCTGGGTTTCGCACAATTGATTTGTTGAGACAAGGCTTGCTGGTAAACATGAATCATCACCCGGACTACAATTCTGTCACTTTATGAACTACAAATACCGTCATGCACCTCAAACACATCTGTTCTGGAATCACTGATAATTACGCACTGAGCTGGGATCTGATCAAAGACTATATACACTCATCACGTTTCCTCACAGTTTGCTGAGTCTTGTTGGTATATCCCTGTAATATTACGAAGCGTTTGTGTTTAGTCTTTCCATGACGCTTGCTTTGTTTCTTTGTTTTCGCGTTTTTGATTCTTTGCCGCCCAGCCTGACCTTTTGCATGTGTTTTTTGACTTTGTTTGTTGGATTATCTTTATGCTACTGTTTGCTCCTGTTTTTGACCATTGCCTGCATGACTTCTCTTTAAATAAACTGAATGTGGATCCTCGCGTCTGTTGTCCAGTGCCCACAGGACAGGAATTAAATTAACTTAATAGTTTTTAACAAATTTAATTGGATTAAACATAAAACAATTAAGTTGTCCCAATAAAAACTCAAGAATAGTGTTGTTTCAGCTTATTTTAAATAAGTAGTTTGAACAAAAGACAAACGTCATTTTTTGAGTGAATGTTTAAAGCCACATATTTGTCAAATATTTCTCAGACATTATAACAAATAACGACACACTAAAAAGCAAGTATTGTTCTGTAAAAATCACCCTCTTGTACAGCCATCCTCTGATCACCACAGGGCAGTTCGGGTCTCTCTTCGCCGCTTGGCATCTCTTTCCAAACGTCTGCACTTTATCCTGACCCTGCACATATACAGTATACAGTATGTCAACATAAGGGAAACATGTACCCCAGTGTGTCCATAAATGTGTGTGTAATTCACCTTGTCTCTGATTGGCAGAAAGGAGACAGTGGCGCTGCTGGAGGCCTGACTGACTCGGTCCTGATCCTCCATCCTGCACACACAACAGACATCATTCTGCTCAGGTAAAAGGTCAAATCAGGTACACTTTAAAATATTGGCGCACGCTTACAGTGAATTTTCTTTTTCAATTATTTTCCAAATGATGTTGAACAGAGCAAGGAATCTTTCACAGTATTTCCTATAATATTGTTGCTTCTGGAGAATTCTTAATTGTTTTATTTTGGCTAGAATAAAAGCAGTTTTTATTTTTTCAATATTATTAGCCCCTAGTTTTCGATTGTCTACAAAACAAACTATTATGTTTAAAAAAGTGTTGAAAAAATTGGGGAAAAATATACAGGGGGTCTAATAATTCTGACTTCAACTGTATATACTGGCATATTAGTACTGTCATCCTTGGCTCAATATTAAGTTCAGAAAGGCTTGTTATGGGACAGATTCTAGTGCTCAGATTAGACTTGTTCTATGTGCTTTCTTCAGTATGAATCAACTTCATTGTATTGCTGTTAAATGATTAATCGCGAATATTGCATGTAATTTAAAACTTTACATTTACATAATTAGTCCTAATAATTTCATGATTAGCTGAATGTATGATTCAGGAGGCAGAGACAGTCAAAAATAGCTGTAGTGGGAGTCTTTAAGTTGATATTTTTAAGACAAAATGTCCCTAAATACACAAACAAACATTTATTTTTATTGATAACTTTATGTAATTTGTGTTATTATTAAAAACGAAGAGAAGGTTTATCTAGGAGACGCAAAATGTATCTGCGATTCTATAAACTCACCCATACATATTAACAAAGTCAAATATTTGAGCTGGTGAAGTTTATAAAATTACTTTTTTTTTAACACAATTTACTCTCATGAAACTTGCGTCTGTCAATCAATGACATTTGTTTAATAAAGTTCAGTACGGATACCAAGTCATGTTTGACTATGCTGAGAAATATTTTGTGAAACATGCATTATTTCACATTATATTACATTATATAGCTCTAAAATACAGGGTATATACTGCTATAGTATACTAAATACTGTACTATGTTGTGATTGTTGGGAAAATCCTCTCCATTTTGTTCTCACATCATGTCTTTATTCCCACTGACGTTCTTTATTCATTTATCAGCATAACTGAACTATTGTGCTTATGCAAATTTGATCTTTACATATGAGTGGGAATTTACTGAGCAAAACTCAAAGCTGACTGGCTGAGTGTGTTTCTGTGTCATTACTGGAGTGTTTTGATTGGTTGATTATATGTCGTTAAAGAGTTATTGGGGTGTTATGAGCTGTCATTATGTTGCTATGTGGTTGCTAGGGTGTTTTGATTGGTTGTAACTCTTTAGCGACACACACTCAACCACTCAAAAAACAGAAATTACAGAAAACACAATCACTCGGTGCCATTACTGGGGTGTTTTGAGTGGTTCAGTGTGTGATGCTAAAGAGTTATTGGGGTGTTATGTGCTGTCAATATGTTACTGTGTGGTAGCTAGGGTGTTTTGATTGGTTGTAACTTTTTAGCGACACACACTCAGAAAAAACAGAAATTATGGGAAACACAGTGACTCTGTGTCATTACTAGGGTTTTTGATTGTGTGTCACTAAACAGTTACTGGGGTATTACTCATGAGTAGGGCCAGACGGAATCTGCGGACGTTTTTTGCTATTTCTGCGGAGAATTTTGGTAAAAATCAGCGGATTTCTGCTGAATTATTTTAGGAGTATCATAACTAAAAACTTAAAATTTGAAATAAAAAATAATATCTTTTTAACTTTTATTTAATGTTTAAAATGCAAATCCAATTAGATTAACAGTAAATAGTTAACTGTAAGTAAATAAACAGAATTAATGATGGGCTAAAAATCTGCGGAAATCTGCGAAAAATCTGCGGAATTCTGCGCGCGCAGATTCCGTGTGGGCCTACTCATGAGCTGTCAGTATGTTGCTGTGTGGTTGCTGGGGTGTTTTGATTGGTTCCCTGGGATGTTTTGAGCTGTCAATATGTTGCAATATGTTTTGATTGGTTGTAACTCCTTAGCGACACAAATTCAACCACTTTAAACACCCCAGTAATGACAGAAACCCAGTCATGCTGTGTCATTACTGTGGTGTTGAGCTGTCAGTGTGTTGCTGTGTTGTTTCTGGGGTATTATGATTGGTTGAGTGTATGTCGCTAAAGAGTTACTTGGATGTTATGAGCCGTCAGTATGTTGCTGTGTGGTTGCTGGGGTGTTTTGATTGGTTGAGTGTGTTGCTTAAAAGTTACTAGGGTGTTATGAACTGTCAATATGTTGCTTTGTGGTTGCTGGGTTGTTTTGATTGGTTGTAACTCTTTAGCGACACACACTCAACCACTCAAAACACAGAAATTACAGTCACTCTGTGTCATTACTTGGGTGTTTTGATTGGTTGAGTGTGTGTCACTAAAGAGTTACTGGGGTATTACTCATGAGCTGTCAATATGATGCTGTATGGTTGCTAGGGTGTTTTGATTGGTTCCCTGGGGTGTTTTGAGCTGTCAATATGTTGCAATATGTTTTGATTGGTTGTAACTCCTTAGCGACACAAATTCAACCACCTTTAAACACCCCAGTAATGACAGAAACCCAGTCATTCTGTGTCATTACTAGAGTGTTATGAGCTGTCAGTATGTTGCTGTGTGATTGCTGAGGTGTTTTGATTGGTTGTAAGCTTTATACCTTGCAATTGCTTTGGGTGTTTTGAGGGTTAGTGTGTTGCTATACCGTTGCTTTGCTATGCCAAAAGATTCAATCCAATATTTAATATTACATTAATGAACATCACAAACAACACACAGCTCTGCTTAACATGATATGATATGAAGAAACATTTACATCTGAAGCCCAAATGCTGCATGACAAAGCACACACTAAAGTCGTTTAGATCACTTAAGTATAGTCTTATAATCTGAAGTATGAACAACAATAATAATGATGCTTGATATGATAAATAAAAACGTAAATTCTCACACAAATAACAATGTAATCACAAGCATGTCACAACATGTGGTGTTAGTTGATAAGCTCACTACATGCACAAGATACAAACGCTGCAGATGAACCACTAACCAACGCAAAGACTTCAGCTTGTAAAGTGCTCCAGATCTGATCGATATTCTTTATAAAACCAACCTTAAACTTTATAGAAGAGCTCAAGAAGTCTTGCAGGAGAGTCTTCTTTCTATTCTGGGTACTGCTGTGCTGTAACTGAGTGACACAGAACAGCTGTTTTGCTCTGAACACTGTATGAGTTCACAGAGTACACGAACGGGAAAGTATAGACTTATAGAGGAATGAATGAACACAGTTGGCACGATTCAACTCTGACAGCCATGGTTGCCAGAAATCCACTTATAGGTGCTGTATGTTTTGTGTAACTCTTCTAAATCATAAAAACACCATATGTTTCCAGATATTTCAGAAACATGCTAAGTGAACATATGCTATGAACAATGCTTAAGTCACATATTCTGCTTTGAAAATATTTGGTGTCGAAATGTCTGTGTTTGTTTTGATCCGCCCACTGCTAGTTTACCCAATTATATTTGGGCATCCAGGGTTGCCTTGGTGGAAAACAGCATATTAAGTTTCAGTCATGAAGGCAGTCTCAATGTATGTGGACGCAGCCAAAAATGCAATCTCTGGACAACAGTAGCAGCCTCCGAAATGAGATAGAAAGTTATAAAAATCCACATGAGGTGATTTTGATATTGCAAATATAGAACATAGGCTCATTCTGAAAACGTAGCACTAGATACATTACTAGAGATCACAAATTATGTAGCTAGAGGTATGTATGGTTGCATTTCGTCTTTTAAACGAATGCTACGAGGTGGTATGAGACAGAGAACAGCAGGCTCGAATGGCACTCGCGAGAAAAATTTGAGATCTGAAAAGTGTACACAGCGGCCTCAGTGGATTCACGAAAACAAAAACTGCTAAAAAAACGTAGCTCCTGAGACATATTTGGCACTCTCCAGAAATGTATATAGGGGTACGTTTTCAGAATGAGCCTGGGTTGCAAATGTTTCAAACATTACAAACGTATACATTTTGCTGAGAAAGCTCGATTGTCAGTCAAGCTCGCTTTTGTTTTGTGTCGTCAATCTGGCAACGTGTGTGTGTGTGTCTTGTCTTGTCTTGTCTTGTATTATGAATTTGGACTACAATACCTAGTTCAACCACTAGATGTCAACCCTGCATACTGCACTTTTTAAAGATTTGTTACAAATATTTTACGCATTGATAATGGTTAACACTTTATCAGGAAAGGAACCATATATGGTAACTTAATTCACATATTTACATTAAGTATTTCAATGAGTGCCCTATAAAGCCTTAACGACAAATGAAAAGATAATAGAAAAAAAATAAAATTATATATATATACATATATGTCAAAATATTATAGAATATTATATAAGGTAATGTTTCATGTATGATTAATGGCTATATGTGTTCTTTTTTCTATGTTTGCTCATACTTTTTACTAAAAACAAATCATTATCTGTACCAAACACCAGTTCCTACTTGCTACATGCATAATTCAATGTATTGGTTTTAATTTATCATGTGTTTTTATTGTACAATGCAATGAGGGACGGCAAGAATGCATGCAGACATTGAGTATTCGAGGTGTAGGAGTTTTGTGTGAGTGTCTGAAAAATGGTTGCATAATGTCAGCACACATACAAACTGAGCCTGTGCAAAACAAAGCCTGAACTGTTAGAGGCCTTATGAACAAAACAAGAGTCGCTCATTGAGCAATGATCGCTGGCACTCAAGAAGATGAGCACAACAGCATTTTTTGTGGTAAAAAAAATAGTATTGCGCATTATATCATGCCATAAACTGGGTCTGGATTCACAAAACATTTGCAAAATTGTTCTTATGAATAATCTTTAGATCTTAAAACTGTACAAGAAGAGTTTTAATTGTTCTTAAAAATCATTAAAAATAATCTTTTAAAATAACTTGTCTTAAATCATTGCTTGAATTTCATATTGAATACATATTTCAACTATTAGAGATGTGCCTGAATGCCTTGGTACTAACGATCAATAATATATAAATTATGTACAATTAATTGAGATCGAATCATAATCACAATTTGAAACATTACGATATTGCCACATATATATATATATATATATATATATATATATATATATATATATATATATATATATATATATATATATATATATATAATAGGCTTGGGTGATGTTGACCAATTTGGCATCATACGATGTCTAATGTGAAACATCGCGATGGACGATGGCATTGTTGTCGTAGGCGGAGGTGAATTAATTATTTATGAATACTTAATTCATTCATTATGAATTAATTATTTGTAGCCTACCGTTTCAACTACCTGAGCTGCATGGTCTTTGTTTTACCCATAACCAAATCATGAATAAATAAAGATAAGTTACACACAAATTACCACCTGTCAATCACTTTTTCTGCAGGACTCTGGCATGAATAGGCAGAGAGATCTGTGTCGTTATAATGGAGTCGACAAACTTGGTTGGTTAAAAAAAGGTGCACAAACAACAGGAACCAGCCAACAGTATCTGAGGTTTTCGCTAAAATGACTTAGTACAAGCGTGAAAGCGAAAGATTGAAGCAGTGTAGATGCCGACACACGTTACCTGATAGATTCAAAAGACTAAAGAGTCATTAGATAGACACAAGATCAATTAAATATTATATTTAACAACTATGAGACGGGAGGATTGCAATGCCGCCTCAGCATCATGTCATCTATCGGCCATCGGAGATGGACAATGGCATTGTCTATCGACCAAACCCTAATATATAATACAAATATGCACTGAAAACAAGTGCCTGAATGTCCTCTTTGTGTTTTGACGGCATGGTGAGAAACTGTTCCTGTTCATAACAGTGGATGTGCAGCAGATCTGCTCTGTAAACTCTGTAAACACTTTCATTAGATGTTCGTGCAGACATTAACCAGGCTTAAAAGAAGTTGACAGAGCTCAATCAAATCAGTCAATCAGTCAATCAATCAGATTTTAATCAAGCAAACCGAGAGAACACGAGAGAGTTTTGCATACATGCAGATATGTTTATATATAAGACGGTTGACTGACAGTTGTATATTTAATGCTTGAAATCATATTTTTGAAACAATTATAGCACAAGAAGGATGTATAGAGCTGTGTTTTTGTAAAGAGACTTAATGCATTTAAAATATATAATGACGACACACTTTTAGAATATACTGTAGGCTATTTTTATGCATGCAGTTACATAAACAGTTAAAGTATGTTTTATTCCTTTCATTTTAATTGTGTGTTGAACGCTATTGAGAATATTGAGCTGTTTATTAAATTAAATCGCAAATCAAATAGAAAGTGTAATGTCAATCAGACAAATTGTAATTGTTTTTCCTCCTAAATTGCACAACCCTAAAATAAATATAGTATGTGTTTGTATAAACTAAATTATCTGTTATGATTGTCTCATCATGCAGTGGTGTCGTGTTTTATCAGCCAATCATCAACTACCATCAAATCACTTAACATAAAACCCTCATGTTGTTAAATAAATATTTCACAACTTCTCATGGAATTCTTTCGAAATTCTTCTTAAGCCAGACATTACAAACCCCAATAAAATCAGATAATTCAATTCATCTTTATTTCTATAGCTCTTTTACAATGTAGCTTGTGTCAAAGCAGCTTCACATAGAAGTTCTAGTAGATGAAAACTGTGTCAGTTCAGTTTTCAGAGTTGAAGTTCAGTTCAGGTCAGTGTGGTTTAATTTTCACTGCTGAAAGTTCAAGCACTGAAGAGCAAATCTATCGATGCACAGCTCCACAAGTCCCAAACCAAGCAAGCCAGTGGTGACAATGGCGAGGAACAAACTTAACCAATTGACGAAAGTGAAGGAAAAATAACCTCGAGAGAAACCAGGTTCTACCATTTCTCCTCTGGCCAACTTCCTGTGCAGAGCTGCAGTCTAGGTGCCGGAGGCTGGAGAATGCTGAACGTCCATCATGGAGAAGCTGCAGGTGTGAGTAGGTCACCAGCGGGTGTTCAGGCTAGCCCTTGGGATCAAGGCAAAGACTCATCTATCACAGGGGTCTTTCAGGAATCATGTTCTCCACTCCTCCATGACCGCCACAGCATCTGCTCAGGATACGGCAAGGTCCACCTGTCCTGTGACCTGTCTTCTGGTTATTAACTGCAGACAAACGGCCAGACCGAGAGGAAGATTCAAGAGCTTGGATGGTACCTCCAGTCATACTGCCACATGGACCAGAACAGCTGAAACCATTTTCTGCTGTGGACTGTGGTCTCTGTTTTACGAACTAGAGGCAAAGTCTAAATCGTATAGTGCAAAAGCTTCAAGAGCGTGTCTGAATCCACGTTTGCTATTTTAAGGATGGAAAAATACACTCGGCGCATGATCTAACAGGGTTGTGCTTATTCTCTTAATGAGTTCTGGGTGTGTTTTGAGAATAACGTGCATTAAACCAATCAGAGTCTCATCTCACATTCCCTTTAAGAGTCAGTTGTGTCGCTCCATGGTGCATTTGCTATTTAAATAGCGGACTTTGTAAGAGGAAAAACTGAACGCTTCACTAGCGAGAAAACAGTTAAACAGAGCATCTGCAGCACGAGGATAAAGAACAAGCCTCCTCCAATCAGCCTCTTTACTTTCGTTTTCTTACTTTTACTCTTTACTTTATGGTGGAAATTCACTCCACTGTAGACATCCAATAGCTGACATATTTCATTTAGTTTGTTAAATACAAAGATTTGTTTCAAAACTATTTATTAATTCAGTTCTAATTTCCAGCAAACGAATAAATGAACAATAATAATGAAGTGTGGTCAAAAAACTGAGTTATATCCAAACACATGTATTCTTTTTCTTATGCGACGCAGAGCCAGGCGAAAGTATAAATCAGGCTTAAGCGCTGGTGATGTTTCTCTGTAATCCAATAGCATTCGGTTGCGCGTCTAGCTCTGCTTTTTCGTACCTTTTTGTCATGCTAGGTACCCTTTGCAAAGGGTACCCAAAAAGGGGTATGGTACGGTTAGCTTTTTGGTACCTTTTGACAGTGGACAATACGACCATAAAAGCATACCCAACCGTACCGTACCACTCAGTGGAAATAGGCCATAATTATAATGCTGGGTTCACACTAAATGCAAAGGACATTGTCACTCGCTCTAGATTGCTCACAGGATGCTCTTTGCCTCTGGCAAATTTTTAGCTGGAGTTGAATATATTGAACTTCCATGACAGACATGATTTGCGGCAAACATTCGTTCTGTGGCATTCACGCCACCCAGTTTTTATTGACAGTTAAATAAATTTATTCGCACAAATACTTAAATTTGTGAATCATATGATCTTGTGGGTCACATAAAATAATATGGCGTGCCGGATTTAGCCTGCAGACCTTGAGTTTGACACTTCTGAAATATACAGTCAAGGAGATCTTGAATTGGCGACACCAGGGCTCGAATACCTAGCTGAGTGGGAGGGTAAGTTTATAGACTTGAAGGGCAATTTTTAGGAAAAAAAACTGCATTCCTGTGTGTCTTATAAGCATAAGACTCTCAATAACTCTCAACATTGCTGCACCCAAGTTCAAACATGTTCCATAAATATTTGGTTTGCAATTTTATCCCTGTGTGTTCTTCTTTTCATGACTGTACTTTTGTTCTTATGTAAATGTTTCACAAATTCTCAAGAACTGCTTATTAAGCCAGACATTACTATGTTTTCGGATGCAATCAGATACAATAAAAGCCTGTCATTAAGTAAGTAAATATTTCTTGTTGAACTTCTAGCAACCTTTTATTATCATCTTAATTAAATATTGAATGAATTCAATGCCACGTAAGTTTGGTACAAGTAAGTTTTTAGTTTATGTTTTTAGTTTTGGTTTATTTGAAAAGCTATTGCATAAATCGTAAGCTAGTTATTGTCCCCAGACAATCTACAGTATACCGCCATTTTGTTTGTGCAGAAATCCGATGTGTTCAGACGTTGTGGAAAATGGAAATTACTTATGACATTTACAGTACATTTTACATTTAAATCATCAAAAGCAACCAAAAATGTTATTTGTAACCTCATGAATATTTTTTTAGCAATTACACTAAGCATGCATACAGACTTCAACCCAATCAATGTTGGGTAAGGTACTTCAATAAAGTAATTAATTCTAATTGCTAATTTCTCTCCATCATTTATCCAGTTTCCCCCACAGTCCAAACACATGCGCTATAGGTGAATTGAATAAGCTAAATTGTCCCTAGTGTATGAGTGTGAATGCAAGAGTGTATGGGTGTTTCCCAGTACTGGGTTGCAGCTGGAAGGGAATCCGCTGTGTAAGACATATGCTGGATAAGTTGGTGGTTCATTCCGCTGTGGCGACCCCTGATTAAAGGTACAGTAGGTGATCTGCCAGAATGCTAGCATTAGCATAATAGCTTAGAAATTTTACGACCCTCCCCTGCCGTCCAAAGCCACGCCTCCTTAAGTCATGAATCATGTAGATCATGTCATTCACCAGTTAGAAAACTCTTTGGAGACACGCACTTTATGAAGCGTAGTTGTTGACAGGCCAGCGGGTGCAGGAATTATATTTCCCCAAAACTGTGTCACAGGCTGTCACTGTTCAAAAATGAACGAATGTGTGAATATAAATCAAACTTCACCTCAGTAAAGCTGGTTAGACGGAAGAGCATGTGCTCGCTGATCCTCGTACATCGCTTGTTTTCAGCTCCTTTTTCACTTGAACAACTAAGTCTATTTTCATTTTGATATTAGCAACTTAACAGACACCAAAAATGTTGAGGCGTCGTGTAGCTGCATATTTATTTGAGCATCATCTTCACTGTATGCATATTTATAACAAAATGGAGCCTATAATAAAACTGCCTCCATTTATTTTCATTGAAAAATATGAAAAACACCCTGTCTCTTTTACTGAATAACAGTTTTAATAATCAATAATGGCCATTATAAAAGCATAACGCACAATAAGTTACATTAATTAATTATTAACTTATCTTTGCGCTCAGCCAAAACACATTACCTGAGAACAAGTAATAGATTCAAAAGACCAAAGTCGGGGAATATGTTGTTAGATATAGACAACAAGATGAATTAAATACCACGTTTAACAAATATAGTTAGATTAGATCCAGCGGTAGATCCTTTATGAACAGTCCGACGTGCACAACTCTCATCGCTGCAGTGCATGCCAGAGTGTGTGTGTGTGGTCACGTGATGTGTGTTTTCAGTGGTGTGGTGTAGACGGAGAGTTGTTCAGAAACACTAGTGTGGACGCGGATCGTTTTCATTCTAAAACGCTGTTTAAAAGCTAAAACATATTAGTGTAAACGGGGCCTAAAATGAATCGAGTCCTAACAACTGTATAGCTACTCAAATTGTTTGAGGAAACCAATTGCGGCAAATCGTTTAAGTTGACTGAACTTAAATGAATAAAGTGAGTCAACTTAAAATGGTTTGCCTCAATCGGTTTCCTCAAACCATTTGAGTAGCAACGCAGTTGTTAGGACTTCATTTGTTCTATAACCTGAACACAAATAGACTTTAACATAAAGCAAAAACTAACATGTATAAACAAGAAATTACATAAAAATAAAGTATTTTAAGGCTAATTTATTGAAATAAAATATTTATTCCAGTCAAGCATATCAAGTACAAAACAACACTGTAAAACCCAAAAGTCAACTTTATCAAATGAAGAGTGCAGTTAACTCAAAATTGACTGAAAGTTTTTTTTTACTCATTTGAAAAGAGCTTTGAGTTAATTAAATACCTCATTACTTCAACTTAAGTAAAGTAAGTTCACAGTACTCATATGCAGTTAAAGTCAGATTTATTAGCCCCCCTGTTTATTTTTTTCCCTAATTTCTGTTTAACGGAGAGAAAATTTCTTCAACACATTTCTAAATATAATAGTTTTAATAACTCATTTCTAATAACTGATTTATTTTATCTTTGCCATGATGACAATAAATAATATGTTACTAGATATTTTTCAAGACACTTCTATACAGCATAAAGTGACATTTAAAGGCTTAACTAGGTTAATTAGGTTAACTGGGCAGGTTAGGGTAATTAGGCAAGTTATTGTATAACGATGGTATTTGTATAAAATATAGCTTAAAGGGGCTAATAATTTTGACCCTAAAATGGTTTTAAAAAAATTAAAAACTGCTTTCATTCTAGCCAAAATAAAACAAATAAGACTTTCTCCAGAAGAAAAAATATTATCAGACATACTGTGAAAATTTCCTTGCTCTGTTAAACATGATTTGGGAAATATTTAAAAAAAGAAAAACAGTCAAAGGAGGGGGGGCTAATAATTCTGACTTCAACTGTAGATCAGTTTTTTAACTCTTAAAATGGTATGTTGCAATTTGTTTCCTCAAACGATTTGAGTTGCCTTAACTTATTGGGTTTTAAAGTACTCAGTTGGTTTGAGTTCTCTTCATTTATTGGGTTTTACTGTGCTCAAATTGCTTCATTTACTTAAATGGATTAAGTTCACAGTACTCATTAGGATTAGTTTTTGAACTTAAATGGTTTGTTGCAATCGGTTTCCTCAAATTGTTTGAGTTACCTGAATTTTTTCTGCATGTTCAATCATCCTGATAAATGTAACTTAGCAAAATATATTTGTATAACAAAAAAATACAATTAACCTGCCTCTTTGAATTGATTTATACTGTTGAATACAGTACAGTACGTATAACAAGTACATTATAATTAAGTAATTAAATTAAATGACCTTACTTTTTTAGCAGAAAAGTCATTTGATTAACACTGAACCATGTTAAAGGGAAAGTTTGCCCCAAAAAATTCATTTACTCCCTATATACTGTATGCATGCTCAAGTGATCCCAAACCTTCATGATTTTCGTTCTTCTGCTGAACACAATATTATTTAAAAGATATAAAAGAGATTATAAAAAATAAATAGATATAAAAGATATTTTAAAGAAAGCTGTAACCATTGACTTTCATAGTAGAAACAAAATATACTATGGAAGTCAATTGTCACAGGTTTCCAGCTTTCTTCAAAATATCTTCGTTGTGTTCAACAGAAGAAAGTCAAACAGGAACAAGTAAATGCTGAGTAAATGAGGACAGACTTTTAATTTTTGAGTGAACCATCCCTTTAACCAGAATAATCACCAACTACAACCCCAACAAAACACCGCCAAGCAAATAAACCACATGAAAGTGAAGATTAAGGAAACCGATTTCCTGTACCTGTTCTGTTTTCGGTACCCAACAGCCACTTCCAGCGTCATGGTGCTTTCAGCATCTCTTGCTCTGAGAGACAAACGCTCCACACACACTCACAGAAACACAGACGCTGCGGAGGCTCAATCCCTCTTTCATCCCCTTAACACTGAGTCCTCTGTTTGAGTTCACTCTCGCTTTTTTCACTTCTCATGTCTGTAAAGTGACATTTAGCTTCATCTCAGCCAGAAGGACAGGGAAATCACTAATCAAATCTAACTTACCACATTTATCACAGCGATTAAGTTCATATTTCTTAGTTACCAGTATTCATCACATAAATACCATCGAAGAGTCAGTGGCTACTGATTTCTAGCTTTATTCAAAATAGAAGAAAGAAACTCATAAAGGTTTGAAGCCATTAAAGGGTGAGAAAATGATGACAGAATTTCCATTTTTGTGTGAGCTATCCCATTTTCCCAGATTTGGGGATCTCTTAAATTTAACCATTTCATTCATTCATTCATTTTCTTGTCGGCTTTGTCCCTTGCGGGGTCGCCACAGCGGAATGAACCGCCAACTTATCCAGCACGATTTTACGCAGCGGATGCCCTTCCAGCCGCAACCCATCTCTGGGAACTTCCATACACACATTCACACTCATACACTATGGACAATTTAGCTTACCCAATTCACCTGTACTGCATGTCTTTGGACTGTGGGGGAAACCGGAGCACCCGGAGGAAACCCACGCGAACCCAAGGAGAACATGCAAACTCCACACAGAAACGCCATCTGACCCAGCCCAGCCGAGGTTCGAACCTGCGACCCAGCGACGTTCTTGCTGTGAGGCAACAGCACTACCTACTGCGCCACTGGGTTGCCTAACCATTTTGAATTTTACCTATTTGGACGCCATTTGTTGTCAAGCATTGCACAGAGCTTCCTTTATTAATTAATTCATTTTTTTTTCGGCTTAGTCCCTGTTTTACTCAAGGTGGCGACACAGCGGAATGAACCGCCAACTTATCCAGCATATGTTTTACGTATAGATGCCCTTCCAGCCGCAACACAACACTGGGAAACACCCGCACACACTTTTCACACATATACTTCGGCCAATTTAGCTTATTCAATTCACCATGTGTTTGGACTGTGGGGGAAACCGGAGCACCCGGAGGAAACCCATGCCAACACAGGGAGAACATGCAAACTCCACACAGAAAACGCCAACTGACACAGCCGGGACTCAAATCAGCGATCTTTTTGCTTGCGATTGTGCTACCCAATGCGCCACCGTGATGCCCTAAGCTTCATTCAAGGAAGGATAAATCATTTGGAAAGTAATTGTATCTCTTTTGTGAATTGTTTTCCTCTGTTACAATACGTATGATCTAAGGACATTTCCAAAGTACGGTTTAATTGACACACAAAAACATTGATTTTTTTTTGTCTGCTGGAAGACATTTAAGATCCCAAAAATCTTTCAAACTAAATCTAATGTATACTACCTGACAAAAGTCTTGTCGCCTATCCAAGTTTTAGGAACAACAAATAATAACTTGACTTTTAGTAAATCATTTGGTATCAGAAGCGGCTTATATGAAAGGCAAAGGCCTCTAGATTACGCTTATTTGACCAAAATAAAATAGGATCATGCCTTGATTTTAATGATTTAATTAGGACAGTAAGGTCTGACTTTGCTTAGACAAAAGTCTTGTCATTTAACAGAAATAATGTCCAGTATAGAATATAAAGTCATGCTGCAGTGGAGAAAGAATGAATATTGTGTCTGACTCCTATGAGCTTGGAGGACTGCATCCATACATCTCTGCAATGACTCAAATCTGGAATGGCAAAGAAAGCGTTCCTGCAGGACTCCCAGAGTTCATCAAGATTCTTTGGATTCATCTTCAATGCCTCCTCCTTCATCTTACCCCAGACATGCTCAATAATGTTCATGTCTGGTGACTGGGCTGGCCAATCCTGGAGCACCTTGACCTTCTATGCTTTCAGGAGCTTTGATGTGGAGGCTGAAGTATAAGAAGGAGCGCTATCCTGCTGAAGAATTTGCCCTCTCCTGTGGTTTGTAATGTAATGGGCTGCACAAATGTCTTGATACCTCAGGCTGTTGATTTTGCCGTCCACTCTGCAGATCTCTCGCACGCCCCCATACTGAATGTAACCCCAAACCATGATTTTTCCTTCACCAAAATGATTTCTGTGAGAATCTTGGGTTTATGCTGGTTCCAGTAGTTCCAAATTGAAAAAAATGACTTGGGGAAAAAAGACTCAAATGTCAGAGTCAGCAAAATGATCCGAACTTCTCATCACTATTTAGCTCTACAATATTGATCTAATCATATACATTTGTAAATTATGTTCATAGTTGTCTGCAATAGTGTACATGCACATCTATTGTTGAATTGAAATGAATAAATTGTGCAATATGTTCATTGTAAGTGCATCTGTATATTATGTCATATCATGCTTTTATAATCTTATTAGTTACCAACCAACCCAGTTTATTCATATCCATAATACTACCTCTGTCTGGTAAATAGAGCTGCGCTGCACTTACTGCTTATATTTGCACTTTGGTTAGATGCCAACTGGATTTTGTTTCCTTGTACATTACAAGTGTGTTGACAATTAACTTGAATCTAATCTAGTCTAATCTCAATTTCCCAAATGAAATTTCCCAGCTTCTTTTTTACCTGTTAAAATAAACAAATATATTAAAATAACTGTTATGTGTTTAACACTTGGTTCCACCTATTCTGCCTATAAATAATGGAGAGACATCAGGCTAAGAGCATCTTGGAGACCAATAGCGGACCTCAAGTGATCATCTCTCTGACAACAGTTATTGAACATTGAAATCGGTAACTATTATTTACAGTATTGTGAAGCTTTTGTGTCTTTGTTTTAGACCTTTTTCTTTAATGCTAAAAGTTAAAGCTGTGAAGAATGTCTTTTATGGGTTTTTACAATTATTTTCTTTCAGAGCTGCAGCAAAAGATGTTGGGGTTTATTTTCACTCTGCTCATTCTGACACCAGCGGCTGCTGAAGGTACCACACTTAAATCAACAGAGCACACAATTAGTTTTTTAATGCAGAATTTAGCTTGTTAGCTTCATTATTTTTAATGCATATTTTGGTTTTGTCTTGCAGTGGGTCTTGGTGGAAAAGTGCTTCTTTTTCCAACCAAGACTGCTACCAGCTATGTTAAACTCACTCCTGATAAACCCCTGAGTTTGTCAGCGTTTACTCTCTGCATGCGTGTGGCGACAGAGCTCCGGGGCGAGCGGGAGGTCATCCTGTTCGCCTACCGCACTTCTGAAGTTGATGAGCTCAATGTGTGGAGAGAGAAAGATGGCCGTTTGTCCCTGTATATTCAGTCTAGTGGCGACGCAGCTCGTTTCTATCTTCCTCCTCTCTCCACATTTCAGACTCATCTGTGCGTCACCTGGGAGTCTGCAACTGGTCTTACTGCTTTTTGGGTGGACGGACGTCGCAGTTTGTACCAGATCTACAAGAAAGGCGCCTCTGTCAGACCTGGCGGCACCGTGCTGGTCGGTCAAGACCCTGATTCGTATGTAGGTTCCTTTGATCCAGAGCAGTGCTTTATCGGTGAACTTACCGATGTGAAAATGTGGGATTATGTTCTGTCTGAGATCCAGATTAAGGCATTGTATTCAAACCAGGAACCGTATGTGCCAGCGGGAAATGTGTTTGACTGGAACACCGTCAAATATGATGTTACTGGAAATGTGATGGTGGCTAATGATAATCAATGATCTTGATCAGTTGTAACGCATTGTGTTTTCCACACAGTTGTGTCAATCTTTATAATCTGTTCATCTCTTTTAATGACTTACAAAGCTGTAAGGCCTAACAAATAAATCTTTCTCAGCATTACAACTGCAGTCTGTTGTCTTTCTTTTGTGAACAACTGATGATACAGTCTTTTACTCTGCAGCTTATTTAAAGTGGTAGTCTATTCATAAATGGAAATGTTAATCATTTCCTGTAGGTGACTTTTCTCTTTAGTAAAACTACGACTGTTTCCATCCAAATACACAAATGAAACCTAAAGAAAACTAGAATATTGCAGAAAACATTTTAGGAATAAACCACTAAAAAACAAACACTTTTTTGATGCATATTCAAAAAATGTATGAGCATAAATATAAGTAAAACAAAAGTTATGTCATTTGGGAAATTAAAAAGTAGTCATAATATAGATTTAAAAATCGATAATGAAGTAATAGAGTATATGCAATTAAGTTTCTTGGTGTTGTATTGGATCATAAAATTAGTTGAAATAAACAATGCAATAAGTAAATAAATAAATAATCAGATCTATATAATAATCAAATAAATAATGAGATATCAAAATTAGTAGCAATAGTGTATAAAGCAAGATTTATCCTGGACAATAAATCAGTGTATGTATTATATAACACACTTATGTTGCCATATATGAGTTATTGTGTTGATATTTGGGGGAATACCTGTAAAAGATATGGATGTAGTATCTGTGACGTCACCCATAGGTTTCTGAAGAGTGCAAAAGAAGCTACATGTAGGCGTGGCCAACCGTCACCATTTTGTTCATCGCACCAACCGGGGCATACCAAACACGGGCAAAGAGGCGGAGAGTGAGCAGAGTTACAGACACCTGCTGGCATTTTGCTTAGACAGGCTTTTTTATGGGAGAAACGCTTTATACTTCATTACCTCGACTCGTTTGTGTTCTGACCACATGTGCTTGGTTGTACACTTTATCAATAAAGTGTTTAGTCTTTTAAAAACACTGCTGTAATACATTGATCCACTAAACATTGTTCTTATGATGCTTTTCAACCAGAGGAAAATGCAAATTACTATCAAACACTTCAGATATAGTCTGTTTTAGTAAATGCAAGGCTATTGATGAAATCCAGGCATAACACTGTATGACAACGCTTCAGATGACTGTTCTACAGCCTACAGCTAATAATCTGTCAGATTCTGGAGTGCATTACAGGTCTAAAGAACATTATAAATTATAAATGATCTTAAATAAAGCAAATACATTTATATAGTGGTATATAAGTATATCATTTCACTCACCTGGGAAATTGAGGCCACGTGAATGGTTTATGAGCACAATTAAGTGCACACAGCCTCTCATATTACCTGATAATTGTAGGAAATAATTCCAAAAGGCAGCTGACTGTGTAAAGACACATTAACCAAAACAAAAATACGATGTATATACAGAGTTCAGCGGCTAATCAGCCGGAATCAGCTGAGGTGACATGACGGCGACCAGCGAGACCTAGCTGTCACTCAAGTGGCCACGCCCTTAATTATGCAAACTTAATAAAACTTAATATAAAGGAAACGGATGAGTTATAAAAAATATTCACCCCCCTCACAGTTGTCATGAGGGGTAATAATAGCTATATGCACCAAAATCGTTCTTTGTACCAGGCTGTAAACACCTTTTTTCTGCTGTTAATTTGGCCAATTTACCATTGCAGTCAGAAATCACTTGGATTTCCTGGAGCCAGCCCCCAAAGGCGAGTTGATGAATTGCAGTTTTAGTTACTACCGTATTGGCTTCCTAAGGGAGAGCGGGAGGTTACGCTTGGTCTAGCCGATGAAAGCAAATCCATATGATGGCGAGAATGACGATTTCTTCTTTTACCTATTTATTGGTGGTCGATAACAAACTTTTAGGTGGATTACTGCCACCTCTCACTCTGGTCGCCAACTAATTAGGCTAACATGAGAAATTTGCTTGATGGAAAGATGACTATAGAGGAGGTCTTTATATTTATATGTAGTTTACTGTAGTAAAGACTAAAGTATACAATGGTAATTACTCTTAGTTCATGATAGTTACTAATGATACTACATTATGTAGTGTAATTTATTGATGAAAAGTTGTTATAATATATATATACAATATGCAAAATTTAGATTTTGTAACAACAGTTAACAAGTTTTTTGTTATAAGGTCTGGTTTTGTGGTAGCTGTACTTTAATTTTAAATTCATATATCTTAATTGAGGTAATGAAAGATGTTGAAACTCTAATAGTAAACAGAGCTACTGTAAGCTCACACCTGCCTAATATAAATGCTTAAAAATGATTTAGTTGAAAATATCCATTAGAAATTTAAAAGTAATCAAAGTACTTCCTCACTGTACTATCAAAACTCTGTGACTATGTAAATATTTAATTTAATTTAGTATTGATTTAATTTATTTTATTAATTTATATATTTTTTGTTATTATTATTATTAATATTATTATCACTTGTTTAATTAATTATTTTTATTTTTATTATTTTTTTGAAGGGGAGGGAGGTTGTTCATTGGGAAAAAAAGTTTAAAAAAAAAAAAAAAGTAAAAGGCTTGTCAAATCTTTGTATGCATTAATTCACCTTGTTTTTCTTTCAATAAAAAACAATTATATAAAAAAAAGAAATTTAAAAGTAATCAAAAAGTAATCAGATGTAATCAGTTACTTTACTTTTATAAAGTAATTGAAAAGGTACCCTACTTATTACATTTTAAAATAAGGTAGTTTGTTATCTGTAATCTATTACATTTCCAAAGTAACCTCCCCAACACTGCTAATGAAGGAGAGATGGTCCCTAATGGGTGGGGCTTTCCCCCTCTGACACGTACAAACAGAGAATGTCAATCAAAGTGTTTCTGCAGACTGTTTTTATCAAGTGTGATTATGAACATTAAAATGAATATATGGTTACCATTAAAAGCTGGCTATAGTCACAGACTATTTCCACACAAATGTGTTTAAACTATAGGTGGGCATAGATTTTTTTTAATCTATATTATTCTAGATTAATCTCTGAATTAATCTAGATTAAAATGGCTCATTTGAATTCTGCCGAAGGCATTCAGAATATGTGTGCTACCCCAATAATGACTAAAGTTAGTCTTTGAGAACGGGTTTCTCAAGCCAGGTGGCGCATTAGACCAGGGGCTCATCTCCTGTTTCCAAAACGCATCACAAACTGCTTGAGAAACTGTTCTACTATGATAATTGGTGATGGAAATAAATGATGTTCAATAAGATGTACTTGTGTTTACTGTTTATTCAGTTAAACATGAATGTTGAACTGTAGGCCTACAGATTTTTGATGACCTTAATCTGACTAAAGTCATAACTGAACTAAACAGAAATGGAATTAAGATGTGGAGTATGCAGATATTAGTGGCATTATTGAAGTAAACACCGCAATCAAACTATTACCGTCATGTAGGACTTTTCACCATATTTTCCGACAAGATCCACACACGCGGCTGTCAGTAAAGGATGGCACACACACACACATTGCGAAATGCGGAAGTTTTTTTTCTTCTCATTTGGCGTGCGTTATTAAATTCCATAACACTCTCACCAGTCCTTACTCCTTATTTGCGTCTAATACCCCAGTTTGTCACGGGGGCATGAATGAAATGATTCAGATTCAGGTCCAAGTCGTTTAAAGTTTAGTAACTAATCTGTTTAGGCTTTGAACAGTCTAATTACAATTTGTAGATGACTTTGGATAAAAGAGTTGACTAAACAAACAAATGTAGAGCAAAGTTTGAGACAGATTTGTTTGCGACCTTTATCAGACCATGGTTGGGATGAAAATGGTTGGGAAGTTTTTGCCACTGAGATCTTTTAAGTTTACATGAACATGTAAGGGCGTCACGGTGGTGCAGTGGGTAGCACGATCGCCTCCCAGTGAGAAGGTCACTGGTTTGAGCCCCGGCTGGGCCAGTTGTCATTTCTGTGTGGAGTTTGCATGATCTCTCTGTGTTGGTGAGGGTTTCCTCCGGGTGCTCCGGTTTCCCCCACAAGTCCAAAGACATGTGCTATAGGTGAATTGGGTTGGCTAAATTGTCCGTAGTGTGAATGAGAGTGTATGGATGTTTCCGAGTGATGAGTTGCAGCTGGAAGGGCATCCGCTGAGTAATACATATGCTGGTTAAGTTGGCGGTTCATTCCTCTGTGGCAACCCCAGATTAATAAAGGGACAAAAATTTTGATTTTGAAAATCAAAATCACATTATTATTTTTATGCATGCACATGATATCTCCATTAAGCATTCATTTCTGCAATAGTTCAAAATGGGCATGAACATAAATGGATGGAAACAGCTAGTAAAGAAGGCTGATCATTTCACTACAGTAATGTCAGGGATATTCATTTTGTTTTGGCTGAAAATGATGCTGTTTTGTGTGGGTAACTGTTGTTGACTTGTTGTACGAGTTTCTTTCAGTTTTTTCTACTGTGAGCTGATTGGTGTAAAGTAGGCGTTTCATTCAGAAAGATCTGGAAAAGGGTTTAGGGTGAGTTATTACAATCTAACAGACTCCTCCTCCTCACTATTTCTGTTTGTTGACTGACAGCTGGAGGGGTGTGGTTAATTATGTTAGCCACGCCCAATACCTCAGACAGACCTAATCTGAGAATTAAACTGAAAACAAACAGGAAGTGGATTTTCAGATTTTGATTAAAGATTACAAAGGCAAACTATTGTTTTTTTTTCCTTAATGACATGCACTGATGAATTGTTCACCACAAAACTGGCAACATGAGCTAACAAAATTATATGGCTAGTTTTGATTTCATGTGGACTTTAAAGTGCAAAATGTTTTAGTGAAGTCCTGCATGTCTCTACAAGCATGAGTGGAAAGGGTCATTCCTGAGTCTGAAGGTCCTTAAATTCTCCTGGTCACAAACATCATCTCTCAGACGAGACCTGCTGAACGATGTAAGTGTCTTTTTGTCTTTTAGACAAGTAATGTATTATATTACTCCATATAAATTAAAAGTAGCTACATTTGTTGCACAAAGCAGGGAAAATCGATGTACTAATCTAGTGTCAACTTTACACAGCCGATTTAAAGGGATAGTTCACCCAAAAATTACAATTCTGTCATCATTTACTTATATATACAGTTGAAGTCAGAATTATTTTACTCCCCCCCCCCCCTGTTTATTTTTTTCCCAATTTCTGTTTAACGGAGAGAACATTTTTTGCAACACATTTCTAATCATAATAGTTTTAATAACTAATCTCTAATAACTGATTTATTTTATCTTTGCCATGATGACAGTAAATAATATTAGACTAGATATATTTCAAGACACTTCTATACAGCTTAAAGTGACATTTAAAGGCTTAACTAGGTTAATTAGGTTAACTAGGCAGGTTAGGGTAATTAGGCAAGTTATTGTATAATGATAGTTTATTCTGTAGACTATCGGGGGGAAAAAATGAGCTTAAATGGGCTAATAATTTTGACCTTAAAATGTTTTTTGAAAAATTTAAAACTGCTTTTATTCTAGCCGGAATAAAACAAATAAGACTTTCTTCAGAAGAAAAAATATTATCAGACATACTGTGAAAAATTCCTGAATCTGTTAAACATCATTTGGGAAATATTTACAAAAGAAAATAAAATTCAAAGGGGGGCTAATAATTCTGACTTCAACATACTCTTTTTCTAAACTGCTTGAAATGAATGCAGAGGCAGACTCGCCATATTTTCCGGTGGCCTGATGGTAAATCTGGCCTGCCACCATGAATCTGGCCTGCCCCTTTCATCACACCTCCACCCCCTCGCTCTTCACTTCCCGATCGCTCTGGTGGCCTTAGGTTCAGTAACTTTCCCAGACAACAATACTGTCCCCGTCTGCCCCTGCATAAATGTTACTGTGGGACACAAACTTTACCGAAACATTATGGTTGGAAGCCTTGAATCTGTGTATCATGTAAACAATGTCAGGTGAATGTACTCTAGGTCTACAGTATATATAGCTGAACTGATCTTCTCTCAGTTAAAACCTGCTGAATCATGTAAGTATTTTATCTTAAACCTTATATATGTCTTTTAAAAAATGAAGCGTCGTCCATCTTTTCTAGAATTTTTACATTTTGTTTATACTGTGTCTAAAACATACTTAATAACTCTTTTTTTTTTTTAAGTTGAGTAGTCTGTTTTTTCTGCTTTATTGTTACCAATAATCAGATGATAAAAAGTGATGTACTTTCATACTTAATATGATTTAATCTAACAAAGAAGCCAAGAACAAATCTACTAAACCAGGGCTTCTCAACCTTTTTCACTTCGCGCCCGCTTCTTTTTCCGACCAATTTTTGTAGGCCCACATGTCTGGCATTTGCTCTAAAATGTTTGTATGAAATGCTCATTTAAACCTTTATTTATTAACAAATATTATATAATTTTATTTTATTTTATATTATTAACAAATGTATATTATACATTTGTTGTGCCTTATATTATATTCTATTGTCAGCATTTTATAAAAAATATATAATTTTAATTTAATTATATGTAAAACTTAAACCTCGCTAGATTCTCCTGTATGGGCGCACGTCCATTATAAAACACTAACAGGACATTAATTTGGACAACTATGCGGATATATTACATAGTTTACACAAAAATTCATAAAGAAAGACTTTCACTTTCACTTCACGCACAGTTTGTGAATGAACAGACTTACGTGTACTAGTTGCAGACGCGATCATGAGGCTGTTTTTGCGCCGAGTTTGAAGTAATCCATCAGAGAACAGGAGAAAGTGCATTACATGCATCCTTTTAATATAGCATATTATTAATGAAATCCAAAAATTATAGTATAATATTGAGAGTTCATTTTAATCTCGCGGCCCACCAGGATCCACCATGGCCCACCGGTTGAGAATCCCAGTATTTAACCACACTGTAAAAATATTCATAAATTAGCGGTTTCCCATATTTTGTGATTCGTGTTTTTATTTTCCCCCTTTTATTTCTGATTTTGAATTGCATTATGGGATCTTGATCTTTTTTCCAACAACTTTAACCTTGAAAACTTTGAAAAAGTGACCTTTATGAACATTTTTAATTGTTTAAAGTGATAAAATATCTGGGTTGGTGTTGTATATTACGCTACAAAAACTTTGCAATAAATTGCCAGTACATTATCTGCTATTTTACAGACTTATTTCCCTATATTATTATATCTTATGCATTATATTATTTAAAACTACTAAAATGTCAATAAAAGTCACTTTGTTAAACTGTAGTTTAATTATTATCATTAAAAGTCAACAGAGCAGATCAAGGTCCTATCTAAAGTCTAAAGACTTTTGAAATATGGGAACGGGAGACACAGAGGAAAGTCTGTATTTTTGCGATTTATAACATGTTTTAGAGGAGATATAAATTAAAAAAAAATAACCACATATGTTGGGTATCCTTAGATCATGAAGACGAACGAGTTTTCTACTGCACTAAAGTATATTTGCCTGTCAGGCGGTAGATACTGTAAAAGCTATTATGTTACATGAAAAAATAAATACTATAGTGTTTGGAAGCATACTCTAGATCAGTGGTTCTCAAACTTTTTTCACCAAGTACCACCTCAGGAAAAAAAAATTCTCTCCAAGTACCACCATAATGACCGGTATTAAAATACAGTAGCGTAGTATGTGTAATTAAGCAGCTACAGCTCTGCACAGTTCAAAAACGTGGCAGATTAAGTTTTATTATTATGAATATTTATTATTGTCAGCCACTTTAAACATTATAAATAGTTTGAACATTAACACCATACTGTGTTTACAGGTAAAAATAAATAAAACGTCAACGTTTAAATTAAAATGTGCTTTTAAAAGTTAATTAAAAATGGCACTGTTCTTAAAAAGTAAAAAGGCAACTGCTGTACTTAAATGTAAAGTATTATCAGAAAGTAGCCTATTCATCAAAACATGGAAATATTCCCTGGACATATAAGCTATGTCATCATATTCATATATAAACTTCAAAATATAATTTTTGAAATACATGATGCATGTATATATGACTTATTTGCATATCTTTAAAATCTAAACATTAACTTGTGTTTTAAATATATGATTTGGATTTACATATTTAAATTAGAAATTAGATTTGCTTACTACATGTTAGAGTAGGCTATATGTGTCAGAAAAGCAAGTTATTAAACTATACCTGTCAACATTGGGATAGAAAAATACGAGATATGCCCCCAACAACCATACAAATATGAGGAGGAAATCAGCTTCAAATGATAGAATACATATGTCACAATCACCAGCGATCTTCTCCCTTAAGATCGCTGGTTTACATGCACATTCACTATTGGACTACATATCCGCCATTCAATGAACTACATTTCCATACATGCACGACTCTGACATCACACACAACCGGTTCCAGATCTTCACTGATTACACCCACAGCTGAAGCCACTCAACAACTGATTACACACACTACATAAGCAGAACATACACTCACTCCATTGCCGAGTCTTGTTACCTGTTCACAGTCACAATTCCTAGCGTTACCTAGTCTTGTTCTTGCCGTGTTTGGACCCTCGTTTTGATTGTTGATTTCTCCCTGTCTGCTGCCAGCCTTATGACCATCTGCCTGCTACATTGACCATGATTCAGGATTGCCCTCATACATCTGTTTGCGCCTGTGTTGATCATTGCTTGTCTGACCATCCCTTTAAATAAAGCCTGCATTTGGATCCGCAATCTGTTGTCAGCATCTTACCTGGGGTTACAACATAACAAATATTAGACAATTGAAAATAAAATAAAAGGTTTAGCCTATTAAAATCAGTTTATTGATCCCATCGGTGTTATCGTATGCGTCAAAGGGTTAAAAGTGTGTTCATTTTTTTAACTTTAATTATTCACAGGTTCCTCCGGGTACCACTAGAAGGAAGCCTGCGTACCACTAGTGGTACACGTACCACAGTTTGAGAACCACTGCTGTAGATAATTACTTGAATTAAACTGTCGAAGTAATTATATTGTTGCTGTGGTATAACACAACTGTAGTAAAAAACAAATTATTCAACAGGCTTCAGTTTTTTACACTATAATTATGCACCATCACAATACACCACAGTTTACACTAACTTTACAGTATTTATTACAGTTTACTATGCTACAGTATTCTGTAGCATTCATTAACAAAGAGTTGTACACATTATACACTTCACTGTGTGGTTCAAAAACATGTTTATTATAAATTACTATAGTTTTTCCCCATGCGGATATCTTCCAGACATCACGAAATAACAGATGAAAGCATACAAAAGCTTGGACGCATAGTCTACATTATTATTTATTTATTTATTTTTGTAAGGGGAAAAAGTGCTCCACAATAATAACCGTCTAGTTTTGTCGCAAGGGTTGCATTTCATTTTTGTTTGGTGGATGAACTTCCCATCAACAAACATTCACCGCTGCTGCACATCTCGATGTTCACGTTACGGTTGTTTATTTTGCCGAAACGCCAGTAAAGACTTGGATTATTGCAAAACAAGACCGAGATTTCATTGCAGCGACTACATGTCAGGGTAGGTTATTTATGTTTTCCTGGATTTTGTATAAGTGTGGTGGTGTTTAGATATTTTTATATAACACATAAATCCATGTGTTTATGGATTATTGTTTTTCAGTGGTTGATTTTGGTTTTGTCTTGCAGTGGGTCTCAGTGGAAAAGTGTTTCTGTTTCCAACCAGGACTGACACCAGTTATGTTAAACTCACTCCTGATAAACCCCTGAGTCTGTCAGCATTTACTCTCTGCATGCATGTGGTGACAGAGCTGCTGGGATTTAGGGAGATTATCCTGTTCGCCTACCGAACATCTAAAGTTGATGAACTCAATGTGTGAAAGGAGAATGATGGCCATTTCTCCTTGTATATTCAGTCTAATGAAGATGGAGCACTTCTTCGTCTTCCTCCTCTTTTCATCTTTCAGACTCACCTGTGCGTTTCTTGGGAGTCTGCGACTGGTCGTATTGCGTTTTGGGTGAACGGACGTCACAGTTTGTACCAAGTCTACAAAACCGGTTACTCAATTCGTCCTGGCGGCACCGTCCTGCTCGGACAAGATCTTGATCAATATATGTGACCTTTTGATGCAGATCAGAGCTTTGTGGGTGAAATTACAGATCTCCAAATGTGGGATCACATTCTGTTCGGCAGTCAGATTAAAGCGGTGTACTTAAACCAGGAACCGTATGTGAAGGGAAATGTGTTTGACTGGAACACCATCAAATATGATGCTGTTGGAAATGTGATATTGGCTCATGATAACTGATTCTGATCAGATGTAACACAAAGAGATGAATGTAAGCTAGTGTGCATGATGATGATTCCAATATTATGCTTAAATGGTTTTATGAAGTCTTGCATGTCACTACAATATAGGGATTATTTACAGTTTTAACCCAAAGAATGAGCAGTCTGTCAGATGAAGAAGAGCCGGAGTCAGAGATTCAAATAATTAAATAAAGTTTACTGAAGATAGTTTGCAGTTTCATCAGCAGAAGCCAGCTTCAACACTCGCAATGAGTTCCTAGGCCACTCTTACAATCACAAATTAATAACAATTATACTCTCACATAACGTCATTAACTGCGTCATACATATAGGTGTTCTAACCTGATTGGTTAAAACACAGATAGACTAGGAACATTTCCACGTGGATGCGTGCGTACAACTCTGAACAATATCTTAAGCATACTGTATAAACGTCAGACATCCACTAGACTGTTTAGAGCTGACTCCAGACCTGTGAAACGGTTCCACAATCAAATAGAGCCAGCCTGATCTCACAAGGAAACGTAAGTATTTTATTTCAGTCGTACGAAAATGTATGATTTTAAAAAGGAGGCGTGACACGCAACCCCGCCCCTAAACCCAACCGTCATTGGGTGATGAGCAAATCGTACTAATTTGTAAAAATTAGATCGTATGAATTCATACGAATTAAGCTGCAGTCACACTAGTGTTTGAGCTTGCGAAATTCTGTCATACGGCGCTGCGAAAAGGACCGGGATTAAACAAGATGATTAGACATTAAAAAAAGCAAGCAATTGCTCCATGTTTTAAATTTCTGTCCAGAGAGGTCAGGTTTTGATCCTGGATTGGTCTCACGCAGTCTAGTGATGCGATTTCGCAGGTCAGAGTTCACCAAGCTTGAACTTTGCACCGCAGCAACCTGCAAAACTCGATGCATGACCCTGCGTTTCCGGTCTGACGCATTCGCGTGAATATGAATGGAAGTCTGTGGGGAGAAAAGTCCAGTGTGACCGCGGCTTGAGCCACTAAATCAAAAAGTTACGAATTGCCATGAGATTGCGTTAAATAGAACACACACAATCAAAGTACAATCTGTTTCTTACCCAAGGCTGAGTGTACTCTCAGCCGTCTTTATCAAAAACTGGTTAAAAACCGGTATAATCTACATTCAGGCAATGGGGATAATTTTTTAATCCGATACGATACCAATACTTTTTGTTAAAATTTTTACAATATCGATACCACTTATTATTTAAAATGGTAATGTCATTTTTCAAAATAATTTTAATAAAAAAAATCATTACATATATATATATATATCATAGGTGGGCATAGATAAAAAAAATTTAATCTAGATTAAAATGGCTCATTTGCCGAAGGCATTCAGAATATGTGTGCTACCCAAATAATAAGTCTTTGAGAAAGGGTTTCTCAAGCTAGGTGGCGCATTAGACCAGTGTCTCATCTCCAAAATGCATCACAAACTGCTTGAGAAACTGTTCAACTATGATAATTGGTGATGAAAATAAATGATGTTCAATGTGTTTACTAACTGTTTATTCAGTTAAACATCAATTGTGAACTGTAGGCCTACATAAGCTCAAAACAGCGACTTTTGATTACCTTAATCCGACTAAAGTCATAACTGAACTAAACAGAAATGGAATTAAGACGTGGAGTATGCAGATATTAGTGGCATTATTAAAGTAAACACTGCAGTCTTTAGGACCTTTCGCCATATTTTCCAACAAGATCCACACCAATGACTGTACGCAGCTGTCAGTAAAGGACCGCACACACACACACAAACGCACATCGCGAAATGCGGAAGTTTTTTATCTTTCCATTTGACGTGCGTTATTAAATTCCATAACACTCTCACCAGTCCTTACTCCTTACTTGCGTCTAATACCCCAGTTTGTCACGGGGGCATGAATGAAATGTTCATGAGTTAAAGTGAAACTGCCGAACTGCAGTTAAAGTCAGGCATCCTGCTGATTTGATTCAGAAGGGCACTGTTTTGTCAGACAGCTCACCGGTCAGGTATACATCCGCGCTAATATATCAAGGTGAAAGTCATTATAGCTTGCGTAAAATAGACCCAGATCCTAACCCAACTTTGAGAATAGATTAACGGCGATATTTTTTTTATCGCGTGATAGGAGTCTCGCGTTAACGCAGCACGTTAACGCCGATAACAGCCCACCACTAATATATACTGTATATATATACTGTAGTGTGTGTGTGTGTGTGTGTGTGTGTGTGTGTGTGTGTGTGTGTGTGTGTGTGATATACATACACGCACACACATCCATATTGTATATACACATACATACTGAATATACACACTGCACAGATTACACATGCTTATAACCTGAATATATGTGAAAGACACTTGTCAGATGTTATTTTAGAGAGCAGTCATGAGGTTCAGCTGTGTGCTCTTCATTTTCTGTCTGATTCAGGCTCAAACTAATACGGCTACACTGGCTATTTACAGAGCAGAGGCAAAGTGTGTGTTTGTAGGGGCGTGCCGCATGACGCTTTTCCGGGTGATGTGGAGCCAATCCGCGAATCACAGCACATTATGTTAGCTGACCAATCAGAGCCTCTTGAAGGCGGGCCTTTCAGAGGAACTAGGAAATATGACAGTAGTTTTCGTGTTAGCTGAGTAGCTGTATACAATCAAAGTAAGATATATGAAAAAATAGCCTGATTTTCTACAAGTGAAGCATGAGCACACATTCCTTTGCATCTTGTAAACACAACCAAGCCTTAAAAATACACTCTGGATCACCCCTTTAATAATTTTGATGCAGTTTATACTCTTATATACGTAGGAGAATATGCTGAAGATAATCTTTATATGCATGAAATGGATGTTTCTGTGGGACACACACTTTACATAAACATGCTGGAGTCTTGAATCTGAGGTCAATGTATCATGTAAACAATATCAGGTGAATGTACTCTAGGTAGTATATATAGCTGAACTGATCTTCTCTCGGTAAGACCTGCTGAATATTGTAAGTATTTTTTATCTCAAACCTTATATATGTCTTTTAAAAATTAAGCATTATCTATTTTTTTTATAGATTTTTACTTTTTGTCATTTTAAAACAATACTATAACAAAAACTTTGTTTTTTTTCTAGTTGACTAGTCTGTTTTTTTCTGCTTCACTGTTACTAATGTCACATGTAATTAGTAGGCCCACACGGAATCTGCGCGCGCAGAATTCCTCAGATTTTCTGCAGATTTTCCGCAGATTTCCGCAGATTTTTAGCCCATCATTAGTTCTGTTTATTTACTTAAAGTTAACTATTTACAATTAATCTAATTGGATTTGCATTTTAAACATTAAATACAAGTTAAAAAGATATTATTTTTTATTTAACATATTAAGGTTTTAGTTATGAGACTCCCAAAATAATTCCGAAGAAATTCGCAGATTTTTACCAAAATTCTCCGCAGAAATAGCAAAAAACATCCGCAGATTCCGTCTGGCCCTAGTAATTAGTCTACTAATAATTATTTGAGATTTTGTGTGTGTGAATGCATATTTTAAACAGGGATGTACTTCTTTCATACACTGTAAAAAAAAAAATCCATATTTTTACGGTTTATTTCCGGCAGCTGGGGTGCCGGAAAAATATGTAAAATAACGGCTGTTAAATTAAAGAAATTTACTGTAAAGTAACGGACATTAAATTAAAGAAATTTCCTTAAATTTTAATTTCTGGTAAATTTCTTTAATTCAACCTCTGTTTTTTACAGTAAATTTCTGTAATTTAACAGCCGTTATTTTACATATTTTTCTGTAAATAAACCGTAAAATTACAGATTTTCTTTTAACAGTGTACTTAATGTAATTTAATCTAACAAAGAAGTCGTGAAGGACAAATTGACCATCAAGCATCCAGCCTGAAATATACAACGATCTCATTGAAGCTCCAAGTGATTTTACAAGAGAGAAGTTAAAGGCCTACAAGTGTTTGGATGCCAACAATTGTGTTCTGTGTGGTCATGTGCAAGAAATAATGTTCCCTGATTACCAGATTCAAAACTATGTAGTGCTAAAAACCGAGGATCTGCCGAGCCAAAAACAAGGAAAAAAGACAGAGCTAACGTTATACAACTGCATTCTGACAGCAAACTACACCTGTACGGCAGGCCCAGGAAATTTGAACTTACACATAAAGGTAAAGTTGGTTTTATATTCGCACATTCAGACTTTCTCCTTAATAATATAATTTCATAAAAGTATTATTTGCAAACTCTAAATAGCGAAATCACATTAGCAGCCAATGACTGTCAAAGTACAACATTGTTCACAGTCAAATAAGCAGTGTTAATGTTGTTTTCAAGTCACACTTGCAGGTTATTTCAGACTGAATATTCAAAGTGCCGTGGTAAACAATATAGGGAGTGTGTCACAAGTTGTCACTGAATGAATGTGTGAATATAAAACCAACTTTACCTTAATAACTTACACTTTTATGTTTCATTCTTAGTATTCAGTGCCGGCAGTTTAATTCACCATGTTTAACTGTTTTTGCTGAAATCATTGCTGCAATCAAAAATGAGTAATGTGTGTGATTCAGCATAGCGTGAACTTACCTGATATAACATGAGAACTGCAGAGTCCAGCATTTTAAATTAGGTTGTGACTTCATTCAGCTCCCTTTTTGCCAAAGACGTCTGCGGTTGGCATTAAAAGCAGTGTGGTATACGGTAAATGTCGAATTTGGCAACCTACCGCACAACACAACATGTTTACTATTGCTACTATTGTCTCTTTTTGCAACCGGGGACCCGTGTGGCGTCATGTGTGACGTAGGTTGGTAATTTGTCTATAACCAGTGTTGTGTAAGTTACTTTTAAAAAGTAATAGATTACTAATTACTGATTACTACTTGAAAATTGTAATCTGATTACTAATTACTTCATGTAAAAAGTAATCAGATTACTAATTACTTTGAAGTTACTTTTAAAACATGTAAAATATACCTATAACAAATACAAAACAAACTGCAGCTCTTTCAGTAATTTAATATTCACTGAAAAAAATTACAATGGGTTGATCACAGCAGCTTGACATATTCAAAAGACTTAAAGAGTTAAAATTCTTTCATCATTCTTTCACCAAAACTTAAAATTCTCTCATCATTCACTTGTTACAAACCTGTTTGTCTTTTTTAACACAAAATAAGACATTTGGAAGAAAACTGGATAGCTATAACCAGTAACATCCATAGTATGCAAAAGCACTGCAGTGTTTGGGTGTTCTGTGTTTGTCCGAGGTAATTTGACCTAAACGTGCATATTCTATACAAAGTATGAAGCTGACCAGTCAGTTCTTGTCACATGACTCGCGGTTTTCAACTGGGTGCGCACGCAAAAGACGCAATATGTGATTGGCCCCATAAGCTTCTCTTCACATTCAGAAGATACCTTCACCGATCCTGCACCAAAATCCAATTTAGCCTGTTTAGGCTGAGTTTGGCCACCATGTTTCTGGGCACCTGTGTCCTCCTTGTTGACAAGGATTGTCGTAGAATGCTTTCTGTTCTAGTGCTTGAACAAGTTGCTGGTCGACTTAAAAGCAGTGGAAAGTTCTTTAGAGACTGGACATACAGTGCATCCTGAAAGTATTCATATAGCGCTTCACTTTTTCCACTTTTTTTTATGTTACAGCCTTATTCCAAAATGAATTAAATTGATTTATTTCCTCAACATTCTACACACAATACCCCATAATGACAATGTGGAAAAAAGATTTCTTGAAATTGTTGCAAATTTATTAAAAATAAAAAAGCTGAAAAATCACATGTACATCAGTATTCCCAGCCTTTCCAGTGAAGCTCTAAATGAAGCTCAGGTACCTTCTGTTTCCACTGATCATTCTTGATGTTTAACATGACTTGAAAAGGCATACACCTGTCTATATAAGGTCCCAGGGTTGACAGTGCATGTCAAAGCACAAACCAAGCATGAAGACAAAGGAATTGTCTGTAGACCTCCGAGAGAGGATTGTCTCAAGGCACAAGGCTGGGGAAGATTACAGAAACATTTCTGCTGCTCTGAAAGTTCCATTGAGCACAGTGGCCTCCATCATCCACCAGGACTCTTCCTAGAGCTGGCCGGCCATCTAATCTGAGTGATCGGGGGAGAAGGGCCTTAGTCAGGAAGGTGATAAATAACCCGATGGTCACTCTGTCTGAGCTCCAGCTTTCTTCTGTGGAGAGAGGAGAACCTTACAGAAGGTCAACCATCTGTGCAGCAATCCACCAATCAGACCTGTATGGTAGAGTGGCCAGACGGATGCCACTCCTCGCTTGGAATTTGCCAAAAGGCATCTGAAAGACTCTCAGAAGAAACAAAACTCTCTGGTCTGATGAGACTAAAATTGAACTCTTTGGAGTGAATGCCAGGCGTTACGTTTGGAGAAAACCAGGCAGCGCTCATCACCAGGCTAATACCATCCCTACAGTGCAGCATGGTGGTGGCAGAATCATGCTGTGGGGATGTTCTTCAGCAGCAGGAACTGGATGACTAGTCAGGGTAGAGGGAAAGATGAATGCAGCAATGTACAGAGACATACTGAATGAAAACCTGCTTCAGAGTGCTCTTGACCTCAGACTGGGGTCACGGTTCATCTTCCAGCAGGACAATGACCCAAAGCACACCGCCAAAATATCAATGAAAGGGCATCCGCTGCGTAAAAACATGCTGGATAAGTTGGCGGTTCATTCCGCTGTCGCAACCCCAGATTAATAAAGGGACTAAGCCGAAAAGAAAATGAATGAATGAATGTGATTTTTCAGGTTTTTTATTTTTTAATAAATATGCAACAATTTCAAGAACTCTTTTTTCACATTGTCATTATGGGGGATTGTGTGTAGAATGTTGAGGAAATAAATTAATTTAATCCATTTTGGAATAAGGCTGTAACATAAAATAAATGTGTAAAAAGTAAAGCGCTATCAATACTTTCCGGATGCACTGACTGCATTTCACAACAATATTTTTGGTTTTACGCTCAATGAAATCAAAGTAATGTCTGTATTTCCACTTGAAGAAGCAACCACTCTCCTCAGCTGCCATTTCAGAGAGAGGGGTCTGGAAGCAGACCTGGTGCAGTGCAATCTGAGCCGCATCCAATGCTTTTTAATGGGCTCACCTAACCCTACCCCTCACATTGACGTCACTCGCTTCATTTGAGTGCATTGTGTCTGACATTCCATCGCTGAGTGATGCAATCTCAGCTTGCATCATAAAGGCTGCATCCAGATAATATTGCGTTCCCCAGCAATTTAAAAGTGCATGCTTATTAATTGACATTGCAGCAGAAAACGTAATTTAAAAGAAGCATTTTTTTCTTCTTAAAAACTATATTTGTAACGTAACGCAATTACACTGACTTTAGTAACTGTAATCAAATCACACACATTAAAAAATGTAATTCGTTACATTACTGCGTTCTCTAAAAATGTAATTAGAAAACAGTAACGCGTTACTGGGTATAACTTTTTTAAAAACATAAAAATTGGCCTGTGTGTGTGTGAATGAGTGTGTATGGATGTTTCCCAGTACTGGGTTGCAGCTGGAAGGGCATCTGCTGCATAAAACAAATGCTGGATAAGTTGGCGATTCATTCCGCTTTGGCAACCCCTGATGAATAAAGGGACTAAGCTGAAGAGAAAATAAATGAATAAATAATAATGAAATTTTCATTTTTGAGTGAAAGTAACTTAAATAGGTTTGGAACAAGTGGAGGATGAGTAAATGATGACAGATGATGAATGAACTATGTCCTATTTGCTGACAAATTGATTTAAAGTTATTAGTTAAACTGCAGTAATTGTATTCCTCTTCAGACCTGGAGCAAGATGCTGGTATTATTTGTTTGTCTGCTCTCTGTGACATTAGCGGCTGCCGAAGGTACCATTTTTTAAATCATATATAGCCTACATGTGTGTATATATATATATACAGTGTTGGGGAGTAACGGAATACATGTACCGGCGGTACGTATTTAGAATACTATTCTTGAGTAACTGTATTCCGTTACAGTTACTATTTTTAAACAGGGTATTTAGAATACAGTTACTTTCCAAATACCATAAGGAAATACTTGGAATACTTCGGGCGATGCGTGTCTGGCCCATAATAATATTACTAAATTGGCGCCGAAACCATAGAAACAGAAGCTACACTCCCGACTGCAATCACCAGCATTAACTCAGTGAGACTCACGCAAATGACCCTGTTCTCACGCTCTCGCGCCACACCTCCATTTTCTCACGCAGAAAAAAGGACGATCGCAAACACCGAACAACCGGACAACAACCAAGATTTTCAGATAAACTGCTTTTTTTGCCGTCATTGTTCGTGAATTTGCTGCTTGATGTTTCGTTTGGAGTGTAGAGCGACTCTTCAGCCAGGGAGGACTCATTTTTACTCCTCATCGCAACAGAATGACAGATAAGCACTTCTAAATGTCTCTATTGCTCCGCTACAACCACGTTTACTTGTCTGTTGATTAGGAAAAAAAGCATAGGTAGTTAGGTACTGTAGATAGGTGGCTATACTGGCTAATATGTTTGACTTAAAACAAAACTTGTTCATTTTGATGTTTACATTTTTGTAAAGCAAACTCATTTTGCATTCTTCTAATATTTGCAATATTGTTCTTAGGTGAGAAGTTTTCATAATAGAAATTAAAATGTTGAATAGAACCTGTTACATTACCTCTGATCAGGGGTTTTATTTGAGGCATGCACGCGAGTAAAATGATGATGATTTTTATGCGTTCACTAGAGTGAATCGGATTAATGTTAGTTCCACATCTGTCAGGCACCTGTAGAGTTAATGCGTTCCAGTAAAACATATACAAATAAAATGGAGCGGCTGCTTTTTAACATGAATGACGCTAAATGAAAGTCAAACCGGTGAGCCAAAATAGTGCCCTTCTGAATCAAATCAGCAGGATGCCCTTCTGGATCTTTCACTTACTTTGAAGACATACGACATAAAGACAGACAGACTACCTTTACATTGACATCAGTAGTTATTTGCCTTAATCTGAATAGGACAATAATATAATTACGGTGTTACGTAAAGTGCTTTTTGAACGTCTATTCACGTTTCCTGCAGAGTCTCATGACATTTCGGGTGTTTCATCTTTAATTTTTCGACTTTAACTGCAGTTCGGCACTTTCACTCATGAACATTTCCCCATGACAAACTGGGTTATTAGACGCGAATATTTAGTAAGGAATGGTGGATGTTTTAATGGGATTTGATAGCGCACGTGAAATAGAAAGAAAAAAACTTCCGCATTTCGTGATCAGCGTTGCCAGATGTAGCTGACTGATTCCAGCCCAAAAGCTATCCAAAACCCGCCGAAATGCAAATTCAAAACCGCCCAATCTGGCAACAAGGTTGTTCGTGATGGGTGTGTGTGTGTGTGCGGTCCTTTACTGACAGCCTTGTGTATGGATCTTGTCGCAAAATGCAGAGAAAAGTCCTACATGACAGTAATATCTTGATTGCGGTGTTTACTTCAATAATGCCACTAATATATGCATACTCCACAAGTCTTAACTCCATTTCTAGTTCAGTTATGACTGTAGTCGGATTAAGGTCATCAAAAATCGCTTTTTACATGGTGACTCAATTAGAGTATTGTCTTAATCGTAATAAAATCATATTAAAGTATTGTTGCCATTGTAAACATACTCAATGTTCGACTCAATCACACTGTCAGGGCTCTGTGAACTTGGATTTGCGAAGCAGCATTTTCTGTACGTTCATCAAAAGCAAGTAGACTATGGCTCACACTTATTGACAGTGGAAGATGATTTACAGTTAAAAATAGTCTAGTCAGTAATCCAACCACAGAAAAAGGCTCAGCCTTCACACTGAATCAGGTAAGCTGTATATTTATGTTTCAACGTAATTAATGCTACACAATTTAAACGCAGCCAGTAATATGTGAATGATGTTTGCACATGGGGAACGGAGGGGAGGGGGGGAAGTGAAAATGGACAGTCTTGGGGGGGCGTGTGTCCTAAAAGTTTGAAAACCCCTGCATTACCTTGGTTTTACATAAACTATTTTGAAGTTTTTCTTTTCTTGTATACCTGATATTTTTCTGTGCAGACTGTGAAATACAAAGGGTAAGCAAAATGCATATTAAATACATATACTGTATATTACAGACAGTAATGCTGTCTATGTTCAAGCTCTTTTTATGTTTATTACAGAAACAGAAATTGAATTTGTTGACACTTCGATAAATAAACATTATTTAATAAACATAATTATATTGTTTTATTTATTTTTCCCTGTCAGTCAATAGTTTAGCATTATAGGCCCTCTGTTTTCCTGCAGAAATTGCTACCAACGCATAGTGTGGCATTTAATAGACTTGAAGGCTGTTTTCAAGGGGAAGTATTCCAAGTATTCCAAGTATTTAGAATACAGTACCAGGATTAAGCAAAGTAACGGAATACGTTACAAAATACATTTTAAAGCAGGTATTCTGTATTCTGTAACTAAATACATTTACAAAGTATTCTCCCCAACACTGTATATATATATATTTTACATGTCCTTTTTCAAATGGTTTATTTTGGTTTTGTCTTGCAGTGGGTCTCGGTGGTAAAACGCTTCTGTTCGAGACTGCTACTGACACCAGTTATGTTAAACTGAATCCAGAAAAGTCCCTGAGTCTGTCCGCGTTTACTCTCTGCATGCATGTGGCGACGGAGCTGCCGGCCGAAAGGGAGATTATCCTGTTCGCCTACCGCACTTCTGAAGATGATGAACTCAATGTGTGGAGAGAGAAAGATGGCCGTGTGGGTTTGTATATTCGGTCTAGTGGCGATGGAGCACTTGTCCGTCTTCATCCTCTCTCCACATTTCAGACTCACCTGTGCGTCTCCTGGGAGTCTGCGACTGGTCTTACTGCTTTTTGGGAGGACGGACGTCGCAGTTTGTACCAAGTGTACAGAAAAGGTTACTCCATTCGTCCTGCCGGCACCGTCCTGCTCGGACAAGACCCTGATTCATATGTAGGTTCCTTTGAAGTAGATCAGAGCTTTGTGGGAGAAATTACAGATCTGCAAATGTGGGACTATGTTCTGTCCGGCACTCAGATTAAAGCGGTGTACTATAACCAGGATAATCGTGTGAAGGGAAATGTGTTTGACTGGAACACCATCAAATATGATGTTACTGGAAATGTGCTTGTGGCTCCAGATAACTGACTGTATCAGCTGTAATGTGTTCAAGATTAACCAATCAATAAAACAATTCTGAAAATTACAAACACGAAATGTTGAAAGTGTTTAGTTAAACATGTCTGCATATCACCTCTATCTAAATTATTTCTAAAATATGTTGTCTTATGTCAAGCCACAATAGGGTTCAAAGACCTCCAAAGGCAGACCAGACCTATTTGAAACAAGCTGTCGCAACAAAATTTAATATAATTAGTATTGTCAGTTAAAATTGTCAATTGTTGTTTCTTTGTCTTCCTTTTTTGTTGCTAACTTACTATTATTATATTTTTTTTAGCAAAATTCAATATAGTTGGATTGTCTGTGTCCTTGTAAATATTAAATCTATTATAATTTACTCGACAATTCAAAAAAATGAAAATCATGAATTACTATACATTACAATTTTGCAATAAAAACAATTTGAATGTTAAAGGTGTTTATTTCAATAGTTCACACTTAGCTGATGATTGAATATGAAGCAGTTTTGGCATGCTGTCCCGGGAGAGAGCCCTGAGCTCAGAAGATCCCTGAGCCCCGGGCTCCCTCCCGTTGCGGGGCGAGAGGGGAGCTCCGAGCTCAGGTAGATCTCGAGAACTCCCCCTTCGAGGTAAATGATGAACAGCTAGTGCTTCTCTTTGGAGAGATAGATACTAAGTGGGGAGCAAGTCTATGAGTTGATTAAACCATGACTTAAGTTGCATGTTTTGTATGGGAGGAAACCGGAGAACCCGGGGGAAAACCCACGTGAGCACGGGGAGCACATGCAAACTCCACACAGAAATGCCTGCTGGTTTGGTAAAGCCTAGAACCATTGACATTCTTGCTGTGAGGCAACAGTGCTAAGCACTGGGCCACCGTGTCACCCGTCTAGGAAGGAGGAGGAATAGGGGTGGAAGGAGGGGAGGTTCTTCAAATCGAAGATGACTGTAGTGAGAAAACCCCGGCTCTTTATAGTGCGCCAGGGATCATCTGATTGGACGGACATGAGTGGTTCATGAGTAACCAGCCGTGTTCAATCATAATCACGTGCTCCTCTCGAAATTTAGTTTATGACTAAACCCCATTTGGAGCAAAAAGTTGCTTTTAATCTACCTTTTTGAGCCTGAAAACTCGGTTTGCTCAAGCCAAACATGACTTAGCTGGGTAAAAGCCCAAACTGGCTTTGTGCAACATACCTCGGCCTTACTTAATAATTATAATAATAATATCTTTTATTTATAGGCGCCTTTCAAACACTCAAGCACACCTTACAGCAGATCACAAGCACATCATCACAATACAAGCAGTAAAAATAACAATCAGCATAATATTAAACCAGCAAATCATTAAAAGCTATCCTAGAAATAGGGTTTGGAAATAGAGTCCACCTGGCGAATGCGCAAAGGCATAACTCCATAACTTTGGTGCTGTACAACTAAAAGCCCTGCCACCAAATGACTTCATCTTAAAGTCTGACAGTTCAGCAGAAGATGATCTCCGTGACCGCAAGGAGTGTACAAATAAAGAAGATCAGATAGATAGTGAGTATGTTAGAGGATTTTGTATTGTGTACGATAGTGAACAGGGAGCCAGTGCAGGTGAAAGAGAATTGGAGTTATGTGATCAGAAGTACCCGAGCAGGTAACTATACTAGCCGCTAAATTCTGAATTAACTCTATGAAGTTGCTTATCAGGGATGCCAGATAGGAGCGAGTTACAGTAATGAATCTGTGATGTAACCAAAGCATGTTGTGAAGAGTGAAGTCTTGCAATGTTACGCAAATGAAAAAAGGCAGAACGTGAGATATTACTAATATGAGAACCAAATGTTATTTAAAACCGTTATTTAAAAACTTTGCATATATAGAAGCTGTAATTTAACAGAATTTGTTTTGTTTTTTTCGTGTGAAATTACCATTATACTGAGTGTTTGCTTTAGTTAAACTCTTGACCTTAAACTTTCCAATCAATATCAATTGCAGACATTTTAGAAGAGAAATATATCGGACACTCTGCTGCCTTCTGGTGGTCACATGCAGGTAGTACAATTAAGAATAACATCAAAAACATTTTCATTGCTTTAATTATAGACTAGGTGTTGCATTCATATAAAGTTCCAGTAATGTTCAGACATCTACATTTATTAGGCCATCTTCAGGCTCTGACAGAATCTGATTAACATTTTTTTGCTATTTCTGCGCAGCATTTGCTGACCAAATCAACATTTCAGATGTGCTCTCTCTGCAGGTTTGTCCATTAATGCGTCCCATCATGCACATTTGCATCACATGATCTTGTAGAACAACATCACCTTTTTGATGCACATGCTGGAATCTATTTAGTAAATGTGTTTCCATCATATTGAGCATTTTCTTTCCTGTAGGATAGGACGTTTAGCATACTCATTAAGTTTATTTTATGCAGATTTTCAAAATTGATGAACATCTTGGCATTTTCATTGTTTTGCCAGTATATTTTGACTGTTGGTAACTGTTGTTTACTTGCATTTTATGAATCACCAAGAACCAGTTTCAGCTAAAAATCTTTCTTAATGTTTTACTAGAGAAAAACAAGTAACTTACATCTTGAAAGGCCTGAGGTTTAGAAAATATAGGCTATATAAGTTTATTAATATCATTATATATAAAGTTTATTTTTGGGGAACTGACACTTTAACCAAAATGAGACATTGTGAGAACTGCATTACCCATAATCAATGAGTGAAATCAATATCAGATTAGAAATTTTCCAACTAATATTTAGCTGGCTAAGTCCTGTGTGTAGTTTTCAGTGATAGCCTACTTCCTTACACGTATTTGCTATTAAATGTTAAGTGTTGAAGATCCTATGAAATTCGCGATTAGGAGATATACAACTGATATAAACATGTAAAGCTTGTAGTTTGCCACTACAATGGATCTACAGCTTTAGCTTCATTCAGTGTTGCCAATTGACCCTTCGCTAAGCCCCACCCTCCTTAGTTACTGTTGCTACGCCTGTCAAGCTTTCGTGCCTGCCACGTCTATTACAATGTGTATGCGCCAGTGTCAGACATTCCCAGCAGGGCCGGGTTAAGAACACATTGGGCCCTGGGGCTATAGCAAATCCAAGGGCCCCTTTTTAAATTTTTTTTACCTCACAAAAGTGTATATATATATATATATATATATATATATATATATATATATATATATATATATATATATATATATATATAATTAACTTTAAAAGTGTTTTTTTTTAGAACTTTAGCTGACTATAAATTCCAATGATATAATATCTTTAATAACCACACTTCTAATATCTAAAATAGCTTATTGGGGTCTAGCATCCTTATTTTATGTATTTATTTATATATTTTTTGCATCAAATATAATGTGAAAATCATGAAAAAAAGATTGCTTTCTAACTGGTTCAGTCAGACTTACTGTAAAGCATAACCGAGTATATTTACTTGAGATAGATACTCCACAACGATGGATATTTTGATAACTGCTCGTGCATGCTATTTGATTCATCCGCTCAATGTCTCGGTTATGTTGTGTGATGGAAGGATTGTGCGGGCGCATGCCAGTTTGAGTCCAGCTGTAACCATCGCTCGGCCGAGACAGCGCTTTAGTGGAGTCCATTCAGCATGATTCTGCCTGTCACAGCTTTCTGTAGTATATAATTGGCAACGTGAAGGCTCAAGACAATGCAAGAAAGGATGACAGTCAGATTCACAAATGATCTGTTAAAAGTATTGTAGAGGTAAAGTGATTATCTGGCAATATCTGTGAACTGTCACGCCAGCTGCTCACAGGACGAAGAAGGCACGGATCTCAGGATTACAAAAACACGTATATTTATTTAGTAACACTTACGAAGATCACAGGAAGAACAAGGCTTGAAGGGAAACAGTGAGACATGTAGACATCAACATCGACAATACCGGACGAAGGACTAATTGAATACAAGGACTATAAATACACAAGGACAGGATGATGACAATGACACACAGGTGGATCAACACAAGTGAAGGTGATGAACATAATGACAAGGCGGGAACGGGAACAAAGGAGCACATGGTGAGGATCACATGACGAATACAAACATGAAGACGACAGGTTGTGACATGAACAGCTTGACTATATTCATATTAGACACAACAGGCCTATATGTAAACTCCATTGCCATGACAAGATGCAAATTTTTTTTTGTCTTCTTACTGTTGCCATTATTGTATTCACTTTAAATTCAAGTGGCTCACAACACAAAACTGTCCTGCACAAAGTGAGCATGATGAACATGGCTTTCTCAATATAATGCTCGTGCACCGATTTCCTCTGTTTGTGGACAAAACTGCTTGTGAGCTCTCGAATATACGCTGCTGGTGTGCAAATTTTCTCACGTTCTCTCAAATATGCACTGCTCATCCACAAATGTTCTTGCGCGCTCTCAGTACACTCGCTCAGTGAGATTATATGCAGACTCACAATTTGTGTCTTGTTTCCTCTTCCTTTTGTGCTTTTTGATATGATTTATATTGGTGCACTATTTATTAACAATAACCAAAATGCTAAAATAGACTTATAATTTTTAATCTAATAAACCATAACATTTTTGGCTGTGAATGATATTTATATTTAAAACTATAGTTGCTATGATAACACAACAAGTGTAATATAAACAAATGACCCAGTGCTGTAGTTTTTTTTTACAATATAGGGTATATTATACTACAATTCACCACATTTTACTGTAAAACTACACTTTGTAGTTAATTTTATTCAGAGTTCACTATTCTTAATACTACAGTATGCTGAAGCATTCATTAACAAGTTGTAAATAATACTAGCCTAAAACATAGGCAGTATACCTAACACTCAAAAACACTAGTATTGTAGAAAATACCTGTAGGTAAATAGTGTAGCAATATATAAACCATATCAACATTCTTGAGATAACAATTGACAGGAGGATCTCTGGAGAGCAAAAGCACGAAAAGAGGAGGAAACACAAGGCACAAATTGTGAGTCTGCATCATCTGACGGAGAGAGCAGATCATTCACACATGAGCAGAAAGTGTATTGAGTGCACGCGAGGAGTTTTGTCCACGAACAGAGGAAACTGGCGCGTTCGCTCGCTCGTCTTACATGAATGCGCTCTCGACTTGTAAAACTGCACTTACGATATTTGTCAGTGAAACAACGCCATATGCACGTACGTCCATCTCGCGAATGTACTGTCTTCTGCCATTTTCATCTATTTGCCGCTTTTCCGCTGCGCGTTAGGGCTTAACATTACTGCTAATCGGGCTGAGCCAATAGCCCCGGACCTCGAGCTCAGAGGCTGAAATCATTCCGCGTTCAAAGTAAAAAGTTCCAATAGCCAGAGGGAGATTAATGACAACACACACGTATGTTCACTCACCACCAACAGGAAATAGAACTGCGGTATTTATTATTTGTTAATGTCTTGCCGGCGAAAAGATTGTTGTAACGCACGCGTTACTGAACATGTACCGAGTAAAATATTACTGAAAATTAATTAGCAATGCCTTACACTACTGCGTTACAGGAAAATGTAATACGTTACTGTAATACATGACTTTTGTAACGCATTACTCCCAACACTGCATATGACTTATAAAAGGAGAGGGGTGTTTACAGACATGTCTGCTTTTTTAGGAAACAGGAGCAATGTACTTTAGCGTAAATTAGATAATATTTGAATAAAAGTATCGATCTCGGAGAGCTACTATCAATTCGATATCAATACTAGGCATGGGACGATAACCGTTTTCAAGGTATAACGCGGTTTGGAAAAGTCAAGGTTATCATACCGCCAAAATTTTCTCTAATACCGTTCCTAAGGTATGTGTAAGATTTTTTTTTTACATTTTTTTTAACAACAGCATCTCCAGCAGAAAAGATATCCAAAGATGTCATTTTAAATTTGTGTTTTTGAAACTAATGAAGACAGCAGAAGTCAATGATTCATTTTCATTATTTAGCCTGGCACGTTTACTGCTCCAAAATATTATAAATGTTTCTCAAAATAAAATATATTGTGTTTAAAGGGGAAAAAACTTTTAATTTTTTACCCAGACATTTAAAAATAATATATTTTAGAGCAGTAATCACAATACCGTGAAACCGTGATATTTTTATCCAAGGTTATCATACCGTCAGAATCTTATACCGGCCCATGCCTAATCAATACCAACGTTGGTATCGATACTATCGATATTAGGATCGATCCGCTTACCCCTAGTAAAAACCCAAACAATTCAAACATAAAAATAAATAAAACAAAAGATCTAAAAATTGAGTGATGTGTAATAACAATGAAATAACAGAAGGAGAAAGAACTGAACTACTGAAATGTATTTAATACTTTCTATAAAAGGCTTTTTGGTGCTGCAGCTTAAAGACGCCTCTCATATGGAGAATGAAGTCACATGCATTGCTCAGGTGTGAGTTCTTCACAGACTTCAACAGAGTGTCAATATCTTGATGGTTCTGTGGGTCTCGTCTATCAAATCTGAGCTTTAATTTGTATTTTCTATTGGATTCGAGTCAGGTGATTGGCTGGGCCATTCTACAGCTTGATTTTCTTTCTTTCCTTGGCTTTGTTTTGAATCATTGTCTTGCTGAAATGTCCACCCTGCTTTCATCTTCATCCTTCTGCTAATGTAGATGTTGGACTGAAGCAGCTGATATTCATTTACACTGAGGAAGGGCAGAGGGTTGCTGAAGAACTACTGAGAGATTTCAGCTGCTGTCTGGGCTTTCACTGCTGAAATACACCACCTTTTCTTCATGTGTTCAATACTTTTCCTTGTGTAATTTCATTTTGTTATGCATAACTTCATTTGTTAACTGATTAATATTGTTTTCTTTGCATATATGGATTTCCTTAGTTGTTACCAACATACAGGGAAAATTTAAAGTCAACGGCAACTTTAGAAATATGTTTTCTGAGGAAAAATGGTGATGTGTTCTATATTATTTTCCCCACTGTATGTTGATCAGCCAGTCAGAAATAAGAGATACTGTTAGGATTCTTCCACTTCAGTCTTGTCAGTTCTTGTTTTGGTGGCAGAGTCCAGACACTAGTCATTTCTAGTCTTGTATGTTGTGCTCGGCTCAAGTTTTCTAGGGTCAAGCACTCTTATCCTATTCTTGTCTGTCTTTGTCTTTTGTATGAGCGCTGTCTTAGCCGTGCTCGGGCCGTGCACCCTTACACTTGATGTGGATATGCGGGGATGGTGGCTTACGCCTGGTGAATGTTTTGTTTGTGGCATGGTGTTTTTGGTCTCAGATCTCCAGTGTAGTTGGTTTCAGTTTCGGTTGGCACTGGGATCGGACACATGCATGCCGCATGTGAGTGCACGGTGAGTGTTTTATTTATTGTGTTCTCATGTCGAGTGTTTTGTCTTGTCCTGGTGTTGTGTAGAGCATGTGCCTCCATCTTTACATATTGGTCGCGTGCTTTAGTGTTGTGTTTCATGTGAACACGCGGCTAATGAGTTCTCTCATTGGCTGAGTGTTCTAGTCCTGTTTTCTCGTAAGCACATGGCTTGTGTTGTCTCTGTGTCATGTGTTCTCCTCTCTTGTGTCTAATCCCACCCTTCTTTATAACCCATTATTAATTAATCCTGTTCATTTGTCTGTTAATTATTTCTCCTTTTTAGCTCCCTCTTGTCTGCTGTCCTGTGCCAGTTCGTTGTTGTATACACTCAGAAATAAAGGTACAAGAGCTGTCACTGGGCTGGTACCTTTTTGAAAGGTACATATTTGTACTTAAAGGGTCCTTATTAATACCTCAAGGGTACATATTAGTACCTAAGAAGTACAAAAGAGTAAATTTTAGGTACTAATATATACCTTTGAGGTACCAATATATACCCTTTAAGTACAAATATGTACCTTTCGAAAAGGTACTGTAACCATTGGGTTAAGACACTGACAACAGGGGTGCGGATCCGTATGCAGGACTTTATTAAATGGGATGTCAGGCGAGCAAAGATCAATACAGGAGCAATCAGGTGTATGAGGGAAATCCAGAATCGTCGTCAATAAGCAAGCAAATGGTCACAAGGATGGCAGCAGACAGGGAGAAACAGGTAAACAAGGCGAAGGTCAAAACACGGCAAAAACAAGACAAGGAAAGGCTTTGAATTGAAACTGTAAACAGGCAACAAGACTCGGCCCTGGGGTGAGTGTATGTGCTGCTTAAATACTGTGTGTAATCAGTCTTTGACAATCCTCCAGTGGTGTGAGTGCAATCAGTCAGGATGAGGAACATGTGTGTATGATCGGAGTGCATGTATGGAGTTGTAGTTCATAGAATGGCGGATCTGTAGTCCATAAGTGAGAGTGCATGTTTATCAGCGATCTATGAAGTGAAGATCGCTGATGATCGTGACAGGTACCACCCCAGTGACAGCTCTTGTACCTTTATTTCTGAGAGTATATCATCTTTTCTAGTTGTGTCCAGCCCTGCTCTTTTCTGCCAGCCCAGTCAAGTTTGTTTTTCGTGTTTTAGTTATGTTTTTCCCCCTCGGGGTGATTTTTTTTTTTTGTTGTTATTTGTTTTATTTTACAGTTAGTAAAAACCCATATTATTTGCTGCACTTGAGTCCTCGTTCCTTTCCCCGCCCTACAACCGTGACCGATACGTTTACAGTTTATGTTAAGGCTCAGGCTTATGTTAAGGCTTACGGTTAGGGTTATGCACAATACATGATTGTTATCCAACTATTATTCCTCTCTGATTTTAGGAGTGATTTACAGTTTTGGTTGGGTGTAGGGGTAGGGAACAGGTATGGATTACATTTTTAAACAAAAATGACGTTCCAGGATCAACATAGATGTGTATCCAGGATCGCATCTTTCTTGGCAAAATTATACCCACCGGTTGAGAGCGAAGGGGAGAACTGGATAGATATGCCGAGTTATGGAAAAGATTTTTGGGGGTCTCAGTCTTGAAACAACATGACTAAAGGAAAACGAAAATCATTTTGTAAAGAGAAATTTGTGCAACTCATTGTGTCACCACCAGCTCCAATGACTGAGCATAGAGTGTGTGACACAGATAAGAAGGTTTTCGAAACAAGCCTTGGTCAGATAAGAGAAGAACCAAAGCAGAAGTTGAAAATGTTAATGCATCTCAAGATCTTAACATATGCACACCCAGATTTTGACTGCATTGGAGGTATGGAAGTTGAAATGCATTAAAAACAACCTGAAATACAAGTTGTAAAGAAGAGTCTCCTAAGAAGATCAAAAAGGTTTGTCGAGAAGGCTGAAAAAGCAGAGACGGTACTGCAGGAGGATGGCTATTGTGTTTATGGTGTTTTCTTGGGTCTGGAGCTGTATTATTAATGATTATAAGAATACTTTTCAAACTTGATTATTACTAGTGTTCACAGTTTTTGTGTCTTTGTCTCTTAATAGTGATTGAACACTTAGTAGTTAGCTATTAGATGTTGGTTAATTAATATTAAAAACAGGAGCAGTGAAGATTGTCTTTATTATTTTCTTTCAGACCTGCAGCAAAAGATGTTGGGGTTTATTTTCACTCTGCTCATTCTGACACCAGCAGCTGCTGAAGGTACCACACTTAAATGCAGGATTGAAATGGCTTGTTTGCATTTAGATTTTTAATGCATATTTTGGTTTTGTCTTGCAGTGGGTCTTGATGGAAAAGTGCTTCTGTTTCCAACCAAGACTGCTACCAGCTATGTTAAACTCACTCCTGATAAACCCCTGAGTCTTTCAGCGTTTACTCTCTGCATGCGTGTGGCGACGGAGCTCAAGGGCGAGCGGGAGGTCATTCTGTTCGCCTACCGCACTTCTGAAGTTGATGAACTCAATGTGTGGAGACAGAAAGATGGCCGTTTGTCCTTGTATATTCAGTCTAGTAAAGATGGAGCACTTGTCCGTCTTCCTCCTCTCTCCATCTTTCAGACTCATCTGTGCGTCTCCTGGGAGTCTGAGACTGGTCTTACTGCTTTCTGGGTGGACGGGCGTCGCAGTTTGTTTCAGATCTACAAGAAAGGCGCCTCTGTCAGACCTGGCGGCACCATCCTGCTCGGTCAAGACCCTGATTCATATGTAGGTTCCTTTGACGCAAATCAATGCTTTATTGGTGAAATTACAGATGTGACCCTGTGGGATTATGTTCTGTCTGAGATCCAGATTAAGGCGTTGTATTCAAACCAGGAACCGTATGTGCCAGCGGGAAATTTGTTTGACTGGAAAACCGTCAATTATGATGCTGTTGGAATTGTGATGGTGGCTAATGATAATCACTGATCTTGATCAGTTGTAACGCATTGTGTTTTCCACACAGTTTATAATCTGTTCATCTCTTTTAATGAATTACAAAGCTGTAAAGCCTAACAAATAAATCTTTCTCAGCATTACAACTGCAGTCTGTTGTCTTTTGTTGTTGTTTGTTTTTGTGAACAAATGGTGATACAATGTTTTACTTAAAGTGGTAGTCTATTCTTAAATGAAAATGTTAATCAGTTCCTGTAGGTGACTTTTCTCTTTAGTAAAACTACGACTGTTTCCATCCAAAGATACAAATGAAACCTATAAAGAAAAGAGTATTAGAATATTGCAGAAAACATTTTAGAATAAAGCACTAAAAAACAAACAAAATTAGACTTTTTTAATGCATATTTTAAGCAATAGTTGTGCAAAATGTGCATAAAATAAGTGAATGGAAACACTTTAGATTGATGCTCCATTAGTTAATGTCAGTATTTACTAACATGAAGTATCAATAATCTTGTAAGGCATATATGAAATCATATTTTAACATTAACTCATGCATTATTACAATCTAAAGTGCTCGTGAACATTAGTTAAAGCAAATTATTAATTAGCAAATTATATAAATATTATGAACGTAAACATTAGGTGAGCAGATTACATTGTAGCTGCGTGTCCTAACAACACGTTTTGTGACGAGATACGCAGTAATGAGCAGTTTGGCTGTTTGCACCAGACGAAACACGACAGAAATGTAAATACAGCCTTTCAGAAGCACAGAATATGCACTCACTCACAAAACGGTAAGGTTTAGAATCTATTCAAACTCACATTGTTAGCATTTAGCACTGAATAAAGCACACGAGGTTTACCTGAGGTGATCACTGTCATAGATTTCACATGTTGAGCTGTGAGGAATAGAAGCCGTTTCTAATATATCAATTCGAGGTCTTGGTTAGAACCAAAACTCCTTTTAATATGGAAAATATTCCCTCTGTCGCGTGTCGTTGCTTTTATTTAGTGATGTTTTATAAACAAATTTCGGGAGGAGCACGCGCAGATGTTTGAGCAATTCTTTACGTCATTGATAATCATTCTATTATCCAATCAGCATTAGACCAAACCCCTATAAATTCCAAAGTCGTCCTACCTGCATCATCTCACGACTTTAGCATCCCTCCACCACCCCAACACCGCACTTCCTAAACATTAACTACTCAGGGGGAGCGTTCTGAGGCCGGGCTAGACTCTTCGCTCGAACCCCAACTCCTCTCTGTTCCCCGATACGGGGAATAACGCGAGTTGGGGGGGGGGGGTCTTCCCCTAGCTCAGAGCCCTCTCCCTGGACAGCACGCCAAATACGCTTTATTCTTAAACTTCTGTAAGTGCGAACTCGTGAAGAACACAGTGTAAATCACTCGCTCCTGTACTCAATCTGGCATCCCGCGTTTGCGTCTATTTTGATCCAGGAGTGCAATACCTAGTTCAACCACTGGGTGTCAAACTTACATACTGCACCTTTAATACACTGTGAGTTAACATGAACTAATGTTATTTAACTTAACATTAGCGAAGATTAATAAATACAGTAATAAATGCATTACTAATTGTTCATTTTAGTAAATAAATCAACTAATGAGCCATTATTTTAAAGTGTTAGCAACATAGCTAGTAAAGATGGCTGATCATTTCACTACAGTATTGTCGGGGTCCTCAGATATTCATTTTGTTTTGCCTGTAAATTATGTTGTTTTGACTCGACTTGACTTTGACCAATTTCAGCTAAAAATCTTCCTTTATGTTCTACTGACAAAAGGAAATCTTTATCTTTGATGGCCTGAGATTTAGGACATTTACATAAAATGTTTGTTTTTGGGTAACCTGCCCCTTTATAACGAGACATTTAGAGAACTGCATGCACTGTTCAAAACCCATGGATCAAATCAATATTAATAACGCCAAATAGGGCTGCATGATATTGGAAAGATCTAACACTGCGATGTTTTGTTATTCTGCGATTATATATGACTTAAATAGCTCTATTCGGAAAGATCTGATCATATTAGGTTGATTGGGATGAGTCTGTGGAGAGAGTGCATCTGCATAAAATAATAAACAATCTACATGCAGAGACAAAGATGCAATTTAAATAAACTGTTTTAAACTGTGTACATTAAAAAATACAAACAATTCAATACAATTAATAGTTATTAAAGTTACAAAATGCACATGCAAATGATAAATTATAATACAGCCTGAACAATACATATTCTGTGATGTGACTATTGTAATTGATCACCAGTGGTGGAAAGAGTACTGAAAAATCTTACTCAAGTAAAAGTACCATTGCTTGACCAAAAATGTAGTGCAAGTCGAGTAAAAGTAGCCCTTTAAAAAATACTCGAGTAGTGAGTATTGAGTATTACGCTGTGAACGGCTGATGTGTTTACATGCAGTTTGTGCGTGTATGAAAACGTAATATTCTGTAGTGCATTTAGTGATTGTTTAAGGTCATTTGGGCAGTCTAAACAGTCACTGGGTCATTGCATATAAAGGTTTTGAACATCTTCTTGGACACTCCAAATGGTTCAAAACGTTTTGCTGCCTTTATTAAGCACCCATGTCATGAGGTTGTTCAAAAGGATGCTTTTTAGTCTCTATGTGCCATTTCATTGGACAAGAATCACAGGACAGATTTTTCTTGTCAGCCAATCCCCATAGACAAGAAGAAATAAAGTAGTGATGCAATTTGAATGAAAATAGCAGGAGTAAAAGTACCGATGCTGCACTAAAAATGTACTCAAGAGAAAGTTAAAGTACACATTTGTAAAACTACATAGTAAATTACAATTCCTGAGGAAAGCTACTTAATGACAGTAATTTAAGTACACAGCAAAATATGGGGACCCTAAAACAACTCTAAGGTAGTTAATTTCAACACTTTGAAAGTGTCTCATGGGGTCCGCTCCCAACAGAGTTAGATCAACACTTTCAAAAGTGTTGGCACATTGACACCGACATTAGGGTTAATTTTAACTCTGGGCAGAGTTAAAAAATGTAACTATATTTAACACCGCCAGGTGTAAAATAAATTTTATGTTGGTGTTCGGTGTAATTTTTTTGCTTCCATATATTGTTATTTTATTCAACTCTCTTGAGTGTATAAATAGCAGGAATATATACTGACTGTATAGGCTTTATTTAATCAGCCTGATGATGAAAGTAACAAGTTCAACTTTTTTTTTTTAAATTGGCATTAACTAATACTGAATGTCCTATATAGCTCAAATATTAATTTCACCACTGTAGGTAACTACCTGAATATTCATTGCCTCTCCGAAATGACTCAGCCAGTGACCTTTGTCTCAGGACTGGCACTGCTGGGGGTCTGTCTGGAGGATTTGCCTACTCTTCTCTCCTTTTTTTGTAGCTCGGTGTTCTCTTTTTTGTGTTGTTTTATGTGTTTGTGTGGACTTGTAGTGTTGCCACAGTATCGAATAGACTTTCTACAACGTCACAGTTTGCAATATTTTCGTTTACTGCTGTAAAATAACTCCAAACAGCGCTCCTCTTTTTTCTGTCATCTCAGAACAGCCAAAAGTGCTGTGCTTTGGCGCTGCTGAGTCACGTGATGAAAGGACAACTAATAACAGCAGAGCAAGAAGGAACATTAAATTAAATAATATTTAAATAAAAGTATCGATCTCGGAGAGCTACTATCGATCCGATATCAATACCAACGTTGGTATCGATACTATCGATATTAGGATCGATCCGCCCACCCCTAGTAAAAACCCAAACAATACAAACATAAAAATAAATAAAACAAAAAGATCTAAAAATGAGTGATGTGTAATAACAATGAAATAACAGAAGGAGAAAGTGCTGAAGTACTGAAACATATTTAATACTTTCTATAAAAGGCTTTTTGGTGCTGCAGCTTAAAGACGCCTCTCATATGGAGAATGAAGTCACATGCATTGCTCAGGTGTGAGTTCTTCACAGACTTCAACAGAGTGTCAATATCTTGATGGTTCTGTGGGTCTCGTCTATCAAATCTGCATGTGAGTGCACGGTGAGTGTTTTATTTATAGGGTATATGTCGAACGTCACGTGACCAAACCGGATCCCTGGGTAGAACACTTCCGCTCATCGCTATTTCATATGCGCTCTTTTCCGTCCAATTTGTTATTGAAAGTAGTAAGTAGTGTTTTATACGTTATATAATAGGATAAATGCGCAACTTTCGTGTTCCAATCCCTATCCGCTAATTTGGAGTTGTTTTATACAAGAAGCCTCCAGGAACTACCAAAGTTAAGCATCACAGATGTCCACCGAATATGCTCATTATCATCTAAATGTCCGGCCACCAAATTGGCCAAAGGATTTAAATTGTATGCTTCATCATACATAATGAAATATGAAGGTAATTAAGCTAGCAGAATGGAAATGCTGCACAATGTCACTAACTAGCTAACGCTATAAAGTCTGCCGTATGGATCGACATATTCATATGAACACTGTGAATTTTTGCACCAGTATCAAATAAAGACAGGTTGACTGGTGATGTCAGCATTGGGGCAGCCTGTCACAGGTCTATGAAGAAGTCTGAGAAACCATAAATATTTATATATATAAATATATATATAATATATATATATATATATATATATATATATATATATATATATATATATATATATATATATATATATACATACATTTATTTATATATATAAATAATATATTTATATATATATGTTTATATATATATATATATGCATTTATTTATATATTTATTTATTTATATATATTTATTCATATATATATATATATATATATATATATATATATATATATATATATATATATATATATATATATATATATATGTGTGTGTGTATATATATATATATATATATATTTATATATACATATTTATATATATATATTTATTTATATAAATAAATATTTATGGTTTCTCAGACTTCTTCATAGACCTGTGACAGGCTGCCCCAATGCTGACATCACCAGTCAACCTGTCTTTATTTGATACTGGTGCAAAAATTCACAGTGTTCATATGAATATGTCGATCCATACGGCAGACTTTATAGCGTTAGCTAGTTAGTGACATTGTGCAGCATTTCCATTCCGCTAGCTTAATTACCTTCATATTTCATTATGTATGATGAAGCATACAATTTAATTCCTTTGGCCAATTTGGTGGCCGGACATTTAGATGATAATGAGCATATTCGGTGGACATCTGTGATGCTTAACTTTGGTAGTTCCTGGAGGCTTCTTGTATAAAACAACTCCAAATTAGCGGAGAGGGATTGGAACGCGAAAGTTGCGCATATATCCTATTATATAACGTATAAAACACTACTTACTACTTACTACTTTCAATAACAAACCGCTGGCGCATATGAAATAGCGATGAGCGGAAGTGTTCTACCCAGGGATCCGGTTTGGTCACGTGACGTTCGACATATACCCTATTGTGTTCTCATGTCTTGTGTTTTGTCTTGTCTTGTTGTGTAGAGTATGTGCCTCCATCTTTACATATTGGTCGCGTGCTTTAGTGTTGTGTTTCATGTGAACTCGCAGCTAATGAGTTCTCTCATTGGCTGAGTGTTCTAGTCCTGTTTTCTCGTAAGCACATGGCTTGTGTTGTCTCTGTGTCATGTGCTCTCCTCTCTATTGTCTAATCCCACCCTTCTTTTTAACCCATTATTAATTAATCCTGTTCATTTGTCTGTTAATTATTTCTTCTTTTTAGCTCCCTCTTGTCTGCTGTCCTGTGCCAGTTTGTTGTTGTATACACTCAGAAATAAAGGTACAAGAGCTGTCACTGGGGTGGTACCTTTTTGAAAGGTACATATTTGTACTTAAAGGGCCACGAAACCCCCCTGTCTCAGCAGGGTGTTTTCACACCTCTAGTTTGGAAAAAGTCAGGAAAGTGGGCGTGTCCAGCTCTGGGAGTGTGGGAGTGTCGGGGAAGGGAAAGAGGGAAGGATTTGCAAAGAAGGGAGTTTCCATTTGGGCACGCGCTGATCACAGGCAAAACAAACACACAGAGGCAGGGGAGAAAGACAGTGACTGTGTTTACATGGACATCAGTAATCGAATTATTTGCCAAATTATTAATTTGTTGACTTTAACTGCAGTTTGGCACTTTCACTTTTTATTCAGGAACATTTCCTACATGTCCCCGTGACAAACGAGAGGAACTGCTGGAGAGTGGAGTTTTAATGGAGAATTTGATACCGCACGGCGTATGGGAGAGAAAAATCCTCCACATTTCTCGGTAACTTAGATGCACTCGGTAGGTAGCGTCAGAAAGCCGTGTGTGTATAGACTATCATGTCACAAAATGCGGCGAAAATCCTACACGACAGTAAAAGTTTGATTGTGGTGTTTACATGTTTACATACGGAGAGCAGCATTTACAGCGGATCTTTCAGTCCATAATATTGTACTATAATATTTCAGTGATATTAACATACTGTAAACTTAGTAACTAAATAATTTTGACTGAGGCATGTCTTTAAAAACTGAAAGAGCACGGCTGACGATATGAAGTGACTTTGCCATCTGAATGAACAAACAAAAGGCACTGATCACACACACACACACTTACCAAATCTGTAGACACAGGACAATCAAACTGGAACTGTGTCTTTTTAAAAAGGAGACGAGCGGCAAATCCGGATTTCATCATTTCCAGATGCGAAAAGCTCTCGGGTAAAAATGTTCCCTACAAACGCATTTCTGTCGCGTGCACCGTAATCCACACGTGAGTCCAGCTGCGCTCTCATAGCGGGAAAATGAAAACAAAACCTTAGTTGCAGCACATTAATAAACACAGCACATTAATAAACGCAACACTGACGACCCATGTCTCCAAATTCTTGTTCTTTCACTTGTTTTGGCAACACAACTTGGCGTCTCTCTGTCGTCTGAACACTGTAGCAGGTAAAACAGTCTCCAAAGCTATCATGCATTTGAAGTTGCGCCGCATACACAATAGAGCGCGCTGATTGGTTTGAACAAAGTCTTTCTCATGAATTAATGCCGCACACTCAGAGACGTCTCGATGTACTCGCAGGTACAG
>LR812542.1:43572163-43679073 GCA_903798195.1 Danio kyathit | reverse complement strand
TTCACCACAAAACTAGCAATGTGAGCTAACAAAATCAATGTGGTTAGTTTTGATTTCATGTGCACATTAAAGTGCTGCATGTCTCTACAAGCATGAGTGGGAAGGGCCATTCCTGAGTCTTAAATTCTCCTGATCACAAATATCTTCTCTTAGGCGAGACCTGCTGAACAATGTAAGTGTCAACCTTCTGTCTTTTAGAAAATGTAGTATATTAATCCATGTAAATTAAAAGTTGTGAAATATGTTGAACAAAGCAGGGAAAATTGATGTACTGATCTAGAGTCATCTTTCCACAGTCGATTTAATGGGATAGTTCAAACAAATATTACTTAAAATAAAAAAATACATATACATTTATTTGAGTTTCTTTCTTCTGTTGAACACAAGAGAACATATTTGAAGAAATCTGAATACTTGTATCCATTGACTTCCATAGTATCTGTTTTCCTCTTTTCAGCATTCTTCAAAACATCTTCTTTTGTGTTTAACAGAATAAAGAAACTCATAAAGGTTTGGAACCAAATGAGGGAGAGCAGGTCTGTGCTCAGAATTCATTCAAAAGACAATATGCAGCATTAAATGTTTTATGCAGCCCAGGTTCATTCTGAAAACATACCTCTATATACATTTCTGGAGAGTGCCAAATACATCCCAGGAGCAACATTTTTTTCAGTTTTTGTTTTCAAGAATCCTCCAGAGGTCGCTGTGTACGCTTTTTCAGATCTCAAATTTCTCTCACGAGTGCCATTCGCACCAGCTGTTCTCATGTAAATCCACCAGAGGCCGCTGTCGACTGACTGACTGAGCGATCGACTGACCCACCCTCTGCCTTCCCTAAACCCAACTGACAGTGTTTTCAAAAGCAATCCAGAAAAAGAAAAGCCCTCACCTGATTTGTACCATGTTTTCAGATTTTACCACATTCTCACCCTGTTATTTACTTGATTCTTTTTTTTTTTTGGCTTTTGTTTTACCTGCTTTTTGGAACCGTTCTTTGCCGGACATGAACCTCATCATCATGGTAAACTCCTCTCTACATCTCAAGTCTACTGACATATCCGACGAGCCACTGGACAAACTGGTAACAGCAGTATAAAGCCATCCACACTAAAGGTGGCGGTGGTAGCGCAAAAGGGAGCGGTGTCATAGCGCCCCGTAGCGTTTGTTTTTTAAGATGAAATGCAGCCATACGTACCTCTGGCTACATAATTCACGATCTTCATGAATGTATATAGGGCTACATTTTCAGAATGAGCCTGTGTTAGTTTTATGTAAATAGATACACATTTTTGAGAATTGATGTCACTTCAGATTTGGTTTCTGTGCCACCTTTGCTGTGTAAATGTGCTTTAGGAGTATAGTTTTTGTATCTTCATCTATTAAATCCACTACACAAACATTACAATCATTTTCTTACTCATCAGACCTGCAGAAAGATGTCTCTTTTATTTCTTTGTCTGCTCTCTCTGACCCCTGCAGTGGCTACCGAAGGTATATCTTATGAATATGTCTCATGAATTATTGTGTTAATGGATTTTCTATTTTCAGTAGCTAATTTTGGTTTTGTCTTGCAGTGGGTCTCAGAGGAAAAGTGCTTCTGTTTCCAACCAAGACTAACACCAGTTATGTTAAACTCACTCCTGATAAACCCCTGAGTCTGTCAGCGTTTACTCTCTGCATGCGTGTGGCGACGGAGCTGCTGGGATTTAGGGAGATTATCCTGTTCGCCTACCGCACACCTGAAGTTGATGAACTCAATGTGTGGAGAGAGAAAGATGGCCGTTTGTCCTTGTATATTCAGTCTAGTAACGATGGAGCACTTTTCCATCTTCCTCCTCTCTCCACATTTCAGACTCACCTGTGCGTCTCCTGGGAGTCTGCGACTGGTCTTACTGCTTTTTGGGTCAATGGACGTCGCAGTTTGTACAAGATCTACAAAAAAGGACACTCAATTCATCCTGGTGGCACCGTCTTGCTCGGACAGGACTCTGATCAATACATGGCAGCTTTTAGTGCAGATCAGAGCTTCGTAGGAGAAATTACAGATCTGCAAATGTGGGACTATGTTCTGTTCAGCAGTCATATTAAAGCGGTGTACTTAAACCAGGAACCGTATGTGAAGGGAAATGTGTTTGACTGGAACAACATCAAATATGATGCTGTTGGAAATGTGATATTGGCTCATGATAACCGATTCTGATCAGATGTAACACAAAGAGATGAATGTAAACTAGTGTGGACTGGAATGTGGTTAATAATGTCTGTCTATCCATCATTAAAGGATGACGATGATTCTACAAAATATGTTGAAATGTTTTTATGAAGTCTAGCATGTCACTACAAGCGTGTGTGGGAAGGGTCACTCTGGAGTCTGAAGGCTCTTAAATTCTCGATACCCCCTTGGTCATATGCGGCAACACAAGTCAAGTTTATTGTCATTGTACATGTGTGGACATAAAGTGGAACAAAGTGTCTCTCTGCAGCTGATTTCCCTGTGTTGAACATCTCAAATAACAAACTCGCAAAAGATATGTAAACGTTTCATATCACTTACACATGCTTATAACCCAAATATATATGTGAAAGACACTTGTCAGTTGTGTGCTCTTCATTTTCTGTCTGATTCAGGCTCAAACGGATACGGCTACACTGGCAATTTACAGAGCAGAGGCGAAGCGTGTGTGTGTAGGGGCGTGATGCTTTTCCTGGTGACGTGGAACCAATCCGCGGATCACAGCACATTACTGTATGTTAGCTGACCAATCAGAGCCTCTTGAGGGCGGGCCTTTCAGAGGAACTAGGAAATATGACAGTGGTTTTCATGTTAGCTGAGTAGCTGTATACAATCAAACTAAGATATATAAAATATAACGTGATTTTCTACAAATGAAGCATGAGCACACATTGCTTTGCATCTAGTGATAGCCTTTGTGCGTTGCGGTTCTGATTCTAAATGTGTGACTAGTGAATGGTTCTGGTGGGAAGCCTGAATGGTGGAGGACTGCATAAACACAACCAAGCCTTAAAAATACACCCTGGACAACCCCTTCAATAATTTTGAAGCAGTCCAGCAGTTTATATTCTTATTTACATAGGAGAACATGCTGAAGGTAATCTTTATATCCATGAAATGGATGTTACTGTGGGACACCCACTTTACCAAATCTATATGCTGGAGTCTTGAATCTGAGGTCAATGTATCATGTAAACAATGTCAGGTGATTTTACTTTAGGTCTACAGTGCATATAGCTGAATCTTCTCTCGGTAAGACCTGCTGAATATTGTAAGTATTGTTGATATTAAACCTTTTATATGTCTTTTAAAAATTAAGCATTATCTGTTTTTAAATAGAATTTTATACTTTGTCATTATACAAAAATACCGTAACAAAAACTTTTTTTTTTCTAGTTGACTAGTCTGTTTTTTTCTGCTTCACTGTTACTAATGTCACATGTAATTAGTCTACTAATAATTATTTGAGATTTTGTGTGTGTAAATTCATATTTTAAACAGGGATGTACTTCTCTCACACTTAATGTGATTTAATCTAACAAAGAAGTCGTGAAGAACAAATCGACCAAACTAAGAATAATGTTGAGTCTCTCCATATTTACCAGAAGCATGGATGCTTAATTTAATGGTATAACCAGTGCTGTGTAAGTTACTTTAAAAATTAATAATTACCAGTGGCTACTGGTGTTAAAAAATGTGTGTGTGTGTGTGGGGTTTTTCAGGTGATGCATCAAAAAACTAAAATATGACTAAAGCATACAATAAATGCATCACAAATCAGTTAATTTTACTTCAATTCGGGTTTATTATCAGTAATGAAGTAATCAAGATAATCAGTAAACACACACACACACACACACACACAAAAACAAATGTTGCCTAATCACTGGCCAGTAGCACTACTTAAAAATAAACTTTGCTCTCCTTTTTTTCTGGCTTGAAAATTTCTCAATGACCTTTTGGTTAAAGTCAGTCATCTCAGTCACCAGTCTCTTCTCTATTGACAGCATGGCCAATGCATTCAGCCTCTCTTGCGTCATGCTGTTTGAAACAGCAAACACGGAAATAGTAAAAGGGATGACTTACATTACATCACAACCTGCCAGCCAACTCCGTTTGTCATAACAAGTGCTGGAAAAGCCCCGAATATTCGCGCACTCGCCATCACTTGACTACTGGTGAATTTGCAAAGACGGTCGATCTGGTCCAAGCTCCTTCATTCTTTTTTTTCTTCATCCAAACGGCTTGTGAACGGATATCTTTGCAAAGATACAACAGAATTTTCCTTCATCTCGAGAAATTGCATTCTAAGCTCTTTGGTGAGAATGGTCCAATCACATAAGGCCGATCATATAAAAACAAATCTGATTCGTTCTAACAACAAAAATGGGAGGGAGCTGCGCCCCAAAGACAATTTAAAACCGGCCAATTAGAGCTTATCGTCATATCACGTGCATTGCAAAAGTTTGTGTACCTACATAGACAATCATTAGTCCGGCGCCCCACACACATATATAAAAATATTGTTCATACATTTTTTTTCAATAAATGTTAGTATCACTACAATAAATGTTAGAATGTTATAATTAAATCTATTTATTTAGTTAATATTTGTGATAATAAACATTAACATATTAAAGGGGTCTAACTTGAAAGGGGGGCGGCGCCCCAGCACCCTCTATTGACCAGCCGCCACTGATAATTAAAAATTACTGACTACTTGAAAATTGTAATATGATTACATTACTAATTACTAGGCCTGTCACAATAATCAATTTATCAACTTATCGCACAACACATGGATATCAATTCAATTATTTTTAGTGATGCAATAAATATCGCCCATACATAAAAACAAATCTAGCAACATTTTAACTGATTGTGCAACATCTCTACCTCTACTGGAGGTGTCAGTATGGTTAAAAACGCTATAGTATTTACTATAAATTACTATAGTATATTTTCATGTAGATGTCTGACAACTGAAAATAGATCCGGTAGCAGATATATTATTTTTGACCTTGCACTTTTTTGTTAACACTAATTATTATTCATTTAGGATATGCATTTTCACATTCTGATTCCAATGCCTAATTATTGAATTGTTAAAATGACTATAATTAAATTAAATATTCTTAAGAAAATAAAATATTGTGTGTTTTTTGAAAGAGTGCACTTGCATTGTGATATTATATTGTCATTCTGGCATTATATAATGAGTGACATACAATGGTCTTAAAATGACAATAATATCATTTATCGCAATATATTTTGGTGCAATATATCATACGACAAAAAATAGATATCGTGACAGGCCTACTTATTACTTATTGTAAAAAGTAATCAGATTACTAATTATTTTACTTTAAAGTTTTACTTTAAAACATGTAAAATATGCCTATAAAAATAAAGTGCAGCTCTTTCAGTGATTTAATATTCACTGTAAAACATTACAATAAGTTGATCACAGCAGCTTGACATATTCAAAAGACCTAAAAAGTTTGTACAAAACTTAACATTCTCTCATCATTTACTTGTTACAAACCTGTTTGTCTAGTTTTTTTTAACATAAAAGAAGATATTTCGAAGAAAACTGGATTTACATCCATAAAGCACTGCAGGGGTGTTCTGTGTTTGTCTGAGGTAATTAGTCTACCTAAATGTGTATATTCCATACAAAGTATGAAGCTGATCGGTCAGTTTTTGTCATGTGACTCGCGGTTTTCAACTGAGTGTGCGCGCAAAAGATGCAATATGTGAACGGCCCTACAAGCTTCTCTTCACATTCAGAAGATACCTTCACCACCGATCCTGCACAAAAATCCAATTTAGCCTGTTTAGGCTGAGTTTGGCCACCATGTTTTTGGGCACCAGTGTCCTCCTTGGTGACGAGCATTGTCGTAGAATGCTTTCTGTTCTAGTGCTTGAACAAGTTGTTGGTCGACTTAAAAGCAGTGAAAAGTTCTTTAGAGACTGGACATACAGTGCATCCTGAAAGTATTGATAGCGCTTTACCTTTTCCACATTTTTTATGTTACAACCTTATCCCAAAATGAATTAAATTCATTTATTTCCTCAACATTCTACACACAATCCCCCATAATGACAATGTGGAAAAAGAGTTTTTGAAATTGTTGCAAATTTATTAAAGATTAAAAAAATCACATGTACATCAGTATTCACAGCCTTTGCTGTGAAGCTCTAAATTGAGCTCAGGTACCTTCTGTTTCCACTGATCACTCTTGAGATCTTTCAGCAGCTTCATTGGAGTTCACCTGTGGTCAATTCAGTTGATTGGACATGATTTGAAAAGGCATACACCTGTCTATATAAGGCCCCAGGGTTGACAGTGCATGTCAAAGCACAAACCAAGCATGAAGACAAAGGAATTGTCTGTAGACCTCCGAGCCAGAATTGTCTCGAGGCATAAGGCTGGGGAAGGTTACAGAAACATTTCTGCTTCTCTGAAAGTTCCAATGAGCACAGTGGCCTCCATCATCCATAAGTGGAAGACGTTTGGTCAGGGAGGTGATCAATAACCCGATGGTCACCCTGTTTGAGCTCCAGCTTTCTTCTTTGGAGAGAGGAGAACCTTACAGAAGGACAACCATCTGTGCAGCAATCCACCAATCAGGCCTGTATGGTAGAGTCGCCAGACGGAAGACACTCCCCGCCTGGAATATGCCAAAAGGCATCTGAAGGACTCTCAGACCATAAGAAACTAAATTCTCTGGTCTGATGAGATTAAAATTGATCTCTTTGGAGTGAGCGCCAGGCGTTACAGTTAGAGAAAACCAGGCACCGCTCATCACCAGTCTAAAACCATCCACATGGTGGTGGCAGTATCATGCTGTGTGGATGTTTTTCAGCAGCAGGAACTGGAAGACTAGTCAGGATAGAGGGAAAGATGAATGCAGCAATGTACAGAGACATCCTGAATGAAAACCTGCTTCAGAGTGCTCTTGACCTCAGACTGGGGCGACGGTTCATCTTCCAGCAGGACAATGACTCAAAGCACACCACCAAAATATCAATGGAGTGGCTTCACAACAACTCTGTCAATGTCCTTCAGTGGCCCAGCCAGAGCCCAGACCTAAATCCTATTGAACATCTCTGGAAAGATCTGAAAATGGCTGTAGACCGTCGCTTCCCATCCAACCTGATAGAGCTTGAGAGGTACTGCAAAGAGGAACGGGCAAAAATTCCCAAAGACAGGTGTGACAAGCTTGTGGCATCATATTCAAAAAGACTTGAGGCTGTAATCGCTGCCAAAGGTGCATCAACAAAGTATTGAGCAAAGGCTGTGAATACTGATGTACATGTGATTTTTCAGCTTTTTTATTTTTTATAAATTTGCAACAATTTCAAAAACTCTTTTTCCACATTGTCATTATGGGGGATTGTGTGTAGAATGTTGAGGAAATAAATTAATCCATTTTGGAATAAGGCTGTAACATAAACAAGTGTGGAAAAAGTGAAGTGCTACACTTTCCGGATGCACTGTAGACTGCATTTCACAATATTTTAATTTTTACACTCAATGAAATCAAAGTAATGTCTTTATTTCCACTTGAAGAAGCAACCACTCTCCTCAACTGCCTATTTAGCTGGCGTTCTCCAGCAATTCAAAAGCGCATGCTTATTAATTGCAGTTGCAGCAGAAAACGTAATTTAAAAGAAGCATTTTTTTTTCTCCTTAAAAACTATTTTTGTGTCGGCGCAAACACCTAGTGGTTAGCGCGCTGACATATGGTGCAGTAGCACTTCAGGGCGTCCCGAGTTCGAGTCCCATCTTGAGGATATTTCCCGTCCCTACCCCCTCTCTCCCTCCCACTTCGCTTCCTGTCCGAATACTGTCCTATCCACTTAATAAAGGCAAAAAGGCCAAAAATAAATCTTAAAAACAAAAAAAAAACTATATTTGTAACGTAACGCAATTACACTGACTTTAGTAACTGTAATCAAATCACACACATTAAAAATGTAATTCGTTACATTACTGCGTTCCCCAAAAATGTCATTAGAAAGCAGGAATGCGTAACTGTGGAAACCATTACACCCAACTCTGGGTATAACTTTTTAAAAAACATATAAATAAATAAATACATACACAAATAAACAACTTGCATATAGCCCGTGTCATCCACTAAATAAAGCAGCATCTGAAACTGAAAAAACCCACAAATTTCAGGGCTTGCCAAAACTTTTCCAGTAGCCCAAAAAAACCCTCACACCCCTCAGGGTTAAAGAGATAATTCAGACAAAAAAATACAACTTTAATATAATTGGCGGTTTTAAAATATTGGCGGTTCATTCTGCTGTGGCGACCCCTGATGAATAAAGGGACTAAGCCGAAGAAAAATTAATGAATGATTAAATAATTATGACATTTTCTGAATTTTTGAGTGAAAGTAACTTAAATAGGTTTGGAACAAGTGGAGGATGAGTAAATGATGGATGAACCATTTCTTTAAGTTTTGTAAAGTGCGCACATTATATACTGTCCTATTTGCTGACAAATTTATTTACAGTTATGAGTTAAACTGCAGTAATTTTATTCCTCTTCAGACCTGGAGCAAGATGCTGGTTTTATTTGTTTGCCTGCTCTCTATGACATTAGCTGCTGCCGAAGGTACCATTTTTTTTTTAATCATATTTATATATTTTTTTTTTCCCATGTCCTGTTTGAGGTTTTATTTTGGTTTTGTCTTGCAGTGGGTCTCGGTGGTAAAGCGATTCTGTTCGAGACCTCTACTGACACCAGTTATGTTAAACTCAGTCCAGAAAAGTCCCTGAGTCTGTCCGCGTTTACTCTCTGCATGCGTGTGGCGACGGAGCTGCCGGTCAATAGGAAGATTATCCTGTTCGCCTACCGCACACCTGAAGTTGATGAGCTCAATGTGTGGAGAGAGAAAGATGGCCGTTTGTCCTTGTATATTCAGTCTATTGTCGGTGAAGCTTTTTTCAGTCTTCATCCTCTCTCCACATTTCAGACTCACCTGTGCGTCTCCTGGGAGTCTGCGACTGGTCTTACTGCTTTTTGGGAGGACGGACGTCGCAGTTTGTATCAAGTGTACAGAAAAGGTTTCTCAATTCGTCCTGGCGGCACCGTCCTGCTCGGACAAGACCCTGATTCATATGTAGGTTCCTTTGATGCAGATCAGAGCTTTGTGGGAGAAATTACAGATCTGCAAATGTGGGACTATGTTCTGTCCGGCACTCAGATTAAAGCGGTGTACTTAAACCAGGATAATCGTGTGAGAGGAAATGTGTTTGACTGGAACACCATCAAATATGATGTTACTGGAAATGTGCTTGTGGCTCCAGATAACTGACTGTATCAGCTGTAATGTGCACCGTGTTCAAGATTAACCAAACAATAAAACAATTCTGAACATTTCAGCTGCAGTTTGTGTTGTTGGAAGTGTTTAGTTAAACTTGTCTGCATATGACCTCTTCAACTAAATTATTTCTACAATGTCAAGCCACAATATGGTTTTCTTTCCCAGTACTGGGTTGCAGCTGGAAGGGCATCCGCTGCGTAAAACATATGCTGGATAAATTGGCGGTTCATTCCGCTGTGGCGACCCCAGATTAATAAAGGGACTAAGCCGAAAAGAAAATGAATGAATATGGTCTACAGATCTCCAAACAAATAAGGCAGATAAGACTTATTTGAAGCAAACTGTGTCTGTGGAGGGTTTTTATTATTTATTTTTAGTTCTGACTGTCTATTTTCGGTCCCTGTAAATTTAAATATTATTAATTGACCATTTAAAAATATTTGAATATACTATCAAGTAATTATTGGGAGCAACTATGCATTAAACAATTATTTGTTTAAAAGGATTTATTGGGAGCAAAACGTCGCTGGTTAATCAATCTTCCTTTTTGAGCCTGAAAACTGTTCAAACTAAACATGAACTTACCTGGGTAAATGCCCAATAGCTTTGTGCAACATCCCTCTGCTTTACCTATTGAACTTGCTTATTTACTTATGTTTTTTTATGTTTTAGTCATGAATTAAGAGGTTTTATGTTGTTTTCTCTATGTGAAGTCACCATTAAACTGATCAATGTTTGTTTAGTTTTGCTTTGCTTTTACTCTTGAACCTTTACTTTAAACCTTTACAAGAGAAATATGTCGGATACACTGCTGCCTTCTGGTGGTCACATGCAAATAGTACAATTATAAAAATAAGACAACAAAACATTTACAGTGCTTAATTATTTACAGACTAAGTGTTGCATTCATATAAAATTCCAGTAATGTTCAGACATCTACATCTCATTATTAGGCCATCATCAGGGCCAGACCGAATCAGCAGGGTTTTTTTTCTTTGCTATTTATGCACAGAATTTGATGACCAAAACAACATTTCAGATGTTTTACAGTGTGCTCGCTTTGCTGGTTTGTCCATTAACGCCGTCCCATCATGCACATTTTCGTGATCACATGGTCTGTAAAACACAATCAGCTTTTTGATGCACATGCTAGAATCTATTTAGTAAATGTGTTTCCATCAAGGTTTCCACTCAGCATTTTTTCTTATCTGATAAAAAAGTTTACTCAATTGTGTGCATAAGCTTTTATGCAGATTTTCTAAATTTACGAACATCTTGGCATTTTCATTGTTTTGCCAGTAAATGTTGTTTTTTTTAAAAGAGGAGGAACTACATTATCTCTCACAAACTCTTCGTGTGTTTTGGTTGAGATTAAGTCAAACGTCGAATAAAAGTTCACATTTCAAAGCACTTCACGGGGCCTTTAAATAAAGACTATAGATATACTCGCAATAATGAGGAAAATGCCAAGCTCAATATAGCCGCCAACAGCGCAGTAAGTCCCGCCTACCTGTTGAATTAACCAATCATCAGTCTCCTCAGCAAACCTGACGCAGGATAAATTTTCAAAAATGTGCGGCATTAGTCATTACGCTGAATCCGAGCACACACACCTGCTTTAGGGCTCTCTTAAATCAGCTGTGTTAAACACCTTCAGTTAAACTGTGCAGTCGCTTCATTCCTCTCCAGACCTGAAGCAAGATGCTGCTTTTGTGTTTCTGTCTGCTCTCTGTGACATTAGCGGCTGCTGAAGGTACTGTTATTTATTTACATATTTTTGGTGGTTTTTCTTTTCTCCATGCCTTTTTTGAGGTTTTATTTTGGTTTTGTCTTGCAGTGGGTCTCGGTGGTAAAACGCTTCTGTTCCCGACCGCTACTGACTCCAGTTATGTTAAACTCAGTCCTAAAAAACCCCTGAGTCTGTCCGCGTTTACTCTCTGCATGCGTGTGGCGACGGAGCTGCCGCCCAAGAGGGAGATTATCCTGTTCGCCTACCGCACACCTGAAGTTGATGAGCTCAATGTGTGGAGGGCGAAAGATGGCCGTGTGGGTTTGTTCATTCAGTCTAGTAACGATGCAGCACTTGTCCGTCTTCATCCTCTCTCCACATTTCAGACTCACCTGTGCGTCACCTGGGAGTCTGCGACTGGTCTTACTGCTTTTTGGGAGGACGGAAGTCGCAGTTTGCACCAGGTGTACAGAAAAGGTTACTCCATTCGTCCTGCCGGCACCGTCCTGCTCGGACAAGACCCTGATTCATATGTAGGTTCCTTTGATGCAGATCAGAGCTTTGTAGGAGAAATTACAGATCTGCAAATGTGGGACTATGTTCTGTCCGGCACTCAGATTAAAGCGGTGTACTATAACCAGGATAATCGTGTGAGAGGAAATGTGTTTGACTGGAACAACATCAAATATGATGTTATTGGAAATGTGATTGTGGCTCCAGATAACTGACTGTATCATCTGTAATGTGTTCAAGATGAACCAAACAATAAAACAATTCTGAAAATTACAGCTTCAGTTTATTTATAACATGGACAAATACTAAATGTCGAAAGTGTTTAGTTTAACATGTCTGCATATGACTATCTAAATTATTTCTAAAATATGTTAGTCGAGCAGCAATAGTTCACAGACTTCCAAACAAAGGCAGATACAAAACCTATTAGAAAAAGCTGTGTGTGGCTTGTTGATGTGATATTGCATGTCATTTTTTTTTCTGTCTATTTTGTGTCCCTGTTAACTTCTATTAATTAACAATTCAAAAATACTTGAGTCATTTATAAATGATCATTGGGAGCAAATTACAATTTTGTATTAAATTTATTTGGGTGTGAACTGATTTTATTTGGAGCAAAATGTCGCTAGTTAAACAGTCCACCTCTTTGAGCAAGAGAACCGCGTTTGTTCAAATAAAGTTACTGGAGTAAATGCCTCTGCTTTGTTAAAAACCAGTTAGATTTATTTTTGTAATCTGTGCATATAGAAGCTCTGCATTTAAGAGTTTCCTTCATGTGAAGTAACTATTATATACTGATCAATGCATGCTTCAGTTAAACTCTTGACCATTACATTTTCAATCCATATCAATTGTAGACATTTTAGAAGAGAAATACGTCAGATACACTGCTGCCTTCTGGTGGTCACAAGCAGGTAGTACAATTAAGAATAATATCAAAAACCTTTCATTACTTTAATTATAGACTAGGTGTCGCATTCATATAAAGTTTCAGTAATGTTCAGACATCTACATTTATTAGGCCATCTTCAGGCTCTGACAGAATCTGATTAACATTTTTTTTGCTATTTCTGCACAGCATTTGCTGACCAAAACAACATTTCAGATGTGCTCGCTCTGCAGGTTTGTCCATTAATGCGTCCCATCATGCACATTTTCATCATCACATGATTTGGTAGAACAACATCACCTTTTTGATGCACATGCTGGAATATATTTAGTAAATGTGTTTCCATCATATTGAACATTTTCTTTCCTGTAGGATAAGAAGTTTAGTATACTCATTAAGCATTTTCTTTCCTGTAGGATAAGAAGTTTAGTATACTCATTAAGCATTTTCTTTCCTGTAGGATAAGAAGTTTAGTATACTCATTAAGTTTTTTTTTTTTTTTTTTATGCAGATTTTCAAAATTGATAAACATCTTGGCATTTTCATTGTTTTGCCAGTATATTTTGACTGTTGGTAACTGTTGTTGACTTGCATTTTATGAATCACCAAGAACCAGTTTCAGCTAAAAACCTTAATGTTTTACTAGAGAAAAACAATTAACTTACATCTTGAAAGGCCTGAGGTTTAGAAAATATAGGCTATATAAGTTTATTAATATCATTATATATATAAAGTTTATTTTTGGGGAACTGACACTTTAACCAAAATGAGACATTGTGAGAACTGCATTACCCATAATGCAGGAGTGAAATCAATATCGGATTAGAATTTTACCAACTAATATTTAGCTGGCTAAGTCCTGTGTGTAGTTTTCAGTGATAGCTTACTTCCTTACACGTATTTGCTATTAAATGTTAAGTGTTGAAGATCCCATGAAATTCGCTATTAGGAGATATACAACTGATATAAACAAAGCTTGTAGTTTGTCACTTCAATGAATCTACAGCTTTAGATTCTTTCACCTCGCCTCATTAGTTTCTCGTCAAGCAGTGACCAATCAAATGCTCTCTTTTTCTGACATGCCCCGCCCTCTTCGAGACGCTTCTCATTTGAGTTGTTTGACCTCAGCCACCTCAGCGGCAGTGATAAAACAAATCGCTATTGGCTGTTTTTAAAAGGGGAGGGGCTACATTATCTCTCACAAACTCTTCAGTCTTCATTTGTTTTGATTGAGATTAAGTCAAACATTGAATAAAAATCACATCTCAAAGCACTTAACTGGACCTTTAAACAAAGACTATAGATATACAGTTACTCACATTACTATAAATGAGGAAAATGCAAAGCTCTGAATAGCCGCCACATTGGGCCGCCGTGAAGTAAGTCCCGCCTACCTGTTAAATTAACCAATCATCTGTCTCCTCATCAACTCGAAGCAGCATAAATTTTAAAAAATGTGCGGCATTAGTCATTACGCTGAATCCGAGCACACACACCTGCTTTAGGGCTCTCTTAAATCAGCTGTGTTAAACACCTTCAGTTAAACTGTGCAGTCGCTTCATTCCTCTCCAGACCTGAAGTAAGATGCTGCTTTTGTGTTTCTGTCTGCTCTCTGTGACATTAGCGGCTGCTGAAGGTACTGTTATTTATTTACATATTTTTGGTGGTTTTTCTTTTCTCCATGCCTTTTTTGAGGTTTTATTTTGGTTTTGTCTTGCAGTGGGTCTCGGTGGTAAAACGCTTCTGTTCCCGACCGCTACTGACTCCAGTTATGTTAAACTCAGTTCTAAAAAACCCCTGAGTCTGTCCGCGTTTACTCTCTGCATGCGTGTGGCGACGGAGCTGCCGCCCAAGAGGGAGATTATCCTGTTCGCCTACCGCACACCTGATGTTGATGAGCTCAATGTGTGGAGAGAGAAAGATGGCCGTGTGGGTTTGTTTATTCAGTCTAGTAACGATGCAGCACTTGTCCGTCTTCATCCTCTCTCCACATTTCAGACTCACCTGTGCGTCACCTGGGAGTCTGCGACTGGTCTTACTGCTTTCTGGGAGGACGGACGTCGCAGTTTGTACCAAGTGTACAGAAAAGGTTACTCCATTCGTCCTGGCGGCACCATCCTGCTCGGACAAGATCCTGATTCATATGTAGGTTCCTTTGATGCAGATCAGAGCTTTGTAGGAGAAATTACAGATCTGCAAATGTGGGACTATGTTCTGTCCGGCACTCAGGTTAAAGCGGTGTACTATAACCAGGATAATCGTGTGAGAGGAAATGTGTTTGACTGGAACAACATCAAATATGATGTTATTGGAAATGTGATTGTGGCTCCAGATAACTGACTGTATCAGCTGTAATGTGTTCAAGATGAACCAAACAATAAAACAATTCTGAAAATTACAGCTTCAGTTTGTTTATAACCTGGACAAATACTAAATGTCGAAAGTGTTTAGTTTAACATGTCTGCATATGAGTTAATTTAAATTATTTCTAAAATATGTTAGTCGAGCAGCAATAGTTCACAGACTTCCAAACAAGGGCAGATACAAAACCTATCAGAAAAACCTGTGTGTGGCTTGTTGATGTGATGTTGCATGTCTTTTTTTTCTGTTTATGTTGTGTCCCTGTTAACTTCTATTAATTAACAATTCAAAAATACTTTAATCATTTATAAATAATCATTGGGAGCAAATTACAATTTTGTATTAAAATTATTTGAGTGTGAACTGATTTTATTTGGAGCAAAATGTCGCTAGTTAAACAGTCCACCTCTTTGAGCAAGAGAACCGCGTTTGTTCAAATAAAGTTACTGGAGTAAATGCCTCTGCTTTGTTAAAAACCAGTTAGATTCATTTTTGTAATCTGTGCATATAGAAGCTCTGCATTTAAGAGTTTCCTTCATGTGAAGTAACTATTATATACTGATCAATGCATGCTTCAGTTAAACTCTTGACATTACATTTTCAATCCATATCAATTGTAGATGTTTTAGAACAGAAATATGTCAGATACACTGCTGCCTTCTGGTGGTCACATGCAAGTAGTACAATTAAGAATAATATCAAAAACCTTTCATTGCTTTAATTATAGACTAGGTGTTGCATTCATATAAAGTTTCAGTAATGTTCAGACATCTACATTTATTAGGCCATCATCAGGCTCAGACAGAATCTGATTAACATTTTTTTGCTATTTCTGCACAGCATTTGCTGACCAAAACAACATTTCAGATGTGCTCGCTCTGCAGGTTTGTCCATTAATGCGTCCCATCATGCACATTTTCATCATCACATGATCTGGTAGAACATCACCTTTTTGATGCACATGCTGGAATATATTTAGTAAATGTGTTTCCATCATATTGAGCATTTTCTTTCCTGTAGGATAAGAGGTTTAGCATACTCATTAAGTTTTTTTATATGCAGATTTTCAAAATTGATGAACATCTTGGCATTTTCATTGTTTTGCCAGTAAATTTTGACTGTTGGTAACTGTTGTTGACTTGCATTTTATGAATCACCAAGAACCAGTCTCAGCTAAAAATCTTAATGTTTTACTAGAGAAAAACAAGTAACTTACATCTTGAATGGCCTGAGGTTTAGAAAATATAAGTTTATTAATATCATTAAATATAAAGTTTATTTTTGGGGAACTGACACTAACCAAAATGAGACATTGTGAGAACTGCATTACCCATAATGCAGGAGTGAAATCAATATCGGATTAGAATTTTACCAACTAATATTTGGGCTATAGTCCTGTGTGTAGTTTTCAGTGATAGCTTACTTCCTTACACGTATTTGCTATTAAATGTTAAGTGTTGAAGATCCCATGAAGTTCGCTATTAGGAGATATACAACTGATATAAACAAAGCTTGTAGTTTGTCACTTCAATGAATCTACAGCTTTAGCTTCTTTCACCTCGCCTCATTAGTTTCTCGTCAAGCAGTGACCAATCAAATGCTCTCTTTTTCTGACATGCCCCGCCCTCTTCGAGACGCTTCTCATTTGAGTTGTTTGACCTCAACCACCTCAGTGGCAGTGATAAAACAAATCGCTATTGGCTGTTTTTAAAAGGGGAGGAGCTACATTATCTCTCACAAACTCTTCATTTGTTTTGATTGAGATTAAGTCAAACATTGAAAAAAAATCACATCTCAAGCACTTAACTGGACTTTTAAACAAAGACTATAGATATACAGTTACTCACATTACTATAAATGAGGAAAATGCAAAGCTCTGAATAGCCGCCACATTGGGCCGCCGTGAAGTAAGTCCCGCCTACCTGTTGAATTAACCAATCATCTGTCTCCTCATCAACTCGAAGCAGCATAAATTTTCAAAAATGTGCGGCATTAGTCATTACGCTGAATCCGAGCACACACACACCTGCTTTAGGGCTCTCTTAAATCAGCTGTGTTAAACACCTTCAGTTAAACTGTGCAGTCGCTTCATTCCTCTTCAGACCTGAAGCAAGATGCTGCTTTTGTGTTTCTGTCTGCTCTCTGTGACATTAGCGGCTGCTGAAGGTATTGTTATTTATTTACATATTTTTGGTTATTTTTCTTTTCTCCGTGTCCTTTTTGAGATTTTATTTTGGTTTTGTCTTGCAGTGGGTCTCGGTGGTAAAACGCTTCTGTTCCCGACCGCTACTGACTCCAGTTATGTTAAACTCAGTCCTAAAAAACCCCTGAGTCTGTCCGCGTTTACTCTCTGCATGCGTGTGGCGACGGAGCTGCCGCCCAAGAGGGAGATTATCCTGTTCGCCTACCGCACACCTGAAGTTGATGAGCTCAATGTGTGGAGAGAAAAAGATGGCCGTGTGGGTTTGTTCATTCAGTCTAGTAACGATGCAGCACTTGTCCGTCTTCATCCTCTCTCCACATTTCAGACTCACCTGTGCGTCACCTGGGAGTCTGCGACTGGACTTACTGCTTACTGGGAGGACGGACGTCGCAGTTTGTACCAAGTGTACAGAAAAGGTTACTCCATTCGTCCTGGCGGCAGCGTCCTGCTCGGACAAGACCCTGATTCATATGTAGGTTCCTTTGATGCAGATCAGAGCTTTGTAGGAGAAATTACAGATCTGCAGATGTGGGACTATGTTCTGTCCGGCACTCAGATTAAAGCGGTGTACTATAACCAGGATAATCGTGTGAGAGGAAATGTGTTTGACTGGAACAACATCAAATATGATGTTATTGGAAATGTGATTGTGGCTCCAGATAACTGACTGTATCAGCTTTAATGTGTTCAAGATGAACCAAACAATAAAACAATTCTGAAAATTACAACTTCAGTTTATTTCTAACATGGACAAATACTAAATGTCGAAAGTGTTTAGTTTAACATGTCTGCATATGAGTTAATTTAAATTATTTCTAAAATATGTTAGTCGAGCAGCAATAGTTCACAGACTTCCAAACAAGGGCAGATACAAAACCTATCAGAAAAACCTGTGTGTGGCTTGTTGATGTGATGTTGCATGTCTTTTTTTTCTGTTTATGTTGTGTCCCTGTTAACTTCTATTAATTAACAATTCAAAAATACTTTAATCATTTATAAATAATCATTGGGAGCAAATTACAATTTTGTATTAAAATTATTTGGGTGTGAACTGATTTTATTTGGAGCAAAATGTCGCTAGTTAAACAGTCCACCTCTTTGAGCAAGAGAACAGCGTTTGTTCAAATAAAGTTACTGGAGTAAAACCCCAAACTGGCTGTGCAACATGCCTCTGCTTTGTTAAAAACCAGTTAGATTTATTTTTGTCATCTGTGCATATAGAAGCTCTGCATTTAAGAGTTTCCTTCATGTGAAGTAACTATTATATACTGATCAATGCATGCTTCAGTTAAACTCTTGACCATTACATTTTCAATCCATATCAATTGTAGATGTTTTAGAACAGAAATATGTCAGATACTCTGCTGCCTTCTGGTGGTCACATGCAGGTAGTACAATTAAGAATAATATCAAAAACCTTTCATTGCTTTAATTATAGACTAGGTGTCGCATTCATATGAAGTTTCAGTAATGTTCAGACATCTACATTTATCAGGCCATCTTCAGGCTCTGACAGAATCTGATTAACATTTTTTTGCTATTTCTGCACAGCATTTGCTGACCAAAACAACATTTCAGATGTGCTCTCTCTGCAGGTTTGTCCATTAAAGCGTTTCATCATGCACATTTTCATCATCACATGATCTGGTAGAACAAAATCACCTTTTTGATGCACATGCTGGAATATATTTAGTAAATGTGTTTCCATCATATTGAGCATTTTCTTTCCTGTAGGATAAGAGGTTTAGCATACTCATTAAGTTTTTTTTTATGCAGATTTTCAAAATTGATGAACATCTTGGCATTTTCATTGTTTTGCCAGTAAATTTTGACTGTTGGTAACTGTTGTTGACTTGCATTTTATGAATCACCAAGAACCAGTCTCAGCTAAAAATCTTAATGTTTTACTAGAGAAAAACAAGTAACTTACATCTTGAATGGCCTGAGGTTTAGAAAATATAAGTTTATTAATATCAATATATATAAAGTTTATTTTTGGGGAACTGACACTAACCAAAATGAGACATTGTGAGAACTGCATTACCCATAATGCAGGAGTGAAATCAATATCGGATTAGAATTTTACCAACTAATATTTAGCTGGCTAAGTCCTGTGTGTAGTTTTCAGTGATAGCCTACTTCCTTACACGTATTTGCTATTAAATGTTAAGTGTTGAAGATCCCATGAAATTCGCTATTAGGAGATATACAACTGATATAAACAAAGCTTGTAGTTTGTCACTTCAATGAATCTACAGCTTTAGCTTCTTTCACCTCGCCTCATTAGTTTCTCATCAAGCAGTGACCAATCAAATGCTCTCTTTTTCTGACATGCCCCGCCCTCTTCGAGACGCTTCTCATTTGAGTTGTTTGACCTCAACCACCTCAGTGGCAGTGATAAAACAAATCGCTATTGGCTGTTTTTAAAAGGGGAGGAGCTACATTATCTCTCACAAACTCTTCATTTGTTTTGATTGAGATTAAGTCAAACATTGAATAAAAATCACATCTCAAAGCACTTAACTGGACTTTAAAACAAAGACTATAGATATACAGTTACTCACATTACTATAAATGAGGAAAATGCAAAGCTCTGAATAGCCGCCACATTGGGCCGCCGTGAAGTAAGTCCCGCCTACCTGTTGAATTAACCAATCATCTGTCTCCTCATCAACTCGAAGCAGCATAAATTTTCAAAAATGTGCGGCATTAGTCATTACGCTGAATCCGAGCACACACACACCTGCTTTAGGGCTCTCTTAAATCAGCTGTGTTAAACACCTTCAGTTAAACTGTGCAGTCGCTTCATTCCTCTCCAGACCTGAAGTAAGATGCTGCTTTTGTGTTTCTGTCTGCTCTCTGTGACATTAGCGGCTGCTGAAGGTATTGTTATTTATTTATTTACTTATTTTTGGTGGTTTTTCTTTTCTCCATGTCCTTTTTGAGGTTTTATTTTGGTTTTGTCTTGCAGTGGGTCTCGGTGGTAAAACGCTTCTGTTCCCGACCGCTACTGACTCCAGTTATGTTAAACTCAATCCTAAAAAACCCCTGAGTCTGTCCGCGTTTACTCTCTGCATGCGTGTGGCGACGGAGCTGCCGCCCAAGAGGGAGATTATCCTGTTCGCCTACCGCACACCTGAAGTTGATGAGCTCAATGTGTGGAGAGCGAAAGATGGCCGTGTGGGTTTGTTCATTCAGTCTAGTAACGATGCAGCATTTGTCCGTCTTCATCCTCTCTCCACATTTCAGACTCACCTGTGCGTCACCTGGGAGTCTGCGACTGGTCTTACTGCTTTCTGGGAGGACGGAAGTCGCAGTTTGCATCAAGTGTACAGAAAAGGTTACTCCATTCGTCCTGCCGGCACCGTCCTGCTCGGACAAGATCCTGATACATATGTAGGTTCCTTTGATGCAGATCAGAGCTTTGTAGGAGAAATTACAGATCTGCAAATGTGGGACTATGTTCTGTCCGGCACTCAGATTAAAGCGGTGTACTATAACCAGGATAATCGTGTGAGAGGAAATGTGTTTGACTGGAACAACATCAAATATGATGTTATTGGAAATGTGCTTGTGGCTCCAGATAACTGACTGGATCATCTGTAATGTGTTCGAGATGAACCAAACAATAAAACAATTCTGAAAATTACAGCTGCAGTTTATTTCTAACATGGACAAATACTAAAATGTTGAAAGTGTTTAGTTTAACATGTCTGCATATGAGTTAATTTAAATTATTTCTAAAATATGTTAGTCGAGCAGCAATAGTTCACAGACTTCCAAACAAAGGCAGATACAAAACCTATTCGAAAAACCTGTGTGTGGCTTGTTGATGTGATGTTGCATGTCTTTTTTTTTTCTGTTTATGTTGTGTCCCTGTTAACTTCTATTAATTAACAATTCAAAAATACTTGAGTCATTTATAAATGATCATTGGGAGCAAATTACAATTTTGTATTAAAATTATTTGGGTGTGAACTGATTTTATTTGGAGCAAAATGTCGCTAGTTAATCAGTCCACCTCTTTGAGCAAGAGAACAGCGTTTGTTCAAATAAAGTTACTGGAGTAAAACCCCAAACTGGCTGTGCAACATGCCTCTGCTTTGTTAAAAACCAGTTAGATTTATTTTTGTAATCTGTGCATATAGAAGCTCTGCATTAAGAGTTTCCTTCATGTGAAGTAACTATTATATACTGATCAATGCATGCTTCAGTTAAACTCTTGACCATTACATTTTCAATCCATATCAATTGTAGATGTTTTAGAACAGAAATATGTCAGATACTCTGCTGCCTTCTGGGTCACATGCAGGTAGTACAATTAAGAATAATATCAAAAACCTTTCATTGCTTTAATTATAGACTAGGTGTCGCATTCATATAAAGTTTCAGTAATGTTCAGACATCTACATTTATCAGGCCATCTTCAGGCTCTGACAGAATCTGATTAACATTTTTTTGCTATTTCTGCACAGCATTTGCTGACCAAAACAACATTTCAGATGTGCTCTCTCTGCAGGTTTGTCCATTAATGCGTCCCATCATGCACATTTTCATCATCACATGATCTGGTAGAACAAAATCACCTTTTTGATGCACATGCTGGAATATATTTAGTAAATGTGTTTCCATCATATTGAACATTTACTTTCCTGTAGGATAAGAAGTTTAGTATACTCATTAAGCATTTTCTTTCCTGTAGGATAAGAAGTTTAGTATACTCATTAAGCATTTTCTTTCCTGTAGGATAAGAAGTTTAGTATACTCATTAAGCATTTTCTTTCCTGTAGGATAAGAAGTTTAGTATACTCATTAAGTTTTTTTTTTTTTTAATGCAGATTTTCAAAATTGATGAACATCTTGGCATTTTCATTGTTTTGCCAGTAAATTTTGTATGTTGGTAACTGTTGTTTACTTGCATTTTATGAATCACCAAGAACCAGTTTCAGCAAAAAACCTTTCTTAATGTTTTACTAGAGAAAAACAAGTAACTTACATCTTGAAAGGCCTGAGGTTTAGAAAATATAAGTTATATAAGTTTATTAATATCGTTATATATATAAAGTTTATTTTTGGGGAACTGACACTTTAACCAAAATGGGACATTGTGAGAACTGCATTACCCATAATGCAGGAGTGAAATCAATATCGGATTAGAATTTTACCAACTAATATTTAGCTGGCTAAGTCCTGTGTGTAGTTTTCAGTGATAGCTTACTTCCTTACACATATTTGCTATTAAATGTTAAGTGTTGAAGATCCCATGAAGTTCGCTATTAGGAGATATACAACTGATATAAACAAAGCTTGTAGTTTGTCACTTCAATGAATTTACAGCTTTAGCTTCTTTCACCTCGCCTCATTAGTTTCTCATCAAGCAGTGACCAATCAAATGCTCTCTTTTTCTGACATGCCCCGCCCCCTTCGAGACGCTTCTCAATTTGAGATGTTTGACCTCAACCACCTCAGTGGCAGTGATAAAACAAATCGCTATTGGCTGTTTTTAAAAGGGGAGGAGCTACATTATCTCTCACAAACTCTTCATTTGTTTTGATTGAGATTAAGTCAAACATTGAAAAAAAAATCACATCTCAAAGCACTTAACTGGACTTTTAAACAAAGACTATAGATATACAGTTACTCGCATTACTATAAATGAGGAAAATGCAAAGCTCTGAATAGCCGCCACATTGGGCCGCCGTGAAGTAAGTCCCGCCTACCTGTTGAATTAACCAATCATCTGTCTCCTCATCAACTCGAAGCAGCATAAATTTTCAAAAATGTGCGGCATTAGTCATTACGCTGAATCCGAGCACACACACACCTGCTTTAGGGCTCTCTTAAATCAGCTGTGTTAAACACCTCCAGTTAAACTGTGCAGTCGCTTCATTCCTCTCCAGACCTGAAGTAAGATGCTGCTTTTGTGTTTCTGTCTGCTCTCTGTGACATTAGCGGCTGCTGAAGGTATTGTTATTTATTTACATATTTTTGGTGGTTTTTCTTTTCTCCATGTCCTTTTTGAGGTTTTATTTTGGTTTTGTCTTGCAGTGGGTCTCGGTGGGAAAACGCTTCTGTTCCCGACCGCTACTGACTCCAGTTATGTTAAACTCAGTCCTAAAAAACCCCTGAGTCTGTCCGCGTTTACTCTCTGCATGCGTGTGGCGACGGAGCTGCCGCCCAAGAGGGAGATTATCCTGTTCGCCTACCGCACACCTGATGTTGATGAGCTCAATGTGTGGAGAGCGAAAGATGGCCGTGTGGGTTTGTTTATTCAGTCTAGTAACGATGCAGCATTTGTCCGTCTTCATCCTCTCTCCACATTTCAGACTCACCTGTGCGTCACCTGGGAGTCTGCGACTGGTCTTACTGCTTTCTGGGAGGACGGAAGTCGCAGTTTGCACCAAGTGTACAGAAAAGGTTACTCAATTCGTCCTGCCGGCACCGTCCTGCTCGGACAAGACCCTGATTCATATGTAGGTTCCTTTGATGCATCTCAGAGCTTTGTAGGAGAAATTACAGATCTGCAAATGTGGGACTATGTTCTGTCCGGCACTCAGATTAAAGCGGTGTACTTAAACCAGGATAATCCTGTGAGAGGAAATGTGTTTGACTGGAACAACATCAAATATGATGTTATTGGAAATGTGCTTGTGGCTCCAGATAACTGACTGTATCAGCTGTAATGTGTTCAAGATTAACCAAACAATAAAACCATTCTGAAAATTACAGCTTCAGTTTGTTTATAACCTGGACAAATACTAAATGTTGAAAGTGTTTAGTTTAACATGTCTGCATATTATTATATATTTTTTTTTTATTTATTTTTTTATAAATCTAAAATATGTTGTCTGTCAGGCTACAAAGTTCACGGATCCCTAAAGGCAGACCTATTTGAAACAAGCTGTCACAACAAAATTTTATATAATTAGTATTGTCATTTAAAATGATGCAAGTTTGTTAAACATTTCTTTGTCTTCAATTGCCTTTTTTTTTTTTTTTTTTTTTTTTTTTTTTTTTTTTTTTTTTTTTTTCTCTCAGCAAAAGTCAAAATGGTGGGATTGTCTATTTGTGTCCCTGTAAATTTTAAATCTATTTAATTGACAATTCAAAAATATAATGTATTAAAATCATGAAATTTGTTTTTGTAGATTTTTGAATGTTGGTGCAAAAAGTTACCTCCTTGCTACCACCTTCTTGGGCCTGAAAACAGTTTGCTCAAACCAAACATGCTTGGCTGGGTAAAAGCCCAAACTGGCTTTGTGCAACCTACCCCTGCTTATTTAAAACCTTTTAGATTTTATTTTTGTAATCTGTGCATATAGAAGTCCTAAATTAAGAAGTTTGTATGTGGTTTTTTTCACGAGAAGTCACCGTTATACTGATCAGTGTTTGCTTAAGTTAAACTCTTGACCCTTTTTATTAATATAAATTGTAGACTTTTTAAAAGAGAAATATGTCGGATACACTGCTGCCTTCTGATGGTCACAAGCAGGTAGTTCAATTAAGAACAACGTCAAAAACATTTTCATTGCTTTAATTACTAGAGTAAGTGTAGCATTCATATAACGTTCCAGTAATGTTCAGACCTCTACATCTCATTATTAGGCCATCATCAGGCCTGGGCAGAATCTGCTGAACTTTGTTTTTTTTTCCCCGTTTATGCGCAGCATTTGATGACCAAAACAACATTTCAGATGTTTTATGATGTGCTTGCTCTGCTGGTTTGTTCATTAATGTGTCCCATCATGCACATTTTCATCACTGTTAAAAAAAAAAAAAAAAAAAAAATCAGCTTTTTGATGCACATGTTGGAATCTATTTACTAGTAAATGTGTTTTCATCATATTGAGCCATTCACAGGATCAAAAGTTTAGCGATCAAGTTTTTTTTTTTTTTTTAAATGCAGATTTTCAAAATTGATGAACATCTTGGCATTTCCATTGTTTTTTTTGTTTTTTTTTGCCAGTAAAATGTTTTGACTGTGTTGGTAACTGTTGTTGGCCTTTTATGAATCACCAGTTTCAGCTAAAAGCTTTAATGTTCTACTAGAGAAAAAGAGTAATAGAGAGACACTGAGAACTGCATTACCTATAATCCATGTGTGGTGAAATCAATATCAGATTGGAATAAGATTGGCCAAGTCCTGTGTGTAGTTTTAAATGCCTACTTCCTTAAATGTATTTGCTATTAAATGTTAAGTGTCGAAGATCCCATGAAATTCACGATTAGGAGATATAAACATAAAGCTTGTAGTTCGTCACTACAATGGATCTACAGCTTTAGGTTCATTCAATGTTGCCAATTATTTCCAATGAAAAGTAGCTAAATGTTGCCAGATGACATCACATACTAATTTGCATATCGGTGATGTCATCATGTAGCGTATGACAAACATAAGTCCGTCATGTCTCTACTCTATGAGCCGCTGTGTATTATATTATATTATATTATATTATATTAAAACATTACATCCAGATGCACAATAAACAGGTTCTTTTTTTCCCCAGGTTCTGCAGGTTGCAATGTCCGGAATTTTCATTGCCAGTCTTAATTTTAATCGCTTGTGTTTTGGTGCAATTTAGAATTTCCCCAACCAATTGCAGAGCCTGGGGACCAGAGTGAAGCTGGGTCACACTGGACTTTTCTCCCTATAGACTTCCATTCATACACACGCGAATGCTTCAGACCAGAAACGCAAGTTCATGCATCAAGTTTCGCAGATCGCTGCGTTGGAAAGTTCAAGCTTGGTGAACTCTGACCTGTGAAATCGCATCACTTGACTGTGTGAGACCAATCGAGGATCAAAACATGACCTCTCTGTACAGGAATTTCAAATATGGAGAAATCGCTCGCTTCACTAATCATCCTGTTCAATCCCGCCCCTTTTCACAGCGCTGTACAACAGAATTTCGCAAGCTCAAACTCTAGTGTGACTGCGGCATCAGTGCTCTGACTTGGCCCCGCTCTGGTTCCAATAAATAGGTTCTTATTAACATATTACATTGCGTGATGACATCATTGCGTAATCACAACTCAAAACTACATATTTATGTAGTAAACAAAATAATTGTTTTCTCAAATTGACTGGCCATCTCAGCAAAAACATTATTTGATAAATGCCTATTTAGATTTGTATGAAAAACATAGTTGACTACTTGTAAAAGTAAAACAAACACTTTTTTGTACTTACTCTTTTTAGCTTGTCACTTTCACAAATGTGTTTCAAGAGTTCACACTTAGCTGATGATCAATAAAGCGTAATTGGCATGCTGTCCCGGGAGAGAGCCCTGAGCTCGTATATCCTCGAGCCCGGGGCTCCCTCCCGTTAGAAGGGCGAGAGGGAAGTTCGAGCTCAGGAAGGTCTCGAGAACTCCCCCGCTTATCGCCGTGTGAAAAGTGTAAACTAAGGTTGTCTTAGGCAATAATTTGGTTTAGTCGATTGGCTATGGTGTATGTTTTTGGACGGTGGGAGGAACCCGGGGGAAACCCACGCGAACATGGGGAGAACATGAAAACTCCGCACAGAAACGCCAACCGGCTCAATGGGAGGTTGAACTGGTGGCGTTTTTGCTGTGAGGCAACAGTGCTAGTCACTGGGCCGCCATGTCGCCCTATAGGAAAGGGTGGAAGGAGGGGGGGGAGTTTGAGACGAAGATAACTGGAGTGAAATCTCTGGTTATTTATAGTGTGTCCGTAATCATCTAATAGGGCAGATTATGGAGGTGATAAGGTGCCAGCCGTGTTGATCATAAGCACGTGATCCTCTCGAAATTAGTTTATAAATAAACCACACTAATTTTACAACAGTTATAGCACTATTGGAATTTATCGCTACCTAAATTACCAACAATTATACATGTTAACAAATATCAGTAAATTTACAGTTATGAAAAACAATCTCAGCTAGCAATTTACTCTACTGCGTGAAGCCTGCAGCCACTGCTCTTTTGAGTCACTTTTTAAAAATTGCTAAAAGTAGCCAAATGAATGTTAAAAATTGCTAAATTTGTTGATGGGTGCTTTTTGAAAAAAAAAATTGCTAGGGTAGAATGACAAGTCGCTAAATCTAGCAACAAAATTGCCAAGTTGGCAACACTGGTTTCACGTCACCTCATCAGTTTCTCATCAAACTTTTTATCATGGTAGCAGAAATGTAATCTATTTTGATTAAAATGGTAAATGTATCCGGTATTAATTTAGAAGGAAAACGGTTTATTATCAGTCAATTTGCTGATGATGCGACACTTTTTTTTGGAAAATGAAAAGCGAATTCCCTTAGCACTCCAGTGTATAAGAAACTTCTCAGAAGCTTCAGGTTTATGGTTAAATATGTCAAAATGCGAGCTAATGGCCATCCATGATCACACCAACACATCATTATACAATATTCCAGTTAAAAATTAAATTAAATATTTAGGTATTTGGCTATCTAAAAAAACAGGAAATTTAGAACGTTTAACTTTTGACAAAAATTTAGGAAAATATAAATGAATATTGACCAGTTGGTTACAGAGAGACATAACAATCTTTGGAAGAATCTTATTAACGAAAATAGAAAGCCTCCAGATTCATTTATCCATGTTTTTCTTTAGCAGTGTCAGCTAAAAAGATAAAAGCAGTAAACTAGTTGAACTTTGATTTTATTTGGACAATGAAAAATTACATATGTAAGAGTGATCTGATTAAGGCCCAATCCCAATTCTAGCCCTTACCCCTACCTCTCGTTTTGCTCATTCACGTCAAGGGGTAGGGCTGTCCCAATTCTGTTTAGCTTGAAGGCGTAGGGCTAAGGGGAAGGGGTGAATAGCCCTTCGAACGAAGATTTTTCAGGACCACACTCGAAACCAAGGGCTAAGAAAATTTCCCAGAATACACCAGCCACAACGGCAGTATTGCTGAACCCGGAAGTAAGGAGATCCACAAATTAGCATTTTTTGTCATTATTACAAATTTTTACAACAAACAAACTTATGTTTTAATATATTCATAACCGCATTCGTGTTTTACCGTCATGCTTTTATAAAAAAAACGCTAAATTTTGTGATCTATAATCCATAATCATAGCTCCTGTACAGCAGTCCCACAACATTCTGACACTCGATTACACTGGAATACCCTGCCAGAAAAGTCTAGTAGCTGAGAATGAGCTTTTACAGTGTCTGCTATAATGTTAATGCTGTTTTTGTGTGTTTACATGATGAATATGGCCACTGTGTAAATGCACAGTACAGTTACGAGCTTATTGCCACATTGTATTGTTATGATAACATGATATATGCCTTCAGTGATTTCCTGAAGATAAATACCAAAAAATAACACAACTGGAATAACTACAGCAGTCGCCATCGTCTGATCTCATATGAAGCAAGAGCTCGTGATGACATATGATGATGTGTTCAGGTGCTGTAGTGCTGTCCCATTTCTTAGGGGTAAATTTTGAAGCCCTTCCCCTTAACCCTCAGTTGGAAGGGGTAGGGGTACAAAAATAGAATTGGGATTGGGCCAAAAGATTAAAAGGAGGGAGGTCTTAAAACAATAGACTTCGATATAATGAATGGGGCCATTAAATTTAAATGGCTATCTTTCATTAAAAATTAATCTTCTTTTTAGTTTGAGATTCCTACAGTTATATTTAAGAGATGTGGTGGTGTTAGTTTTTTGTTACAAAATGATTTTGAATTGTCTAAACTTCCCATAAAACTTTCTGCTTTTCTTCAACAAGTACTATTATATTGGAAACTGATATTTAAACATAATTTTAGCCCACATAGCTTATCTATTTGGAATAACAGGTGTATTTTGGTGAATAGAAAGTCTTTGTTTATTGATTAATGGTGGAAAAATGGCATATGGTCAATAACACATGTTATGGATAATTTAAGAAATATGTTGAGTCATGATGCTTTCTGTAGAAAATACGAAATAAGTTTTTCTCCTAAAAGATATGATAAAATTATTAAGAATATACCACTGCAAATGGTTAACCTAGTAAAGGAACAAATAAAATATTCAACGATAAATCCCAAAATAATGGATCTTAAGATAGAAAATGCTCAAACTAATTTTTGAGAGATTGTCTAACACAGTGTTGTTTACCAGGACCTGTTAAAAGAGCTTATATTTTATCTCATTATGATAAGAAAAATATGTATGATATTAGAAAAAGATTTCTTTCATATCCTCTTAATCCTAAATGTAAAGAAGTGCACTTTAAAATTATGTATCACATTTATCCTGCAAAAGAATTTCTATGGTTAAAATGTAATATTGGTGACTCATATGTATGCCAGTTTTGTAATATTGGAAACAACTGAACACTTGTTTTTCCAATGTAATGTGGTACAAAGATTTTGGGACGAAGTATTAGTTTGGATACAACAGAAAATATCTATAAGACTTGTCTTCTCATGGGAAATTATTAAGTTTGGCCTAATACTAAGGATACAAAAATATCTTATATAATGAATAATTTGATGTTATTATTAAAATTCTATATTCATAAATGTACATTTTTCAAAATCCCCCAAGACAAGTGGTGTTTAAAGAAGAATTTGTGAAATATTTGAAGATATTAAGAGAGATGAAAAGCCAAAAAGCAAAATATTTATATTCATCATTAGAGGATTTTGCTTTCATAATTCGAGAACTTTAACTCCCCTGCTACTTAATTTTCTTTAGCATTAATTTTTTTGTTAATTTTTGTTATTTAATTTAATTATATATGTTGTATTATAAATGAGGATGGAAAGATTGTAAATGTAATTGATTGTTATCTCAGTCTTTTGTGTAATTCTAAAAAGTATTAATGCCTTTCTGTTACTGTCCAAGCTTCTCATCAAGCGGTGACCAATCTAATGCTTTCTATCTGACATGCCCAGCCAACTTCAAGAGGCTTTTTTATTTGATGCGCTTGAGCTCAACTACTCTCACTGGCAGGGCAGTGATAAAACAAACCGCTATTGGCTGTTTTTAAAAGGGGAGGAGCTAAATTATCTCCTACAAACTCTTTACTTGTTTTGGTTAAGATTAATTAATCAAACATCGAATAAAAATTAACATTTCAAAGCACTTTGTGGGACCTTTAAACAAAGACTACAGTATAGATATACAGTTTACTCGCATTATTGGAATTAAGGAAAATTGCAACGCTCAGTGGGCGCCACAGTGAAGTAAGTCCCGCCTACCTGTTGAATTAACCAATCATCTGTCTCCTCAGCAAACCTGAAGCAGCATAAATTTTCAAAAATGTGCGGCATTAGTCATTACGCTGAATCCGAGCACACACCTGCTTTAGGGCTCCCTTAAATCAGCTGTGTTAAACACCTTCAGTTAAACTGTGCAGTCGCTTCATTCCTCTCCAGACCTGAAGTAAGATGCTGGTTATATGTTTCTGTCTGCTCTCTGTGGCATTAGCGGCTGCTGAAGGTACTGTTATTTATTTACATATTTTTGGTGTTTTTTCTTTTCTCCATGTCCTTTTAGAGCAGTGCTGCCAACTCTCACGCATTCGGCGTGAGAGTCACGCAATTGACAGTTTTCTCACGCTCTCACGCCACACATCCATTTTCTCACGCAGGAAAATCATCCCGTGAATATTTTTCCCGTTGTAATAAAGACGGTGTTAATAATATTTATTGCTTTATAATGATGTTATTCTCTCTATGTGCAACCGATCCAACGCTGGTGAAAGCAATGTAATAGAAAAAGAAACTGACGCATGCGCGCAGAAAACATACCCGCGAGCCTCTCGCACCGCCCCTGCTTGATGCGCTGCTCGCGTTGCCGCTCCCGGTATGAATCCCGGTTGTGAACATGTATGCCGAAAAAAATAGGCGCTGCTCACGCTTTGTGCAACAGGTGTTGTGACGAGAAACGCACCCCTATTTAGGCTAAGTGCCAATAGCGCACCTCGTTGGAATAAGCTAGTTGAGTGATTCCCGTTCATCACTTTGATTGACAGAGACAACATAACTAAAGAGAGCAACAAATAGCTGTGACAGTGGCGTAGTTTGGCATGTGTTGATGCGATTGATCATGAATCCGGTTCGAATCCAGCATTTTTCTACATATCAGATTTTGCCTACTCTTCATCACGAGGAAGACAAGTAGGGATCATTAATCAGTTGTGTGTATTATGTAAGACTTAGATTCATAGAACTGGATTGGAGAGGTGTTATATGCAAATCATATGCATTATAGGTTTGTAGAAGTTATACATTAAAAATATCCTTATATATAAATTTTAGTACTGCTTCTGTGAACTTGAACAAGTATATTAAAATCCATTCATTTTTACTAGTTTTATTAGTATTTTTTTTTTCAAAGTGGGCTTTAAATGCTTTAAAAATAAGTTAAATCTTTGTAGACTATAAATATATGTACTGTATATCATTTATTTTAAATATGCGGGCAATACAATATAGATTAATTTCATAAAAACATATTTTATTAATCTTTTTTTAAATTCAACTATAGGGGTGTGGCAGGTAAGGGGCCTACAAGACATTGTGCCCAGGGGCCTCTGAATTCTTAATCCGAGCCTACCTTTCATAGACTTTCATTGGGATTCTGTCTACATGAAAACCAAAGGCCATAATTGATTAAAACATAATATGATTATTATCTTGATGGATAAAGCAAAACAATAAGAGAAGCGCATTTTAAAACGCACTAGTTTTACAAATAAATGTAAAAACAAATCTGTAATCTTCTGTAAGGGAAGGGTTCACTCTCATTAGTGTCATGATGTTATTAAATAATTATCAATTTAAGTTAATAGATGCACATTTCAGAGGGGCTGTGTTTCATGGCAGGGGTAACAGCCTTTAATGTACAGGTGTCAGCGCCTAGTGAGTTTTGTAAATCGGCTAAATTAAAGTTTAACTAATATGATGATGATCCTAATTTGACTAAGCATATCTCCTGATAGATTTTTTTATGAAGCAGAAAGGAGGGATAAAGTCAGGGAGTTTAGACTTAATAAACCTAATTCTTGGCCATAAGTCAGGTCTAAGACAACACACAACAGATAATTCTATAAAACATTTTTTGTGTTCTATACAATCTGTAGAAATTCATTCTAATGAAATTAATATTCATTCATTCATTCATTTTCCTTCAGCTTAGTCTCTATTTCAGAGGTCGCCATAGCGGAATGAACTGCCAACTGTTCCGGCATATGTTTTACGCTTTGGATGCCCTTCCAGCCGCAACCCAGTACTGGGAAGCACCCATACACACTCATTCACATATACACTAATTTAATCAATTCCCCTACAGCGCATGTGTCACTCGAATCCGTGACCTTCTTGCTGTGAGGCGACAGTGCTAACCACTGAGCCACCATGCTGTTCTGAAATTAATATATTTACGCAAAAGATTTCTTAAATGTTCTTAGCATATCACTTCAGTTGTATCTTTACATAGTTTTTTATTTATTTATTTATAATAGGATAATTGTATAATAGTAATAATACTCTAATTTAAAAAATATCTTAGAAGTATTTATTAAAATAATATATTTATTATTTTATATATTTATAAACAATCTGGGCGTGGCTTGCTGTTGGGGCGTGGCTTGTGGATATGGGCGGGGCTTAAATTCTCACTCCAAGCTAAAGCGAAAAGTTGGCAGCCCTGCGTCAAATAGACAAATAAAAACACTACTGTACCTCACCAAAGATTTTTATTCATATTTTGAAGGTTGTAGTAACTTCACAGAGACCAGACCAACTTACTACAGGCGATATTTTGTCAAAACCACCCTTACTGTACAGACTGTAGTCAACTGGACAAATAAAAACACTACTGTACCTCACCAAAGATTTTTATTCATATTTTTAAGGTTGTAGTAACTTCATGGAGACCAGACCAACTTACTACAGGCGATATTTTGTCAAAACCACCCTTACTGTACATACAGTAGTCAAATAGACAAATAAAAACACTACTGTACCTCACCAAAGATTATTATTCATAATTTGATGGTTGTAGTAACTTCATGGAGACCAGACCAACTTACTACAGGCGACATTTTGTCAAAACCACCCTTACTGTACATACAGTAGTCAACTAAATAAATTAAAACACTACTGTACCTCACCAAAGATTATTATTCATATTTTGAAGGTTGTAGTAACTTCACAGAGACCAGTCCAACTTACTACAGGCGATATTTTGTCAAAACCACCCTTACTGTACAGACTGTAGTCAAATAAACAAATTAAAACACTACTGTACCTCACCAAAGATTTTTATTCATATTTTGAAGGTTGTAGTAACTTCATGGAGACCAGACCAACTTACTACAGGCGATATTTTGTCAAAACCACCCTTACTGTACATACAGTAGTCAACTAAATAAATTAAAACACTACTGTACCTCACCAAAGATTATTATACATATTTTGAAGGTTGTAGTAACTTCACAGAGACCAGACCAACTTACTACAGGCCATATTTTGTCAAAACCACCCTTACTGTACATACAGTAGTCAAATAAACAAATAAAAACACTACTGTACCTCACCAAAGATTATTATTCATAATTTGAAGGTTGTAGTAACTTCACAGAGACCAGACCAACTTACTACAGGCAATATTTTGTCAAAACCACCCTTACTGTACATACAGTAGTCAAATAAACACATAAAAACACTACTGTACCTCACCAAAGATTTTTATTCATATTTTGAAGGTTGTAGTAACTTCACAAAGACCAGACCAAGTTACTACAGGCGATATTTTGTCAAAACCACCCTTACTGTACATACAGTAGTCAAATAAACAAGTAAAAACACTACTGTACCTCACCAAAGATTAATATTCATAATTTGAAGGTTGTAGTAACTTCATGGAGACCAGACCAACTTACTACAGGCGATATTTTGTCAAAACCACCCTTACTGTACATACAGTAGTCAAATAAACAAGTAAAAACACTACTGTACCTCACCAAAGATTATTATTCATAATTTGAAGGTTGTAGTAACTTCATGGAGACCAGACCAACTTACTACAGGCGATATTTTGTCAAAACCACCCTTACTGTACATACAGTAGTCAAATAGACAAATAAAAACACTACTGTACCTCACCAAAGATTTTTATTCATATTTTGAAGGTTGTAGTAACTTCACAGAGACCAGACCAACTTACTACAGGCGATATTTTGTCAAAACCACCCTTACTGTACATACAGTAGTCAAATAGACAAATAAAAACACTACTGTACCTCACCAAAGATTAATATTCATATTTTGAAGGTTGTAGTAACTTTATAGAGACCAGACCAACTTACTACAGGCGATATTTTGTCAAAACCACCCTTACTGTACATACAGTAGTCAAGTAAATAAATAAAAACACTACTGTACCTCACCAAAGATTTTTATTCATAATTTGAAGGTTGTAGTAACTTCATGGAGACCAGACCAACTTACTACAGGCGATATTTTGTCAAAACCACCCTTACTGTACATACAGTAGTCAAGTAAATAAATAAAAACACTACTGTACCTCACCAAAGATTATTATTCATAATTTGAAGGTTGTAGTAACTTCATGGAGACCAGACCAACCTACTACAGGTGATATTTTGTCAAAACCACCCTTACTGTACATACAGTAGTCAAATAGACAAATAAAAACACTGCTGTACCTCACCAAAGATTTTTATTCATAATTTGAAGGTTGTAGGAACCTAATGGAGACCAGACCAACTTACTACAGGCGATATTTTGTCAAAACCACCCTTACTGTACATACAGTAGTCAAATAGACAAATAAAAACACTACTGTACCTCACCAAAGATTATTATTATATTTTGAAGGTTGTAGTAACTTCACAGAGACCAGACCAACTTACTACAGGCGATATTTTGTCAAAACCACCCTTACTGTACATACAGTAGTCAAATAAACAAGTAAAAACACTACTGTACCTCACCAAAGATTATTATTCATATTTTGAAGGTTGTAATAACTTTATAGAGACCAGACCAACTTACTACAGGCGATATTTTGTCAAAACCATCCTTACTGTACATACAGTAGTCAAATAGACAAATAAAAACACTACTGTACCTCACCGAAGATTGTTATTCATATTTTGAAGGTTGTAGTAACTTTATAGAGACCAGACCAACCTACTACAGGCGATATTTTGTCAAAACCATCCTTACTGTACATACAGTAGTCAAATAAACAAGTAAAAACACTACTGTACCTCACCAAAGATTAATATTCATATTTTGAAGGTTGTAGTAACTTTATAGAGACCAGACCAACTTACTACTGGCGATATTTTGTCAAAACCATCCTTACTGTACATACAGTAGTAAAATAGACAAATAAAAACACTACTGTACCTCACCAAAAATTGTTATTCATATTTTGAAGGTTGTAGTAACTTCACAGAGACCAGACCAACTTACTACAGGCGATATTTTGTCAAAACCACCCTTATTGTACATACAGTAGTCAAATAGACAAATAAAAACACTACTGTACCTCACCAAAGATTGTTATTCATATTTTGAAGGTTGTAGTAACTTTATAGAGACCAGACCAAGTTACTAGAGGCGATATTTTGTCAAAACCACCCTTACTGTACATACAGTAGTCAAATAAACAAATAAAAACACCACTGTACCTCACCAAAGATTATTATTCATAATTTGAAGGTTGTAGTAACTTCACAGAGACCAGACCAACTTACTACAGGCAATATTTTGTCAAAACCACCCTTACTGTACATACAGTAGTCAAATAAACAAATAAAAACACTACTGTACCTCACCAAAGATTAATATTCATATTTTGAAGGTTGTAGTAACTTCATGGAGACCAGACCAAGTTACTACAGGCGATATTTTGTCAAAACCATCCTTACTGTACAGACAGTAGTCAAATAAACAAATAAAAACACTACTGTACCTCACCAAAGATTTTTATTTATAATTTGAAGGTTGTAGTAACTTTATAGAGACCAGACCAACTTACTACAGGCGATATTTTGTCAAAACCACCCTTACTGTACATACAGTAGTCAAGTAAATAAATAAAAACACTACTGTACCTCACCAAAGATTTTTATTCATAATTTGAAGGTTGTAGTAACTTCATGGAGACCAGACCAACTTACTACAGGCGATATTTTGTCAAAACCACCCTTACTGTACATACAGTAGTCAAGTAAATAAATAAAAACACTACTGTACCTCACCAAAGATTATTATTCATAATTTGAAGGTTGTAGTAACTTCATGGAGACCAGACCAACCTACTACAGGTGATATTTTGTCAAAACCACCCTTACTGTACATACAGTAGTAAAATAGACAAATAAAAACACTACTGTACCTCACCAAAGATTATTATTTATATTTTGAAGGTTGTAGTAACTTCACAGAGACCAGACCAACTTACTACAGGCGATATTTTGTCAAAACCACCCTTACTGTACATACAGTAGTCAAATAAACAAGTAAAAACACTACTGTACCTCACCAAAGATTAATATTCATATTTTGAAGGTTGTAGTAACTTCATGGAGACCAGACCAACTTACTACAGGCGATATTTTGTCAAAACCACCCTTACTGTACATACAGTAGTCAAATAGACAAATAAAAACACTACTGTACCTCACCAAAGATTATATTCATATTTTGAAGGTTGTAGTAACTTTATAGAGACCAGACCAACTTACTACAGGCGATATTTTGTCAAAACCACCCTTACTGTACATACAGTAGTCAACTAAATAAATTAAAACACTACTGTACCTCACCAAAGATTATTATTCATAATTTGAAGGTTGTAGTAACCTCATGGAGACCAGACCAACTTACTACAGGCCATATTTTGTCAAAACCATCCTTACTGTACAGACAGTAGTCAAATAGACAAATAAAAACACTACTGTACCTCACCAAAGATTTTTATTCATATTTTGAAGGTTGTAGTAACTTTATAGAGACCAGACCAACTTACTACTGGCGATATTTTGTCAAAACCATCCTTACTGTACATACAGTAGTCAAATAGACAAATAAAAACACTACTGTACCTCACCAAAGATTATTATTCATAATTTGAAGGTTGTAGTAACTTCACAGAGACCAGACCAACTTACTACAGGCGATATTTTGTCAAAACCACCCTTACTGTACATACAGTGGTCAAATAGACAAATAAAAACACTACTGTACCTCACCAAAGATTGTTATTCATATTTTGAAGGTTGTAGTAACTTCACAGAGACCAGACCAACTTACTACAGGCCATATTTTGTCAAAACCATCCTTACTGTACATACAGTAGTCAAAAAGACAAATAAAAACACTACTGTACCTCACCAAAGATTATTATTCATATTTTGAAGGTTGTAGTAACTTTATAGAGACCAGACCAACTTACTACAGGCGATATTTTGTCAAAACCACCCTTACTGTACATACAGAAGTCAATTAGACAAATAAAAACACTACTGTACCTTACCAAAGATTTTTATTCATATTTTGAAGGTTGTAGTAACTTTATAGAGACCAGACCAACTTACTACAGGCGATATTTTGTCAAAACCATCCTTACTGTACATACAGTAGTCAAATAGACAAATAAAAACACTACTGTACCTCACCAAAGATTTTTATTCATAATTTGAAGGTTGTAGTAACTTTATAGAGACCAGACCAACTTACTACAGGCGATATTGAGACCAGACCAACTTACTATAGGCCATATTTTGTCAAAACCACCCTTACTGTACATACAGTAGTCAACTAAATAAATTAAAACACTACTGTACCTCACCAAAGATTTTTATTCATATTTTGAAGGTTGTAGTAACTTTATGGAGACCAGACCAACTTACTACAGGCAATATTTTGTCAAAACCACACTTACAGTACATACAGTAGTCAAGTAAATAAATAAAAACACTACTGTACCTCACCAAAGATTTTTATTCATATTTTGAAGGTTGTAGTAACTTCATGGAGACCAGACCGACTTACTACAGGCGATATTTTGTCAAAACCATCCTTACTGTACATACAGTAGTCAAATAGACAAATAAAAACACTACTGTACCTAACCAAAGATTGTTATTCATATTTTGAAGGTTGTAGTAACTTTATAGAGACCAGACCAACTTACTACAGGCGATATTTTGTCAAAACCACCCTTACTGTACATACAGTAGTAAAATAGACAAATAAAAACACTACTGTACCTCACCAAAGATTTTTATTCATATTTTGAAGGTTGTAGTAAGTTTATGGAGACCAGCCCAACTTACTACAGGCGATATTTGTCAAAACCACCCTTACTGTACATACAGTAGTCAACTAAATAAATTAAAACACTACTGTACCTCACCAAAGATTATTATTCATAATTTGAAGGTTGTAGTAACTTCTTGGAGACCAGACCAACTTACTACAGGCGATATTTTGTCAAAACCACCCTTACTGTACATACAGTAGTCAAATAGACAAATAAAAACACTACTGTACCTTACCAAAGATTTTTATTCATATTTTGAAGGTTGTAGTAACTTTATAGAGACCAGACCAACTTACTACAGGCGATATTTTGTCAAAACCACCCTTACTGTACATACAGTAGTCAACTAAATAAATAAAAACACTACTGTACCTCACCAAAGATTGTTATTCATAATTTGAAGGTTGTAGTAACTTTATAGAGACCAGACCAACTTACTACAGGCGATATTTTGTCAAAACCATCCTTACTGTACAGACTGTAGTCAAATAGACAAATAAAAACACTACTGTACCTCACCAAAGATTATTATTCATATTTTGAAGGTTGTAGTAACTTCACAGAGACCAGACCAACTTACTACAGGTGATATTTTGTCAAAACCACCCTTACTGTACATACAGTAGTAAAATAGACAAATAAAAACACTACTGTACTTCACCAAAGATTATTATTCATAATTTGAAGGTTGTAGTAACTTCATGGAGTCCAGACCAACTTACTACAGGCGATATTTTGTCAAAACCACCCTTACTGTACATACAGTAGTCAAATAGACAAATAAAAACACTACTGTACCTCACCAAAGATTTTTATTCATGATTTGAAGGTTGTAGTAACTTCACAGAGACCAGACCAACTTACTATAGGCCATATTTTGTCAAAACCACCCTTACTGTACATACAGTAGTCAACTAAATAAATTAAAACACTACTGTACCTCACCAAAGATTGTTATTCATATTTTGAAGGTTGTAGTAACTTTATAGAGACCAGACCAACTTACTACAGGTGATATTTTGTCAAAACCACCCTTACTGTACATACAGTAGTCAAATAGACAAATAAAAACACTACTGTACCTCACCAAAGATTTTTATTCATAATTTGAAGGTTGTAGTAACTTCATGGAGACCAGACCGACTTACTACAGGCGATATTTTGTCAAAACCATCCTTACTGTACATACAGTAGTCAAATAGACAAATAAAAACACTACTGTACCTAACCAAAGATTGTTATTCATATTTGAAGGTTGTAGTAACTTATAGAGACCAGACCAACTTACTACAGGCGATATTTTGTCAAAACCACCCTTACTGTACATACAGTAGTCAACTAAATAATTAAAACACTACTCTACCTCACCAAAGATTTTATTCATAATTTGAAGGTTGTAGTAACTTCATGGAGACCAGACCAACTTAATACAGGCGATATTTTGTCAAAACCACCCTTACTGTACATACAGTAGTAAAATAGACAAATAAAAACACTACTGTACCTCACCAAAGATTTTTATTCATATTTTGAAGGTTGTAGTAAGTTTATGGAGACCAGACCAACTTACTACAGGCGATATTTTGTCAAAACCATCCTTACTGTACATACAGTAGTAAAATAGACAAATAAAAACACTACTGTACTTCACCAAAGATTATTATTCATAATTTGAAGGTTGTAGTAACTTCATGGAGTCCAGACCAACTTACTACAGGCGATATTTTGTCAAAACCATCCTTACTGTACAGACTGTAGTCAAATAGACAAATAAAAACACTACTGTACCTCACCAAAGATTGTTATTCATATTTTGAAGATTGTAGTAACTTCACAGAGACCAGACCAACTTACTACAGGCGATATTTTGTCAAAACCACCCTTACTGTACATACAGTAGTCAAATAGACAAATAAAACACTACTGTACCTCACCAAAGATTATTATTCATAATTTGAAGGTTGTAGTAACTTTATAGAGACCAGACCAACTTACTACAGGCGATATTTTGTCAAAACCACCCTTACTGTACATACAGTAGTAAAATAGACAAATAAAAACACTACTGTACCTCACCAAAGATTGTTATTCATATTTTGAAGGTTGTAGTAACTTCACAGAGACCAGACCAACTTACTACAGGCGATATTTTGTCAAAACCACCCTTACTGTACATACAGTAGTCAAATAGACAAATAAAAACACTACTGTACCTCACCAAAGATTATTATTCATAATTTGAAGGTTGTAGTAACTTATAGAGACCAGACCAACTTACTACAGGCGATATTTTGTCAAAACCACCCTTACTGTACATACAGTAGTCAAATAGACAGATAAAAACACTACTGTACTTCACCAAAGGGTTTTATTCATATTTTGAAGGTTGTAGTAACTTTTGGAGACCAGACCAACTTACTACAAGCGATATTTTGTCAAAACCACCCTTACTGTACATACAGTAGTCAAATAGACAAATAAAACACTACTGTATTTCACCAAAGATTATTATTCATAATTTGAAGGTTGTAGTAACTTCTTGGAGACCAGACCAACTTACTACAGGCGATATTTTGTCAAAACCATCCTTACTGTACATACAGTAGTCAAATAGACAAATAAAAACACTACTGTACCTCACCAAAGATTATTATTCATAATTTGAAGGTTGTAGTAACTTCACAGAGACCAAACCAACTTACTACAGGCGATATTTTGTCAAAACCACCCTTACTGTACATACAGTAGTCAAATAGACAAATAAAAACACTACTGTACCTCACCAAAGATTGTTATTCATATTTTGAAGGTTGTAGTAATTTTATAGAGACCAGACCAACTTACTACAGGCGATATTTTGTCAAAACCACCCTTACTGTACATACAGTAGTCAAATAGACAAATAAAAACACTACTGTATTTCACCAAAGATTATTATTCATAATTTGAAGGTTGTAGTAACTTCATGGAGACCAGACCAACTTACTACAGGCGATGTTTTGTCAAAACCACCCTTACTGTACATACAGTAGTTAAATAGACAAATAAAAACACTACTGTACCTCACCAAAGATTGTTATTTATAATTTAAAGGTTGTAGTAACTTTATAGAGACCAGACCAACTTACTACAGGCGATATTTTGTCAAAACCACCCTTACCGTACATACAGTAGTCAAATAGACAGATAAAAACACTACTGTACTTCACCAAAGGGTTTTATTCATATTTGAAGGTTGTAGTAACTTCTTGGAGACCAGACCAACTTACTACAGGCGATATTTTGTCAAAACCACCCTTACTGTACATACAGTAGTCAAATAGACAAATAAAAACACTACTGTATTTCACCAAAGATTATTATTCATAATTTGAAGGTTGTAGTAACTTCACAGAGACCAGACCAACTTACTACAGGCGATATTTTGTCAAAACCACCTTACTGCACATACAGTAGTCAAATAGACAAATAAAAAACACTACTGTACCTCACCAAAGATTATTATTCATAATTTGAAGGTTGTAGTAACTTCACAGAGACCAAACCAACTTACTGCAGGCGATATTTTGTCAAAACCACCCTTACTGTACATACAGTAGTCAATAGACAAATAAAATCACTACTGTACCTCACCAAAGATTTTTATTCATATTTTGAAGGTTGTAGTAACTTCACAGAGACCAGACCAACTTACTACAGGCAATATTTTGTCAAAACCATCCTTACTGTACATACAGTAGTCAAATAGACAAATAAAAACACTACTGTACCTCACCAAAGATTATTATTCATATTTTGAAGGTTGTAGTAACTTCATGGAGACCAGACCAACTTACTACAGGCGATATTTTGTCAAAACCATCCTTACTGTACATACAGTAGTCAAATAGACAAATTAAAACACTACTGTACCTCACCAAAGATTTTTATTCATATTTTGAAGGTTGTAGTAACTTCACAGAGACCAGACCAACTTACTACAGGCGATATTTTGTCAAAACCACCCTTACTGTACATACAGTAGTCAAATAGACAAATAAAAACACTACTGTACCTCACCAAAGATTATTATTCATATTTTGACGGTTGTAGTAACTTCTTGGAGACCAGACCAACTTACTACAGGCGATATTTTGTCAAAACCACCCTTACTGTACATACAGTAGTCAAATAGACAAATAAAAACACTACTGTACCTCACCAAAGATTGTTATTCATATTTTGAAGGTTGTAGTAACTTTATAGAGACCAGACCAACTTACTACAGGCGATATTTTGTCAAAACCACCCTTACTGTACATACAGTAGTCAAATAGACAGATAAAAACACTACTGTACTTCACCAAAGGGTTTTATTCATATTTTGAAGGTTGTAGTAACTTCTTGGAGACCAGACCAACTTACTACAGGCGATATTTTGTCAAAACCACCCTTACTGTACATACAGTAGTCAAATGGACAAATAAAAACACTACTGTACCTCACCAAAGATTATTATTCATAATTTTAAGGTTGTAGTAACTTCATGGAGACCAGACCAACTTACTACAGGCGATATTTTGTCAAAACCACCCTTACTGTACATACAGTAGTCAAATACACAGATAAAAACACTACTGTATTTCACCAAAGATTATTATTTATATTTGAAGGTTGTAGTAACTTCACAGAGACCAGACCAACTTACTACAGGCGATATTTTGTCAAAACCATCCTTACTGTACAGACTGTAGTCAAATAGACAAATAAAAACACTACTGTACCTCACCAAAGATTATTATTCATATTTTGAAGGTTGTAGTAACTTCATGGAGACCAGACCAACTTACTACAGGCGATATTTTGTCAAAACCATCCTTACTGTACATACAGTAGTCAAATAGACAAATAAAAACACTACTGTACCTCACCAAAGATTATTATTCATAATTTGAAGGTTGTAGTAACTTCATGGAGACCAATCCAACTTACTACAGGCGATATTTTGTCAAAACCACCCTTACTGTACATACAGTAGTCAAATGGACAAATAAAAACACTACTGTACCTCACCAAAGATTATTATTCATAATTTTGAAGGTTGTAGTAACTTTATGGAGACCAGACCAACTTACTACAGGCGATATTTGTCAAAACCACCCTTACTGTACATACAGTAGTCAAATACACAGATAAAAACACTACTGTATTTCACCAAAGATTATTATTTATATTTTGAAGGTTGTAGTAACTTCACAGAGACCAGACCAACTTACTACAGGCGATATTTTGTCAAAACCACCCTTACTGTACATACAGTAGTCAAATGGACAAATAAAAACACTACTGTACCTCACCAAAGATTATTATTCATAATTTGAAGGTTGTAGTAACTTCATGGAGACCAATCCAACTTACTACAGGCGATATTTTGTCAAAACCACCCTTACTGTACATACAGTAGTCAAATGGACAAATAAAAACACTACTGTACCTCACCAAAGATTATTATTCATAATTTTAAGGTTGTAGTAACTTCATGGAGACCAGACCAACTTACTACAGGCGATATTTTGTCAAAACCACCCTTACTGTACATACAGTAGTCAAATACACAGATAAAAACACTACTGTATTTCACCAAAGATTATTATTTATATTTTGAAGGTTGTAGTAACTTCACAGAGACCAGACCAACTTACTACAGGCGATATTTGTCAAAACCATCCTTACTGTACAGACTGTAGTCAAATAGACAAATAAAAACACTACTGTACCTCACCAAAGATTATTATTCATATTTTGAAGGTTGTAGTAACTTCACAGAGACCAGACCAACTTACTACAGGCAATATTTTGTCAAAACCACCCTTACTGTACATACAGTAGTCAAATACACAGATAAAAACACTACTGTACCTCACCAAAGATTATTCTTCATATTTTGAAGGTTGTAGTAACTTCACAGAGACCAGACCAACTTACTACAGGCAATATTTTGTCAAAACCACCCTTACTGTACAGACTGTAGTCAAATAGACAAATAAAAACACTACTGTACCTCACCAAAGATTGTTATTCATATTTTGAAGGTTGTAGTAACTTCACAGAGACCACACCAACTTACTACAGGCAATATTTTGTCAAAACCACCCTTACTGTACATACAGTAGTCAAATGGACAAATAAAAACACTACTGTACCTCACCAAAGATTATTATTCATAATTTGAAGGTTGTAGTAACTTCATGGAGACCAATCCAACTTACTACAGGCGATATTTTGTCAAAACCACCCTTACTGTACATACAGTAGTCAAATACACAGATAAAAACACTACTGTATTTCACCAAAGATTATTATTTATATTTTGAAGGTTGTAGTAACTTCACAGAGACCAGACCAACTTACTACAGGCAATATTTTGTCAAAACCACCCTTACTGTACAGACTGTAGTCAAATAGACAAATAAAAACACTACTGTACCTCACCAAAGATTTTTATTCATATTTTGAAGGTTGTAGTAACTTCACAGAGACCAGACCAACTTACTACAGGCGATATTTTGTCAAAACCACCCTTACTGTACATACAGTAGTCAAATAAACAAGTAAAAACACTACTGTACCTCACCAAAGATTAATATTCATATTTTGAAGGTTGTAGTAACTTCATGGAGACCAGACCAACTTACTACAGGCGATATTTTGTCAAAACCACCCTTACTGTACATACAGTAGTCAAATAGACAAATAAAAACACTACTGTACCTCACCAAAGATTAATATTCATATTTTGAAGGTTGTAGTAACTTTATAGAGACCAGACCAACTTACTACAGGCGATATTTTGTCAAAACCACCCTTACTGTACATACAGTAGTCAACTAAATAAATTAAAACACTACTGTACCTCACCAAAGATTATTATTCATAATTTGAAGGTTGTAGTAACCTCATGGAGACCAGACCAACTTACTACAGGCCATATTTTGTCAAAACCATCCTTACTGTACAGACAGTAGTCAAATAGACAAATAAAAACACTACTGTACCTCACCAAAGATTTTTATTCATATTTTGAAGGTTGTAGTAACTTTATAGAGACCAGACCAACTTACTACTGGCGATATTTTGTCAAAACCATCCTTACTGTACATACAGTAGTCAAATAGACAAATAAAAACACTACTGTACCTCACCAAAGATTATTATTCATAATTTGAAGGTTGTAGTAACTTCACAGAGACCAGACCAACTTACTACAGGCGATATTTTGTCAAAACCACCCTTACTGTACATACAGTGGTCAAATAGACAAATAAAAACACTACTGTACCTCACCAAAGATTGTTATTCATATTTTGAAGGTTGTAGTAACTTCACAGAGACCAGACCAACTTACTACAGGCCATATTTTGTCAAAACCATCCTTACTGTACATACAGTAGTCAAAAAGACAAATAAAAACACTACTGTACCTCACCAAAGATTATTATTCATATTTTGAAGGTTGTAGTAACTTTATAGAGACCAGACCAACTTACTACAGGCGATATTTTGTCAAAACCACCCTTACTGTACATACAGAAGTCAATTAGACAAATAAAAACACTACTGTACCTTACCAAAGATTTTTATTCATATTTTGAAGGTTGTAGTAACTTTATAGAGACCAGACCAACTTACTACAGGCGATATTTTGTCAAAACCATCCTTACTGTACATACAGTAGTCAAATAGACAAATAAAAACACTACTGTACCTCACCAAAGATTTTTATTCATAATTTGAAGGTTGTAGTAACTTATAGAGACCAGACCAACTTACTACAGGCGATATTGAGACCAGACCAACTTACTATAGGCCATATTTTGTCAAAACCACCCTTACTGTACATACAGTAGTCAACTAAATAAATTAAAACACTACTGTACCTCACCAAAGATTTTTATTCATATTTTGAAGGTTGTAGTAACTTTATGGAGACCAGACCAACTTACTACAGGCAATATTTTGTCAAAACCACACTTACAGTACATACAGTAGTCAAGTAAATAAATAAAAACACTACTGTACCTCACCAAAGATTTTTATTCATATTTTGAAGGTTGTAGTAACTTCATGGAGACCAGACCGACTTACTACAGGCGATATTTTGTCAAAACCATCCTTACTGTACATACAGTAGTCAAATAGACAAATAAAAACACTACTGTACCTAACCAAAGATTGTTATTCATATTTGAAGGTTGTAGTAACTTTATAGAGACCAGACCAACTTACTACAGGCGATATTTTGTCAAAACCACCCTTACTGTACATACAGTAGTAAAATAGACAAATAAAAACACTACTGTACCTCACCAAAGATTTTTATTCATATTTTGAAGGTTGTAGTAAGTTTATGGAGACCAGCCCAACTTACTACAGGCGATATTTTGTCAAAACCACCCTTACTGTACATACAGTAGTCAACTAAATAAATTAAAACACTACTGTACCTCACCAAAGATTATTATTCATAATTTGAAGGTTGTAGTAACTTCTTGGAGACCAGACCAACTTACTACAGGCGATATTTTGTCAAAACCACCCTTACTGTACATACAGTAGTCAAATAGACAAATAAAAACACTACTGTACCTTACCAAAGATTTTTATTCATATTTGAAGGTTGTAGTAACTTTATAGAGACCAGACCAACTTACTACAGGCGATATTTTGTCAAAACCACCCTTACTGTACATACAGTAGTCAACTAAATAAATAAAAACACTACTGTACCTCACCAAAGATTGTTATTCATAATTTGAAGGTTGTAGTAACTTTATAGAGACCAGACCAACTTACTACAGGCGATATTTTGTCAAAACCATCCTTACTGTACAGACTGTAGTCAAATAGACAAATAAAAACACTACTGTACCTCACCAAAGATTATTATTCATATTTTGAAGGTTGTAGTAACTTCACAGAGACCAGACCAACTTACTGCAGGTGATATTTTGTCAAAACCACCCTTACTGTACATACAGTAGTAAAATAGACAAATAAAAACACTACTGTACTTCACCAAAGATTATTATTCATAATTTGAAGGTTGTAGTAACTTCATGGAGTCCAGACCAACTTACTACAGGCGATATTTTGTCAAAACCACCCTTACTGTACATACAGTAGTCAAATAGACAAATAAAAACACTACTGTACCTCACCAAAGATTTTTATTCATGATTTGAAGGTTGTAGTAACTTCACAGAGACCAGACCAACTTACTATAGGCCATATTTTGTCAAAACCACCCTTACTGTACATACAGTAGTCAACTAAATAAATTAAAACACTACTGTACCTCACCAAAGATTGTTATTCATATTTTGAAGGTTGTAGTAACTTTATAGAGACCAGACCAACTTACTACAGGTGATATTTTGTCAAAACCACCCTTACTGTACATACAGTAGTCAAATAGACAAATAAAACACTACTGTACCTCACCAAAGATTTTTATTCATAATTTGAAGGTTGTAGTAACTTCATGGAGACCAGACCGACTTACTACAGGCGATATTTTGTCAAAACCATCCTTACTGTACATACAGTAGTCAAATAGACAAATAAAAACACTACTGTACCTAACCAAAGATTGTTATTCATATTTTGAAGGTTGTAGTAACTTTATAGAGACCAGACCAACTTACTACAGGCGATATTTTGTCAAAACCACCCTTACTGTACATACAGTAGTCAACTAAATAAATTAAAACACTACTCTACCTCACCAAAGATTTTTATTCATAATTTGAAGGTTGTAGTAACTTCATGGAGACCAGACCAACTTAATACAGGCGATATTTTGTCAAAACCACCCTTACTGTACATACAGTAGTAAAATAGACAAATAAAAACACTACTGTACCTCACCAAAGATTTTTATTCATATTTTGAAGGTTGTAGTAAGTTTATGGAGACCAGACCAACTTACTACAGGCGATATTTTGTCAAAACCATCCTTACTGTACATACAGTAGTAAAATAGACAAATAAAAACACTACTGTACTTCACCAAAGATTATTATTCATAATTTGAAGGTTGTAGTAACTTCATGGAGTCCAGACCAACTTACTACAGGCGATATTTTGTCAAAACCATCCTTACTGTACAGACTGTAGTCAAATAGACAAATAAAAACACTACTGTACCTCACCAAAGATTGTTATTCATATTTTGAAGATTGTAGTAACTTCACAGAGACCAGACCAACTTACTACAGGCGATATTTTGTCAAAACCACCCTTACTGTACATACAGTAGTCAAATAGACAAATAAAAACACTACTGTACCTCACCAAAGATTATTATTCATAATTTGAAGGTTGTAGTAACTTTATAGAGACCAGACCAACTTACTACAGGCGATATTTTGTCAAAACCACCCTTACTGTACATACAGTAGTAAAATAGACAAATAAAAACACTACTGTACCTCACCAAAGATTGTTATTCATATTTTGAAGGTTGTAGTAACTTCACAGAGACCAGACCAACTTACTACAGGCGATATTTTGTCAAAACCACCCTTACTGTACATACAGTAGTCAAATAGACAAATAAAAACACTACTGTACCTCACCAAAGATTATTATTCATATTTTGAAGGTTGTAGTAACTTTATAGAGACCAGACCAACTTACTACAGGCGATATTTTGTCAAAACCACCCTTACTGTACATACAGTAGTCAAATAGACAGATAAAAACACTACTGTACTTCACCAAAGGGTTTTATTCATATTTTGAAGGTTGTAGTAACTTTTTGGAGACCAGACCAACTTACTACAAGCGATATTTTGTCAAAACCACCCTTACTGTACATACAGTAGTCAAATAGACAAATAAAAACACTACTGTATTTCACCAAAGATTATTATTCATAATTTGAAGGTTGTAGTAACTTCTTGGAGACCAGACCAACTTACTACAGGCGATATTTTGTCAAAACCATCCTTACTGTACATACAGTAGTCAAATAGACAAATAAAAACACTACTGTACCTCACCAAAGATTATTATTCATAATTTGAAGGTTGTAGTAACTTCACAGAGACCAAACCAACTTACTACAGGCGATATTTTGTCAAAACCACCCTTACTGTACATACAGTAGTCAAATAGACAAATAAAAACACTACTGTACCTCACCAAAGATTGTTATTCATATTTTGAAGGTTGTAGTAATTTTATAGAGACCAGACCAACTTACTACAGGCGATATTTTGTCAAAACCACCCTTACTGTACATACAGTAGTCAAATAGACAAATAAAAACACTACTGTATTTCACCAAAGATTATTATTCATAATTTGAAGGTTGTAGTAACTTCATGGAGACCAGACCAACTTACTACAGGCGATGTTTTGTCAAAACCACCCTTACTGTACATACAGTAGTTAAATAGACAAATAAAAACACTACTGTACCTCACCAAAGATTGTTATTCATATTTTGAAGGTTGTAGTAACTTTATAGAGACCAGACCAACTTACTACAGGCGATATTTTGTCAAAACCACCCTTACTGTACATACAGTAGTCAAATAGACAGATAAAAACACTACTGTACTTCACCAAAGGGTTTTATTCATATTTTGAAGGTTGTAGTAACTTCTTGGAGACCAGACCAACTTACTACAGGCGATATTTTGTCAAAACCACCCTTACTGTACATACGGTAGTCAAATAGACAAATAAAAACACTACTGTATTTCACCAAAGATTATTATTCATAATTTGAAGGTTGTAGTAACTTCACAGAGACCAGACCAACTTACTACAGGCGATATTTTGTCAAAACCACCCTTACTGCACATACAGTAGTCAAATAGACAAATAAAAACACTACTGTACCTCACCAAAGATTATTATTCATAATTTGAAGGTTGTAGTAACTTCACAGAGACCAAACCAACTTACTGCAGGCGATATTTTGTCAAAACCACCCTTACTGTACATACAGTAGTCAAATAGACAAATAAAATCACTACTGTACCTCACCAAAGATTTTTATTCATATTTTGAAGGTTGTAGTAACTTCACAGAGACCAGACCAACTTACTACAGGCAATATTTTGTCAAAACCATCCTTACTGTACATACAGTAGTCAAATAGACAAATAAAAACACTACTGTACCTCACCAAAGATTATTATTCATATTTTGAAGGTTGTAGTAACTTCATGGAGACCAGACCAACTTACTACAGGCGATATTTTGTCAAAACCATCCTTACTGTACATACAGTAGTCAAATAGACAAATTAAAACACTACTGTACCTCACCAAAGATTTTTATTCATATTTTGAAGGTTGTAGTAACTTCACAGAGACCAGACCAACTTACTACAGGCGATATTTTGTCAAAACCACCCTTACTGTACATACAGTAGTCAAATAGACAAATAAAAACACTGCTGTACCTCACCAAAGATTATTATTCATATTTTGACGGTTGTAGTAACTTCTTGGAGACCAGACCAACTTACTACAGGCGATATTTTGTCAAAACCACCCTTACTGTACATACAGTAGTCAAATAGACAAATAAAAACACTACTGTACCTCACCAAAGATTGTTATTCATATTTTGAAGGTTGTAGTAACTTTATAGAGACCAGACCAACTTACTACAGGCGATATTTTGTCAAAACCACCCTTACTGTACATACAGTAGTCAAATAGACAGATAAAAACACTACTGTACTTCACCAAAGGGTTTTATTCATATTTTGAAGGTTGTAGTAACTTCTTGGAGACCAGACCAACTTACTACAGGCGATATTTTGTCAAAACCACCCTTACTGTACATACAGTAGTCAAATAGACAAATAAAAACACTACTGTACCTCACCAAAGATTATTATTCATAATTTTAAGGTTGTAGTAACTTCATGGAGACCAGACCAACTTACTACAGGCGATATTTTGTCAAAACCACCCTTACTGTACATACAGTAGTCAAATACACAGATAAAAACACTACTGTACCTTCACCAAAGATTATTATTTATATTTGAAGGTTGTAGTAACTTCACAGGAGACCAGACCAACTTACTACAGGCGATATTTTGTCAAAACCATCCTTACTGTACATACAGTAGTCAAATAGACAAATAAAAACACTACTGTACCTCACCAAAGATTATTATTCATAATTTGAAGGTTGTAGTAACTTCACGGAGACCAGACCAACTTACTACAGGCGATATTTTGTCAAAACCACCCTTACTGTACATACAGTAGTCAAATAGACAAATAAAAACACTACTGTATTTCACCAAAGATTATTATTTATATTTTGAAGGTTGTAGTAACTTCACAGAGACCAGACCAACTTACTACAGGCGATATTTTGTCAAAACCACCCTTACTGTACATACAGTAGTCAAATAGACAAATAAAAACACTACTGTACCTCACCAAAGATTATTATTCATAATTTGAAGGTTGTAGTAACTTCATGGAGACCAATCCAACTTACTACAGGCGATATTTTGTCAAAACCACCCTTACTGTACATACAGTAGTCAAATGGACAAATAAAAACACTACTGTACCTCACCAAAGATTATTATTCATAATTTTAAGGTTGTAGTAACTTCATGGAGACCAGACCAACTTACTACAGGCGATATTTTGTCAAAACCACCCTTACTGTACATACAGTAGTCAAATACACAGATAAAAACACTACTGTATTTCACCAAAGATTATTATTTATATTTTGAAGGTTGTAGTAACTTCACAGAGACCAGACCAACTTACTACAGGCGATATTTTGTCAAAACCATCCTTACTGTACAGACTGTAGTCAAATAGACAAATAAAAACACTACTGTACCTCACCAAAGATTATTCTTCATATTTTGAAGGTTGTAGTAACTTCACAGAGACCAGACCAACTTACTACAGGCAATATTTTGTCAAAACCACCCTTACTGTACATACAGTAGTCAAATACACAGATAAAAACACTACTGTACCTCACCAAAGATTATTCTTCATATTTTGAAGGTTGTAGTAACTTCACAGAGACCAGACCAACTTACTACAGGCAATATTTTGTCAAAACCACCCTTACTGTACAGACTGTAGTCAAATAGACAAATAAAAACACTACTGTACCTCACCAAAGATTGTTATTCATATTTTGAAGGTTGTAGTAACTTCACAGAGACCACACCAACTTACTACAGGCAATATTTTGTCAAAACCACCCTTACTGTACATACAGTAGTCAAATGGACAAATAAAAACACTACTGTACCTCACCAAAGATTATTATTCATAATTTGAAGGTTGTAGTAACTTCATGGAGACCAATCCAACTTACTACAGGCGATATTTTGTCAAAACCACCCTTACTGTACATACAGTAGTCAAATACACAGATAAAAACACTACTGTATTTCACCAAAGATTATTATTTATATTTTGAAGGTTGTAGTAACTTCACAGAGACCAGACCAACTTACTACAGGCGATATTTTGTCAAAACCATCCTTACTGTACATACAGTAGTCAAATAGACAAATAAAAACACTACTGTACCTCACCAAAGACTTTTATTCTTATTTTGAAGGTTGTAGTAACTTCACAGAGACCAGACCAACTTACTACAGGTGATTTTTTGTCAAAACCACCCTTACTGTACATACAGTAGCAGTGCTGCCAACTCTCATGCATTCGGCGTGAGAGTCACGCAATTGACAGTATTCTCACGCTCTCGCGCCACACATCCATTTTCTCACGCAGGAAAATCATCCCGTGAATATTTTTCCCGTTGTAATAAAGACGGTGTTAAAGATATTTATTGCTTTATAATGATGTTATTCTCTCTATGTGCAACCGATCCAACGCTGGTGAAAGCAATGTAATAGAAAAAGAAACTGACGCATGCGCGCAGAAAACATACCCGCGAGCCTCTCGCACCGCCCCTGCTTGATGCGCTGCTCGCGTTGCCGCTCCCGGTATGAATCCCGGATGTGAACATGTATGCCGAAAAAAATAGGCGCTGCTCACGCTTTGTGCAACAGGTGTTGTGACGAGAAACGCACCCCTATTTAGGCTAAGTGCAAATAGCGCACCTCGTTGGAATAAGCTAGTTGAGTGATTCCCGTTCATCACTTTGATTGACAGAGACAACATAACTAAAGAGAGCAACAAATAGCTGTGACAGTGGCGTAGTTTGGCATGTGTTGATGCGATTGATCATGAATCCGGTTCAAATCCAGCATTTTTCTACATATCAGATTTTGCCTACTCTTCATCACGAGGAAGACAAGTAGGGATCATTAATCAGTTATGGAAGACTCAGATTCATAGAACTGGATTGGAGAGGTGTTATATACAGCGTTTTTATTTAATTGAGGTTTAAATACTGCATTTTAGTGACTTCGCTTCGCTTGTCAGATGGTCATCATAACCAGATGTTTACCAAAAACACTTCCTGAATATTTAGAATGAAATCTGAAAACAATGGTCTTATTATTGTTGATTATTATTTTAATAAAAATGTATTCCAACATTTCATTAGGGGGGGAGGGGGGGGGGGGCTGGGAATATGTTAGTTTTAAATAAACTCCTTTTTTAATTAGAGAAATAATAAAAACTGGGCCAGCACATTCAACTTTCATCAGTCAGAATTTGGGGTCACACGGACGCAACAGCAAAAGCCTTTAATAGGTTATTTTCATAGGCATTTTTACCATTTATTATGGCGTAGCAGTCAAAATTGGACCATGTATGGTACAAATTCTGGACCTTTGTCAATGAGGGTGGGTCTTTCGAACCACCCGACGCCCCCTGGCTATGGGCCTGAGTTGTGTGTGTGTGTGTGTGTGTGTGTGTGTGTGTGTGTGTGTGTGTGTGTGTGTGTGTGTGTGTGTGTGTGTGTGTGTGTGTGTGGGTTGTTGTGATGTTGCATATTTATTTCTGTCTATTTTGTGTCCCTGTAAATCTATTATTAATCAACAGTTTAAAAATGTAACTACTTGACAATTATAAATAATTATTAGGAGCAAATTACAATTTTGTATTAAAACAATTATTTGAATGTAAACATATTTTATTTGGAGCCAAAAGTCACTGGTTAATCGGGCCACTTTGTTGAGCAGGAGAGCTGAGTTTGTTCAAACTAAACATGAACTTACCACAGTAAAAGCCCAAACTGGCTTTGTGGAACATGCCTCTGCTTGTCAAACATTACTTTTGTAATTTTTGCACAAAGAAGATATAAATTAACAGCTTTATATGTTGTTTGTTTTCATGTAAAGTCACCATTATATTCTGATGAGTGTTTGCTTTAAACTCTTGAGCTTTAACTTTTCAATCAACTGTTCAATAAATATCAATTCTAGACCTTTTAGAAGAGAAATAAGTCTGATACTCTGTTGCCCTCTGGTGGTCACATGCAGGTAGTTCACTAACCAAATTTTCATTGCTTAATTACAGACCAAGTGATGCATTCATATAAAGTTACAGTGATGTTCGTACATCTACGTTTATTAGTCCATTATCAGACCCAGACAGAATCTGCTTGCTATTTCTGTGCAGAATTTTGTACAAGACTCTGCTAATTTATGGGAGATGATTGTGAGTAGGAACTGAAAACCTAACATAAAATAATTAAATAGCTTAAGGTTTACAATCAAAATCCAATTAGAACCACTTGTTTGTTAAACAGCTACAGTTAGTCTCGTATAACAGGGGTTCTCAAACTTTTCAGCCCGTGACCCCCAAAATTTGCAACCCGCAATATTTTCTGAAGTGGTTATGAATATATAAACCTTGCGCACACATGCCAATAGGCCCAAGTCTATTCATAGTGTAATTTTGGAGAACGCCACTTGGAGACTATTCTCCATGTTCAGTTGTGGCCTGTATATATTTTTGATGTACATGAGTGCCGTAAAGGTGTCAGAAAGTTTAACCTGGTGCCATAAAAACAATGTGCTGCATCTGATGCTATTGCTGTGTCTTTAATATAACGTAATCACCCCAGGGGTCGCAAAAAAAAAATTAAAAGGCTGATGACTTTATGTATATATTTTTTAATGTTTATTGTTAACAATGCTACTATTAACTAATAGTTTGTTCTTCAGCATGTTATGGATAAATTATAGTCATTCTAATAGTTTAATAAAATTAATTTAATTTTTGGAAATCACCAAGCGACCCCCTCCTTATTGTCATTGAACCCCCGGCGGGTCACGACCCCCACTTTGGGAACCACTGTCATATAATACATCCATGGAAGGACAGAAAATACTTTAAACATTGAATTGTAGCCTACATAAATATTTGCATGACTAGGCCCACACGGAATCTGCGCGCGCAGAAATCCGCAGATTTTTTGCCCATCATTGAGCCTGTGTAGTTACTTGTGTAAATTTATATTTATTTAGTTATTATATTAATTTCACTAATATAATTGTAATATAATATTAAAATGTTCAACAGTAAAATGATTTACTTACAATACAGTTTGTAAAGTAATATGTTCTGTCTTTTAGCAGATACGTTATATGAGAGACTTGCTTTGTTTACCAAATAAGTGGATCTAATTTGATTTGCACTGTAAACATTAAAATCAAAGTTAAAAGCTATTATTTTTTATTTCATATATTACGTTTTTAGTTATGATACTCCTAAAATCATTCTGCATAAATCCGCAGATTGTTTTACAAAATTCTCCGCTGAAATAGCATAAAATGTCCGCAGATTCTGTCTGGCCCTACATATGACTCAATAATACTGCTGAAATTAATATAAAAACCGCACAAATACATATTCACACACATTTACATAAGTAAATAAATAAATGATGGATTTGAAACGTTAGAAAAATTGTTTATTCGCAAATATGAAAATCCTAAAAAATCCCTCAACATCACCAAAGTATTAATATTATCTGTGTGCGGTTTCAGGACTCATACAAATCATAATAGAGTTCATGTGATTTTAAATGAAGAGTGACTATTTTCAGCTTTTTTTCTTCAAGATTACATAATTTACTTTCATAAATCACATTAAAAAGTACTGTTGTGCTGTACAAGGAAGAAAAGGGCTGTGTGTGTTTGACAGACAGAAAGACAAATAGAGATTAAGCATCTTTAATGGGGTTTTGGTCTCATGATGATATTGTGAATCTCACACAGCATCTATTGTTTTCTCTGATGTCATTACAGTGCGAGGAGGGAAGAGCTCGACAGACTTTCTGCAGTCACAGACAGAAATAAACACTCTTCTGCTGCTCGGTAAGCATTCTGGAAACTTTTCTCCTTTTATTTATATATCGCTTGACAAATTTATACAAATTCCACTTCAGTGATTCAGGATTTGAATATACTTGTTAATAAACAAGGACATGTTACAATGATGCATTCTAATAGACAAAGTGAGGGATCAAACTCAGAGTATTTATATTTCCTCAAAAAAAAAAAAAAAAAAAAAAATATATATATATATATATATATATATATATATATATATATATATATATATATATAAATATACACACACAGTTGAAGTCAGAATTATTAGCCCCCTTTGAATTTTTTTTTCTTTTTTAAATATTTCCTAAATGATGTTTAACAGAGCAAGGAAATTTTCACAGTATGTCTGATAATATTTTTTCTTCTGGAGAAAGTCTTATTTGTTTTATTTTGGCTAGAATAAAAGCAGTTTTAATTTTTTTAAAACTATTTTAGGGACAAAGGTATTAGCCCCTTTAAGCTAATTTTTTTTTTTTCGATAGTCTACAGAACAAACCATCGTTATGCAATAACTTGCCTAATTACCCTAACCTGCCTAGTTAACCTAATTAACATAGTTAAGCCTTTAAATGTCACTTTAAGCTGTATAGAAGTGTCTTGAAAAATATCTAGGGAAATATTATTTACTGTCATCATGACAAAGATAAAATAAATCAGTTATTAAAAATGAGTTATTAAAACTATTATGTTTAGAAATGTGTTGAAGAAATCTTCTCTCCGTTAAACAGAAATTGGGGAAAAAAATAAACAGGAGGCCGAATAATTCAGGGGGGCTAATAATTCTGACTTCAACTGTATATAATTTTTATATTGTGGCATTTACAGCATAAAAATATTTGCTTTGATGCATGAAGTGTGATTGTATACTAATAGTGCTTGCTCTAATAGTGATTGCTACTTAATTTTATTATTAAGTATTAGTACTTAATAATAAAATACTTTAGAGATTTAAAGGAACATGTCTTGCAGATTATTTATTGTGTTTATTTACCCCAAAAAACGACATAATAAATCTATTTTATAAAAAAAAACACAATAATAAAATCATTTTAATCCTTATGTTTTAAACTTTAATGTTACTATTATTAATGCAGGACTACTGAAAATCTGCTTTATTGAATGTGCAATACTTTATTAATATTACAAATCTTTTCACCTTAAACTAATTTGTTTTGGGGGGTCATTTGTTTGGATATTAACATTGCAATGCAAAACAATAGTCATTATTGGTTTTTTTAATATTCTTTCTAAATAAAAATGTATGTATTTTAAGATTTGAAGTAAGTTATATAACTTCTGTTTTCTGCAGATCTGCGACAAGATGCTGGCACCGGTGGTTTTATTTTTCTGTCTGCTCTACTTGACACCTGCAACGACTGAAGGTATCATGCAGAATCAGTACTGCAGGAGTGTGTGCTTGTTTAAATCAATGTGTGCGATCTCACCAAACATGTTTTTGTTTGTTTAAAAGCCGTCTAACAGACATCTAAACAAAGATGGCTTGGCTAAAAAAAGGCTATATTTGGGCTGTCGGTAAAATGTATAAGAACTATAGGTGGGCATAGATTAATTTTTTTTATCTAGATTAAACTGGCTCATTTGAATTCTGCCGAAGGCATTCAGAATATGTGTGCTACCCAAATAATAAGTCTTTGAGAACGGGTTTCTCAAGCCAGGTGACGCATTAGACCAGGGGCTCATCTCCTGTTTCCAAAATGCATCACAAACTGCTTGAGAATCTGTTCTACTATGATAATTGGTGATGAAAATAAATGATGTTCAATAAGATGTACTTGTGTTTACTAACTGTTTATTCAGGTAAACATGAATGTTGAACTGTAGGCCTACATAAGCTCCAAACAGTGACTTCATACTTGCTTTTGATGTACGTACATACAGAAAATGCTGCTTCGCAAAGGCAAGTTCACAGAGCCCTGACGGTGTCAAACATTGAGTATGTTTACATGGGCAACAATACTTTAATACGATTTTAATATGATTAAAACAATACTCTGATTAAGAGTCTACCATGTAAACAGCGATTTTTGATTACTTAATGCACCTACAGTCATAACTGAACTAAACAGAAATGGAATTGAGACGTGGAGTATGCAGATATTAGTGGCAATACTGACAAACTATTCCCGTCATGTAGGACTTTTCGCCATATTTTCCAACAAGATCCACACAGGCGGCTGTTAGTAAAGGACTGCACAGACGCACACACACAAACACACACACACACACACATCGCAAAATGCGGAAGTTTTTTTTCTTCTCATTTGGCGTGCAATATTAAATTCCATAACACTCTCACCTGTCCTTACTCATTTATTTGCGTCTAATACCCCAGTTTGTCACGAAGGCATGAATTAAATATTCGTGAGTTAAAGTGAAACTGCTCAACTGCAGTTAGAGTCAGGCATCCTGCTGATTTGATTCAGAAGGGCACTTCTATCCCAGACGGCTCACCGGTCAGGTATACATCCGCGCTAAACTATCAAGGTGAAAGTCATCATAGCTTGCGTAGAAAAGACCCAGCTCTCACCCAACTTTGAGAATAGATTAACGGCAATATTTTTTTTTATCGCGCGATAAGAGTCTTAACACCGATAACGGCCCACCACTAAGAACAGTCCAAAACTAGACTAGTCATCAAATAGATAGACTAGATGTAGAATGTAAATTCAAATGTGTCGTCATTAAAGGTGCAATAGGATTGACAACTGGTGGTTGAATTAGGTATTGTGATCCAAATTCAAAATACTGAACTGGGTTTTTTCACCCGGCCCCTCCTCCTCTTACATCATGTACAAACAGGCCGTGGTCTTTAGCCTTCTTGTTAGAGCAACCGACTCCCATGTGGAGAATCGCCCAAGTTGCCAGTTCGATCCCAGCTCGGAGTGGGTTAGGTGGTGTAGGACCGGTGTGTTACATGAACATGCCTGAAGATTAAGCCTTGCACTGTTAGACGCTCAGCTAATGTTTGTGTTTGAATTGTTTGCAAAATGAAAAACATCTTGTGGGTTTTTAAGACTCTAATGTTGCGTTCACCCTAGAAGCGAGTGATTTACAGCTTTCCGGCAGCTAGCTCTCTGCAACTCTCACATGGTCGCCCTGAAAATAAGCAGGGCTGAGCCCGGTCAGTACCTGGATGGGCGACCACATGGGAAAGCTGTCGAAGGTGGGGTTAGTGAGACCAGCAGGGGCGCTCAACCTGCAGTCTGTCCTAACACCCCAGTATATTTATGGGGACTGCTTAGTAAGCGCCGTCTTTCGGATGAGACGTTAAATCGAGGTTCTGACTCTCTGTGGTCGTTTAAAATCTCAGGATGTCCTGCAAAAAAAGAGTAGGGGTTTAACCCCGGCATCCTGGCCAAATTCGCCCCCTAACCATCCCCATATCGTAATTGGTATTGGTCTTCTCTCCACCAATCAGCTGGTGTGTAGTGTGCGGTCTGGCGCAATATGGCTGCCGTCACGTCATCCAGGTGGATGCTGCACACTGGTGGTGGTTGAGGAGATTCCCCCAAAAAAATTTGTAAAGCCATTTTTGTGTCCAGAAACGCGCTATAAAAATGTAAGGAATTATTATTATTGTTATTTTTATTTATTTTTTATTATTATTATTACATGTTAAGTCTATGCAAAGATGCGATAGACATCCTGAGCTCAATCATTTTGCAGATGATGCTATTTGAACAAATGAATTGAGCATTTTGGGCATTATACACAGGTAATGCGTGATTCATGCAAATCGCTCAAGCTTAAAAATCTGATCTTTGGCAAAAACTTGTGCCACATTACCCAATCAGGAGCTTTCTCTAGTAGCAGCCTTCATCTGATCCCATAGAGTGAGTCTATGCCATTTTTCAGCCTTCCATATGACATAAAGCACAGCTGACCTCTCAACAAAATCCACGTCAGCCATTTTGCAATGAAACCTGAATTATTTCGTGTATCTTGTGAAGTGAATTTCATGCGCGAATAAAGCAAGTAACTGAGACAATTACTTTTATATAGTGCTTTTCTGGACACTCAAAGCGCTCCTCATCCGCCACCAGTGTGAAGCATCCACCTGGATGACACGGCAGCAGCTATATACACACTACACACCAGTTAATTGGTGGAGAGGAGACTAAGTGATGAAGCCAATTATGATATGGGGATGGTTAGGAACTACTCTTTTTCGAAGGAATGTTTGTTTAATCGGTTTAATGAGCAGTATAGTGTCCCCATCAATCCCAATAGTGGGGCATTTGGACCCACACAGACTGCAGGTTGAGCGCCCCCTGCTGGCCTCACTAACACCACTTCCGGCAGCAACCTAGCTTTCCCATGTGCTCTCCCATCCAGGTACTGACCGGGCGCAGCCCTGCTTAGCTTCAGTGGGCGACCATGTGAGAGTTGCAGAGAGCTAGCTGCCGGCTGCAAGACTGCAATGAAATACACTGTTTTCCACCAAGGCAACAGAAAACAGCAACAGATGTCGAAATATACAGTAATTGGGTAAACCAGCAGTGGGTGGAATTACACAGACCAAAACAACGACAGACATTCTGACATGGAATGCACATTTTCAAAGGAGAATAACATTGTTAATTAGATAAACAAGCATGTACACTTCACATGTTACTGATATATATATATATATAAGTGTCAAAAACTTACAGCACCTGTCGATTTGATGACTAGTCTAGTTTTGGACTATTGTTAGTTTGATATCTATTAGACTTCTTTTAAACACACACCCACACAAATGCTTGTTTGGTGTTTATCAGTTGTTTTGTCTTGCAGTGGGTCTTGCTGGTAAAGTGTTTCTGTTCCCGTACGAGACAGACTTCAGCTATGTTAAACTCACTCCTAAGAAGCCTCTGGGTCTTTCAGCATTTACTCTCTGCATGCGTGTGGCGACAGAGCTCCAGGGCGAGCGGCAGATCATCCTGTTCGCCTACCGAACACCCGACTTTGATGAACTGAACTTGTGGAGGGAGAAAGACGGCCGTGTGTCCTTCTACCTCAGTGGTGATGGAGCGTTTTTCAACCTGCCGCCTCTGTCCACCTTCCGGACGCACCTGTGCCTGTCCTGGAGCTCTCGCACCGGGCTTGCTGCCTTCTGGGTAGACGGACGCCGCAGTGCGTTTCAGCTTTATAAACCGGGCCACAGCATCCGCCCGCAGGGCACTGCTCTACTCGGACAGGACCCTGATAAACACCTGGGTGACTTCGAGACAGTGCAGAGTTTTGCCGGCGAACTCACAGACCTGAACATGTGGGATTACGTGCTCACCGGGAACCAGATTAAAGCGCTGTATTTGAACCAGGCGCAGCGCGTGCCGAAGGCAAACGTGTTTGACTGGAGCTCCATCGAGTATGAGATTAAGGGAAACGTGCTTGTCGTGCAAGACGATTAATAATATTCAGTATGATATTACACACAATTTTACAGTTATTTACTGCAAAACACGTTCTTTATGGTTCACTACAGTAATATGCACTGCATTGTGGGTCATTTTAAAACTTTTACAGTAACTTACTGCATATTAGGAATTTGCGGTATTCTACTGTAATGAAAATAATCGAAGTGGAGTTTATTTATAAACTAATTTCGAGAGGATCACGTGCTTATGATTGCTTGCAGCTGCCCCGCATTATCCAATTGATTATTCACCAATCAGACGAGTCCTATGCCACTATAAGAGCCCTAGGTTTCATACCACAGACATCTTCGTTTTGAAGAATCCCCCCCCACCGCACCCCCCTCAAACCCTTCTCCTCCTCCTTTTCTAGATGGGTGGCATGGTGGCCCAGTGGTTAGCACTGTTGCCTCATAGCAAGAACGTCTTTGGTTGTGGCCATTAACAAAACGAGCAGATGTTTCTGTGCAGAGTTTGCACGTTCTCCCCCTGCTTGCGTGAGTTTGCCTCGGGTCCCCCGGTTTCCTCCCACCGTCCAAAAACATGCAACTTAAGTTAATTGACTAATCCAAATTAGCACCATAGACAGGCTCTTAGTAGGTAGCTATCTCTTAAGAGCAATATCTATGTTCATTAGCTTCTACAGTAAGGGAGTTCTTGAGTTCTACCTGAGCTCAAACTCCCCTCTCGCCTTGCAACGTGAGGGAGCCCCGGGCTCGAGGATCTTATGAGATCAGGGCTCTCTCCCGGGACAGCATGCCAAACAAGCTTTATAATCAATCATCAGCTAAGTGTGAACTCTTGAAAAATAATAAGTACTGGGACTGTAGTTGAAGACAAAAATGAGTTAATGAAAAAAAATTAACAAGTTGTTTAAAATGTATTAAATTTAATAGTAAATACTAAAACTAAAGTTTTTGTACTGCTACAGGCCCGTAGCCAGGGTGGTTCGGGTGGTTCAAAAGCCCCACCCCTCACTGACTAAGGTCCAGAATTGGTGCCCTAAATATGAGCTCATTTATCTCATGTTTGACTTCTGTGCTATCATAAATTGTGAAACTAACCAATCAAAGAAGGCTTTAAGACCAAGAGGAATCTGATTATTAATATTATTATGTTTAAATATTGTGTGCAAATGATTAAAATGGCCAAATTCTGAATGAGGAAAGTTGAATGTACTGGCCAGTTTGTTATTTGTGTATAGGCTTCAGCTTATAATTTCTTTAAGTTTTAACAGATCCCTACAAAAAGAATAGGGTACATGCAGAGCTAGTGTTTCTTCCCATACTCATAAACTTCCGGTGAACGGTTAATGTGACTTTTTTCCATTTTATACGGGATTCCTTTTAAAGCATCGATGTTGTAATGTAATTAAAATATAATCAGTTAAATAGACTTCAGCATTCGTTAGTTGTTCAAGCGTAAAACGAGATGAAAAGCCGTTTCCACGCACGCAGCCGTCAGGCTCGGCAGGCTAGCGCAGAAGCTCCATTGAATATACTGGAGTAAAATAAATGTTCATATTTTAAAGACATGGCGGGGGGAAATGTAATTTAATGCAGTGCTTCTTGTACATTCTGAGACCAACGTTATATCGGATATCACTCAGCCAGTGGAGATCGCTGATTTTTAAAGAAAACAGACCTTAAATGCATTGATTTTGTAACTGTTCAGTTCACTGTTCAGCTTCTGTACAGTTCACTAGAAGCGCATGACCCAATGACTGTATAAAATAGGTGTGACCCTGGTTACTGACAAATTAAAAGTCCTTTCACATACTTCAGCATATACCCTATTTAATGATAGATGATAATAAAATTTTATTTAAAAAATAAGTATCTTTTCATATTTCTTTATTAAAAAAATTCGAATTTAAAATGCTAATCTCAACATTATTTATAAAAGTGTAATATAAAACTCAAGTTTACATGCACATTTCTAAACAAACACTTAAAATAGTACAATAGTATGGTAAGTAATTTGGCAAAATGATAGGAAATATTTTTGGTACATTAAAAGATGTTAGGATCACCATCCACCAAGCCAATCCAGCAAAAATTGTGCTTAATGTCACTAAAATGCAGTATTTAAACCTCATAATTAAATAGAAAATGGGGCAAATAGTGGCAAAAAGGTCAGGTTTTTCAGGAAAAGAAAGAACCACTCCTTTCAGCAAGCTGGCTACAGGGCTGTGCTAGTGTAAAATGTACATGTGTAGTAGAAGTACTGTAAAAATAGTTATACTGTAAAATTCAAATGTGGTAAAGGGCATTTTACTATTAAAAAGAAGATGCGGTAAGACTGTTTTACTGTAAAATGAAATTGCGGTAGGGCTCTGCTACTGTAAAACACAATTACTGGTAAGTTACTGTAAAGGGGCAGTTGCGGTAACTTGCTGGCAACAGTGCTGCCAGTAAGTTACAGCAAAAAATACAATAAAATGTCTAACAGTGTTGCACACAACAACAACGTGACCTATATGTTCATTTACGATTGTTCTTCCTTAGAATTCAAACAGTCTGTAAAACTGTCTGTTTAGTGAGCAGTTAAAAGCGATAAGTGTGGAAGAGTGCAAATATCCATTGGAGAACTTTTTCTGTAAGGTATACATGGGAATGGTGTTTATATTGTGATTATCAGGTATAAACAAAGATAATAACTAATTGATGGCTAATGTTTAAAAAAAAATAAACCACTTAAGATCATTAAATCATCACTGTAATGATATAAACATTGTGTTTTTTATGTTTTTTTTTACTGTAGTAATAATATAGTAGTACTTATAGAACTATAAGTATTATGTTGTATAGGGTATAGTATTTACAGCATTTTATTAATGAATATTAACTATAGTAAACTGACAACACTGTAATATGCTTCAGCTTTTACTACAGTAAACTGATGTACTGTGGTATTATACATAGAAATACTGAACTTAGTACAGTATTGTGTAATTTATTTATATTAATATAGCTGTTGCAGTACCACAACAGATTAATTCAAGTACTTTTGTATGGTTCAAAATCACTTTATTTACTATAGTATTTTTTCATGTGGGTTTAACTTGTTTTAGATAAGGTAATACGAGATTTAAGTTTAATGTAATGTAAGTTGAAATTATCTGTAATCTTCTGATTAAACATTTACAGTACGTTTTGCATTGTTCTTATCTGCTCAGATGACTGACATGTTCAAACTTACAAGTTTCCCACAAAAATATCTATTAAGGACTTATAAAATGTACATAGAACATATTGTCTGTATTTTAAAATGATAATGAAATAAACTATGTACTGTATGTGTATGTAATGCTGATGCAGTAGCTCCATCTGACCACAAGGGCGCAGCATAATCACAAATTACTTCAATTCATGCAGTAACAACTATTTACTAAAACTGACTATAGACCATTTCAATGTGGTCATGTCATTGATAATAAGCAGGAAATGTTTATGGGCCAAACTATTTCATAACTGTAACAAGGCAATTCAATCATAACTTAATGTTAAAACATCTGCCATAACAATATCAATATCAATATGTGGCTCCATTGCTTTCGTTTACATCCCTCAAAATGGTCTATATACTGAAGAACTGGCAGATTTTAAGGGTTATAGGGTCAAAAAAATGTGTGCGTAACAAAATCCTCACACTGCATAAATTATATATTTATGATAAAATATATAATTCAATAACAAACAAATCTAAGTTTCTTTGTGATTAATATAAGAATTGCTACGTTCTGCAAACAAAAACAAATCTAACCTGAAAAAATACTACAGTAATCTATAGTAAACACTATAGTCCATATAGTAGTACCATATAGTAGTGTTTTATACTGTATTATATTATTTACTTTTGTTAATAAATGCTACAACCTACTGTAATATTGAACTGATAAAGTAGTAAACATTGTGATATACTTGAGTTTTTACTACAGTAAACTGTTGTATTATCATATACCCAATATAATATACATATGGTGTGGTATAATATATTTTATATACACCGTATACTGTTTATATTACTACAGTTGTTGTGTTAGAATTACCCCAACAGATTAATTGAAGTGTTTTACTATAGTATGGTTCATAAGCGCTACATTATTTACAATAAATACTGTATTTTTACGTGTTTCACAGCTGTCATTCAGGCTGATGGTGTGAGAAATGTCCATAACAAGGTGAGGTTAAATATTGAATAAAGTGAGGTAATGATTTAGACTAAATCATTCAGACACCAAACAAAAAAAAACAGTAAAAAAAACAACTAAAACTGTATTTTAAATCACAATCTTCATAGTTTTAGACTCAAAGTGCTCATTCTGTCATCATTTACTCTCCTGCGGATGAAATATTGTTGACAATCTACAATAAGATTACATTAGTTAATGGGGGATATCTATTCCCTTTTTAAAGATGGGTGTCCACAGAACGCTCAAAATAATTCCTGATTTATTATGATTATGACTAATTCAAGAACTTATGGCTCAAAAACACAATTACTATAGTATTTTTTGTTTTCATGTGGACTGCATGAGATGATTAATCATTTTAAATATTCATGAGAACAATAATAGCTTGAGTTTTTACTACAGTAAACTGTGTTGTATTATAATTTACCCAATATAACATACATATGGTGTAGTATAATATAGTTTATACACCGTATACTGTTTATATTACTACAGTTGTTGTGTTAGAATTACCACAACAGATTAATTGAAGTATTTTATTATAGTATGGTTCATAAACGCTACATTGTTTACAATAAATTAAATGTAATTAAATTAAAATAAATGTGTTTCACAGCTGTCATTCAGTCTGATGGTGTGAGAAATGTCTATAGCAAAATGAGGTTAAATATTGAGTAAAGTGAGGTAATTATTTAGACACTCAATTATTCACACAAATCAGCAAAAAAAACAACCTAAAACTGTATTTTAAATCACAATCTTCATAGTTTTAGACTCAAAGTGCTCATTCTGTCATCATTTACTCTCCTGAGGAAGAAATATTGTTGACAATCTACAATAAGATTACATTAGCATTAGTTAAAGGGGGATATCTATCCCCTTTTTTAAAGATGGGTGTCCACAAAATGCTTAAGATAATTCCTGATTTATTATGATTATGATTAATTCAAGAACTTATACTATAGTATGACTTAAAAACACTAAATTACTGTAGTATTTTTTGTTTTCGAGTGGACAGGATGAGATGATTAATCATTTTAATTATTCATTTTCTTTTCGGCTTAGTCCCTTTATTATTCAGGAGTCACCACAGCGGAATGAACCGCCAACTTATCCAGCATATGCTTTACACATCGGATGCCTTTCCAGCTGCAACCTAACACTGGGAAACACCCATACACTCATTTACAAATCGGCAGGGCTAGACGGAATCTGCGGAAGTTTTTGGCTATTTCTGCGGAGAAGTTTGGTAAAAATCTGCGGATTTCTGCTGAATTATTTTGGGTGTCTTATAACTAAAACCTTAATATGTTAAATAAAAAATTATATCTTTTTAAATTGTATTTAATGTTTAAAATGCAAATCCAATTAGATTAACTGTAAATAGTTAACTTTAAGTAAATAAACAGAATTAATGATGGGCTGAAAATCTGCAGAATTCTGCTCTCGTAGATTCCGTGTGGGCCTACACATCGGCCAATTTAGCTTATTCAATTTACCTGTAGTGGATGTGTTTGGACTGTGGGGATTATCCGGAGGAAACCCACGCCAACACTGGGAGAAGATGCAAACTCCACACAGAAATGACAACTGACTCAGCCAGGACTCGAACCAGCAACCTTGCTGTGAGGCGATCGTGCTACCCACTGCGCCACCGTGACGCCCCTTTAAATATTCATGAGAACAATGATAACATTAGTATTTAGAATATGCAATGAAACAGGGGGAAAGGCTTTGCTTCTTGACAATCCTGTGATGAAGTTTGAGAACAGCTGCTTTTCTCTGAGGCATCGCTGAAATCTGCCTTATTTCCTCAGTCTGTCAGCAGGCTTTAAATAATGATGTGCTGGAGCAAGACGGATGAGATGCTACTGAGATGTTATTTCCATTCATGACACATTAGCTGCAGAACTAAGTGGCCTTGTTTATCAACTTTTACCAACTTTTTTACGTGTTTCTTCAGTATTTGTGTTTGATAAAGCATGCGAATGTGAAGATCTCCCTGATACCACTAGGTAGCGGTATATAAACGTGTTACGTATCATTTAAAGGGACAGTTCACCTAAAAAAATGAAACCTTACTCACTATTTACTCACCTAGAAATAGTTCCAAACCTTTATGTGTTTCCTTCTGTTGAACACAAAAGGAGATATTTTGAAGTAGCTGAAATCTTGTAACCATTGACTTTCATAGTAGGAAATGTAAATACTATGGAGGTCAATGGTTGCCAGTTTTCAGCTTTCTTCAAAACATCTTTATTTGTTCAACCGAAAAAAAGAAACTCAAACAAGTTTGAAACAAGAGACTGTAAATAATGACAGATTATTATAATATTTTTTTATATTATTTTCGGGTGAACTATCCCTTAAACATTTAATCTATAACACGCATCAGTTTTCTTGCATCTTTTCCGTTGAGCTACATTGTGATCAATAAGACATGACAACAAACATGTTTACGTAACTATAACTTAACAAACCAAACTAATCACATTTTAACAAGTTATAGAAGTTGTTTAAATAAAGGTAATGTAATTTCAGTTCAAATGACACTCTGAAGACAAAAGAAGAAATACTGCAGAATGACCAGAAGGCTTTTTATAATAATGGGACAAGGGATGTGAAACCCATTTAATAAGCAGTTTTATTTCTGTAATGTCTAGTATTTCTGAAAGAGCAGATTTTTGGGGTGTTGAAGCTGGTGGGTTGCAGCTGGAAGGGCATCCGCTGTATAAAACATATAGTTGGTGGTTCATTCTGCTGTGGCACCCTCTGACATAGAGATGAAGCCGAAGGAAAATGAATAAATAAATGAATGAATGAATGTTTAATAAAATACAGACATTTAAAATTTTTAAACAAAATACAAAAAGCAATGTATTAAGAGCTAATAGAAACTAATTGTCAATACTTTTTGTAAATTAGACCGTATTTAACTGTAATATGAATTAAATTTTACTGTAGGACAGTTATGCAGTCTGTTACTGTAGTTTAAAACTGGATTGTGAAAATTAATGTATATTTTAAAGTAATTGCATAACTTTAATACATAAACAGCAAGATTAATGTTGCTGTAAATGTAAATAGTAAATAATTAATTGTAAATAATTTTGTAAATTAGACAGTTTAACCGTAATATGAATTGAATTTTACTGTAGGACAGTTATGCAGTATGTTACTATATTTCAAAGCTGCATTGTGAAAATTACTGTATATTTGTAAATGTAAATACAGTATTTAGCTGTAAATTATTTACAGTAACTTACTAGTAAATTGAAATGTACAGTATAATGAACTAAATTTTACTGTGGGACAGTTATGCAGTCTGTTACTGTAGTTTATAACTGGATTGTAAAAATTATTGTATATTTTAAAGTAATTGCATAACTTTAATACATAAACAGCAAGATTAATGTTGCTGTAAATGTAAATAGTAAATAATTAATTGTAAATAATTTTGTAAATTAGACAGTTTAACTGTAATATGAATTGAATTTTACTGTAGGACAGTTATGCAGTATGTTACTATATTTCAAAGCTGCATTGTGAAAATTACTATATATTTGTAAATGTAAATACAGTATTTAGCTGTAAATTATTTACAGTAACTTACTAGTAAATTGAAATGTACAGTATAATGAACTGAATTTTACTGTAGGACAGTTATGCAGTCTGTTACTGTAGTTTATAACTGGATTGTGAAAATTATTGTATATTTTAAAGTAATTGTATAACTTTAATGCATAAACAGCAAGATAAATGTTGCTGTAAATGTAAATAGTAAATAATTAATTGTTAATTGTAAATAATTTTGTAAATTAGACAGTTTAACTGTAATATGAATTGAATTTTACTGTAGGACAGTTATGCAGTATGTTATATTTTAAAGCTGCATTGTGAAAATTACTGTATATTTGTAAATGTAAATACAGTATTTAGCTGTAAATAATTTACAGTAACTTACTAGTAAATTGAAATGTATAATGAATTAAATTTTACTGTAGGACAGTTATGCAGTATGTTCCTGTATTTTAAAGCTGCATGAAAATTACTGCATATTTTACAGTAATTGTATAAAATACTGTAAACACATATAGCAAGATAAATGGTGCTGTAAATGTAAATACAGCATTTACTTGTAAATGATTTACAGTAATTTACTGGTAAACTGAAATGTAATGTGAACTGTATTTTACTGAAGGACAGATACGCATTAAGTTGCTGTATTTTAAAGCTGCATTGTGAAAATTACTGTGTATTTTACAGTAATTACATAACTGTAAATTAATTTACAGCAATATAAATGGTGTTGTAAATGTAAATACAGTATTTAGCTGTAAATGATTTACAGTAACTTACCGGTAAACTGAAATGTAATGTGAACTGTATTTTACTGTAGGACAGTTATGTAGTCTGTTACTGTAGTTTGAAGTTGCATTGAGAAAACTACTGTATATTTTACAGTAATTATATAAAATACTGTAAATAATCATACAGCAAGATAAATGGTGCTGTAAATGTAAATACAGTATTTAGCTGTAAATGATTTACAGTAACTTACCGGTAAACTGAAATGTAATATAAACTGTATTTTACTGTAGGATAGTTATGCAGTCTGTTACTGTATTTTAAAGCTGCATTGTAAGAATTGCTGTATATTTTACAGTAATTACATAATAGTAAATTAATTTACAGCAATATAAATGGTGTTGTAAATGTAAATACAGTATTTAGCTGTAAATGATTTGATACTGTAACTTACTGGTAAAGTGAAATGTAATAAGAATTGAATTTTCCTGTAGGACAGTTATGCAGTCTGTTACTGTAGTTTAAAGCTGGATTTTGAAAATTACTGTATATTTTACAGTAAAGACATACAGTACTGTAAATAGATATATAAGATAAATGGTACATGTAAATTCAGTATTTTTGCAGGATTCTACAGGTAATTGTTAACAGTGTATTTATTACAATTATGGTTTAAAATGTGTTGAAAAACACTTATACAGCATTTAGAAAATATATTTAAAAATTAGAAAAACAAAATAATAAATAAATAAAGAAGAAAATTTGGGCTAATAATTTAGTCTTCAACTATATATCCACAATCTTCTTTCTGAGGGATTCTCCATTCAGCATATGTGTAAGTCAGTCAGTGTGTGTTTTTTCAGGCATGTGTCTGCGTGTTTGTGCTGGTAAAGTTTTCCACATGAGGGACGCGAGGCATCGCAGGGCAGGCCAACGGGGCAGACAGCAGGAGCGCAGTGTGTGAGAGACAGCAGGAGCGCATTCTGGAGCCTTCAAGCAACTCCAAATACATTTCAAGGCAAAAGATATTTGCATAAGTAAGACGAGGCTAAAAGGAGAGAGACTCGTGTTCACTGAACAGATGGAGCTCTCTCTGGGCTCTCCCGCAGAAATGACAACTTATTAGAACATCAGCGTGTGTGTGTGTGTCTGTGTGTGTGTGTGTGCATGTCCTGAAAAACCCGAGCGCACCAGAGCTTGTCTGGAGTTTGATGATAACATTAGTTGATGTATTAGCAAGCATGCGCATTTTTTACATTTGTTTTTATGCAACAATTTTAGATATTCATATTAGGTATAAATGTATTTTAGAAAATGTAGCACAAATCCAGTCATAAGAGTTCGTTTAAAAAACGCTAAAAACATTTTCATCGATAAACAGTAGGTGCTGAGATAAAAAAAAAAAACTTGAAAATACTTGAAAATGTAGAATTTGAGGGTTCAAAATAAAAATATATTGAGGAAATGAAAGTTGCCCAAATTAAAGGGACTGTTCACACCAAACTGAAAATTCTGTCATCATTTTTACTCCCTCTTTGTCAAACCTGTTTGACTTTCTTTCTTTGGTTGAACACAAAGATAATTTGAAAAATGTTTGAAACCTGTAACCATTGACTTCCATAGTATTTGTTTTTTCTCCTATGGAAGTCAATGGTTACCGGTTTTCAGCATTCTTGAAAATTTCTTCTTTAAGTGTTTAACAGAAAAAAGAAACCCATATAGGTTTGGAACCAGCTGAGGAAAAGTGAATGTGAATAAATTTTTATTTTTGGGTGAACAATCACTTTTAGTTATTTGCAATGCATATCGAGGTTGATATATAGCCGCACCATTTTTTACGAGGTGGGTCTTTAGCCCAACACTCAACCCCCAACCTGGAAGACCAGGACATACACCCATATACTACAGACAGTTTAGCATATTTAATTCCCCTATAGCGCTTGTGTTTGGACTGTGGGGGAAACCAGAGCACCCGGAACCACGCCAACACGTGGAGAACATGCAAACTCCACACAGAAATGCCAACTGACCCAGCCGGGACTCGAACCAATGACCTTCTTGCTGAGAGGTGACAGTGCTGCCCACTACACCCCCGTGCCGCTCCTAGCAATGCATATTACTAAGCAAAAATTTTGTTTTTAATATATTTATGGTAGGAAATTTAGAAAATGTCTTCATGGAACATGATCTTTACTTAATATTCTAATGATTTTTAACCTTAAAGACAAATGTATCATTTTGACTTTTGAATTTTTGGCTTTTCAAATAAACTAAGATTTTGTCCCCCAGGGTCACATACAGTTGAAGTCAGAATTATTAGCCCCCTTTGAATTTTTTTTCTTTTTTAAATATTTCCCAAATGATGTTTAACAGATTCAGGAAATTTTCACAGTATGTCTGATAATATTTTTTCTTCTGGAGAAAGTCTTATTTGTTTTATTTCGGCTAGATTAAAAGCAGTTTTAAATTTTTCAAACACCATTTTAAGGTCAATATTTATTAGCCCCTTTAAGCTAATTTTTTTCGATAGTCTACAGAACAAACCATCGTTATACAATAACTTGCCTAATTACCCTAACCTGCCTAGTTAACCTAATTAACCTAGTTAAGCCTTTAAATGTCACTTTAAGCTGTATAGAAGTGTCTTGAAAAATATTCAGTAAAATATTATTTACTGTCATCATGGCAAAGATAAAATAAATCAGTTATTAGAGTTGAGTTATTAAAACTATTATGATTAGAAATGTGTTGAAAAAATCTCTCCGTTAAACAGAAATTGGGGAAAAAAATAAACAGGGGGGCTAATAATTCAGGCTTCAACTGTACATAAATATATTAAACATCTAATTAGAATTGTAATAGTAATTACCATTGAATGACAAATTGGTAACAATTGAGCAAACATTGGGTTTATCCATATTTGACTAAACATTAGATTAAAACAACTCAGCCTTTTTAGAGTATTTTCGTCTTATTTTTAGACAATTTTAGTGTTTGTTTAGTTTAATTGCACAATAAACCAGATTACAAAAAGATACAAATGAGGAAAAAATGATAATAGGGCTGCACGATATTGGAAAATCTAAATTCTTTATTCTGCAATATATATTGCAATGTGAATACAGTTTCACTAGATGAGTTGAATAACGAGTTGGTAAGAATTGATCATTTTGATTGATTGGGATGATTCTGTAGGGGAGTGAGTAAAATATAATAAACAATCTATGAGCATAGAGAAATTCAATAAAGAAAAAGATACAAATTATATAAACAGCGTTTTGTTGTTTTCCGAAGAGTTGAACTGTATTCAGATATACAGTAATTGAATAATCAAATGTAAATATAATACTGCATAGTCTTTGTTTTATAAACAATTTAATAAAATGAATTGTTGTTTATTTGTCAAAGTTACAAACGGTACAGTTTCTTAAGCCTGAATGCTTTTAAAACTCTCACACAGTCACAAGCCTCAAAAAATACTTGCAAAAAGATCGATTTTAATCCAGACTCAACATTGCGTATACTCATTTTGTGACTTGTGAATGATCAATTTGCGATATTGATGCTGAAACCATATATTGTGCAGCCCTAAATGAAAATCAAACTGTGAGGGTTCCTTGCAAATAAGCAGGCATGATTCTCAAAAAAAAAAAATTAAATAAAAGCTTTTCGTGTTCAAACAAAGAATCAAAACATCTAAATAAACAGCAGGTCATGCAAACAGCAAATTACACAATAATGAAATGAAACGAAAGCTTTGGGGCACAGATGTTAGAAGGTCCCCAACCAAAACCAAACTAAAAAATCCTACAAACCAAAACCCAGCCCTAAAATTCATGGAACCACACTACTTTGAACACAACAGAAAGCTCATTCACATTCCAACACAAACCAATAATAAATAAACAGAAATTCAAATCATATGCTTTACAATAGCTGTGTTTCATTTCAGAGACTGCATCCTCCGAAGGATGCATTCGTAGGGCGCTGCGTCATCGCGGTGCAACAAAGGCTGTGTCATTTCAAATAAATTCGAAGGCTCAATGCGTCAAATGCGTCCTTCGTTTCCCAGGTAATGAAGGACACAAGCGGTGGATCCTTCGCGGTCTCAAACATCCCAAGATTCATTGCGCGCTGATAACGGCAGGACGTTTTTATAAGAAAACTCAGAATTTAATGTATGAATAGAGTGGAGGAACTATGACGTCAATTTGTATGCAAAAACACTGAAGTGAGTTAGCATTTTAGCAGTTCCGGTTCCATCGTCCCAAAGTCAATGGGTTTTTTCAATGGGATTTCGGTAAATTCGCTTAAATAAGGTTCGTGGCTAACACAAACTCAAGATACTTTCACGTTTTATTCTACGACATAAAACACATCAGTTACACCACACTCTTGATTTTTTAAATCGGTTACGCTTCTTTAAAAAGACGGTTGCTACCAAGTTGCTAAACGGGACTACAGGCGGCGTCAGAGACATTATACGTCATCGAGCTGATCTGGTCTGGAGCGCAGCTCGCTCGCGTTGGGCATTTTGATTTGTCTGTTATTTAGGTATTTTCATAGTGTTTTATAGTTTGAGGTATTTTTCTAATTGGGAATTCATATTGTGTGTAGATAATGCCTTAAAGACTGTCAAGACAGATTAATTCGTTGATCATTTATTTTAATTAAGGGATATTATGAAGATACTGCTCACCAGTGCAGTCTGTCTCTTTCCTGCTCTCGGTAATGCAATCGTGTGAATAATTGTGTAAAAATACATACATATTAACTGTCATCTTAACATGATCATATGATTTTTCGTCTGTTTTTTTTCTTCATCTGAACACATTTAACTCTGTCATAACTGCAATATTTACACTCCTTAAAATTTAAAACCTCCTTAGCAGATGTGACTGTATGAGCTGCTTTTCGCTGTTTTTCGTGACAAATAAAGAATACTGAATGTTGTTCTGTGTCAATGATGGAACTTGCAGGCATATAGACTTGTCCCTCACTCCCAGCTCACGGCTCATTTCTGTCGTCTATTACTAAGGTAAGCGGGCTGTATGCGCGTGAGCGATACACTTATTTAAATGTCTTATGATAATACTATGTAGGCACATTTATACATACAGTTCTAAAACTTTTACAACCGTAGAGCAAAACAAAATGTATTTCCCACATAAAAAACTATCCAAAAGGCACGTAGGTCTATACAGATGTGTTTTTGCGTATTTATTTGTTTATAATATATATATTGTGAATTATAATAAAATAAACCGAGAGAGTAAATCTTTGTCATGGACTGTATTTCTAAAAAATAAGCTTGAAGAGTTGTCTGTAGCAGGATGGTGCTGATGTCACAGGCGAGCGCCCGAAGTCGCTGTAGTCCGTTTATAGCCTAATGTTAGCTTTTCAGTTCTTGCGTTTGCATTCGAGATTCAAAAGTGCTAAAAGTTGTATTTTCGTGTGAGGATTATCCGGTTAGACAAAACATGTAAGCAGGGGCGTAGCAACCGGGGGGGACGGGGGGGATATGTCCCCCTCACTTTTAGAGACAGACTATTTCGAAACAGGTGATTAAGAATGTAAACTTTTGGATTTCATACAGCTGTCCCCCCCTACTTTTAAAATGTCCACTCCGCCCCTGCGTGTAAGTTTAATGAACTGTGTTTGAACACAGAGCTTATTATTTGAAATCTTCGAAAAGCCTATGGGAAAAACCTATAGGGATTTTATCGAGAGAACAAGTTTTATGCTAGCCGCCGATTAGCCTACAAGGTGATGTCATAGTACCTCCACATTATTAAAGGGTCACGAAACACCAAAACACATTTTTTGAGCTGTTGACAGTCATATATGTGTCCCACGCTGCTATAAACACTATTAGGACACACATATTGCACTAAAAAGTGAAAATTGGTTGTTTTTGCGTTATTTTGAGCAAATTCGTTCTTCCGGTTTGAAACGAATTTTTGAAGCTGCGTCACGGCCATGAGATACTTGGGTGTAAATCCAGCTGGAGAGTGGCTGTCTGTCTTTTCTAGGACGTTCTTACGTATCTGAGTGTGCTGCATTAATTCATGAGAAAGACGTGCTTCAAACTAATCAGCGCGCTCTATTGTGTATGACGTGAAACTTCATTAATATGGATGATAGCTCCGGAGACTGTTTACCAGTTTACACTGTTCAGACGGCAGAGAGACGCCACGTTGTGTTGCCAAAACAAGTGAAAGTACAAGAATTTCAAGACAAAATCGTAGGTGTTATTAGTGTGTTGCAACGAAGGTTTTGTTTTCATTTTCCCTCTATGAGAGAGTAGCTGGACTCACGTGTGGATTACAGTGCACGCGACAGAAACGCGTTTGTAAGGAACATTTTTACCCGAGAGCTTTTTCTCATCTGGAAATGGTGAAATCCGTATTTGCCGCTCGTCTCCTTTTAATAAAAAGACACAGCTCCAGTTTGATTGTCTGTCTACAGATTTGGTAAGTGTTTGCAGTGGACTGCCCTTTGTTTAAATGCTGCTCTCCGAGTGTAAACATGTAAACACAAACTATTCCCATCGTGCAGGATTTTCGCTGCAATTTGTGACAGGATAGTCTATACACACACGGCTTTCTGACGCTACCTACCGAGTACATAAGTTACAGAGAAATGCGAAGGATTTTTTTTCTCTTATTCGCCGTATCAAATCAGCCTCTGTGTGTTTGTTTTTCCTGTCAAACTTAGCGCGTGCCCAAATGGAAACTCCCTCCTATGCAAAATCTTATCCTCTTTCCCTCCACCGACACTCCCACACTCCCAGAGCTGGACACGCCCAACTTTCCTGACTTTTTTCAAAACAGAGGTGTGAAAACACCCTGCTGAGACAGGGGGTTTCGTGGCCCTTTAAGTTTATTTTACTTGGATATCTAAACACGTTAAAAAAACAAAAAGAGTATGACATGTCTTACTAAAGAGTGATTTTATAGAGTTTACATGTTTATGTGTACAGGTATGGATCAAAGGAAATATATTTCCAGCTTCTGTAAACCTTGCTTTGCTTCAGATCGCTTAAAATAAGTTTTAAAATCACTTTGAAAAAAAGTCAAACTTTACTACCGCTTATTTACAGCAGCTGTTACGGTTGTTAGGTGGCGAGATCTGTCCTCTGTAGGCTAGATCGTCTCATTTCAAAACACTCGGTTCGGCCTGTGTGGACTTCGAAGGACTTACCCTTTGAAGTCTGCATTCTTCGGAGGACGCAGCCTCTGAAATGAGACACAGCTAATTTGGTCCACCGTGTTAGCTGAATTCCTCACATGATTGCATCACATGACTAAAATGCATCATCGTTTTTTCGAAAGCCTCCATTTTCACAGTTCACACTGCAACATGAAAACGCCATTTTCAAATGAATTTAGCCTACTTCCGACAGCGTTTTCAACAAGATACATTTTCGTTACCGAAAAACTAATTAACTAGTTAATAAAACTAATAAAAATGACTAGTGTGGACTTAAACTCACTTGATATGTTTAACAGAAAGAAAAACTTAAATAATAATTCCACAATGCTTAAACTTTGCAATTAAACTTTATAAATGACGTGTGCTCCAAACAGTGGCTCCTGCTCCATTAAAATCCATTAAAATTAAGTGTTGTGACTATTGCAGATATGTACATTACAGTATTTACTCATTCATTCATTCTACTTCGGCTTAGCCCAGGGGTGTCCAAACTTGGTCCTGGAGGGCCGGAGTCCAGGAGAGTTTAGCTCCAACTCTAATCAAACACACCTGAACAGCTAATCAAGCACTTACTAGATATACTAGAAACTTCCTGGCAGCTGTGTTGAAGCAAGTTGGAGATAAACTCTCCAGGACACCGGCCCTCCAGGACCGAGCGTGGACATCCCTGGCTTAGCCCCTTATTTATCAGTGTTCACCACAGCAAAATGAACCCCAACTATCCCAGCATATGTTTTACACAGCATATATCCTTCCAGCTGCAACCCAGTACTGGGAAACACCCATACAGACTCACATTCACACTCATACACTACGGCCAATTTAGTTTATCAATTCCTTTATAGTGCGTGTGTTTGGAAACCGGGGCACCCGGAGGAAACCCACGCCAACATGGGGAGAACATGCAAACTGAAATGCCAACTAACCCAGCTGGGACTCGAACCAGTGATCTTCTTGCTATGAAGTGACAGTGTTAACCACTGAGCCACCCTACATGGCAAAATGAATGGTGAAAGAATATATTTTACAGTCCTAATGGTAACCGATACATGTCTGGAACAAACTCAGAAGATGACGCAAGCAAGATTGAAAGCTGCCTCTTCAACATGAGCATCATTACTCGACAACACCAGCGTAAAGAGACTGAAGGATTGATCTCTCAGCGACCGCATGAGCTTCATGTTGAACTACGCCGTACATGTGTTAATTATAATGAGAAACACAGAAGGCCTGAAAGGAGTCATTCTGTGTGTGTGTGTCTCTCTCCGCAGAAACGCTGCTGCTTCCCTCTGGGCGAAATGAAAAATTCACCACTGGGCCCCATTAGAGTCAAACTGGATCAGGACAAAAGGAGCAGCACTAACACACACACGCGCACACACACACGCAAATGTTGCATTTACAAGTGTACAATGGCAGTCTGGGTGTCACACAGTCTTCAGGACGCTCTTTTTTTACACCTTTAGTGTTGTGTGTGACCTTTCGGACGTGTGTGAACTCATATATGACCTAGTAGACACAATTATGAGCAGCGTCAAGGACTAATAAGATGTTGATTAATGTATCAAGTAGAAAAATTAAGAAAATTATAAATAAAATACGCGTAAACAAGGAAACAAGTTTTGTAGAATAAAGTAGAAATATAATACACTTCAAAATACACTATAAATAATAATAGTTTTTTATAAATAATAATTTATAATATACTACAAATCAAATCGGCTTCAAGTAAAACTTTAAAATAACAAAAGATATGTATTATTCAATTAAATAATTAACATATGAAATAATCAACAGGCTCAATGTGAAAACGTTTACATTTTTGGAGAGCTTTAATTATGTGGCCAGAGGTACGTCTTTAAAACGAACACTAGGGGTGGTATGACGGCGATGACGGCTTCTGTTTATTTTCACTCTACCAGCTGACTGCTTACCTCCATGTGGATGGCTTTTCTGCTGTTACCAGTTTGCCCAGTAGCTCGCCCTGTACGTCGGCCATACCTGTCAACATTGGGATGTAAAAATAAGGGATTATTAAAGAGCAGCAAATGAATCTCTCATTTAGATTGTTTTTGGTTTGATTACAATAAATAACAGAGCTGTCACTTTAAAACTGCACAGATCTATAATGAAAGCATTTGATTGTTTTCCTAACTGTTTATGCTCAGACAAAATTTGTTGTGTTTAAAAGAAAACCCAACAAGATCTACATGTCTACATGATGTTGTTATTATTATTATTATTATTCATTCATTCATTCATTCATTTATTTTATTTTCGGCTTAGTCCCTTTATTAATCTTGGGTCGCCATAGCAGAATGAACCGCTATTACTATTACTATTATCATTATGATGGTGATGTGTATATGTCTGTTCAAACACGCACCCAAAACCCAGTGTCCACTTGAGCTCAGCATCAAATCACGTACGTACAGAATCCGCTTGGGAAACAGCGTCTATTTTCACTATGGAGTGCATCAGCTGACAGTCATGCATCTTTATATGAACTGACTGTTTTGAGGATTGCATAGGGGCAATTGCGCCTGTAATGAAAAGGAAATGAATCACGCCGTTTTCATGTTTATTTCATAGTGTTTCCATGCCTAAATAAAATGAAAGCACAGAACTGGTTCACATTTAAGAGCAAGGGTGGCCCCTGGTGGTTCGGCGGTATGGGTTGCATATAGGGAGGATCGGCTCTTCTCAGAAAGATAAAAAATACGGGAGAAATACGGGAAAATACCTTTACGGGATGACAGCGGGATAGAACTGTAAAATACGGGAGAATCCCGGGAAAAACGGGAGGGTTGACAGGTATGACGTCGGCAGACTTGAGACACAGAGAGGAGTTGACCGTGATGATGGAATTTGAGTCTGGCGAAGAACGGTTCCAGAAAGCAGGTAAGACAAAAGTAAATAACAGGGTGAGAATGTGGTAAAATCTGAAAATGTGGTAAATATCAGGCGAGAGCTTTTCTTTTTCTGGATTTCTTTTGAAAACACTATTGGTTGGGTTTGGGGAAGGGGGTGGGCAGGTCAATTGGTGCTTTTGAAAACACTATCGTTTGGGTTTAGGGAAGGAGGAAGGTGAGGGAATCAGCTGGTCTGTCGGACAGTCAGTCGACAGCAGCCTCTGGTGGATTTACACAAAAACAGAATGTACGAATGGCACTCATGTGTTAAATGTGAGATCTTAAGCATACACAGTGGCCTCTGGTGGATTCGCGAAAACAAAAACTACAAAAAAACGTACCTCCTGGGACATATTTGGCGCTCTCCAGAAATGTATATAGGGGTACATATCAATGATGAGGCTGGGTTGGAAATAATCAAATAAAGCAAAGCCATGGTGTATATCTGAAATATTTGAAATTAAATTTTAAATGCAAAAAACCTTTAAACTTAATAAAATGCACTTAAAAAGTTAACAGAAAATAAAATAGAAAATATAATTAAATCAAGTTCTTTTTTAGTTAGTTAGTTAGTTAGTTAGTTTATTTACATAGCGCATTTTTTAAAACACATTGCCCAAAGTGCTGAACACAATCAATACTAATTAAAATAAGTCCTACATCCTACATTGGGGTGGAAGCTTGTTCCAGAGTTTTTGGCCGATAACAGCAAAAGCCAGATCCCCATTTCGCTTACACAGGGACCTTGGTAGCGAAAGAATAAACTGATCAGAAGACCTTAGTGACCTACCAGGATCATATACATGTAGGAGATCTGATAAGTAAAGTTGTGCCAGACCATTTAAGGATTTATAAACAAAAATTAATTATTTAAAATCAGTCCATGACATAACAGGCAGCGAGGAAAGAACTGGGGATTTGTGCTTATGTTTGCAAGTCCCTGTCAGAAGTCTTGCAATCTCTATTCAGGGCATTTTGACTGATACCCACATACAAAGAGTTGCAATAGTCCAGTCTCCCCAAAATAAAAGCATAAATCACCTTCTCAGGGTCATTAATTGCCCGTTTCCACTGAGTGGTGGCCGTAATCTCTCTCGGCTGTGTATTAAAAACATGGTGGCTTCTCTGTTTTCATTCTGGCTTGTTGCGTGAGTGAATGACGTATCTCTGTAAACCAATAGCGTTCAGCTGCGCGTCTAGCTCAGCTTTTTGGTACCCTTTCTTGTCTTTGGTACCCTTTCGAAAGGGTGCCGAAAAAGTGGCATGGTACGGTACGGTACGGTTCGGTTCGGTACGCTTTTATGGCCGTTTCCACTGTCAAAAGGCGTACCGAACCGAACCATACCGAACCACTTTTTCGGCACCCTTTCGAAAGGGTACCAAAGACAAGAAAGGGTACCAAAAGGCGAAGCTAGACGGGCAGCTGAACGCTATTGGTTTACAGAGATAGCCAGAATGAAAACAGAGAAGCCACCATGTTTTTAATACACAGCCGAGAGAGATTACGGCGTAATGACTAATTATATATATCAAACGAACCTTGTCGTCGTCTTGATGAACAGTCACAAAGCCAAAAAGAAGAGCAAATTTTACCCTGTGCCCCGTAGTTTTTTAAGAGCCAGTCTGAGGCGCGAGCGGTTTTGCTTTCTTTGCTTGCTCTGGCCGCGCGTCTATTTGAAATAACAAACTTCTTGACCTGATGATAATAACGTGCGCTTGATTATTGATGTGCTTTTGAAACATGATCCTGTCAGAAACTGACAAACACGAGAGTGACGCGCGAAAAAACAAAGGAGAAGCCGGAAACAAGGAGCACATTATTTTTTCAGCAAACGTGAACAAACTGCCATGCACCTTTTGGACTATTATGAACTCTGAATGACGGAATTATTTTCTAACAAGAGGCTACACGTGCTGCTGAAGATTACAGACACATTTAATCATGAGAGGTTTGCTCTGACTGGGCTTTTTCGTGTTGTTTTGAACCTAAATAAGGACTTAATGTATGCTGTGTGTAGTTTTTCTGTAATTGGTAACATATCAGAGACTGTAAGGGTCTGTATGTGTTCATATATGTTGCATTTATTTATTTAATATAATTACAGACATTACAGTAGGCTATTTCACACTGTCATTGATGTGCAGTTATAATCAACTCATGTTCATAGAAAAGTTAGTAATAAACTTTTATACAGAAGTATTTATGTGTATAAAGCATCTGTTTTGTGAGAAGTGCTTCTCATATAAATGTGAGCGACCCGTACAGCTTTACTGTAGACACTTTCTCGAGCGAAAATGACGTTGGCTGCAACTTTCTGTTGTACACCACGCCCACCAAAAGAGTACCTTTGGTACCCTTTTAGAAGTGGAAACGCAAGCCTGATAAAGGTGACCCGTACCGACCCGAACCGTACCAGTCAGTGGAAACGAGCCAGGAGAGAAATGACTTCACTTTTTCTTAAATCAAATCTAATTAAAAAAATAAGACTTCATATAAAAAAATATATATTAATCAATAAAAAATAAGTAAAATATATACAAATATTGTAAATTAACTATATTTATATATAAACAAAATGAATGAATATATAAAATGTACTTCATATACTAATATGCAAAAAAGTAAACAAATAAATAAACACTAAACCAAATATTACTCATTCATTCATTTTCTTTTCGGCTTAGTCCCTTTATTAATCTGGGGTCGCCACAGTGGAATGAACCGCCAATTTATCCAGCATATGTTTTACACAGCAGATGCCCTTCCAGCTGCAACCCATCACTGGGAAACACCCATACACTCTCATACCCACACACACACACACACACTCATACACTACAAACAATTTAGCTTACCCAACTCCACACAGAAACGTCAACTGACCCAGCCTAGGCTCGAACCAGCGACCTTCTTGCTGTGAGGCAACAGCACTACCCACTGCACCACCATGCCGCCCACTATATTATATTATATTATATTATATTATATTATATTATATTATATTATATTATATTATATTATATTATAGTAAATTGCTAATAACTAATACACTGAAATTAATAATTTGTTACCATAGATTCGTTACAATGTACTTATTGATTGTACACATATCAATGTACCTGATTAAACACCTGCATGTAATTACATCTATAATTACACTGTTGACCCTCCCTTACACCTTAACCCACCCTTAAACCCACCCATACCTCCAAAATTAATATATTATCTACATAAACATATTATCAATATTAATAAAATATTTAAATACATATTATCAACACGGGCTGCACAGTGGCTCAGTGGTTAGCTCTGTCGCCTCACAGCAAGAAGGTCGCTAGTTTGAGTCCCGGCTGGGTCAGTTGGCGTTTCTGTGTGGAGTTTGCATGTTCTCGCCGTGTTGGCGTGGGTTTTCTCTGGGTGCTCCGGTTTCCGCCACAGTCCAAACACATGCGCTATAGGGGAATTATGTAAACGGAATTGGCCTGAATGTGTGTGTGTGTGTGTGTGTGTGTGAGTGTTTATGGGTGTTTCCCAGTACTGGGTTGCAGCTGGAAGGGCATACGCTGCATAAAACATATGCTGGAGTAGTTGGTGGTTCATTCTGCTGTGGCGACCCCTGAAAAATAAGGGACTAAGCCGACGGAAAATGAACGAATGAATATTATCAGCACAGTGAGTACGCTGTATTTATTTTTTGATGCAAGTACATAGTAGTTAAGGTCATATAAATATAAAGTGGGACCGTGAATTGTAATGGATACATTTTATTGTTAAAAGAAAGATGTAAAACTAAAACTAGCTGTAAGCATTCAGCTAAACACAGAAGACAACAGCCACATGCCTTTGAGCGCTGAAATCCCCTGCATGATTTCAGTGTCATCAGTCAAACACATGAACATATGCAGAGAGAGAGAGAGAGAGAGAGAGAGAGAGAGAGAATGAGATGATTAAAAATCTGATGTAGAGAGATTATTCACAGTGGGAATGTTATGGCTTAATATGCCTCATGGCAATGAGATGGGTGCACACACACACATACAAACACGCACTCACACACACCCGTATGCAAATATAAGCAGAACTCATCTGAATACATGCACACAAAAGCATGCTGAGAGAAACGCATCAGTAATGAATTCATCAAAACAGCACAAAGAGCAGAGGTTAATCTGACCGTCAAACACAAACACAAACACTTCATCACTCAGAAAGCAGCTTCTGGAAGACTAGAAACTATTTTATGCCATGTAAACAATGTTATTTTTTAAAAACTAATCCCGTCAGAACGTCATCACTGTTAAAATATCCATAAATAAGCAGTTTTTATATTTTTCCACAATTATTTATGCTTTTGAACTGTATTATAAAAGCTTGACCTTTCTTCCAACAACATTTATCCTTAAAAAGTTGGAAACAGTGACTTTTATAAACATTTTTAATAGTTAAAATTGATATATTGTCTGGGTTGGTGTTGTACATTATGCTAGCGGCCCCCAACCTTTTTATCACCGTGGACAGGGGGGCGCTTGACAATTTTACTGTGGGCCGCGGGTGGGTTGGGGACATACCTGTCAACCCTCCCGTTTTTTCCGGGATTCTCCCGTATTTTACAGTTCTATCCCGCTATCATCCCGTAAAGGTAATTTCCCGTATTTCTCCCGTATTTTCAGTCTTTCTCTAAAGGGTGGCAAATAAACATTAAAGAGCAGAGCCTCCCTATACGAAACCCATACCGCCAAACCACAAGGGGCCGCCCTTGCTCTTAAATGTTAGTCTGCTCTGTGCTTTCGATTTGTTTAGGCATGAAAACACTTTGAAATAAAGTCATATAGCGGAGCATCATAGATATATACACTAGATATCGCATAGGGACCCTGAAGATGCGTCAATAGCGCTGCCACATTGGTACAGTGCTCCTAGGACAAACGTCATTCAACCGCACTAGTCAAGACAGTGTGACAATGTGAAGATGCTGGACTTTATCGTAGCGCTGTGTACGGGTGTAGTAACAAGCAAACAAAGAAAACAAAGCACAAAGTCATCACATTTCATAGGTAAGATTTCGTTTTTTATGTTTTTGTATGTTATGAACTTTTGTGCTTAACAAGTCACGTTATTGATGATAATACAGTCTCTTACTGCAGTGACCATAAGGCAAAGTGGCACCAACTCGCGCTAAATTCTAAGCTTATGCTAGTTTTGTTGAATAAAATAAGCAAACAATGTTATGAAATATGACAACAAGATGCAGCGCTGCTAGAAACTTGTATTATTGTTAGCTAAGTGAACGAGTAGTTCATAACGGAGATTCATTCACAAACGAATCGCTCCCTCCGTCAGAATGAGAAGTGAAAGCAGGAGAGGGGGGGTGTTTCAGGACATGGATTAGATCAAATTAAACAGGGAAGGAGGATAATGCATTTCCATGCACACAAACACTCACTCTTTGTCAGGAATGCCCGTGCGGTCACATCCATCAATGTAGAAAAGTGATGTAAAATTATAATATTTCGTAATTTAAAAAAATATTTGCATACGGACCACCAGGGAAAACTCCCGATCATAGATATATGTGTATATGTGTATTTCTCTGGCTTTGGATGGCCACAGTCCTCCACTTCACCTTGGTCCCGCATTCATTTCAAACGACCGCTACCCTGTACCAAGATGGCGGCTCTATTGACGCATTCCTTCCAATAGACAACAATAGGCCAGGCGACATCTAGTGTATATATCTATGGCGGAGCATGACTGTCAGCTGACGCGCTCCATAGTGATAAATAGAGGCTGTTTCCCAAACGGATTCTGTACACGCGATTTGAAACGGAGGCTGGGTTTTGGGTGCGTGTTTAAACAGACATAAACACATATTTAATAATAATAATAATATGTAAAGATGTCGATCTTGGTGGGGTTTTTTTTTTTAAACACAACTAATTTTGTCCTAAATGAGCATAAAAAGTTAGGAAACCAATCGAATGCTTTCTTTGTAACGTTAGATGGTTGCATTTTTAAAGTGACACCTCTGTTATTTAATGTAATCAAACAAAAAAAATCTAAATAAATAAGAGATTCCTTCGTTGCTCTTTAATCAGAATGTGTAAGTTATACAGTGAAGAAACGGCTAATGAGATTTGATAGCTTGTTTTTATTGCATTATAATAGCTATTAGTTTTAATAAGCTGTTTGCTAATTTATTTGCTGCTAATGTATACTATATTTTCTTTTGTAAATAATAATAATAAAACATATTACTGACCATTTTACTGTTTATTTACAATGAAACAGCTCCAAATTAACATATTTAGTAATTTGGGGATTATTTTAAGGGGGGTCGGAGTAATCCCTTATTATGGTGGGCATATCCCTTATTTTCACATCCCAATGTTGACAGGAATGGTTGGGGGTATGTTGGTGGATCGTAGGTTGCTAGATGACCATCAACTGTTTTCTCAGAGGATGACAAGCTCACAAAACATTGCTGTCACTCTGATTCAAGTTTTATTTATGGAGAAAATGACAAAGCACTGCAGTGTTTGGGTGTTCTGTGTTTGTCTGAGACAATGAGTCTACCGAAATGTGTATATTCTATACAAGCTGCAGCTGATTGGTCAGTTCTTCTCACGTGACTCACAGTGCGCTCGCAGTATTCATTCAACTGTGCAAATAACAAACTTGCGCAATCTCTAGAAAAGACACGATATACCAGGGCTATTCAATTAGTTCATCATGGGGGCCGGTTCATGAAAAGCATCCCAAACGAAGGGCTGGAGAGATATGACTTGCTATATGAGTGATAACACAACTGCATATATAAGCTCATATGCTGTATTTTTTTCTTTAGACACTGCTTTTTCTACATTAAAATGTTAATACAGTATATTGTATTTTGAAACTACATAATATCAGTGCATTGTATAATAGACTTTTTTTTTTTTTTTTTTTTTTTACAAACATTTAAATGTTGTATTTCAGAGCACAACAAAAGCAGTGCAGTGCTTTTTTTTTTAATTGCATAACAATTATGGATGCAACCATTATAGATTTTGGTTGTACGATTATATAGTCTGAAGAATAATCATGGTTTCACAGTTATCACGTCTAATGTAAATTCAAGCTTTATATTAGGTGAGCTATTTAGATTAACTGTTGTTGCCATCTGCGTTCATGCATACATTATCATCTTAACAATATTTCGTCTAACATATCTTTTGTTTATATTGCACTGAAAGGCACGCACAACTCTCACCGTGAGATGTTTTACTGCGTGCGCCCGGAAAGACGCAAGCGCGTTGCTCCGGTTGTGGGCGCATGTTGTCATATATTTTTACATTAGAAATAACAAACTTGCAAGCAGAAAAGACGTGATATGGGAGCGGCCGCTGCTAGAGTTTATCCAGTATGCGTGCGTATTAGCCTCGGTGTGCATACTTGGAAACTAGTGCACAGTTGGCAACTTGGCATAACTTTAACTGTTGCAGTTTCGTTTTGTTCCGTGCAATAGAAATGCGGCTTAGAAGCCTTTACGATTAATTGTGACGAATTAAAGCGCAGTTAATAGTGAAATCGGCTAATCGTTGCATCCCTATTGACGATATCAATGCATAATGCAAAAGGTCTTTTCTACAAACATATCCAAATATTTTCAGCTGCCCGCGCCACTCACTTATGGTGACGCTCTGCGCAGCTTCTGCAGCTCGTGCTGTATTGAACAGGCGCACGTCACTTCATAACTATAGCGGCTGTTTTTCGATTGAACAAAAAATTTTTTTGATGTCTTGGTCACACTATTTGGAGGGGCGGAACAAATTGCCTCGGGGGCCGGGTTCGGCCCGCAGGTCGCCAATTGAATAGCCCTGCGATATACAAACGTCTCCTAAAAGGCTGCTGTCATTTGCGATCTCCAGCAGTTGATCTTCTTGCACAGACATGCTGGATTCACCTGATTTGTTGACAACTGGGTTGTGGATCTATTCCTTGGCAGTACGTGGGTCCTTCACTGGACCTTTTCCCCTTAGCAAAGAAACTCTCTAAAGACGTCAGTTTCTTACTCATTCTACTTCTTGTGGGTTAAATTTGGGAACTCAAGTGACCGAGATATAACCGAGAGAATACGGTCATTTTTCAAAATAAAATATTTTTCAAAATAAAAGATTGTTTAAACTCAGATAATAAATAAAACAGAAATAATTAATGATTTTTTTTGTGGTACCGATTGATCTACAGACTGTGACTGATCTGCAGCCCGGTGGTTGAGGACCACTGTATTACGCTGCAAAAACCTTGTAATGAACTGCAAGAATATTTTCTGTTATTTTAGACGTATTTCTCTATATTATTTCAAACTACTAAAATGTCAATAAAAGTCACTTTGTTTAACTGTAGAGTTGAATTGTCAACATTAAAAGTTGACATAGCATATATATATACAACAGGCTCATTCTGAAAACGTGGCCCCATGTACAATTCTGGAGATCGTGAATTATGTAGCCAGAGGTACATATGGCTGCATTTCGTCTTTAAAACAAACGCTACAGGACGGAATGATGCTGTTCCTTTTCATGCTTACCAGCTGACTTCTTACTTTCTATGTGTAGGATTTTCAACTGTTATCAGTTTGTTTAGTGGCTCGCCATGTATGTCGAAGGATTTGAGATGCAGAGAGGAGTTGACCGTAATGACGAGGTTTGAATCCGGCAAAGAACGGTTCCAGAAATCAGGTAAGGCAAAAGCAAAAAATAAAATAAATCAGTAAATAACAGGGTGAGAATGTGATAAACTCTAAAAACATGGTAAAAATCAAATGCCACAACGTTTTTTCTTTTTCAGGATTGCATTTGAAAACACTATCGGTTGGGTTTAGGGAAGAGGGTGATCGGGTCAATCGGTGCTTTTGAAAACACTGTCGGTTGGGTTTAGGGAAAGGGGTGATCATGTAAATCGGTGCTTTTGAAAACACTATCGGTTGGGTTTAGGGAAAGGGGTGATCGGGTAAAATCAGAGCTTTTGAAAACACTATCGGTTGGGTTTAGGGAAAGGAGTGATTGGGTTAAATCGGTGCTTTTGAAAACACTATCGGTTGGGTTTAGGGAAATGGGTGATGGGGTTAAATCGGTGCTTTTGAAAACTCTATCGGTTGGGTTTAGGGAAGGAGTGATCGTGTTAAATCGGTGCTTTTGAAAACACTGTCGGTTGGGTTTAAGGAAAGGGGTGATCGTGTTGAATCTGTGCTTTTGAAAACACTATGGGTTGGGTTTAGGGAAGGGGGTGCTTGGGTAAAATGGGTGCTTTTGAAAACACTATCGGTTGGGTTTAGGAAAGGGGGTGATCGGGTCAATCTGTGCTTTTGAAAACACTATCGGTTGGGTGTAGGGAAGGGGTGATTGGGTCAATCTGTGCTTTTGAAAACACTATCGGTTGGGTTTAGGGAAGGGGGGATCGGGTCAATCTGTGCTTTTGAAAACACTATCGGTTGGGTTTAGGGAAGGGGTGATCGGGTCAATCTGTGCTTTTGAAAACACTATCGGTTGGGTTTAGGGAAGGGGGTGATCGGGTCAATCTGTGCTTTTGAAAACACTATCGGTTGGGTTTAGGGAAGGGGTGATCGGGTCAATCTGTGCTTTTGAAAACACTATCGGTTGGGTTTAGGGAAGGGGGGATCGGGTCAATCTGTGCTTTTGAAAACACTATCGGTTGGGTTTAGGGAAGGGGTGATCGGGTCAATCTGTGCTTTTGAAAACACTATCGGTTGGGTTTAGGGAAGGGGTGATCGGGTCAATCTGTGCTTTTGAAAACACTATCGGTTGGGTTTAGGGAAGGGGTGATCGGGTCAATCTGTGCTTTTGAAAACACTGTCTGTTGGGTTTAGGGAAAGAGGAGGGTGGGTCAGTCAGTCAATCAGTCGGTCGATCGGTCAGTCAGTCAGTCAGTCAGTCAGTCAGTCAGTCAGTCAGTCAGTTAGTCAGTCAGTCAGTCAGTCAGTCAGTAGACAGCACCCTCTGGTGGATTTAAGCGAGAACATCAGGCGTGAATGGCTCTCGCAAGAGAAGTATGAGATCTGAAAAAGCGTACACAACGGCCTCTGGTTGATTCGCGAAAACAAAAACTGCAAAAAACTTGTATTTGGCACACTCCAGAAATGTATACAGGGCTACGTAATCAGAATGAGCCTGGGTTGTATATATAAAGTTTTGTTAATAAAGTTACTAAATGAATTTCTATTATAGATTGTTAGTTTGCTTTCAGTTTACATTTACATTATTTCAAGTAACAAAAAGTGTTTTAGATTTCTGGTTTTAGTTTTAGTTAACTGTTATAACCCTGCAAAACTCCTGTGACCTTGTTCTTATGGATTCTGACATTACACACACAAAATATATAGACTATAAGCCATCTCACAAAGCATAAATAACACAATAATATGTGCTGTATTATTTCTTCCCCTTTCTTGACTCTATATGCAGCACGTCTGCTAACAGCATATACAATCCTTTTTCTAATATGTAAATTCATCATTTTCATGTTTTTATACACTCTCTCTCACACACACACACACACACACACACACACACACACACACACACACACACACACAGAGAGAGAGAGAGAGAAAGACACACACACGGAGACAGAGCAGTACTCAGTGCCAGTAGGCAGGGACTTGCCTGAAAGATTGAAAGCAATTAAAACTATCATCTGCAATGGCTTTAGGCTGGCCTGTGGCTGCAAGCAAGAGCTGCCAAACTCCATCAGCCTCTCAGACACAACAGCACTGCAGTAAAAGCCACACACACACACACTGGCGGAGAATCACATCTAAACACTAGATGGCCACCAACACTAGACGGAGACAGAGCACAGGCTCAGAGACTGCATCTGTATTAGCATCTGAGTCACTGTCTGTCTGAAACGCTGATGCACTGAATCATTTACCAGCCACTTTCAGCTGAATTACATTAAACGTCATGCATCAAACAGACTCGGATTCTAACGTCATGCATCAAACAGACTCGGATTCTAACGTCATGCATCAAACAGACTCGGATTCTAACGTCATGCATCAAACAGACTCGGATTCTAACGTCATGCATCAAACAGACTCGGATTCTAACGTCATGCATCAAACAGACTCGGATTCTAACGTCATGCATCAAACAGACTCAGGTTCTATTTTAGAACTTCTAATTTGATTTCTAGGATTCTAAATCAAGTTGATGATGCAACTGGTTTTCAGATGTTCTAAAAGTTCTTGTCTCAATATAAAAAATAAATATATATTAAATGTAATGAAATATACAAATAATAAAAATATCATATAAAACAAATAATAAAATAAATTAAAATTACAATTATAACAAATAAACAATTATATACAAATAAAAGGCAAATGCCAAAATTAGTAAAAAAAAAAAAAAAGGATTAATAAAATAACATTGAATACAAATAATAAAATAGCGGTTCATTCCGCTGTGGCGACCCCAGATTAATAAAGGGACTAAGCCGGAAAAAAAATTAATGAATGAACAAATAATAAAATAATATAAAGGCAAAACAATAAATTACAAAAATAACATAGAGTAGTGATAAAATAAAAGGTCACACTTTACAATAAGATTTCATTAGTTAATGTCAATATATTTGCTAAACTGAACTAATGATGAACAATACTTGTACTCTTCCAGAGTGAGTAAAAGGGCTCGCAAAATCACTCTGGACGCCTCACACCCAGCACACTACCTGTTTGAACTGTTACCGTCTGGTCGGCGCTACAGAGCACCAAGCACAAAAACAGCCAGACACAGGAAAAGTTTCTTTCCTCAGGCCATCTACCTCATGAACAGTTAAATATTCCCCTACTGTGCATTAAACGTGCAATACTTTCTCATACGCACTTGTACACAGCACCTTAAAACAATATACAATGCAATACTTTCTCACACGCATTTGTACACAGCACCTTATAACCTGTATATTTACAACATATCTGTACATACAACTCAACATCCAGATGCTTTGACTAACTGCAGCTCTGTTTAATGTTTATTGCCTTTTTTCATATTTATTTTGTGTTGTCACTTTATGTACACTGGAAGCTTTTGTAGGCAAAACAAATTCCTTGTGTGTGTGAAGCACCCTTGGGAATAAAACTGATTCTTATTCTGATTCTGATACTTGTACATTTATTAATCATAGTTTAACCATTATACCATTAACTAACATTACCAAAAATGATTAACTACAGTAATAAATGTATTATTCATTGTTTGTTCATGTTAGTAAATACATTAACTAACATTAACTATTACCTTATTGTAAAGTATTACTATATATATATACACAGTTGAAGTCAGAACTATTAGCCCCCCTGAATTATTTTTAACCCAATTTCTGTTTAACGGAGAGCAGATTTTTTTCATTTTAACACATTTCTAATCATAATAGTTTTAATAACTCATTTCTAATAACTGATTTATTTTATCTTTGCCATGATGACAGTAAATAATATTTGACTAGATATTTTTCAAGATACTAGTTTTCAGCTTAAAGTGACATTTGAAGGCTTTACTAGGTTAATTAGGTTAACTAGGCAGGTTAGGGTAATTAAGCAAGTTATTGTATAATGATGGTTTGTTCTGTAGAATATCGAAAACAAATTGCCTAAAGGGGCTAACAATCTTTTACCTTAAAATGGTTTTAAAAAAATTTAAAACTGCTTTAATTCTAGCCGAAATAAATCAAATAAAACTTGCTCTTGAAGAAAAAATATTATCGAAAATACTGTGAAAATTTCCTTGCTCTGTTAAACATCTTTTGGGAAATATTTAAAAAATAAAGGGGGGCTAATAATTCTTACTTTAACTGTATATAACTGTATTCTGCCACAGCGGAATGAACTGCCAACTTATCCAGCACGTTTTTTTGCAGCGGATGCCCTTACAGCCGCAACCCATCTTTGGGATACATCCACACACACACTCATTCACACTCATACACTACGGACAACTTAACTTCCCCCATTCACCTGCATGTCTTTGGACTGTGAGGGAAACCGGAGCACCCGGAGGAAACCCACGCGAATGCAGGGAGAACATGCAAACTCCACACAGAAATGCCAACTGACTAAGCCAAGGCTTGAACCAGTGACCTTCTTGCTGTGAGGCGACAGCACTACCTACTGCGCCACTGCATCACCCTATATACAGTATATATATATAATGTAATTAAATTATATAATAAATAATAAAAATATCATATAATCAAATGATAAAATTAATGAATGTTACAATTAAAATAGTTACCTAAAAGACAATTATAATAAATAAACAATTAGATACAAATAAAAGGCAAATACAAAAATTTGTAAAAAAAAAAAAAAAATAAAAGGATTATTGAAACAACATTAAATTCAAATAATAAAATAATATAAAGTTATAGTAAAGTATTGCTAGACCATGTATATATATATACTACTGGGTTGCAGCAGGAAGGGCATCCGCTGCATAAAACATATGCTGGATAAGTTGGCGGTTCATTCCGCTGTGGCGACCACAGATTAATAAAGGGACTAAGCCGAAAAAAAGAAAATGAATGAATGAATATATATATATATATGTATAGTTTTATATATATATTTTACTTTTATTCAGGTAAATAAAGGTAAACTAAAAGGTCAATAATACAGTAAACTAAATAAAACGAAACACTTAGAAATTCTTATTAAAAAAAGTAAGTAAAATAAAATAAATAATGCTTGAGGTGATTAAACATGGACTCCTAATAACCTAAGCATCCTAATACGTGCACGGCAATAATTACATGCCTTTAAGTGCTGAATTCCCTTTATTCAGTTTCAGATATGGATTCTCCTTTTAATTCTCCTTTAGTTATACTCTGTACAAAATTGCTGTAAAATGTACAGTTTTATTATTGGCAAACAAAATTGCCAGTAACACTGTAAATTTTACAGTAATTTTTTACAATTGTAGTTTTACAGCACAATTGTAATTATTAATTTGGGGTCGTAACAATTTACAGTGCACTTGTAAATTATACAATATTTATTGCATTATTTATTTACAGTATTACTGATAAAGTTTTCAAGCGCACTGTAAATTAACGATTACAATTATAGTAATTTCAACCATTGTAGTTTTACTGCACAGTTCTAATTGTTAATTTAAAGAGCACTTGTAAATTGTACAGTATTACTGGCAACCACAATTGCCAATAATACTGTAAACTTTACAGCAATTTTTTACAATTGTGGTTTTACAGTACAATTATAATTATTAATTTACAGTGCACTTGTACATTTTACAGTATTTATTGCATTTTTACAGTATTGCTGTCAATTTTTACAAGCGCACTGTAAATGAACGATTACAGCCATAGTAACAATTACAACCGTTATAGTTTTACAGCACAGTTGTTATTGTTTATTTACAGTGCCCTTGTAAATTTTACAGTATTACTGGCAACCAAAATTGCCAGTAATACTGTAAAATTTACAGTATTTTTTTACAGTGTGTGCCTTTAAGCGCTGAATTTCCTCTGTTCGATTTCAGATATGGATTCTCCTTTTGATTCTTCTTTAACTATACACTGTAAAAAATTGCTGTAACGTTTACTGTATTATTGGCAACCAAAACTGCCAGTAAAACTGTAAATTTTACAGCAATTTTTTACAATTGTAGTTTTATAGCACAATTGTAATTATTAATTTACAGTGCACTTGTAAATTTTACAGTATTACTGGCAACCAAAATTGCCAATAACAGTGGAAATTTTACAGCAATTTTTTACAATTGTAGTTTTGCAGCACAATTGTAATTATTATTTTACAGTGTGCTTCAAAATTTTACAGTATTTATTGCATTTTTTACAGTATTACTAGAAATTTTACAGTATTACTGGCTAAATTTTCAAACGCACTGTAAATTAACGATTACAACCATTGTAGTTTTACAGCACAGTTGCAATTGTTAATTTACAGTGCACTTGTAAATTTTACAGTATTGCAACAAAAATTGCCAATAATACTGTAAAATTGACAGTATTTTTTTACAGTGCATGCCTTTAAGCACTGAATTCCTTCTATTCGGTTTCAGATTTTGATTTCTCCTTTTAATTGCATGCCATCTAGCGCTGTATTCCCTCTATTTGGTTTCAGATTTATTCTCCTTTTAATTCACCTTTAATTATACACTGTAAAAAAATTTGCTGTAAAATGTACAGTATTATTGGCAACCAAAATTGCCAGCAGGCCTAATACTGTACATTTTAAAGCAACCTTTTACAAACCTTTTACAGTGCATGCCTTTAAGCCCTAAATTTCAGTTACAGATTTTGATTTCTCCTTTAATTACATGCCTTTAAGTGCTGAATTCCCTCTCTTCGGTTTCAAATTTGGATTCTCGATTTAATTCTCCTTTAATTACATCCCTTTAAGCACTGAGTTCTCTCTATTCGGTTTCAGATTTTGATTTCTTCTTTAATTACATGCCTTTAAGCACTGAATTTCTTCTATTCGGCTTCAGATTTGGATTCTGCTTTTAATTACATGCCTTTAAGCGCTGAATTCCCTCTATTTGGTTTCAGATTTGGATTCTTGATTTAATTCTCCTTTAATTACATGCCTTTAAGTGCTGAATTCCCTTTTATTTGGTTTCAGATTTGGATTCCCCTTTAATTGCATACCTTTAAATGCTGAATTCCCTTATTGGGTTTCAGATTTTGATTTCTTCTTTAATTACATGGCTTTAAGTGCTGAATTTGCTCTATTCTGTTTCAGATTTTGATTTCTCCTTTAATTACATGCCTTTAAGTGCAAAATTCCCTCTATTTGGTTTTAGATTTGGATTCTCGATTTAATTCTCCTATAGTTTCAGGTCTTTAAGTGCTGTATTCCCTCTATTTGGCTTCATATTTTGATTTTTTTCTTTAATTACATACCTTTAAATGCTGAATTCCCTTATTGGGTTTCAGATTTTGATTTCTCCTTTAATTACATGCCTTTAAGCGCTGAATTCCCTCTCTTCGGTTTCAAATTTGGATTCTCGATTTAATTCTCCTTTAATTACATCTCTTTAAGCACTGAGTTCGCTCTATTCGGTTTCAGATTTTGATTTCTTCTTTAATTACATGCCTTTAAGCACTGAATTTCTTCTATTCGGCTTCAGATTTGGATTCTGCTTTTAATTACATGCCTTTAAGCGCTGAATTCCCTCTATTTGGTTTCAGATTTGGATTCTTGATTTAATTCTCCTTTAATTACATGCCTTTAAGCGCTGAATTCCCTCTATTTGGTTTCAGATTTGGATTCTTGATTTAATTCTCCTTTAATTACATGCCTTTAAGTGCTGAATTCCCTTTTATTTGGTTTCAGATTTGGATTCCCCTTTAATTACATACCTTTAAATGCTGAATTCCCTTATTGGGTTTCAGATTTTGATTTCTCCTTTAATTACATGCCTTTAAGTGCTGAATTCCCTCTATTTGGTTTTAGATTTGGATTCTCGATTTAATTCTCCTATAGTTTCATGTCTTTAAGTGCTGTATTCCCTCTATTTGGCTTCATATTTTGATTTTTTTCTTTAATTACATACCTTTAAATGCTGAATTCCCTTATTGGGTTTCAGATTTTGATTTCTCCTTTAATTACATGCCTTTAATCGCTGAATTCCCTCTATTTGGTTTCAGATTTGGATTCTCGATTTAATTCTTCTATAATTTCATGCCTTTAAGTGCTGAATTCCCTTTATTTGGCTTCATATTTTGATTTCTTCTTTAATTACATGCCTTTAAGCGCTGAATTACCTCTATTGGGTTTCAGATTTGGATTCTCCTTTTAATTCTCTCTCTCGGTGCACGTGTCTTGACGGTCGTCTTTTCTTCAGTCCTCAGCGCTGTCACAGCAGCTCAGCGTCTGCATTATCTCTGCTCGCTCGTCCCCGTCTCTCTCTTTCCCTGACAGTCGCACTTGTTCAGAGTGACAGGTTGATATCAGAGTCCTAATCGCTGTCCGTGCCACCAGTCCAGGACCAGTCGACCAGAGCCCGCGGGTGCCACAACCCATCACTGTACACCAAACACACACACATACACACACACACACACACACTCAGTCTGCAGGCCCTGTCAATGTCCTCGTATCCCGCAGCATCACACACACACTGCAAACGCACATACGAGTGTCAGAAACTATCAGAAACACACACACACACGTATATGTTTCAGAGAAGTGCCAGTCAGAGAGGGTCCCCGTGTTGGACCCAATGAGAACTATTTAGTGCCCGGATTGAGTCTAGTATGTTCTCCATATCCAACATAGGCCTTCTGAAAACATAGCCCTACATACATTTCTGGAGATCACAGATTATGTAGCCAGAGGTACGTATGACTGCATTTTGTCTTTAAAATGAATGCTACGAGGCGGTATGATGCTGTTCCTTTTCACGTTTACCAGCTGACGGCTTACCTCCGTATGAACAGCTTACATTCCAACGTTACCAACATTCGTTCAGTTGCTCGACACATACGTCACTCTTGTGACATGAAGCGCATAAACCGCGACAACAGGGTTCGAGTCTGGTGAAGAACGGTTCCGGAAAGCAGGTAAGACCAAAACAAAAGTCAAAACATACAATAAACAAGTAAATAACAGGGTGAGAATGTGGTAAAATCTGAAAATGTGGTAAAAATCAGGTGAGGGCTTTTCTTTTTCTAGATTTCTTGGGTTTAGGGAAGGGGGTGGGCGAGTCAATCGGTGCTTTTGAAAACACTATTGGTTGGGTTTAGGGAAGGGGGTGGGCGGGTCAATCAGTGCTTTTAAAAATACTGTTGGTAGGGTTTAGGAAAGTGGGCGGGTCAATCGGTGTTTTTAAAAATACTGTTGGTTGGGTTTAGGAAAGTGGGCGGGTCAATCAGTGCTTTTAAAAATACTGTTGGTTGGTTTTAGGAAAGTGGGCGGGTCAATCGGTGCTTTTAAAAATACTGTTGGTTGGGTTTAGGAAAGTGGGCGGGTCAATCGGTGCTTTTAAAAATACTGTTGGTAGGGTTTAGGAAAGTGAGCGGGTCAATTAGTGCTTTAAAAAATACTGTTGGTTGGGTTTAGGAAAGTGGGCGGGTCAATCTGTGTTTTTGAAAATACTGTTGGTTGGGTTTAGGAAAGTGGGCGGGTCAATCAGTGCTTTTAAAAATACTGTTGGTTGGGTTTAGGAAAGTGGGCGGGTCAATCGTTTTTTTCAAAAATACTGTTGGTTGGGTTTAAGAAAGTGGGCGGATCAATGGGTGATTTTGAAAATACTGTCGGTTGGGTTTAGGAAACTGGGCGGATAAATCATTTTTTTCGAAAATACTGTCGGTTGGGTTTAGGAAACTGGGCGGATCAATCGGATTTTTCGAAATTACTGTCGGTTGGGTTTAGAAAAGTGGGCGGGTCAATCGATGATTTTTAAAATACTGTCAGTTGGGTTTAGAAAAGTGGGCGGATCAATTGATTCTTTCAAATATACTGTAGGTTGGGTTTAGGAAAGTGGGTGGATCAATCGGTTATTTCGAAAATACTGTCGGTTGGGTTTAGGAAAGTGGGCGGATCAATCGGTTATTTCGAAAATACTGTTGGTTGGGTTTAGGAAAGTGGGCGGGTCAATCGATGCTTTTGAAAATACTGTCGGTTGGGTTTAGGAAAGTGGGCGGATCAATCGGTTATTTAAAAAATACTGTTGGTTGGGTTTAGGAAAGTGGGCGGGTCAATCGGTGCTTTTGAAAATACTGTTGGTTGGGTTTAGGAAAGTGGGCGGGTCAATCGGTTATTTCGAATACACTGTCGGTTGGGTTTAGGAAAGTGGGCGGGTCAATCGGTGCTTTTGAAAATACTGTCGCATGGGTTTAGGAAAGTGGGTGGGTCAATCGGTTATTTCGAAAATATTGTCGGTTAGGTTTAGGAAAGTGGGCGGGTCAATCGGTGCTTTTAAAAATACTGTCGGTTGGGTGTAGGGAAGGAGGAGGGTGGGTCAGTCAATTGGTTAGTCAGTCAGTCAGTCAGTCGACAGCGGCCTCTGGTGGATTTATGTGAGAACAGCAGATGCGAATGGCACTCGTGAGAGAAATTTGAGATCTGAAAAAGCGTACAAAAACAAAAACTGCAAAAAAAAGCTTCAGGGACATTTGTCCAGAAATGTATATAGGAGTACGTTTTCAAGCCTGGGTTGTCCATTTCTCTCCATTGACTACACTGTGAAAAATGCTGGGTTCCACACAATCGATTTAGGTTTGTGCAGCATCAAAAAATTAAGTTAGCTTTTAGTTTTTACAATTTTAAGTAGATTGAACATAAAACAATCAAGTTGTCCCGCCCCCCCAAAAAACTCAAGGATTGTGTTTCAGCTCGTTTTAAATAAGTAGTTTGAACAAACAACAAACATCATATTTTAAGTGTATGTTTGTTGTATTTTTTGAAGCTGCTAGCATCTGTTGTACATTAAAGTTCTATGGCGTAAGGTGAGTTTTCAAACAAGTTTTTGGTCACACTTTAATTTAAGGTATTATTCTCACTATTAACAAACCAGTAGCTATGACTTTCGCCTCATTAAACTCCTACTTTTCTGATTATTAAGGTGGTAGCTGGATTTAGGTATACTGAGATCTAGAGTTAGATCACACAGAATATGTACTTTATAAGCACTAATAAACAAACAAATATATTAATACACTCAAAATATAAATATAAATATATATTTGCTGCTTGTTTAAACTACTTATTTAATTTAGCTTAATCAATACAATTCTTCATTTTTGGGGGGACAACTTAATTGTTTTATGTTCAATCCACTTACAATTGTAAAAATAATTAAGTTACTCTCATCATAACATCCAATCAGCTAGAAATAAAAAAACAAGCCACGCCCACTGTTTCCTCATTTAATATTTAATATCTGCATCACAATACGAAAAAAAAATGGTTTATGCAGACTTTACCAAATCGGCTTTAGTAGAGCTGAATCACATCCTTTAACAAGGACATTCACACTGAACTGAACTGAATCATCAGTGAATAAACAAGCATCAAATCAGCATTCTGTAGAACTGAATGAATCTAATGATGAAACGGGATTTCTGATCATCGCATGTTTTCTCTGTCAAGCTGCTCTGACACAATTTGCGATGCACTGTACAGTATAAAGCAGCGCAGAAATAAAAATGAGTTGAGCCGACGCGAGCAGTGCCAGGCCACATCACCGTCTACATCTGCAGAGGTCAGACAGGAGGACAAACACACCGTCTCGGAGACATTCAGATAATCACAGTCTCTTCACATCAACACAAAGCAGGAGACCTGACTGCTAAAAAACAAAGCAGACCGCTTCTGCAGCCGTTTGGAGAACCTATATGTTTAGATTTAGATGAACCATAATGATGTGGGTCAAAGGTGCATTTGCATGTAAATGTATTCATTTGCCAGACACATAATGCATTCAAAATATACATTATAATCATGCATCCACTGGCTTTGACTCCATGACCATCCCCCTATATTTTTGTTTACATTTTTTTAACCTCATATTCATTTTCCTTCGGCTTAGTCCCTTATTTATCAGTGGTCGCCACAACGGAATGAACCGCCAACTATTCCAGCATATGTTTCCAGTACTGAGAAACATCCATACACACTAATTTACACACACACACATACACTATGGTCAATTTACCTTATCCAATTCACCTATAGCGCATATGTTTGGACTGTGGGGGAAACCGGAGCACCCAGAGGAAACCCACGCCAACACGGGGAGAACATGCAGACTCCACACAGAAATGCCAACTGACCCAGCTGGGACTCAAACCAGTGACCTACTTGCTGTGAGGCAACAGTGCTAACCACTGAGTTACTGTGCCACCCTTTTTTTTTTTAAGCAAAGAAACCTGAAAAAGTTTCCACAAAAATATGAACTGACTTCAACATGGATAATCGTCATCTAAACAGTATATTGGGGATAAGGTATATAAAGATCATGTGACTGAAGACTTGAGTAATAATAATAATACAAATTCAGCTTTGCATCACATAATTAAAATACATTTCAAAATATATTCAAGCAGAAATAAGCTGTTTTAAATACTAAAAATATTTCATAATTTTACAATCTTAGTTGTACTTTTATTCAAATAAATGCTATGTTGATAAGCATAAAAATTGCATTCAAATTAATTATATTAATCAAATAAATTGAACTTTAAACCTATTACTCTTCAATTTCTAATCTGAACAAAGCATGGATCATTTTTATTTTATTTTAGGAAAGCATCATCTCATTATCAATTCTCTCATTTATTTCTAAAGTCTTATTGAACATGAAGCTGATCGACAGTATAACAGATGTAAGCAGAACAGGTAGGCCTGTCATGATATCTATTCTTTGTTGTATGATATATTGCGATAAATGATATTATTGTCATTTTAAGACCATTTTATGGCACTCATTATATAATGCCAGAATGACAATATAGTATCATCACAATGCAAGTACGCTCAAAGAGCACATCATATTTTATTCTTAAGAATATTTCTTATATTTATTTATAGTAATTTTAACTATATTTAAAAATGAGGTATTGGAATCAAAATGTGAAAACGCATATCCTAATTAAAGAATAATAAACGTTAACAAAACAATGCAAGGTAAAGAGTAACAGAGGCTGCGATATCTCCTACCAGATCTATTTTCAGTCGTCAGGCACTCACATTAAAATATACTATAGAAATATATAGTAAATACTACAGTGTTTTTTTAACCATGCTGACACCTCCAGTAGAGATAGAGATGTTTCACAATCAGCTAAAATGTTGCTGGAATTGGCTTTTATGTATAGGCGATATACACTCACTGGCCACTTTATTAGGTACACCTCTCCAACTGCTTGTTAACGCAAATTTCTAATCAGCCAATCACATGGCAGCAACTCAATGCATTTAGGGATGTAGACATGGTCAAGACGAACTGCTGCAGTTCAAACTGAGCATCAGAATGGGGAAGAAAGGTGGTTTAAATGACTTTAAAAGTGGCACGGTTGTTGGTGTCAGACGGGCTGGTCTGAGTATTTCAGAAACTGCTGATCTACCGGGATTTTCACTAGAGGTGTGAACCTACACTGGTCTCATGGTTCGGTTCCGATTATTATGCCATCGATTCGGTTCAATTCGATATCTCGGTGCATCGACGATGCTTTCCATACATAATTAGATTTTTTTCTTTACAACAAAAGAAAAAAATTGTATTAAAATCTATAAATATGTTTGTATTTATATATTACTTGTAATACAATTTTGTCCTTTAATACAAGCAGTCAGCAATATGAACTGTACCTTTAATTTAACCTGCTCAAAAATAAAACACTCTTTGTGAATGAAAACTCCAATACATGCTCAGAAGACAGCACGAGCATTCGTAACAAATAAACTAATGTAAATATTATCTCGCTTGCTTTTTGAGCGCTGGCAAGTTCTTACACCCCTATGATTGGTCATTGTCTTCACCCGCTCCACAGAAAGGGCTGCGCTTGGCTTTAGAAACGAAAGTGCTGTTCACCCATGAGTGATGCGGGAAAAACAGCCGCGGGTCAGTCTATATGTGCATAATACGCGGTTATCAGGTAATCCGTAATAGAATAAATACAATACAATAAACTCGCACCACAGGCACGCTTGTGTCTGGACCCACAAGTATCGCTTTAAACAGCCGAGAGGAGAGGAAAATTTACCTCACGAACATGCCAACGGGTCAAATGCAAAAAGTGTGTGTGTGTGTGTGGGAGAGAGAGAGAGAGAGAGAGAGAGAGAGAGAGAGAGAGAGAGAGAGAGAGAGAGGGCAGAGATGGAGTTTTACAGCATTTCTCCCTAGTACTGAAATAGCGGCTCGTGCTTTACCATTCCTCAGTGTCAGTGAAAGACTGTGTCCAGCACACTCACACATGCACTATTATCTGCTTTTTAAGTAGTAGGAGTGTTTTATTTACTCACCCTCGCCTCCTTCGCCATAGTATTCTACCGCGACATCGCGCATCGGGGATAAATGACGTCAGTGCGTAATAACCGGTTATGATCTATTACTGAACCGATATCGAATTGTCCCCATCTGCATCGCGGTGCACCGAAGAAACGATTAATTTGGACACCCCTAATTTTCACGCACAACCATCTCTAGGGTTTACAGAGAATGGTCAGAAAAAGAGAAAATATCCAGTGAGCGGCAGTTCTGTGGGCGCAAACGAACAGTAAAAAAAAAAAGTAACGCAAATAAGCACTCGTTACAACCGAGGTCTGCAGAAGAGCATCTCAGAAAGCACAACACATCCAACCTTGAGGCAGATGGGCTACAGCAGCAGAAGACCACACCGGGTGCTTCTGACAGCTAAGAACAGGAAACTGAGGCTACAATTCACACAGGCTCAAAATTGGACAATAGATGATTGGATAAGCATTACCTGGTCTGATGAGTCTCAATTTCTGCTGCAACATTCGGATGGTCGGGTCAGAATTTGGCATCAACAACATGAAAGAATGGATCCATCGTGCCTTGAATCAACGGTTCAGGCTGGTGGTGGTGGTGTAATGGTGTGGGGGATATTTTCTTGGCACACTTTGGGTCCATTAGTACCAATTGAGCATCGTGTCAATGCCACAGCCTACCTGAGGATTGTTGCTGACCATGTCCATCCCTTTATGACCACAGTGTACCCATCTTCTAATGGCTACTTCCAGCAGGATAATGCACCATGTCATAAAGCGCGAATAATCTCAGACTGGTTTCTTGACAATGAGTTCACTGTACTCAAATGGCCTCCACAGCCACCAGAGCTCAAACCAATAGAGCGCCTTTGGGATTTGGTGGAACAGGAGATTTACATCATGGATGTGCGGCCAACAAATCTGCAGCAACTGCGTGATGCCATCATGTCAACATGGAGCAAAATCTCTGAGGAATTTTCCAGTATCTTGTTGAATCTATGACACGTAGGATTAAGGCAGTTCTGAAGGCAAAAGTGGGTCTAACCCGGTACTAGTAAGGTGTACCTAATAAAGTGGCCGGTAAGCGTATATTGCATCACCAGAAATGATTGAGGTCATGTCCATGTGTTGTGTGATAAGTCCATATATTGATTATTATGACAGGCCTAAGAACAGGTGTAGAGAATCAAACACAACAGCATCTTCATTTTCAACACTGCATCTATTGATTCAGCGCTTCATTATCTGTCTAACTCATGCTTGAATTTCTTCACAATAAATGCACCCTGCTTTTATATCTAATGCAATGACATTCATACATTTTTAAGAGCATCCTAAGTGTCCGGATACTGCCGGGGCGACTGCAGCGAGGCAGAGAGATGTGCTCTTGGGCTGGTGAATTATTAAGGATTACTAATATGTCCTAAAATGTCTTTTTGCCCTGTCCATTAACAACCTGTCACATCTGCTCTGTCCCCCTTTTGCTCTGCGCTTCATTCAAACACACGCACGGGGTCAGATACTGCTGTTCCTGTTTGTGTGTGTGTGTGTGGTTGTGTGTGTGTGTTTGTTGAAATACTCAGAGTCTGGGAACAGATTTGTAATGGACAACGGATGGATGGGCAGATTGGATGGATGATCAGATTGATGGATAAATGGACGGATGGATGGATGGATGGATGGATGGATGGATAGATGGATGATGGAGTTATAGACAGATGGATAGCCAGACTGATAGTTGGGTGGATGGATGATGGATGGACGGATGGATGGATGGATGGACAGATTGCTAGATAGATGAACGGATGGATGGATGGATGGATGGACGAACTGATGGATGGATGGACACATTGCTAGATAGGTGGACGGATGGATGGATGGCTAAACAGATGGACGGTGGAGTTATAAACAGATGGATGGATGGACAAACAGATAGATGGATGGACAGATTGCTAGATAGATGAACCGATGGACAGATGGATAGATGGATGATGGAGTCATAGACAGATAGATAGACAGATTGCTAGATAGATGGATGGACAGATGGATGGATAAATGGATGGTGGAGTTATAGACAGATGGATGGATGGATGGATGGATGGATGGATGGATGGATGGATGGATGGATGGATGGACAAACGGATGGATGGATGGACAGATTGCTAGATAGATGGAAAGACGGATGGATGGATAGATGGATGGTGGAGTTATAGACAGATGGAAGGATGGACAAACAGATGGATGAATGGACAGATTGCTAGATAGATCTTCATTCATTCATTCATTTTCTGTTCGGCTTAGTCCCTTTATTAATTTGGGGTCGCCACAGCGGAATGAACCGCCAACTTATCCAGCATATGTTTTCCGCAGCGGATGCCCTTCCAGCTGCAACCCATCACTGGGAAACATCCATACACACTCATTCACACACATACACTAAAGACAATTTAGCTTACCCAATTCCTCTATAGCGCATGTGTTTGTACTGTGAGGGAAACTGGAGCACCCGGAGGAAACCCACGCGAACGCGGGGAGAACATGCAAACTCCACACAGAAATGGCAACTGACCCAGCCGAGGCTCAAATCAGCGACCTTCTTGCTGTGAGGCGAACGTGCTACCCACTGCGCCACTGTGCAGCCCTTAAATAATAATAATTAAAATAAAATAAAATAAATTGCTAACATTTGTGTTCAACAGAAGAAAGAAACTCAGTAAAGATTTAGAATTTCAAGAGTTCACACTTAGCTGATGATTAATTATAAAGCTTGTTTGGCATGCTGTCCCGGGAGAGAGCCCTGAGCTCATGAGATCCTCGAGCCCGGGGCTCCCTCCCGTTGCAAGGCAAGAGGGGAGATCGAGCTCAGGTAGATCTCGAGAACTCCCCCATCGTAGTGATTGAAGTGCAGATAGTAGTTCTCTGTAACGAGATAGGTACTAGATAGTGAGCAAGTCTATAGTGTTGATTAATAAATAACTTGGGTTGCATGTTTTAATTGGTGGGAGGAAACCGGAGGACCCGGGGAAAACCCACGTGAGCACGGGGAGAACATGCAAACTCCGCACAGAAAATGCCCGCTGGTTTGGTAAAGCCTAGAACCATTGACATTCTTGCTGTGAGGCAACAGCGCTAAGCGCTGGGCCACCGTGTCACACATCTAAAAAAGAGGAGGAGTAGGGGTGGAAGGGGGGATTCTTCAAA
>LR812542.1:43497163-43569663 GCA_903798195.1 Danio kyathit | reverse complement strand
GATGAATGGATGGATGGATAAATTGATGGTGAAGTTATAGATAGATGAATAGACATACTGGTATGGAATGGACAGACAGGTGGATGGATGGATGGATGGATGGATGGATGGATGGATGGATGGATGGATAGATGAATTGATGGTAAAGTTACAAATAGATGAATAGACATACTGTTACGGAATGGACAGATGGATGGATGGATGGGTGGATTGATGTCAGATACTTCACCACATAATGACAAAAACATAAAGCAAAAAAATAAAATAAACAAGTAAATAACAAGGTGAGAATGTGTTAAAATCTGAAAACGTGGTAAGAATCAGGCGAGGTCTTTTCTTTTTCTGGATTGTTTTTTGAAATCGGTGCTTTTGAAAACATTTTGTTTGGGTTAGGTTTAGGGAAGGAGGAGGGTGGGTCAGTCGATCGGTCAGTCAGTCGACAGCGGCCTCTGGTGGATTTACGTGAGAATAGCAGGTGCGAACTGCACTCACGAGAGAAACTTTAGATCTGAAAAAGCGTACACAGCGCCCTCTGGTGGATTCGCGAAAACAAAAACTACAAAAAACCATAGCTCCTGGAATGTATTTGGCACTCTCCAGAAATGTATATGGGGGTACGTTTTCAGAATGAGCCTGGGTTGCATAATGCAATTCACAACCGTAAATAAACCAAAAACACTTCTGAATCCCTAAATATGCAATCAGATATCTTTTACATGGTATATAAACACCGTTAGGGGCTGCACGTTGGCACAGTGGGTAGCACGATCGCCTCTCAGCAAGAAGGTCGCTGGTTCGACCCTCGGCTAGGTCAATTGGCATTTCTGTGTGGAGTTTGCATGCTCTCCCCCTGTTGGTGTGGGTTTCCTCCGGGTGCTCCGGTTTCCCCCACAGTCCAAAGACATGCAGTATAGGTGAATTGGGTAAGCTAAATTGAATGAGTGTGTATGGATGTTTCCCAGTGATGGGTTGCAGCTGGAAAGGCATCCGCTGCGTAAAACATATGCTGGATAAGTTGGCTGTTCATTCCACTGTGGTGACCCCGGATTAATAAAGAGACTAAGCCGAAAAGAAAAAAGAATAGACAAAGTTAACGTGCAGTATATAAAACAAAAAGCTGATGTCTATAAGTATAACATGCGTTCAGGGAAGTGCATTTGTGTATTAAGTGTTAAATAACCTCGCTGCAGACTGTCAAAAGGCAGAGAGATAAAGGGCAGCGGGAGAAGATGAAGCGAGCACAGACGGCGGAGGGAAAGAGTAACAGACAGAGAGAGTAATGCTGCAGCATGGCTTCCCTCTAGCTATGGCTTCTTGACTTGTTTATGTATGGCGGAGAGAGGGCTGAACATATGGTGTACTAAAGCGTGGACTTGTCTTCCCCACACCCACAGGGGCTCTGTCTCACTGTATAAAGCACGCTTCAGCGGGCAGGACAGGGCTAGGCCTCCGCCGTCTCTGTGTGCCCTGATTATACGTGCTTTTTGAAGCTCTCCTTTTCTTATTTGGTGGATAAACTCTTTAAATGAGTTTCTAGATAACTATTGCAAGGTTCTGATACAATACGGATGCCTTTTTGACGTTTTTGTACAAATGTGGACCATGTCATTTTTTTGGTTTTGTTTTTTGGATGCTTGAGCTGTCAAACCTCTGTTTGGTGTCTGTTATAATGTTCAGATGTTTTCATTCATTCATTCATTTTCCTTCGGCTTAGCCTCTATTTCAGAGGTCGCCACATCAGAATGAACCGCCAACTATTCCAGCATATGTTTTACACAGCAGATGCCCTTCCAGCCACAACCCATACACCCATACACTATGGCCAATTTAGTTCTTCCAGTTCACCTATAACGCATGTCTTTGGATTGTAAGGGAAACCGGAGCACCCAGAGGAAACCCACGCCAACATGAGGAGAACATGCAAACTCTACACAGAAATGCCAACTTGCCCAGCTGGGACTCAAACCAGCAACCTTTTTGCTGTGAGGCGACAATGCTAACTACTGAGCCACCGTGCCACCCCATTCAGATGTTTTATATTCCATTAATTAACAAACTTAATGAACCGTCAAAAGACAAAATGACACATTGAAAGCTGTGAAATGCAATGTACAAAAACCGCGTATTAAATTTTAAGCTATTATTTTTTCTTATTATTTTTTACGCAATATATTTATTTGTTTATTTTTGTATTATTTTCCATCAATTTAATTGTTTGTTTGATTCCTGATGTTTTAATGTTTTTGATTACTGAAGCTCTCCTCTTCGTATTTAGTGCATAACCTCTTTAAAGGAGTTTCTATTGCAACTATTGTAAGATTCTTATAAAATATGGATGCCCTTTTGAACGGTGGCCAAGAAAGCTTAATGAACTGCAATTTAGCAAAGCACATGCAATTACAAAAAGCACCAGCACATTAAGAAAAGATCGGTTTGACAGCATACGTGTCACAATTTCTCACAGCACAAACAAATAAATAAAAAACACCTGCATTGTCTCACAACGCATTGAGAAAACGCCTGCATTTAAAGACAACACATGCAAATAGCAAGGAGCACAATGTTTTGTTCTGGAAATGTTTCCAGAGGAGGCAAAAAATGTGATGGACCTGGCTATTTAGGTTATGGTTATTGAGGCTAATAATAATTCAAAAGACAAGAGAATGGTGTAATCAGGATCTTAAAATGCAAAAAACAAAAAACTCAGCTTTCAATGATCACCTACAACTGAGCAATAGTTACAGCACAATGAACAAATCCTAGTCGGGATATATATGTATTTTTAATTATTATAATTTGTATGAAATATATTTATTTTTTATTTATTTATAAATAACTTAATTAATTAGTTACAAAAACGTAATTGTTTGTTCGATGCCTGATGCTTCAATGTTTTAGAATAAGTTTGTCATTTTTTTTCTTTTTCTAGTTCTGAAGCTAATATATGTACAGTTGAAGTCAGAATAATTATCCCCCCTGTTTATTTCTCCCCCAATTTCTGTTTAACGGAGAGAATATTTTTTCAACACATTTCTAAACATAATAGTTTTAATAACTCATTTCTAATAACTGATTTATTTTATCTTTGTCATGATGGCAGTAAATAATATTTGACTAGATATTTTTCAAGACACTTCTATACAGCTTAAAGTGAAATTTAAAGGCTTAACTAGGCTAATTAGGTTAACTAGGCAGGTTAGGGGAATTAGGCAAGTTATTGTATAATGATGGTTTGTTCTGTAGACAGTCAAAAACAAATATAGCTTAAAGGGGCTATTAATTTTGTCCTCAAAATGGTTCATAAAAAATTTAAAACTGCTTTTATTCTAGCCGAAATAATACAAATAAGACTTTCTCCAGAAGAAAAAATATTATAGGAAATACTGTGAAAATTTCCTTGCTCTGTTAAACATCATTTGAGAAATATTTGAAAAAAAAAAAAATCACCTACAACTGTATATACCCAAACCAAGCATATTTAGAAATAGAAAAATAATACAATTAAATTCAAGCAAAATATTGGAAAAAAAAAAACAAATTACAACCTACAACTAATTTTTTTTTTTTTTTTTTGCATTTAATATTTTTCTACAACATATAAATTTAAGTGTACTAGTTTTATATATATATATATATATATATATATATATATATATATATATATATAATACATACAAATAATAAATATCAATGAGTGCATCTAAATCAGTACCCTGTTAAGCAGGTCGCCAGCTATTTAAGGGTGTTCTCACATAAGGTTCAGTTGCCTTGAACCATGCCAAAGCGCGATTGTCCCCCTTCCCTTCTCCTCCGACCGCCTGCACTCACACTGCATTTTGCCTTCCGAAGCCGGAGCACGCTTACGTCATAGATGATGAGACAATTCAGTTCAACAGGCAGAGAAGCGCTCTCGCTCAGCACAGTGGACATTGTTAGTTATATCGTTTTAGTCGTTTGGGATGCAGTGACAGTCAAATATTTTGCCGAACAGATCCAGCACTTTTGATGCTCTTAAATTATGATAAAAGTCATTGTGCTGCAGGTATTAGGAGGTTTGCTGAAGGTGCAGCTGTCGTGCAGCGAGGGGTTTGCGTCTTTAATAAACTATGGCAGTTCATGTTCATTGAAAAGTAAGAATGATTAATAAATCCATATGAAACAGTCCCTTAAAACTGACGTCTCGTCTTCAGTTTCGGGCTCAGGTGCACTTTGCACTCACACTACAAGCGTACCGTGCCAAAGCCCAACCGAACCATGCTCTGGCACACCTCTTCCAAACGGGCCAGGGCTGGCCAACTGAATCGTGCCTGAGCCAGATTCGGAGCACTCACACTTGTCAATTGAACCGGGAAACGTGTCTGGGTACGGTTCAGATAGCCTAGAGTGAGTGCAGCCTAAAAAAAGTCGCACAATGCAGAAAATCATCAGGGTGAAATATGAATCACGTCAAATCATATAACAAACAAGCGACGTTGTTAAAAAGAGTCTAACATGAACAAACATTATATATTTTTCCTATAGTTAATAAAAATATATAAATAACATATAATAATATATTATAATATATAGGCTATTTATAATATATAATAATTTAATAAATATGCACTAATACATTAGAAAATAACATAAGAAAATAATAAGAAAATAAATAAGAAATATAAATAAATAAGAAAATAATATAGTTACTTGAGCAGAAAATAATAATTATAATAATAAAACAAAAATTATTAATATTTAATATATATATATATATATATATATATATATATATATATAATTAAAACAGACTCAAAAAATATTAACGAAATAATTTCAACAATCATTATTATTTTAATTAATTATTCCCAACAGGGTGTATCTGAACTATAAACTTAACTCTAGATATATCCACCAATAACATCTCATCAAGCGTAGAATGCACTGGACCACACAAATAACACACAAATCACACAGAATTCCACACACACACACACACACGACGTCCCTGAAGGTCGAAGCATTTACAAATCCACGCACACACAGTTACTCCCTACAGGTCAGTGAATTCACACACATCCGAAGCCTTCAGGTTGTTTGCCGCTCACACACACACACGCAGGCTCGCTGTGGCCCTGCAGGGTGGGCTGATTGACAGCTCTCCTGATGGCGGGTGGCAGCAGCTGATGTTTCCCCTCATTTGGTCTTGCTGTAGCCTGGGTCAGGTGACACCCACAGGTGCAATGCTGAGCAGCCCTACAGCTCTGTGTGTGTGTGTGTGTGTGTGTGTGTGGGGATGTTTATATGCATGTGTTTGTCTCGAAGGACTCAGGGGGGGTCAGTTATTCATAGATCAGAATCACGGAGGCAGAAAGCAGATGTTCCCCATCACTGTCAGACAAACGCATACACTGACATTAACGCCACACCAGCTCCAGATCCAGAGTCTGCAGCGCTTCTGGCCACACGTACACTGACACCAACCACACTTGAGTGAATATACACTACTTTCAAATACATATTATGTCAATATATTCAACATCAATGCTCAGATTATGATTGCGGATCCATGTAGATCTATACTGATGCTGAGAGTTAAAGGGTTAGTTCACTCAGTGATGAACATTTACTCACTATTTGCTCAACTTTTACTTGTTTTAAGGCTTTCTTTCTTCTGTTGAACCCAAAAGGAGATATTTTGAAGAATGCTGAAAATCGGTAACTATTGATATGTATATGCACTCCAAAAAACGAGTTATTTATTTAACCCAATGGTTGAGTTAAACATATTTAGAGCTTTGTTGGGCTATTTTTAACCTTTATTAGGTTATTTAATAATAATTCAACCAGTTGGGTTAAATATTTGGTGCTTTGTTGGGTAATTTTTAACCTTTATTTAGTTATTAATTTAATAACTCAACCAGTTGGGTTAAAATTTTGAATTTTAACAGTCAACTGATTTACCTGACACAGAACAGTTGTATTAAGATGTGTACGTAATGTTGTTTCTGCATTGTAAAGTTTATTTAAGCTCTAACGCAATTCTATTGTTGTTATTTTTTTATCAAATTACCTCTCCATGTCGTGTTTTTTATATTCGTTTCACCAGCACTCTTAATTATTCATGATACAAACGCGCGCTTCATAGCCAATAAAACGCTTTCTCTACCTCCCGTGTTCATCTCTAGATTTTTTGGGAGGAAATGATACACAAATTAGGGATATTCGGCTGTCATTCTCGCCTTTAGGACCCAGCGGAGGCATTTATTTATGTACACAGCCATAATTCTAAAATCAATAGTAGTACTTCAATATAATACCAGAATAGAAAAAAATAACATTTAATCAAAATAACCCAATGCATTGGGTTCAATTATATAACCCAATGCATTGGGTTAAAATGACCCATAGTCGGAAAAGGTGCTATAATAACCTATAGTTGGATTATATGTTGGGGTATTTTTAACCCAACTGTTTTAACAGAGTGACAAATCCAGTACACTGACACCAATGTCACTTGAGTGAATACACACACTCCCAAATGTTCAGATGTTGATTGCAAATCCATGTAGATCTAAGCTGATGCTAAAAGTTAAAGGGTTAGTTCACTCAAAGTTGAATATTTACTCACTATTTGCTCACCTTTTACTTGTTCTAAGGCTTTCTTTCTTGTGTTGAGCACAAAAGGAGATATTTTGAAGAATGCTGGAAATTGGTAACCGTTGATATGTAAATGCACTCCAAAAAACGAGTTATTTATTTAACCCAATGGTTGAGTTAAACATATTTAGAGCTTTGTTGGGCTATTTTTAACCTTTATTAGGTTATTTAATAATAATTCAACCAGTTGGGTTAAATATTTGGTGCTTTGTTGGATAATTTTTAACCTTTATTTAGTTATTTATTTAATAACTCAACCAGTTGGGTTAAAATTTTAACAGTCAACTGATTTACCTGACACAGAACAGTTGTATTAAGATGTGTACGTAATGTTGTTTCTGCATTGTAAAGTTTATTTAAGCTCTAACGCAATTCTATTGTTGTTATTTTTTTTTTATCAAATTACCTCTCCATGTCGTGTTTTTTATATTCGTTTCACCAGCACTCTTAATTATTCATGATACAAACGCGCGCTTCATAGCCGATAAAACGCTTTCTCTAGCTCCCGTGTTCATCTCTAGTCTTTTTGGGAGGAAATGATACACAAATTAGGGATATTCGGCTGTCATTTTCGCCTTTAGGACCCAGCGGAGGCATTTATTTATTTACACAGCCATAATTCTAAAATTAATAGTAGTACTTCAATAGTAATACCAGAATAGAAAAAATAACATTTAGTCAAAATAACCCAATGCATTGGGTAAAATTATATAACCCAATGCATTGGGTTAAAATGACCCATAGTCGGGAAGGTGCTATAATAACCTATAGTTGGATTATATGTTGGGGTATTTTTAACCCAACTGTTTTAACAGAGTGACAAATCCAGTACACTGACACCAACGTCACTTGAGTGAATACACACACTCCCAAATGTTCAGATGTTGATTGCAAATCCATGTAGATCTAAGCTGATGCTAAAAGTTAAAGGGTTAGTTCACTCGGTGATGAACATTTACTCACTATTTGCTCACCTTTTACTTGTTCTAAGGCTTTCTTTCTTCTGTTGAGCACAAAAGGAGATATTTTGAAGAATGCTGGAAATTGGTAACCATTGATATGTAAATGCACTCCGAAAAACAAGTTATTTATTTAACCCAATGGTTGAGTTAAACATATTTAGTGCTTTGTTGGGTTATTTTTTAACCTTTATAAGGTTATTTAATAATAATTCAACCAGTTGGGTTAAATATTTGGTGCTTTGTTGGGTAATTTTTAACCTTTATTTAGTTATTTATTTAATAACTCAACCAGTTGGGTTAAAATTTTGTAATTTTAACAGTCAACTGATTTACCTGACACAGAACAGTTGTATTAAGATGTGTACGTAATGTTGTTTCTGCATTGTAAAGTTTATTTAAGCTCTAACGCAATTCTATTGTTGTTATTTTTTTATCAAATTACCTCTCCATGTCGTGTTTTTTATATTCGTTTCACCAGCACTCTTAATTATTCATGATACAAACGTGCGCTTCATAGCCGATAAAACGCTTTCTCTACCTCCCGTGTTCATCTCTAGATTTTTTGGGAGGAAATGATACACAAATTAGGGATATTCGGCTGTCATTCTCGCCTTTAGGACCCAGCGGAGGCATTTATTTATGTACACAGCCATAATTCTAAAATCAATAGTAGTACTTCAATATAATACCAGAATAGAAAAAAATAACATTTAATCAAAATAACCCAATGCATTGGGTTCAATTATATAACCCAATGCATTGGGTTAAAATAACCCATAGTCGGGAAGGTGCTATAATAACCTATAGTTGGATTATATGTTGGGGTATTTTTAACTCAACTGTTTTAACAGAGTGACAAATCCAGTACACTGACACCAACGTCACTTGAGTGAATACACACACTCCCAAATGTTCAGATGTTGATTGCAAATCCATGTAGATCTAAGCTGATGCTAAAAGTTAAAGGGTTAGTTCACTCGGTGATGAACATTTACTCACTATTTGCTCACCTTTTACTTGTTCTAAGGCTTTCTTTCTTCTGTTGAGCACAAAAGGAGATATTTTGAAGAATGCTGGAAATTGGTAACCACTGATATGTATATGACAAATCCAGTACACTGACACCAACGCCACTTGAGCAAATAAACGCTACCCCCAAATACACTTTATGTCAATATATTCAACGTCAATGCTTAGACGATTGGAAATCCATGTAGATCTATACTGATGCTGAGAGTTAAAGGGTTAGTTCACTCAAAGTTGAATATTTACTCACTATTTGCTCACCTTTTACTTGTTCTAAGTCTTTCTTTCTTCTGTTGAGCACAAAAGGAGATATTTTGAAAAATGCTGAAAATCGGTAACCATTGATATGTATATGACGAATCCAGTGCACTGTCACTAAAGCCACTTGAATATACGCTACTCCCAAAAACACATCATGTCAGTATATTCATTGTCAATGTTCACATGTTGATTGTGGAAATATGCGCATAATAAGCTGATGCTAAAAGTTAAAGGGTTAGTTCACTCAAAGATAAACATTTACTCACTATTTGCTCACCTTTCACTTGTTCTAAGCATTTCTTTCTTCTGTTAAGCACAAAAGATGCTTTGAAGAATGCTGGAAATCGGTAACCATTGATATGTATATGACAAATCCAGTACACTGACAACAACGTCACTTGAGTGAATACACACACTCCCAAATACACATTATGTCAATATATTCAACGTCAATGCTCAGATGTTGATTGCGGATCTATGTAGATCTATACTGATGCTGAAAGTTAAAGGGTTAGCACTCAATTTTGGGGATTTACACCTACCTAACTTTAAATAGTAACAGTTATTGACTCCAGTAAGCTACAACCACAAATTAGCTATCATTGGAAAGAAGACACTTTGAGCTTTACTGTGGTAAAAGGTGAAAGGTTACATGTTAAAAAATATAAAAAGTTATACATTATGAAGTCATGAGCAAAAAAAATTGTATTGTGTTCAATATTTGTTTTTCCATATACAAACACAGGAAAACATTAATGTAATGTCCTAGAAAAAAATATGGCTTGAAAACCAAGTGTCTCATGAGTTTATATATCAAATTTGATGAAGATACCATGCAAAAAGAGATTTATGTGAGAAGTTTTCTGAGATTATATCGGTGTCCTTCTTTCCCTCACCGTCAGAGGCACTTTCTCAAAAATCACCATCCCAAACTAAAACATTTACAGTTACTGAATAATTTGGTCTACATTCACAGATCATGTATCTTTAGAAACAAGACACTCTGGGCTTTATTATCCATCATCTAGAGTTTATAATGCTCAAAATGAAAAAAGTTATAGATGCTTAAGTAATGTAAAAAAAAAATTGCACCGCACTAAACTTTTTATTATTTCATAAACAAATATGTGAAATCAGTCCTGGAGCAACACAGAAAAGTAATAGGTCAAAAGCATAGACTGTAAAAGATATGGACGTAGTATCCGTGATGTCACCCATAGGTTTATGAAGAACCCAAAAGAAGCTACCAGAAGGCGTGGCCGACAGTCGCCATTTTGTTCGCGCGTCATCGCACCAACCCCGGGCATACCATACAAGGGCAAAGAGGCGGGGCGTGAGCGGAGCTACAGACGCAAGCTGGCATTCTGCTTAGACGGGCTTTCCTATTTGAGAAACGCTTAATACTTCATTACCTGCGACTCGTTTGTGTTCTGACCACATGTGGTTGGTTGTACACTTTATCAATAAAGTGTTTAGTCTTTTAAAAACACTGTTTCATAAGCAACGTCATAAGCGCAATGCTTAGTGGCTCAATGCATTACACACTGAGCCACTAAGCATTGTGCTTATGATGTTTTTCAACAGGAGGAAAGTGCAAATTACTTCCAAACACTTCAGATATAGTCTGTGTTAGTAAATGCAAGGCTAATTATGAAGTCCAGGCAGAACACTGTATGACAACGCTTCAGATGACTGTTCTAGAGCCTACAGCTATTAATCTGTCAGATTCTGGAGTGCATTACAGGTCTAAAGAACAGTATAAATGATAAATGATCTTAAATAAAACAATTACATTCATAGAGATGGTATATAAGTATATAATTTCACTCACCTGGCAAATGGGGGCCACGTGAATGGCTTGTGAGCACAATTAAGTGCACACAGAATGCTATATCATCTGATAATTGTAGGAAATAATTTCAAAAGGCAGCAGACTGCGTAAAGTCACATAAAACAACACAAAAATACGATGAATATGCCGAGATCAGCGGCTAATCAGCCATAATCAGCTGAGGTGAAGTGACGACGACCAGCGAGACCTAGCTGTCACTCAAGTGGCCACACCCTTAATTATGCAAACTTAATATAACCTAATATAAAGGAAACGGATGAGTTATAAAAAAATTCACCCCCCTCACAGTTGTCACGAAGGGTAATAGTAGCTATATAAACCAAAATCTTTCTTTTATACCAGGCTGTAAACACCTGTTTTTCTGCTGTAAAGTTGCCCATTCTAGCAGTGGGCTCAATAGAAATTTGCTCTATTATGGAGCCAGGACTAGCGGAATTTCGATGAATTGCAGTTTCAGTTACTTCCGTATTGGCTTCCCGAGGGAGAGCGGGAGGTTGCCGCTTGGTCAAAAGCTACATATCTCCTGAGTATATGTTTTGAATTTGATGCCAATATCATGCAAAATGAAATTCCTGGAATTATTTTTCTGAGACGATGTCTTGTGATTTTCTCCTACTCCTTGTTTGAGGAGAAGCAGTATGATGACCACACATGTACTGGGGTTTCTAACAACTGTTTTAGTCTTTTCAGATACCACTAATTCTTCAATTGTAAAATAATAAGCAGAAACGTATAGTATGAATGATCTATTTGAGCACAAGTAGTACATTGTGTGAAATAAGTTCAGTGCATATGCAACAAAAAAGTCTTACAAGAGTTGTTGTTTTGCTCTCTCACTCACTGGCAGAAAGTGCTTGAAATCCACTCCACAGCAGAGACTCGGCTACATGACAAAAATACAGTATCAGGATTCTATCGTAAACAATAGTATCCCCCCCCTCCCCTCCCTTGAGTAGCAAACACGATTTACTCTGATGCCCATATATACAGGCAGTGCAGAATTATTAGGCAAATGAGTATTTTGACCACATCATCCTCTTTATGCATGTTGTCTTACTCCAAGCTGTATAGGCTCGAAAGCCTACTACCAATTAAGCATATTAGGTGATGTGCATCTCTGTAATGAGAAGGGGTGTGGTCTAATGACATCAACACCCTATATCAGGTGTGCATAATTATTAGGCAACTTCCTTTCCTTTGGCAAAATGGGTCAAAAGAAGGACTTGACAGGCTCCGAAAAGTCAAAAATAGTGAGATATCTTGCAGAGGGATGCAGCACTCTTAAAATTGCCAAGCTTCTGAAGCGTGATCATCCAACAATCAAGCGTTTCATTCAAAATAGTCAACAGGGTCGCAAGAAGCGTGTGGAAAAACCAAGGCGCAAAATAACTGCCCATGAACTGAGAAAAGTCAAGCGTGCAGCTGCCAAGATGCCACTTGCCACCAGTTTTGCCATATTTCAGAGCTGCAACATCACTGGAGTGCCCAAAAGCACAAGGTGTGCGATACTCAGAGACATGGCCAAGGTAAGAAAGGCTGAAAAACGACCACCACTGAACAAGACACACAAGCTGAAACGTCAAGACTGGGCCAAGAAATATCTCAAGACTGATTTTTCTAAGGTTTTATGGACTGATGAAATGAGAATGAGTCTTGATGGGCCCGTGGCTGGATCGGTAAAGGGCAGAGAGCTCCAGTCCGACGCCAGCAAGGTGGAGGTGGAGTACTGGTTTGGGCTGGTATCATCAAAGATGAGCTTGTGGGGCCTTTTCGGGTTGAGGATGGAGTCAAGCTCAACTCCCAGTCCTACTGCCAGTTTCTGGAAGACACCTTCTTCAAGCAGTGGTACAGGAAGAAGTCTGCATCCTTCAAGAAAAACAGGAATTTCATGCAGGACAATGCTCCATCACACGCGTCCAAGTACTCCACAGCGTGGCTGGCAAGAAAGGGTCTAAAAGATGAAAAACTAATGACATGGCCTCCTTGTTCACCTGAACTGAACCCCATAGAGAACCTGTGGTCCATCATCAAATGTGAGATTTACAAGGAGGGAAAACAGTACACCTCTCTGAACAGTGTCTGGGAGGCTGTGGTTGCTGCTGCACGCAATGTTGATGGTAAACAGATCAAAACACTGACAGAATCCATGGATGGCAGGCTTTTGAGTGTCCTTGCAAAGAAAGGTGGCTATATTGGTCACTGATTAGTTTTTGTTTTGTTTTTGAATGTCAGAAATGTATATTTGTGAATGTTGAGATGTTATATTGGTTTCACTGGTGAAAATAAATCATTGAAATGGGTATATATTTGTTTTTTGTTAAAGGTGCTGTATGTAAGTTTTTGACTGTTCTAAAGCATAAAAATACCATAGTATGTGTGCAGATATTTAAGAAACATCCCAAGTGAACATACTTGTTTAACTGAAAAACAATGCTGAAGTCAGATATTCTGCTTTGAAAATGGGTTTTCCGTGCCAGAACGCTGTCTTTGTTTAGATAAATTTCATATGCACGATGCCAGTTTAGCCAATTATATATCAGCACCCTGGGTTGCCTTGTTGGAAAACAGCGTATTTCATTCATTCATTCAGAAAGACTCTGAAAGCATGCGTCCGTGACCAAAAAGAACAGTATGGGAGACAGATGCAGTTCCATATGAGGTTATTAATTAGCAAATTACATAAATATTACGAACGTAAACATTAGGTGAGCAGGTTACATTGTAACCGCGTGTCCTAACAACACGCTGTGACGAGAGAGGCAGTGATCAGCTATTTGGCTGTTTGCACCAGACGAGACACGGCAGAAATGTAAATACAGCCTTTCAGAAGCACAGAATATGCACTCGCTCACGAAACGGTAAGGTTTAGAATCTATTTAATACATGTTAACCCACTTTAACATCAATGTAGATGCTGAATCACTCATATGTGTTTAGTTCTAAAGTTCAATTTCAGACGGTTTATTGTATTTTCAAGATCTGAGGTGAACTTTCTGCTTTCAGTATATGGCAACAAATGCCATGTAAAATGCATTCAAACTCGCATTGTTAGCATTTAGCACAGAATAAAGCACACAAGGCTTACCTGAGGTGATCTAGCTGTCATAGGTTTCTGTTGTTCAGCTGTGAGAAATAGAAGCCATTTCTAATATATCAATTCGAGGTGTTGGTTAGGACAAAAACTCCTTTTAATATGGAAAATATTCCCTCTATCGCGTGTCGTGGCTTTTATTTAGAACACAGTTTAAATCACTCGCTCCTGTACACAATCTGGCATCCCAGCGTACTTTTATTATGATCCAGGAGTGCAATACCTAGTTCAACCACTGGGTGTCAAACTTACATACTGCACCTTTAAGTTGCCTAATAATTCTGCACAGTAATAGTCACCTGCACACACAGATATCCTCCTAAAATAGCTCAAACTAAAAACAAACTAAAAACTACTTCCAAAAATATTCAGCTTTGATATTAATGAGTTTTTTGGGTTCATTGAGAACATGGTTGTTGTTCAATAATAAAATTAATCCTCAAAATACAACTTGCCTAATAATTCTGCACTCCCTGTACATATGTTAATGTTACAGATAGCTTAGCTAACAGCGGCCATTTAGATAAATGGCGAACATATGATAATGCAAAACATTACTGAAAGATTATCGCTAACGTTACCGGAGAGACATTCACACTTATAGGCACACGCAGGCTAAAAACAGAAGAATTGAGACGTAAACAACTGTCATGTAATACAAGCAATGACATAATACTCACTGTTAGAAAATACCAGAAGTTAGTCCTCAACCACAACATGCAAGTATCAGCTCTCCTCAGAAATATTCTCCAATCAAAACAATCTCTCAAAACTCTCTTCAGCAGATTAATACTTTTGACGACAACTTACACAAATTTAGCAAATGCATTCTTTATAAGCTTCCCACTGAAAAACAACTAGCTGCAATGGCTGATTGAGGGTTGTAGCTTTAAACTGATGTACAGTTTGTCAAGATTACTTGTGTTTATTTTGGTGTGATCTATTCATAAACATTGACATGTGGAAAAACAGTGCTCCAGTGCGTTCGGGGTGCGTTGGGGTGCTGGCTATAGGGTTAAAAAGAACTTTTATCTAACACAAGTGTGTAAATCTTGCATCAATTTTGTTACCATACCAAATATTGCCTTTAAATTGATTGAATTATCTCCCATAGCTATGTAAAAACCAGAAAATAATCTCACTTTACCTTGCTGACAAGATATGAAGCACTAAAAGGTGTGTTGATGGGGAAATTCGACGTGTGAACATAACAAATTTTCATTGATTCATTCATTTACCTTCGGCTTAGTCTCTATTTCAGAGGTCACCACAGCGGAATGAACCGCCAACTATTCCAGTATATGTTTTACGCAGCGGATGCCCTTCCAGCCACAATCCAGTATTGGGAAACACCCATACACACTCGCAATTACACACACATTCATACAATACGGCCAATTTAGTTCATCAATTCCTCTATAGCGCATGTGTTTGGATTGTGGGGGAAACCGAGGCCAACACGAGGAGAACATGCAAACTCCACACAGAAATGCCGACTGGCCTAGCCGGGACTCGAACCAGCGACCTTCTTGCTGTGAGGTGGCAGTGGTAACCACTGAGTCACCGTGTCGCCAACTAATTGTCAATACAAACAAAAGAAATGAAACACAATTCAATCCATCAAAGATTTTCTCCATTATTCTGCTGTTGTTTTAAAAGAAGGGATAAAAGGAGAGCAGTGGAGTGGGGGGTAAAGGAAGGAGAGGCAGAAAGAAAGAAGGCTTGGCTGAATAATTGATATTTGCTGAGAGCGATATGAGTTTTCTTAATGTGCCTCACAGCATTAGCTAAGAGTGCTGCTGTTAGCGACCAACACCACAGGGCCAAAAACAGACCGGCTCCAAAACACTTCAGCTGCCCGCTTAGTCATGCACACACACATACACGCACGCGCACACACACACCTCATGCACACAAACACACACACGGGCTGACTCTAAAAAATAAAACCAAGTCTTATGCATTAAATCTGTGATCGAATATGTATGAACACACACACACACACTCTCACAGATAAATGGTGAAAACGTTAGGTGGAAAAACACACACACTGTACACAGAAATGTTGGAGATGTGCTGAATTATTCAGTCATTGGCAGAACCCTTCAGAAGTTTGAGGTCAGCATGATTTTCTTTAAAGAAATAAAATCTTTAAGGATGCATCGAACATCAAGGTGATCAAAATAAAAATGTACAATTATTATTTGCTTTTAATTCTATTTCAAATAAGTGTTTTTTTCTGTAGTACCTGTTACAAAACTGGATTTATTGCCATTGTGATGCAATAACGGTGTCAAGATCATGAAAACGTGATTATTTTCAGTGAATGACTCTTTTGTGAATGAATCTGTTGAGAATAAGAGCGATCTGATTCAATTTGTTCTTGTGTCAAAAGCTCACTGATTCACATGATCTGTTCAGAGCGAGTCTACAGTTAACAACTTACTGATTCAAATGATTCATTCATAGTGACTCTCCAGTTAACAACTCACTGATTCAATTGATCCATTCAGAGTGACTCTCCAGATAACAACTTACTTATTCAAATGATCCATTCAGAGTGACTCTCCAGTTAACAACTCACTGATTCACATGATCTATTCAGAGTGACTCTCCAGTTAACAACTCACTGATTCAAATGATCCATTTAGAGTGACTCTCCAGTTAACAACTCACTGATTCACATGATCTATTCAGAGTGACTCTCCAGTTAACAACTCACTGATTCAAATGATCCATTTAGAGTGACTCTCCAGTTAACAACTCACTGATTCAAATGATCCATTCAGAGTGACTCTCCAGTTAACAACTCACTGATTCAAATGATCCATTCAGAGTGACTCTCCAGTTACAACTCACAGATTCAAATGATCCATTCAGAGTGACTCTCCAGTTACAACTCACTGATTCAATTGATCCATTCAGAGTGACTCTCCAGATAACAACTTACTTATTCAAATGATCCATTCAGAGTGACTCTCCAGTTAACAACTCACTGATTCAAATGATCCATTCAGAGTGACTCTCCAGTTAACAACTCACTGATTCAAATGATCTATTCAGAGTGACTCTCCAGTAAATAGCTCACTGATTCAAATGATCCAATCAGAATGAAAACCAGGCAAACAACTTACTGATTCAAATGACCAGGGGGCTGTTCCATAAACCAAGCTTTAGAGAATAAGCCAGGCTTGTTTTGGTAAGTCAGGTTTATTAATGGTGGATTCTGTTTCATAAATCAAATTTACGATAGTTCAAACTCAGTTACTCTGGCAACTTATGCTAGGAAACTAGCCTGGTCTGGGGCAGGCTAACTCTCAGGCTAAGCCAAGTTCAAGCGTAATCAAAGTAATGTTAACATTCGCCTGCCGTAATTTGATGCCATTTTATTTCACTTAACCTCTTAATTGTGATTAAAACTTTAGTCACTTAATAGTAAATATATATATATATACCAAATATCTTTAAGAATAGAACAATATATACATTTAAATTAAAATAAGTTATTGCAAACAAAACAAATACAAACTACAACATTTCATTTTTTTTTCCTGTTTATTAAAATTTTACTTATTTTCCCTCAACATATTCATTTGGGTGTACTAATTTTTGCACTGTGATCTTCAGTTTATTTGTTGTTAGATTAGTTCCAAATTTTGCTTTGGTAGTGAATAATCTAATGTATATGCGCAGAGATATTATTGTAAAGCATCCTGTAGAAAATAATATTTAAAATATTGATCTGTGAGGGGTGTACTTTGCTTTATATATATATATATGTACATGAATTACAAAATTTAATAAAGAAAATATATTAAAAAAGCACTGACTGATATTAAGAAGTAGGCTGAATGACTTTAGAGCTCAAGCTGTAAACCCTGAGTGGAATATTCGAGTGGTGAATCCGGGACGAGCAGTAGACTCACTTTAATATAAAGATATTTTCTCACGGGGCGCGGGAAACACACGTGTCAAAGGGAAAGTAGCAATTTGCAGCAGTTTCGGCAGCAAACTAAAAATCCCACTGCTTGTGCGTGCATGGCTCTTGCCTTTATTTTAAACTTAATGTGCTGAAGTTAAGCACATTTTGTATGTTACAGTGAGCCTACAGTGCATTAAAACTTTTCCTTGCAAGCAACAATTGGCAGTAAGCGCACATTCTCTCTCTCTCTCTCTCTCTCTCTCTCTCTCTCTCTCTCTCTCTTTCTCTCTCTCTCTCTCGCACGAGCACGAGCACGCAGTCAAACACAATTTCAATGTATTGCGACAAACATTTCATTTAACATTAATAGGCATAGATAATGGTCTGTTTTCTTATTGAGACGATCTGCAATTTCATGTCACCTTCCCTCTTGCTTTGTTGCGAGGTGTTGTTTTTTGATTATTATGTTTAAATTATTATATATTTAAAACTAACGCGGCTCGCTCGCTGTAAACAGCTGTCTCATTTCTGAGCTCTTTCATTTCTCGTAGTTGCTATGGTAGCACACAACTTAACGCATCTATGCTCGACCATCAGGGTTTCTAGATTTTTTCAACTGAACTCAGATTAGTTAGATCAAATGATCTTCAACTTGCTGTCATGGAACCAATTTAAGCATAGACGTTTAGTTTGGCTCACTGAAGTCAGGTTTTTGCCTTTAATCCCCGCTTTTCTTAACCACTTTTATGAAATAGCCCTCTGGTCATAGTAATTCTCTAGTTAACAACTCAGCGATTCAAATGATCCATTAAGAGTGGATCTCCAGTTACGAACTTCATGATTCAAATGATCCATTGAGGGCAAGTCTGCAGTAACAGACTCACTGATTCAAATGATTCATTCAGAGCAAGTCTCCAGTTGCAAACTCACTGCTTCAAATGATTCATTCAGAGCGAGTCTCCAGTTATCAACTCACTGATTCAAATGATCCATTTCAGAGTGAGACTCCAGATACGAACATACTGATTCAAATTAACCAGTCAGAGTGAGTCTCCAGTTAAAAGCTCACTGATTCATATAATCAGTCCTGAGCGAGAATCTACTTGTGAACTCACTGATTCAAATGATCCAATCAGAGTGAATACCAAGCAAACGACTCACTGATTCAAATGATCAGGTAAAAGTAATTCTATATTTAACGTCCCACTGATACAAATGATTCATTCAAAGTGAATCTCCAGTTACAACTCAGTGATTCAAATAAGTTCAGAGCAAGAATCCACGTAAGAAGTCAGTGATTCAAATGATCCATTCAGAGTGAATCTCAAGTTAACAGATGACTGGTTTAAATGATTTGTTCAAAGAGAATCTCAAGTTAACAACTCACTGATTCAAAATTGACCAGTTTGGTTCAGATTGAGTCAAGAAGAGAGATCCTCAGAGATTGTGCATTCAGCTTACTCCAAATTTTACAATTCATTATTATTAATGAAACCCCCTACTGCCAGAGTTGCAAGAGACATAGTGTTTAAGACTATGAAGCGATGTGTGTGTGAGTCTCAGTGTATGTGTGTGTGTAATCTCCTTTGATAAATGTGTTGATATTAAAGTAATGATGTACCCTGTGAAAATGTATAACTGCACAGCTGGATCTCTGTATTGACCCAGCAGCTAGTGTGTGCATGTGTGTGTGTGTGTGTGTGTGTTGGCCTAGGGTTGCTCTCTCGGACTCATAATGAAGTCGAGCTGTCATGCTCACAGATGCCTGAACATACGGACGCACAATCTCTACTTCATCTTCAGATCCACACACACACAGATATACAGTTCATTATCGTCAGGTACACACACACTCATGAATCAGTGAGCGGGTTAAAATAATGTGCAGAAAGAGCCCAGGGTGATTCTCTGCAGCTCAGAGGAGACTCTTTCAGAGCTCAGGAAACTCTGCGCGCTTCGTTTAAGAACTCCGTCTCAGATGTTTCACTCAAATGAGACTACAGAGAACCTGTAAAACCAATGCGGATCGCACACTGGAAATAAATGATTCATTGAATTTGCAAGTTTTTTTAAGGTAAGTGGTTGGAGACAATGTAAATTACAAGCATCTCTCAAAACACCTTTTTGGGTGCAAAAAACATAACAAAATCAAACTCGAATAAAATTTTTTATAATGGATGAAACTTTCAGATGCAGTGTATCAATACGATTAAGACAACTAGTGGCGTAGTGCAAAATGCGTGGGCCCCCCAAGAAGTGTAGACCTGGTTTAGGGGTGGGGGGGGGGTGACTTATGATAGTGCATAGTGAAGACTGGGGGGGCAGGGGTGGGATGACTTATCATCGCGTGAAATGAAGACCGGGGGGCAGGGGGCGGGATTTATCAGCCGTCCGCTTTGCCCCATGAGGTCGAATAAATTTTTTTACATGCGAAAATTACAGACACTTCTTAAAGCGCCTTATTAGATGCAAAAAAACGAAAAAAATCAAACCTGATTAGAATGTTTTTATGACAGATGAAAGTATCTGAGGCAGTGTGTCAATACGATTAACATAACGTGAGGTAGAATTAATTTTTTTAATGTACAAAAATTACAAACATCTCTCAAAACACTTTTTTGGGTGCAAAAAACATAACAAAATCGAACTCGAACCAATTTTTTTGCGTGGGCCCAACCGCAAGAGTTAAGGCGGGGCCCCCCAGAAGTAAAGAGCCAAGGGGGGGTGGTGACTTATGAATGCGCGAAGTGAAGACGTGGGGGTGACTTATGATCGCGGTAAATGATGACCTGGGGTGGAGGGGGGATTTATCACCTGTCCACTACGCCACTGGAAACAACGTGAGGTCGAATGAATTTTTTAACAGCGAAAATTACGGACACTTCTCCAAACACCTTATTAGATGCATAAAACTGAAAAAATCAAACCTGATTAGAATTTTTTATGACAGATGAAAGTATCTGAGGCAGTGTGTCAAAATTATTTACATAACGTGAGGTAGAATTCATTTTTTTTACACACAAAAATTACAAACATCTCTCAAAACACTTTTTTGGGTGCAAAAAACATAACAAAATCGAACTCGATTGAGACAACCAGTGGCGTTGCGCAAAATGCGATGGCCCACCCGCAAGAGTTAAGGCGGGCCCCCCAGAAGTAAAGAACCAAGGGGGGGTGGTGACTTATGAATGCGCGAAGTGAAGACGCGGACTTATGATCGCGGTAAATGATGACCCGGGGTGGGGGGTGGGGGGATTTATCACCTGTCCACTACGCCACTGGAGACAACGTGAGGTTGAATTAATTTTTTAACAAGCGAAAATTACGGACACTTCTTAAAGCGCCTTATTAGATGCAAAAAACTGAAAAAAATCAAACCTGATTAGAATTTTTTTTGATGGATGAAAGTATCTTGACTTATGATAGCGCATAGTGAAGACTGGGGGGGCAGGGGTAGGGTGACGTATCATCGCGAGAAATGAAGGCCGGGGTGGGATTTATCAGCCGTCCGCTTTGCCCCGTGAGGTCGAATAAATTTTTTTACTTGCGAAAATTACAGACACTTCTTAAAGCGCCTTATTAGATGCAAAAAACTGAAAAAAATCAAACCTGATTAGAATGTTTTTATGACAGATGAAAGTATCTGAGGCAGTGTGTCAATACGATTAACATAACGTGAGGTAGAATTAATTTTTTTAACGTACAAAAATTACAAACATCTCTCAAAACACTTTTTTGGGTGCAAAAAACATAACAAAATCGAACTCGAATCAAATGTTTTTTATAATGGATGAAAATTCCAGATGCAGTGTATCAATATGATTGAGACAACCAGTGGCGTAGTGCAAAACGCGATGGCCCACCCGCAAGAGTTAAGGCGGGGCCCCCCAGAAGTAAAGAGCCAAGGGGGGGGTGGTGACTTATGAATGAGCGAAGTGAAGACGCGCGGCTGACTTATGATCGCAGTAAATGATGACCCGGGGTGGGTAGGGGGATTTATCACCTGTTCACTACGCCACTGGAGACAACGTGAGGTCGAATTAATTTTTTAACATGCGAAAATTACAGACACTTCTTAAAGTGCCTTATTAGATGCAAAAAACTGAAAAAAATCAAACCTGATTAGAATGTTTTTATGACAGATGAAAGTATCTGAGGCAGTGTGTCAATACTATTAACATAACGTGAGGTAGAATTAATTTTTTTAACGTACAAAAATTACAAACATCTCTCAAAACACCTGTTTGGGTGCAAAAAACATAACAAAATCGAACTCGAATCAAATGTTTTTTATAATGGATGAAAATTCCAGATGCAGTGTATCAATATGATTGAGACAACCAGTGGCGTAGCGCAAAATGCGATGGCCCACCCGCAAGAGTTAAGGCGGGGCCCCCCAGAAGTAAAGAGCCAAGGGGGGGTGGTGACTTATGAATGCGCGAAGTGAAGACGCGCGGCTGACTTATGATCGCGGTAAATGATGACCCGGGGTGGAGGGGGGATTTATCACCTGTCCACTACGCCACTGGAAACAACGTGACGTCGAATTAATTTTTTAACATGCGAAAATTACGGACACTTCTCCAAACACCTTATTAGATGCAAAAAACTGAAAAAAAATCAAACCTGATTAGAATTTTTTTTGACGGATGAAAGTATCTTGACTTATGATCGTGCATAGTGAAGACTGGGGGGGCAGGGGTAGGGCGACTTATCATCGCGAGAAATGAAGACCGGGGGTGGGATTTATCACCCGTCCACTTTGCCCCGTGAGGTCGAATACATTTTTTTACATTAAAAAATTACGGACGTTTGTTAAAACGCTTTATTGGATGCAAAAAACAAAAAAAAATCAAACCTGATTAGATTTTTTTTATGATGGACAAAAGTATCGGAGGCAGTGTGTCAATACGATTAACACAACGTGAGGTAGAATTAATTTTTTAACGTGCAAAAATCACGGACGGAAATTTCGGATTCGGTGTTCAATAACCTTAAAGTCCACATGAAGTGGAAGCTGCGACCGTTTTTTTTCGTATTGTGCCGCAATTCGTAGAGAAACGAAATATTACGAGAAAACAGTGGGCGTGGCCTGTTTTTTCACTGCGAGCTGATTGGATGTAGTAAAGTAGGAATTTTATTCAGAAAGATCTGGAAAAGGGTTTAGGGAGAGTTATTACAACCTAACTGACTCCTCCTCCTCACCATTTCTGTTTGTTGGCTGACAGCTGGAGGGGTGTGGTTAAGTCTGTTACCCCCGCCCACTACCTCAGACAGACCTAATCAGAGAATTTAACTGAAAACAATCAGGAAGTGCATTTTCAGATTTCAATTAAAGATTACAAAGACAAACAATTGATTTGTTCCTAATGACATGAACAGATGAATGAAACAAACCACAAAACTGGCAATGTGAGCTAACAAAATCAGCATGGTTAGTTTTGATTTAATTTGTGCTTTAAGGCTAAAACTTAATCAGAATTTGTTGTTAAAATGAACAAAATGTGTGTATGTGTGTGTGTTCTTCACCTGTGAGTGTGGAGCTGATTGAGTCTCTCTGCTACAGATGCTTAAACCCTACGGATCTCACTGTCACTCCTCATCTCCTCTCCAGTGTCTGACAGCAAGCCTAAACCTCCAGGACGGCCTGAGCCCCCGACAAACACACTGACATTAATCACACACTCACACACATACAGCCACTCACTCTGCCGGATAAACACGACTCATATCGGTCACCACCAGTGATGAGCTGATAATAGCATTAGCATTATTATCTACAGATGCATTAAATACACTCTCACTGCAAAATGATGGACAAAATGAGTCTTCTTTATTAAAATTACATCATAGTAAATTAAATTAATGACACTAATACCTTGTATAAGAGTGATTTATAGCTGAAATTAAATCATAGTTTACAAATTGTTCATATTTAAATGGAAAATATTAATAATATAAATGTTAATGATAAATGTTTAAATAGATGATGAACTGTGTTAACTAAAGCCAGACGCAATTTCACTTCAAATGATTGTACATTGATTTAAAAATCATGCTTATTATTGTATTGATATAGTAAATAAAACTTAAACAAAGGGGTTTAGTAGTGGGCAAACTCAGTCCTGGAGGGCCGGTGTCCTACAAAGTTTAGCTCCAACCCTAATTAAACACACCTGCCTATAGATTTCTAGTGATCTTGAAGACACTGATTAGCATTTTCAGGTGTGTTTAATTAGTGTTGAAGCAGGACACCTGTTTCCAGGACCGAGTTTGCTCACCCCTGGACTAAAGCCGCGGTCACACTAGAGGTTGAGCTTGCGAAATTCTGTCGCACGGCGCTGCGAAAAGGGGCTGGATTAAGCAAGATGATTAGATATTTAAAAATGCGAGCGATTGCTCCATGTTTTAAATTTCTGTCCAGAGAGGTTATGTTTTGATCCTGGATTGGTCTCACGCAGTCAAGTGATGCGATTTCGCAGGTCAGAGTTCACCAAGTTTGAACTTTGCACCGCAGCAACCTGCGAAATCTGACGCATGACCCTGCGTTTCCGGTCTGACGCATTCGCGTGCGCATGAATGGACGTCTATGGAGGGAAAAGTCCAGTGTGACCGTGGCTTTAGCCGAAGGAAAATGAATGAATAACAAATAAATAATAACAAATTTGAATAAATATGAGATAAAAAAAATATATATATATAGTTCTTATTTTAGCAAAAATGTTGTTTTTAAGGTTTTCTGTCATATGTATTAGTTTTTATGTGTATTATTTGTGTCTATATATTTGCCTAATTTTATCCTAAATCTAAATTTGTCTAAAATGATTTTTATTATGTTATTAAAATTAAATAAAAGTAATAAATATAAAGAATATTTCCCTGGCAATCTACTGAAATCAAATACAAATTAATAAAAATAATGCACTTATTAAATTTCAGGTGTTTCCCAGTACTGGGGACTAAGCTGAAGAAAAATGAATGAATTTCAGATAACTGCAGATGAAATATTTCTTATTTTCACTCACTTTATGAGAAGACATTTCCCTGAAAACTAAAATCTAAAAATTATATTTTAATTTGTTTATCATTTATTTAATTTCATGTAAAAAAAATGACTTTAGATCTTGGTCACTTTACATTTACGCCACTCTATATTAAATAAACAAATAAAAAAATAAAAAATAAAGTTACATTCAGTACACATATTAATAAACAAATGTAAAACAGTATTAAAACTATATCATTAGTTTTGAAATGATGCATATTAAAGCGCTGTATGAGTAAATGTGACTTGACAACATATTGTCAGTAGAATAAGATTGTGTCATTTTATTTAAATGGTTAATGAACTGTGTAATTTAATTAAAGACAGATTCTCTGAAAACGTGTCTTAATATATGATGAAATTTTGCACCTCAAATGAATGTACATTGATTTATCGATCATATTTATTATAAGTATTTATATAGTAAATAAAACAAACAAAAGTACAATTATGGATATTTTTTGTCAAAATGTATCATTTTTAATAAGCTTTTATAAATTTGTAAATCTAATTTCAACTCAATTCTATAGTTTATCAATAACAAATAGCTAATAAATAACAATAATAAATAAATAACAATATAAATAACAAATAAATATGAACAAATTTGAATAAATATGAGCTAAAAATTATAATTTTATAGTTAGTTTAAATATATTTTATATAAATTTAATTATATGTATATTTAATATAAATATATATATATATATATATATATATATATATATATATATATATATATATATATATATATATATATATATATATATATATATATATATATAGTACTTATTTTAGGGAAAATGTTGTGCTTTTGATGTTTTCTCTCATTTGTATTAGTTTTTATGTGTATTTTTTGTCTATATATTTGTCTAATTTTGTCTTAAATCTGTATTTGTCTAAAATTATTTTTGGTTATGTTATTAAATTAAAATAAAAGTAATAAATATGAAGAATATTTCCCTGGTAATCTACTGAAATCAAATACAAATTAATTTAAAAAAATGCCTTATTAAATTTCAGGTATTTCCCAGTACTGGGTTGCAGCTGGAAGGGCATCCGCTGCTTAAAACATATGCCAGAATAGTTGGCGGTTCATTTCCTGTGGCGACCCTTGATTAATAACACTCTAAGCTGAAGCAAAATGATTGAATGAATAAATGAATTTCAGGTAACTGCAGATGAAATATTTCTTATTTTCACCCACTTTATGAGAAAATTCCAAACATTTCCCTGCAAACTAAAATCTGAAATTACATTTTAATTTGTTTTGATTTCATGTAACAGAAAAAAATTACTTTAGATCTTGGTCACTTTACATTTATCTTACACTATATTAAATAAACTAACCCAGGCTCATTCTGAAATCGTACCTCTATATACATTTCTGGAGAGTGCCAAATACGTCCCAGGAGCTATGTTTTTTGCAGTTTTTGTTATCGCGAATCCACCAGAGGTTGCTGTGTACGCTTTTTGAGATCTCAAATTTCTCTCACGAGTGCCATTTGCACCTGCTGTTCTCGCGTAAATCCACCAGAGGCCACTGTAGACAGACAGACTGACTGACCTACCGATCCACTGACCCACCCTCCCTCTTCCCTAAACCCAACCAACAGTGTTTTCAAAAGCACCGATTGACCCGCCCACCCACTTCCCTAAACCCAAGCAACAGTTTTCATAAGCAATCCAGAACAAGAAAAGCCCTCACCTGATTTTTACCACGTTTTCAGATTTGACCACATTCTCACCCTATTATTTACTTGTTTATTTTATTGTTTTGGCTTTTGTTTTTGTCTTACCTGCTTTTTGGAACCGTTCCGTACACTAGACTCGAACCCTGTCGTCATGGTCAACTTTTTTCTACATCTCAAGTCCGTTGGAGTATGCTGTGAGCATGCTGGACAAACTCGTAACAGCGGAAAAGCTGTCAATGCAGAGGTAAACGGTCAGCAGGTAGCGTGAAAAGGAATGGCGTCATACCGCCCCGTATCATTCATTTTAAAGATGAAATGCAGCCATACGTACCTCTGGCTACATAATTCGTGATCTCCAGAAATGTAAATAGGTGTATGTTTTCAGAATGAGCCTGTGTTGAAATAAACAAATGTAAAAAAAACATAAAATAAAGTTACATTTATTTCACATATTAATAAACAAATGTAAAAAAGTACTAAAACCATCATTATGACGAGGTTTTTTTCAGCTGACTACTGTACTCAAGCTCAAATATCGTATTGTTTCCTCAGAGACAAAACCATAAACGCCTGTCGTTTTTAACAGGAGTGAATTCTGTGGTTAGTTTGCGTTAAAAACCTTGAATTATGCAGTTTGTGGAGAAAGAGAAGCGCAGACGGACCGCAGAAACACTGACGAGGAAAGAGCTTCAGATTATTCACACTGAGGATTTTTCAGACTTTCGTTCAGGCTTTCTCCATTTAAAAGCACATTATTAATGATTTATGGAGGCTGGTCTTTATTTACGGCTCTGTCATGCACTGTTAGCAGCACACATCAAATCTTGATTCTGCGACACAAACTGGGTCAAACCGCAAGCCCAGAGAGAGGCGGAGATGCAGAGAAGTGCAGAAAGTCAAGGGAAATTTATGATGAAGATGTTGTTCAAACTACTGATTTAAATGAGCTGAAACAACACAATTCTTCATTTTTTGAGACAATTTAATTGTTGTATGTTCAATCAACTTAAATTTGTATAAACAAATAAGTTAACTTAATTGAACTGAGTTGGGAAAACATGAATGAATTGTGTGGAGCCCTTCAATGTACACTCAAAAAAAGATTTTTGCTGCTTGTTCAAACTACTGATTTCAAATGAGCTGAAACAACACAATCGTTAAAATTGGGGACAACTTAATTGTTTTATGTCAAATTCACATAAATTTGTTAATTTTTGCGATTTGTGTTTAGACAACATGAATGAATTGTGTAGAACCCGGCATTTATTACAAAAATATTTAGCTGCTTGTTCAAACTATTTATTTAAAATGAGCTAAAACAACCCAATTCTTGATTTTTTGGGGGACAAATTGTTCATGTTCATCATAATTTATGTTTGATTGTGTTTAGACAACATGAAGAAATTGTGTGGACTTTTTTTACAGTGAATACTGCTGGAAAACGGAGAAAATAAAAAAATTTAAAAAGAAAATTAAGTCAGAAAATGAATTACAGTAAGGAAAAAGTGAATAGTGAGAAATACATAAATTCATTCATTCATTTTCTTTTCGGCTTGGTCCCTTTATTAATCTGGGGTTGCTACAGTGGAATGAACCGCCAACTTATCCAGCATATGTTTTACACAGCGGATGCCCTTCCAGCTGCAACCCATCACTAGAAAACACTCATACACACTCATTCACACACACACACACACACACACACACACACACACACTACGGACAATTTTAGCCTACTCAATTCATATATGTTTTTGGACTTGTGGGGGAAACTGGAGCACCTGGAGGAAACTCACGGGAACGTGGGGAGAACATGCAAACTCCACACAGAATTGCCAACGGACCCTGATGCCCTTCCAGCCGCAACCCAACTAATTTCATTCTTCAAAAAAACTTTTTGCAGTTTTTGGAGCTACAATATTTAACTTAATTTAATGTTTTACTTAAATATGAGTTAATAAAATTGTTTAGAAAAACACATCAGAAGGTTATTTAAATTAATTCCATTTTTACATTGACAAAAAATACATTAAAAATATATGTATATTATTTATTTATTTATTAATAATATATTATTAATAAAAAAAAGTCAATAGCTATATAATTTTTTAAATTTTAAAGTAACCAATACACTTGATAAAAAAAATTTTTTGTTGTTATTTAAATGCAGCTTTATTTTAATTGTGAAATCAAATTGTGCACTGTTCTTGGAAATGTGATACAATATTTAACTTCATTACATTTTTTATTTAAATAGGGGTTCATAATTTTTTTTAGAAATTTAATTTAATTTAATTTAATTTAATTTAATTTAATTTAATTTAATTTAATTTAATTTAATTTAATTTAATTTAATTTAATTTAATTTAATTTAATCATGTTTGCATTCCTTTCGGCCATAAAATGTCATATTTTAATGAAACTTTTTGCACACCTATTTAGCAATACAGTGTTTGATTTAATGTATTTTTAAGTTAAATATTTACAATTTATTTAATTGAATTGAAATGGAGTTTACACTGCTTAACAAATGATGCAATGCTAATATTGACTTTTACTATACAATTTTTTACGCACGTTGTTATTTGCTTGTTACGTTTTTTGACATACTTTGTGTAAAAACAATAATAATTAAAAAATTATACATATATATATATATATATATATATATCACAGTAGCAGTTTCAATAAATTGCAAATGCTTTTGAACATGCATCAATTGCTTTCATTCAACTCTCTGCTTTTTTGCACTAATTGTTTTGAGAAATGCATTAACTGTTGTGCAAACGTAAATAGTGTTGTGAGAAATGCACTAAAGTGACTGAGAAAAACTGTAATAAGCGTACATTTTTTCATAAAACTATTGCAATATTGATCTCCTTTTGCAGATTAAATAATAATAATAATAATAATAATAATAATAATTCCTTACATTTATCGTCACCTTAGAATTATAAGGTTCTATCTGACATTTTTGTCAAAATTGAGTTATTGACATATTCTTATTAAATGACAACTTATTTACATTATGGGATGTTTTTTATAAGTTATTTACATTTTAAGACTTTTTATTTTAAAAAACAAATGTTACACACAGACTGTTTGCTATGGAATGCAAAAACTTTGAAGCTCAATATCTCAAAATCATTCAGAACGCAGATAGAACCTTATAATTCCAAGGTGATGTTATATACTGTAGTGCTTTTCTAGACACTCAAAGCGCTTTACACATAGGGGGGGGAATCTCCTCATCCACCACCAGTGTGCAGCATCCACCTGGATGACGCGACGGCAGCCATATTGCGCCAGACCGCACACCACACACCAGCTGATTGGTGGAGAGGAGACAGAGTGATGAAGCCAATTATGATATGGGGATGGTTAGGAGGCCATGATGGACAGAGGCCAGTGGCAAATTTGGCCAGGATGCCGGGGTTAAACCCCTACTCTTTTTTGAAGGACATCCTGGGATTTTTAATGACCACAGAGAGTCAGGATCTCGGTTTAACGTCTCATCCAAGAGACGGCACTATAGAGTCCCTGTCACTATACTGGGGCATTAGAACCCACATAAGCCACAGGTTGGGCGCCCCCTGCTGGTCTCACTAACCCCACTTCCGGCAGCAACCTAGCTTGCCTAGGTCTCACATCCAGGCACAGCCCTGCTTAACTTCAGTGGGCGACCATGTGAGGGTTGCAGAGAGCTAGCTGCCGGCTAACTTAATAATAACTTATTTTCATGCAATCTTGCATTGAAAGTATTAACTTTACATGTAATATGTGCATCGTACAACATTGCTGCATTTAAACCGCTTTCCCAAAACAAACATACACATATCGCCATTGCAACAGAACACACCAAACTCAGAAAGCATCTACAAAAGTGCTGCGATGCTCTTGCTAAACTTCCCATCAGAGACTGTAAATTGCACCGCGGCCCAATTAAGCCCCCCTCGTCCCAGCTGAGCGAGTGTGAGGGTCTCGTGCTCCCCTTAATGGACTGTACAGGGCCACACACTCCTCATTTACAGCCTGTGCCAGTGGCAGGACGGGCGGGAGGGGCTGAGCCTGATTCCACTGCCCCAAGGCATCGCTGCTAGAGAATATATATCTCTCTCTATCTCTCTCTCTCCTGTTCATCCATGTGTGTGTGTGTGTGCGTGTGTGTGTGTCTCTCGCTCCTCATAAAACAGCCGAACGCACAGGAGCGGCGCCTCTGGAACGGGACACTGACGCACAGCAGGTAAGAGCAGAGAAACTGTCATGTGTGAGAGTTTACAGCAGCTTCACATCTGTTTGTGGGATTAAATGACGCAAGTGTGAACTAATGCAAAAGTTTTTTGGGAGGAAAAAAAAAAGATTGAAATATTGAATGCACTTAATAATAATTGATTCATTGGATTTACTGTTTTTTTGAAGGTAAGTGGTTACAAATGATTTATATTGGCTGAATTTAAACAAACCTATATTTAGTAATGTTTAAGTTTATTTGATTGTTTAAATTCAGGCCATGTAAATTGTTTGCAACCACCTACCCTAAATAATGTAATAAATCCAATGAATCTTTATTTTTCAGTGTGGAAAGGTTGGTAATCTACTGTATGTTGAAGTAAAAGTGTAAAATAGAGTGCAGGATTAGTTGTGAGGTGTTTAAGAGAATTTCCGTATGATATTTTAAGTAAGTAAGAGTTTTGTCTGTGATGTATGAGTGTTGTTGTGTGTTGGATGTAAATGTGCGACTCAAACTGCATGGGTTTGTGAACATTTAAATAATATTTGGAACATTTGGAACACTTGGAAGTTCTAAAATGGAATTTTAATTTCTGTTCTGATTTTAGTTTCTCTTCTTACTTTTCTTTCTTCTTTTTTTCTTTCTTTCTTTTTTTCTTTCTTTCTTTTTTTCTTTCTTTATTTTCTTTCTTTCTGCCTTTCTTTCTTTTATCCTTTCTTTTTTTCTCTGTCTTTCCTTTATTTTCTTCTTTCTTTCCCTTTATTCTTTCGTTCTTTTTTTTTCCTTTATTTTCTTTCTTTCCTTTTTTTGCTTTCTTTTCTTTATTTTCTTTCTTTCCCTTTATTCTTTCGTTTTTTCCTTTATTTTATTTCATTCCCTCCTTTCGTTCTTTTCCGTTTTTCTTTCTTTTTTTCTTTTCTATTCTTTTTTCTTTCATACAGTGCTCAGCATAATTAAGAACAGCCCATTTTGAAAATGAATATTTTTCTCCATTTCTCAGTGAATATAGGCGATGTATTTTGGTGCATTTAAACAAAACAGATTTATTAAACAGATATATTTATTCAAATAAAAAATCCATTTTACATAGACAAAAATAAGTAGGAAGGAAAAAGAGAATAGTGAAAAATACATCATTTAAAAACATATTATTAATAAAAAATAGCATGCTTATTAATAATGTGGATTTATTTATTATTTGTCAATAGTTATATAATTTCATTTTAAAGGAATGAATACAATTGTATTCTAAAAAATCGAAATATTTAATTTTAAATTGTTGTTATTTAAATGCAGCTTTATTTTAGTTCTGATATTGTAATATTTAAGTCACCAAACATACTTAGAAATTGAAAGATAATACAACTAAATACAAATATTTAAAAAAAAAAACAATTATTACAGGAGTGATCATATATATATATATATATATATATATATATATATATATAATTGAGTAATAATTTGAGTAAATCCCATTTTGAAAATGAATATTTTTCTCCAATTCTCTATGAATATAGGCAATGTTTTTTGATGCATTTAAACAAAACAGATTTATTAAACAGATATATTTATTCAAATAATATTTTAGTCACCAAACATCTTTAGAAATTGAAATACAAAACAATTAAATTCAAATATCAAAAATAAAATTACAAACTACAAAATTTCAACTAAATTTTTATTTCCTTTTTTTTTTTGCTTCTCTTGATTTTTTTCTCTTTTTAAAAATGGTATTAATATTTTTCTATAACATAAATTTAGGTGTACTAGTATTTGGACCGTAATCATAAGTTATTTTGTTAGATAAGCTCCAGATTTGGCTTCAGTACTGACTAAACTAATGTGAATGCACAAATATAATATTGTACAGCTTCCTATTAAAAATATAAATTTAAAAGAGAGATTTGTGAGGGGTGTACTTATATATGCTGAGCACTGTATATGTTCAGTCAGGTCAGATTTCTATATATTTTTTCCATATATGTTTCAACTAAGTACATAAGTACATTTATCTAATTACTGAAATTTCATAATTGCCTTTTTGCTAATTGGTTACAATCATAGATCATTTAATAGCAGTTTCTATTGTGACAACTAATGCCATATTGTATAACATGGGAAGACATTTAAAAGTAGCGGTGAGAAATAAAAATAAAATAATAGATAGTCCTAAAATAACCCCTTGATGTTTTTAATTAAATTAAACATATTTAATTATCAAATTCTATTTATTTCTATAACAATAATATTGAACAATATTTTAGCAATAATGTATTATATTATATTGTCAGATAAATATTGTAAAGATATTGCAACAAAGTACAATAATTCCTTTTTAATATAATATTTTCTACAGTTTTATAGCTATTTATGTATTTAAACAATGACAAAAAAACAACAACTTCAAAATAATCCTTATAAATATTTACTAAAGTTATAATTGCGACAAATTAGTCCAGTCTGTTTCAATGAATGTTAAATAAAACACAAAATAAATGTAAAAATCTAAAACACAAAATCTAAATATATATATATATGGGGGGGTCATTGTTTTAAATGAAAATGACTTTGTGTTTTTAACTAATAATGAGTATTTTAATTAAAGCTAATCATAAATATTGGCCAGCCCACGTCATGCTTATAAGAGAGCAAATTGTCATGTGTTTTAAATGTTGTCTTTTTCTGCTGTTGAATTAATTGTTTTGCAATTTACATTTAGTTTCCTATAACAGCTTGTTTAGAGACAGCATTCACCCTCACAAAAAGTCATTTTGTTGAATGAACTGTACTTTTAATAGTTTTATCATATCTATACAAAATATTTATGCATCAATCTTTGACATCTTACTCTGAACGATTGCAAAATAATATTATTAAATATATAATATTAAATTATTATTAATAACTCATATTGGTGATACAAATATGCAACTGTGCCTAAACAAATAAAACCAAAATATTGCTTTCATTAAATTGTGTATTTTTACTATTAAATACTAAATAGTTCACTTAAAAATGAAAGCTTGTCATATAAAAATGATTATATACTGAGGAATGTGCAATTAATGCATGTATTTTTATTACTAAATACTAAATATTTGACCTAACTAAATAAAAAGCATGTTAGAAAAAAAAATCATTTTAATTGATTATATATTGGGAAATGTGAATATTTAGAAAAAAAGTGAATGCATTATTAATATTAAACTCTAAATATTTCACTTGAAAAATAAAAAGCATGATAAATTTTTTTTTTTTTTCATTTTAATTGATTAAATAATAAGAATCATGCATATTTGGAATAAAATGCATCTATTTTATTACTAAATATAAAATATAAAAATAACTTAAAAATAAAAAGCATGTTAGAAAACGGGTTTCATTTCGTTTTTATTTAATTATATATTGAGAAATGTGCATATTTGGAATAAAATGCATGTATTTTCATTACTAAATACTAAATATTTGACTTAAAAAATAAAAAGCATGTTAGAAAAATAGTTTTATTTTATTTTTAAATGATTATATACTGAAAAATTTGCATATTTGGAAGAAAATGCATGTATTTTAATACTAAATACTAAATATTTGACTTAAAAAAGAAAAGCATGTTATTAAAAACAGTATTATTTCATAATAAATAAATTATATACTAAGAAATGTGCATATATACATGGAAAAAATGCATGTTTTGTATTATTAAATACTAAATATTTGACTTAAACAATAAAAGCATTTTATTAAACATAGTTTTATTTCATTTTAATTAATAATACATTTTAAAATGTGCATTTAACATTAAATCTACACTAATATTTTAAGACAAAAAAGGACGTGGACAATAATTACAGATGCACATTTGTTTTCTAGATCCTTCATAAAGAGTCGAACGGAAGAAACTTCATGTGTGCAGATCAAATTCATTCAGCTGAACTAGAGGTATGAATGACAAAACACACACATTTTACACAAAATTACACACACACACTCGTCAACACTCATCCAACTTCTGTATCTGATCCGAATCCACATAAGGGTCATTTAACATTTTAAGTGATGAGGATTTACCACCATTCATCCACTCTGTTCATCACTGCTGCCCTTTGTGTGTGTGCCTGTGTGTGTGTGTGTGTGTGTAACCTTGTATGCCTTGTACTCATATGTATGGAAATACCAGTAGATTTTGGCCTTCACTGTAGCAAATGCTAGGTTCCGCACAATTCCTTCATGTTGTCCCAACACAAATCCATTAAGTTAACTTAATCGTTTTTACACATTTAATTTTTTTACACAAACAATTAAGTTGTCCCCAAAAAAACCTAAGGATTGTGTTGTTCAAGTAGTTTGAACATAATTGTGTGTTGTGGGGACATTTTTTTGATCCCCATGAGGAAAATGGCTCATAAATGACACAGAATGAAGTATTTAAAAATGTTTAAATGCAGATTGTTTCCTGCAAGGGTTGATTTAGGGATAGGGTTGAGATAGGGGGAGAGAATACAGTATAAAAATCATTACGTCTATGGGAAGTCCCCGTAAAGATAGTTGTACAAGTGTGTGTGCGTGTGTGTGTGATCAGTTCTTGGATTTGTCAAAGTATGTCAATGCTTTTAGCAAGCGGTCCTATTTAAGCGAGACAATACATATTTAACACACAGCGATCCATTGACCGGCGTCCGATTGGAGCCCGAGGGCCTTAAAACCGTCCCGCAGCGAGAACAACTCTAAAATAATTTTATTGATTGACTAACAGCAGCGTTTGATGTCCAGTTAAAACCAGAGCATGACCGCAGTGTGACCAAAAACACAACGGTAAATGAGCTGCAGCGCTGAAACACTCCAAGAACAAAAAAAAAGTCGACACGTGTGGAAGAAATCAGGTTTTCATGCATTGAAGGAATTGTTTTGCACTTTAAACTTATTTTACTATAAGCTTGTGCATCTGTGACATTTATAGAGCACACACATACACATTATATATATATATATATATATATATATATATATATATATATATATATATATATATATATATATATATATATATACATACATACATACAGTTGAAGTCAGAATTATTAGCCCCCCTTTGAATTTTTGTTTTCTTTTTAAATATTTCCCAAATGATGTTTAACAGAGCAAGGAAATTTTCACAGTATTTCCAATAATATTTTTTCTTTTGGAGAAAGTCTTATTTGTTTTATTTCGGCTAGAATAAAAGCAGTTTTAAATTTTTTAAAAAACATTTTAGGGTCAAAATTATTAGCCACTTTCAGCTATTTTTTTTTTTTCGATAGTCTACAGAACAAACCATCGTTATACAATAACTTGCCTAATTACCCTAACCTGCCTAGTTAACCTAATTAACCTAGTTAAGCCTTTAAATGTCACTTTAAGCTGTATAGAAGTGTCTGGAAAAATATCTAGTAAAATATTATGTGCTGTCATCATGGCAAAGACAAAACAAATCAGTTGAGTTGTTAAAAATATTATGCTTAGAAATGTGTTGAAGAAATCTTCTCTCCGTTAAACAGAAATTGGGGGAAAAATATTGTCATTTGCCTTATCAGCTCAATAAAAAAATAAAAAAAATTAAAATAAATGAATAAATAAATAAATTCAATACAGATATTTTATAACTCATGTTTTATTTATAATTTTTTAAACATAATTATTTTAGTTAGTTTTTAAAGACATTGCTTCAAGACACGCACACACACACACGCACACGGACACGCACACACACACACGCACATGCACAAACTAAATATTTCTAAATGCTGATTGTTGGCAGTCAGTTTATGTTATATGTTTGGTTGTGTATGTGTTTTATGTAAAAACTGTCATCTCCTTTTGCAGCTCAATGAAAATAAATAAATAAATTCAATACAGATATTTTATAACTCATGTTTTATTTATAATTTTTTTAAACATAATTATTTTAGTTAGTTCTTAAAGACATTGTTTCAAGATTGACACACGCACACACACGCATACACACACAAACAAAATATTTCTAAATGCTGAATGTTGGCAGTCAGTTTATGTTATATGTTTGGTTGTATGTGTATGTGTTTTATCTAAATACTGTCATATCCTTTTGCAGCTCAATATAAATAAATAAATAAATAAATAAATAAATAAATAAATAAATAAATAAATAAATATTTATAGACCAGTTTTTTTGTATCATCTCTATACGAAATAACAGCTTTTTACAGATGTTTATGCATCTATCTTACAAATAATGACTTACAAATAATGACACACACACACTAAACTATTTATTTAAAATGAGCTGAAACAACACAATTTTGGAGATTTTTGGGGAAAATTAATTGTTTTATGTTCAATCCACTTAAATTTGTTATGTTAATTTAATTAATTTGACTTGAGACAACCTGAATGAATTGTGTGTAACCCAATGCAATGAACAAATGCAAAATAGTATACATAAATTACTCACATCTAATATTGGGGATAAAACAATATGCAAATATTTCTTGCTATCATTCAAATTAGTCCCTTTATCAAGGGTCGCCACAGCGTAATGAACCGTCAACTATTCCGGCATATGTTTTACGCAGCGGATGCCCTTCCAGCTGCAACCCAGTACTGGGAAACACCCATACACACTAACAATTATACACTACGGCCAATTTAGTTCATCAAATATAGTGTATGTGTTTGGACTGTGGGGGAAACCGGAGCACCTGGAGGAAACCCACGCCAACATGGGGAGAGCATGCAAACTCTACACAGAAATCACAACTGATCCAGCCGGGGCTTGAACCAGCGACCTTCTTGCTGTGAGGCCACAGTGCTAACCACTGAGCCACCATGTCCATGTGTAAATGTTCATTATTGGGCGACTGTCTCTTTAACTGCAGCAGTGACTTCACTCTTTCTTTGAGTGCTGTAATAGATGTAATAGACGTGAAATTTCTTTAAAGCTGAACGTCTGCGGGCTCTTATTGTGTACAGCCGCAAAACTCATGCCTCTCAGCGGGACATTTCATCCTCCGCTTCAGTTCCTGCACTCCTTTTCCTCTCTTTTTTCCACCTAAAGCTAAACGCCAGGAGCGGGAAATAAATAATCAAGAATTAGGCATACTTTTATCATAACAGAGAGGCGTTTGAGTGATTTCTGAGGCGCTTCTCTTTTGATTTCACCACGCTTTAATTGCCTTCAACGTCTCTTTTTTACTTAGAGCTCGTATTGAAAGTATTAGCTAAATTGCATCAGTTTAGCTGTTCCTTTCTGAAAGAGTGCGGATGGATTTTTATAGTCATGAATTGTGATTGAATTAAAGGTGCTGTGTGTAAGTTTCTGACTCTTCTAAAGTATAAAAATACCGTAATATGTTTGCAGATATTTAAGAAAGATGCTAGGTCAACATTCTTGTATATCTGAAAAACATTGCTGAAGTCAGATATTCTGCTTTGCGATATGTGCTGGAACGGCTGTCTTTGTTTTGATCATTTTAACTCGCCCAATGCCAGTTTAGCCAATTATATTTCAGCAGCCCGGGTTGCCTTTGTGGAAGACAGCGTATTTCATTCATTCAGTCATGAAGGCTCTCAAAGTGGGCATCCGTGACCGAAATGCGACCTCTGGTGGACAGTAACAGACTCTGAAATGAGACGCAGATTCAGAGTTCCACATGAGGTTATTAATTAGTGAATAATATAATTATTACGAGCAGGGCTTTACATTAACACCCGCCAAATGCGGGTAGATTTCAGCTCTGGCGGGTTAGACAGAGACCTCCACTAGCTACTTTGGCTGGTTGGAAATCATTTTTAAATTGTAGTTTTCTTAAAAGCAGGGTTCGACAATAAAGCATGGCCCAATATTCGTGCAAATGTGATCTTAGAATCGAGAAGCAGCACGACTGACAAAAATAACTGTGTTCGCACGAGCAAAATAAAGCAGGTAAATACCAAACGAGAGGATGATCACTCGCGCGCACAGGTGATGTGTGCGCGCGACTGTTAAAAAGCGTGCGCGCTTCCGTTTACTTGCACGAAGCAACCGTGGCTAGAGGAAGTGCAACTGGTGCGATCGGTTCCCTTTGAAATAGACTGGACAAAGAGCGATGATCGAGCACCCACAGTCCTGCTGCTTTCAAGAGCTCAAGATTTAAAAGAAATACACATATTCTTTTGTAAGCAGCAGCGGTCACTGCTTTCATTTGAATTATTCTTTGAACAGATTATTAACAGACCTATATTAACCGTGTGCACGTGATCATCCTTTCATTTTAAACACAGTATATTAGCCTACTACCAATTAAGCATATTAGGTGATGTGCATCTCTGTAATGAGAAGAGGTGTGGTCTAATAACATCAACACCCTATATCAGGTGTGCATAATTATTAGGCAACTTCCTTTCCTTTGGCAAAATGGGTCAAAAGAAGGACTTGACAGGCTCCGAAAAGTCAAAAATAGTGAGATATCTTGCAGAGGGATGCAGCACTCTTAAAATTGCCAAGCTTCTGAAGCGTGATCATCGAACAATCAAGCGTTTCATTCAAAATAGTCAACAGGGTCGCAAGAAGCGTGTGGAAAAACCAAGGCGCAAAATAACTGCCCATGAACTGAGAAAAGTCAAGCGTGCAGCTGCCAAGATGCCACTTGCCACCAGTTTTGCCATATTTCAGAGCTGCAACATCACTGGAGTGCCCAAAAGCACAAGGTGTGCAATACTCAGAGACATGGCCAAGGTAAGAAAGGCTGAAAAACGACCACCACTGAACAAGACACACAAGCTGAAACGTCAAGACTGGGCCAAGAAATATCTCAAGACTGATTTTTCTAAGGTTTTATGGACTGATGAAATGAGAGTCTTGATGGGCCCGTGGCTGGATCGGTAAAGGGCAGAGAGCTCCAGTCCGATGCCAGCAAGGTGGAGTACTGGTTTGGGCTGGTATCATCAAAGATGAGCTTGTGGGGCCTTTTCGGGTTGAGGATGGAGTCAAGCTCAACTCCCAGTCCTACTGCCAGTTTCTGGAAGACACCTTCAAGCAGTGGTACAGGAGGAAGTCTGCATCCTTCAAGAAAAACATGATTTTTATGCAGGACAATGCTCCATCACACGCGTCCAAGTACTCCACAGCGTGGCTGGCAAGAAAGGGTCTAAAAGAAGAAAAACTAATGACATGGCCTCCTTGTTCACCTAATCTGCACCCCATAGAGAACCTGTGGTCCATCATCAAATGTGAGATTTACAAGGACGGAAAGCAGTACACCTCTCTGAACAGTGTCTGGGAGGCTGTGGTTGCTGCTGCACGCAATGTTGATGGATTCTGTCAGTGTTTTGATCCGTTCACCATGGATGGCAGGCTTTTGAGTGTCCTTGCAAAGAAAGGTGGCTATATTGGTCACTGATTTGTTTTTGTTTTGTTTTTGAATGTCAGAAATGTATATTTGTGAATGTTGAGATGTTATATTGGTTTCACTGGTGAAAATAAATCATTGAAATGGGTATATATTTGTTTTTTGTTAAGTTGCCTAATAATTCTGCACAGTAATAGTCACCTGCACACACAGATATCCTCCTAAAATAGCTAAAACTAAAAACAAACTAAAAACTACTTCCAAAAATATTCAGCTTTGATATTAATGAGTTTTTTGGGTTCATTGAGAACATGGTTGTTGTTCAATAATAAAATTAATCCTCAAAAATACAACTTGCCTAATAATTCTGCACTCCCTGTACTTATTTGGTGTGGTCAGAGATAAATTTGATAAATCCTTAATTTTGAGCCCTGAAAAGTCATGTGAAATAAAACTGACTGCATTGGGACCCATTTGCTCATGCACACTGAGCAAGCTAATACACAATACACACAAGCAGTTAAATGAATGAGAAGGCATGTGGACAGAACACAACATCTAAATCAAGTCATTTTAGCATGTCATGCATTTAAAATATATTTTCCCAACAAGAAAAGTGTGGCTAGTGATCAGAAAAGTTAATGTCAAGCCCTGATTACGAGTGTAAATATTAGGTGAGCAGGTCACATTGTAACCCGTGTCCTAACAACACGCTACGTGACGAGATTTGCATTAATAAGCAATTTGGCTGTTTGCACCAGACGAAACTTGAAATTAAAGCCATTCAGAAGCACAGAATAGTGCACGCACTGCACTCTATCGAAATGGTAAGGTCGAAATGTTAACATCATTATATATTTTTAATTGCTTGTAATAAATTAAAGTTTGGTTGTGCATTGGTGTGGATGCAAGTCATTTTTACGGTTATTGTTATGGTGTGAACAGGCCAATTGTCAAAATTCAAAGAAGCATTGCACCTTTAACTGCACGATAAACAATGCACTGTGCATTATTTACACAGTCTCTTGTACATCGTGACGCATTAATTTAAATAAATAATAAACTAAAATAGTAAAAACGCTTTTAGATGCGATATGTGAACGGCCCTTCAGACTGCGATTAAAAAGTAAAAGCCAAACACAGGATAAAAGCACAACATCTTTGACTGTAGACTGAAGAAAGCAGAGGTCTCCACTGTAATGCGGAGTGTTCAGAGATGTACAGGAGTGTGTGTGTGTGAGGGACACAGATGACACTGCTGGACACACTGATGTAGTGGGCAAAAGAGCAGTCAATCTGCCTTGACCCACATTCCTCCGCTAACGATGCCCTGTGGGCGCGATGCCAATCTCTCATTAACACACACACACACACACTGGCGTCCCTCTGCCCTTTATCGGGGATGTGCCTAAAGCTGACCTTCAGGGTCCTGCTGAAAACCTACAGTGTACATGAGAGACGCACAGGTGCAGAAACACACACATACACACACACACACACACACACACTTTGGACATAATGAAAGGTGGCAGATAGAGGACTTTCGGCACTTCTGAGAAAAGCAAAACACCTCTCGTTATCTCTTCTCTTTGTTAAAGTCAAAGCGGACTCTTTCTCATGTTGTATTGTTATGAACAGTTCATCTGGGAATGTTTGCCATTTTTATATTAAAATGGACATGTGACTTTAGGTCCTCTTGTTAATAATAACAACAATTTAATGGTAAATTATTAATTTATTATTTATTTTGCCTGTATTATCATAATATTATGCTTATTTAATTATATTAAAATATTATCAGGGGTCACCGCAGCGGAATGAACTTGAGCAGAAACCCACACTAACACAAAGACAACATGCAAACTCCACACAGAAACGGCAACTGACCCAGCCAAGGCTCAAACCAGTGACCTTTTTGCTGTGAGGCGATTGTGCTACCCACTGCGCCACCTTGCTGCCCCAATAATAATTGTAATAACTTTTATAATATAATAATTTAATATTTTCTATAATCATTTAATAACAATAATAATAATAATTTAATGGTAAATTATTAATAATATTTGTACCTGTATTAGCATTATATTGTGCATATTTAATTATATTAAAATAGCTTTTAATAGTATATTTATTGTTAATCATTTTTATATTTTTTAAATAATAATATAATGATAACAATTTAATATTTTCTATAATAATTTAATTACAATGATAATTAAATAATAGTAACAATCATTTAATGGTAAATTATTAATTTAATATTTATTTTACCTGTATTATCAAATATTATGTATATTTAATTATAATAAAATATTTTTTTTTATAATAAATTTACTAGAAATAATCATTTAAATTACACATAGATTTTTAATGATTAAGTATAATATCTATTTATAAATATAAATTAATTATTTGATTTTAAAGTTTTACTATTTTTTAAATGCTATAAATATAATAATTTATAAATATTATTAAATTACTATTCTAAATGTCTTTGTACAATAATATAATAATTATTATATAATATAATTAGCATTTAATTTACCTGTAATTTAATTCTGTAATTTAATTTACCTGCGCATCGATGGATTTGCTCTTCAGTGTTTGGACTCTCAGTAGTGAATATTAAACCACACTGAACTGAGCTAAACTGAGCTGACACTGTTTCAATTCACTATAATCTTGTCAGGGTTCTGCCACTCTGGTCTTGTTAACTCTTGTTTTGGTGGCAGAGTCCAGACACTAGCTCTGTCTTGTCATGCCCTGTTGCGCTCGGCTCGAGTTTTCTCGGGTCGGGCACTTGTGTTCTGTCATTGTGTGCGCGTCGTCGTTGGTGCGTGCAGACCGTGCACGCTCCCGCTTGATGCGTATGGTCTGCATGCACTTGTGACGTGCGCGTACTCGTGTTTGTGTTTTGTTCTGTCTGCATCGCGCTGTTTCATTCTCAGCGTCTCAGTTTGGTTGGTTTTGGTTTTGGTTGGCGCTGAGATGAAGCATGCGCGGTGCTTATGTGTGAGCGCACGGTAAGATGTTTACATCTATCGTGTGCTCGTGTCTCGCGTTCAGTCTTCTGTTGGTGTTGTGTTTAGCACGTGACTCATGTTTACATGCGCCACGTGCTTGTGTGTCTGTGTCATGTGTTCGCCAGTCTATTGTCTAGCCCCACCCTTCTTGTTAACCCATTATTAGTTTATCATGTTCACCTGTTTGTGTGTTAATTTATGCTTGTTTATAATCTCCTCATGTCTGCTGTCCTGTGCCAGTTCGTCATCATCGTTCATCGCCTTGTCCTGTCCTGTCTAGCCCTGATCCCTGCCCTGCAAAGTTTGTATGTTTTGTTAATGTTTTCCCCCTCGGGGTTGTTTATTTTGCCATTTTATTTTATTTTATTATAAATAAATACCCTGATTTACTGCACCTGAGTCCTCGCTCCTTTCCCCCACACCCACAACCCTGACAAATCTTCCATGTTAAGCTGCTTTGACACAATCTACATTGTAAAAGCGCTAGAGAAATAAAGGTGAATTAACAATATCAAAAAGTATCAAAAAAAGGATCTAATTTCAATTACAATAAAATTCTATATTTTATTTTCAATAATATATTTACAACTAATAATATTTAAAATAAAAAAAATACACGTGTTTTTAATGATTAAAAACAATATATATTTAATAAATATCAGTTTGTTTAGTTTGAATATTCTTAAAATGTTATGCATTGTACTAATTTACTATATATTATATAAATAAAAATTATTAGATTCTAAAATTAACATGTAGTTTACTTGTAATATTATTCCAAATTATAAAAAATAAAACATTTTAAAGTTGTAAAAGTTGCATTAATTTTGTTTAATAGTGATCTGAAAATGTTACCATGATTTTTAGATTATTATTATTAAAGGGCACTTATGCTGAAAATCATCTTTTGTAAGCTGTTTGGACAGAACTGTGTGTAGGTATAGTGTGTCCACAATCATACCGGAGTGATAGAAACACAATAAGTCTCCTTTTTAAAATTTCCTGAAGTTAAAATAGGATCCAAATCTCTCCCATTTTGAGGCCCACCGCGGTTTCCCCACCCACCGAACTGATTGACAGCCGCGTATTAACATGTCTGCGTATGAATGCGTATAATCATTTCAACAAGACAGGACATGCGCCAAGCAACCGGGATTAAAAGATCTGTTCAGCTCTCTGTGATCATCAATCATCATCAAATGTGATCAAGAATGAGTTTTACAAGTTTAACGCATTTTTAAAATGCGTGTGTGTCCCCGCTGTGTATATGTCTGTGTGTGTGTGTGTGTGTGTGTGTGTTAACTTTGTAAGGACATTGTGTGTGACTCATCGTTGCAGAAAGGCTTGAATTAACTCCACAATAAATACATCAAATAATCATTGGGAAAGTTCTTACTGTAGTACTGCTCACAAACGTTACGTGAGATCTGCTTCCTTCATGTCTGTCACTGTGCTGTTTATCTGACGCTCTGACAGGCACATGGGAAAAGTGGGCAGAGAGAACTAGCCTTAAAGGCACAGGCAACAAAAACAGCTACAAGATGCTCAGAGCAGAAAATTCCAATATTCTTAAAGGTATAATAAATAATCTGATGGGTGTTTTGAGCTGAAACTTTACAGACACATTCTGGAGACACAAAAGACTTATCTTAAATCTTGAAAACGGGGTAAAATATGTGTCTTTTAATATTTCATAATCAAAAGTTTAATGGTTTTATTTTGTTTCCTTTACAGCTGAAATCTGATGGCTGCATTTCTACGTGATCCCAGTCCTGATCAAACACAAGTGTACAATTCACAACCTCATCCTCACACACCTATTGCAAACCTGCCCTAAAAAGCACTTATAAACACACACACACACTTCACACACACAAAGAGAAATCCATCTTTAAGAGAATCCTGGATTCCCCTGAATCAGACGGCACCATGTCCAAGGATAACTGCAAACAAGTGGGCTGCAAACACAAAGAGCGCAAACCCAAAAAGCCGCACTACATCCCGCGGCCATGGGGCAAACCCTACAACTACAAATGCTTCCAGTGCCCCTTCACCTGCATGGAGAAATCACACCTGTACAACCACATGAAGTACAGCCTGTGCAAAAACTCCCTGTCACTGCTAATCGAGTCCGACTGGCCCTATAAAAAAGACCAGCTTCGGCTCCAGCAGGCAGCCGTCCGTTCCCGAAGCCCAGCGAAAGCTCACTCCGAGCAGGCAACAACCCCAGATGAGCCCTCGCACTCATCAGCAAATCTGGAGGAGGAAGAAACTGATAAAATAGACGAAAAAGATGAAGACATCCAAGAAGCGAATGCAGAAAACCCATCAGAAGCGTGTTCAAGAAGAGCGAAGCCATCAAAACAAGAAGCCGAATTAGTGATGGCGGACATGTTTTCATTAGAAGAGCAACTTTTGCGAGCGCGCTCAGTAGAGGTGGAGTCAAAACTGAGACACTACAGGCTGTCAAAAACATGTCTGTCGGGTCCAGCCGCGCTGCTTTCAGAACAATGGCGCATTCTTAGCAATCAAACATCCAATGTGAAGCCAAAACCAGACGTGGCGGCTCCATCGCTACCCTGCTATCCTCCAGTCTCAACGAGTCAAATCGAATGCTCAGATACGCCAGCATTCAATCTGTCTTTACTCGGTGTGGGCTATCCTTTGGCTCCAGGACTTCTGTCATATTTAAATCCGACGTTGAACAATGCAAACCCGTCAAATGCACCACTACCGTTCCTAGCATCACAGCTAGCGCACTCACAGAGACACTCGGAGCGGCCTCTGCTGCCTCCGCATCTGTATTATCCGTTCCTGTGTGAACACACATTTGGAGCGACTCCTTCTTCATCAGCATCTGAAGCCAGTAAACTCATTAAAGCTCCATCTGTGAGTCTTCAGCCGCCTTCATATCCTCCAAAACTGAGCCTGTGGAAGGTGCCGGCGCTGCGGCCTGCGTCCAGCCAGAGCTCCCCGGCTGCAGTCTGGACGTCCCCCACACACTCATCCCCAGAGCCGGGCCTCGGGGCACTGCAGGAGCGAGTACGGGCGCGGGACGTGAAGAGCGGCTGGCAGCAGGAGGCGTCGAGCCTGAAGAGGACGACGATGGCAGGGTTCGACTCCCATGGTGCACCCGTGGAGAAGAAACCAGCGCTGGAGATCGGGCTTGAGTCTCTGAAAAGCACTCAGAAATCTGCATCCATCGCTGCCTTGATGTCCAGCAGGATGCCCTTACACAACAGGTGAGACAATGTTATTTAATATTAAAATATTACAGCACACAAAAAATATGAAATAGGCGGCACAGTGGCACAGTGGGTAGCACAATCGCCTCACAGCAAAAAAGGTCCCTGGTTGGCATTTCTGTGTGGAATTTGGCTGTTCTCCCCGTGTTGGCGTGGGTTTTTTCTCCAGGTGCTCCGGTTTCCCCCAAACACATGCACTATGGTGAATTGAATAAGCTAAACTGTCCATAGTGCATGTTTGTGAAAGAGTGTGTATAGATGTTTCCCAGTGTTGGGTTGTGGCTGGAAGGGCATCCACTGTGTAAAACATATGCTGGATAAGTTGGCGGTTCATTCTGCTGTGGCAACCGCTGATTAATAAAGGGACTAAGCCGAAAAGAAAATGAAGGAATGAATGAAAACTATGAAATAAAAGTTTACCTTTTGTCCATATTATATTGTCCATATTTTGTCCATATTATATAAAAAAAATACTCACAATTTACTCAGAGGGAACAAAGTGTAACCAAAATATTGGTCACACACAGGAAAAATAAAATAACAATAGTAAAATATATATATATATATATATATATATATATATATATATATATATATATATATATATATATATATATATATATATATATATATATATATAATAATTGTACGTGCAATTTATTATTATAATATTTATAAGTAATGCCAATAAATTGTAATAAAAAATAAATAAATACATATACAGCATTTATTTTTTGTGTGTGAATTTGGTTAACTTTGGACTTTGGTCAATATTTTTACTATATTAAATTCAATCAACTATTTGATATAAAAAATATTTTCAAATATTTTATTATAAATTAAACATCAAAATCATTATTGGTTCTCTGGATTTGGACTAATAGATAATTAAATTGTATAGGCTATTTTATATAAGCACAATATACAATTTAAAATGTAAACATTTTAAATGTCAATTAAACCTTAAATTTATAATTGGTACTCTTGGTTTGAAGTAATAGGTAAGTGTTTAGAGTAATTAATTTACAAATTTTATTTAAAAAAAATAAGTAATAATTATTAGATTAATTAAATTAGATAATTAATTATTATTAATAATTATTATTGTTAATAATTAATAATATATTCTACTATGATAGATTAGAATAAATATTATATTAATAATTAATATTTATATAAATACTAATTATAAATAAATATAATTTTTTAATTTAATATATTAGAATAAATTATTAATTATTAATAGTAATTATTATTAGTAATTAATAATATATTCTAATATATTATATTAAAATAATTATTATATTATTTATTAATATTTATATAAATAATAATTATACATAAATATTAATTAATTAAAAAATGATTAATAAATTATTATTAAATATTAATATATAATATATATTAATTCATTCATTTATTTTCTTTTCAGCTTAGTTCCTTTATTATTCTGGGGTCGCCACAGCGGAATGAACCGCCAACTTACCCAGCATATGTTTTACGCAGTGGATGCCCTTCCAGCTGCAACCCATCACTGAGAAACACCCATACACTTTTATTCACACTCATACACTATGGACAATTTAGCTTACCCAATTCACCTGTACTGCATGTCTTTGGACTGTGGGGGAAATCGGAGCACCCGGCGGAAACCCACGCGAACACAGGGAGAACATACAAACTCCACACAAAAATGTTAAATGACCCAGCCGAGGTTCAAACCAGCGACCTTCTTGCTGTGAGGCGAGAGATCTACCCACTGCGCCACAGTTCTGCCGTAATATATATCAATTAATCTAATATAATGATCTACAATCTAAATGTAATTTAATTTAGAGTAGGATGCTCATTTGTGTTTTATTTTATAAACTACTGATATGTCTTCAAAGTTTCAAACAAGAACGTTTTATTTAGAGAATTTATTTTTGCAGAAAATGACAATATGCCAAAAATAAATTTATGTTTTCATTCATTCATTGATTTTCTTTTCGGCTTAGTCCCTTTATTAACCTGGGGTCGCCCCAGCGGAATGAACCGCCAAATTATCCAGCATATGTTTTTACGCAGCAGATGCCCTTACAGCTGCAACCCATTACTGGGAAACATCCATACACACTCTTTCACACACACACACACACATACACTACGGTCAATTTTAGCTTACCCAATTCACCTATATGTCTTTGGACTTGTGGGGGAAACCGGAGCACCCAGAGGAAACCCATGCGAACACAGGGAGAACATGCAAACTCCACACAGAAACGCCAGCTGACCCAGCCGAGGCTCGAACCAGCGACCTTCTTGCTGTGAAGCGAGCGTGCTACCCACTGCGCCACCGCCCTTTTGTTTTCATATCTTACTTTTTTTTTTTAGACATTTTAAATGCAGGGACATTTTGAACAAACATTATCAACAATTGATAAAACTAACAATAAAAAACTTTTCTCTCTCAGTCTCACATATGAGTCTTGAGCATCACTAATGTTGTCATCACACACTCGGGATGCAGCTGACAAATGTTACTTACAGTTGAAGTCAGATGTATTAGCCCTCCTGTATTTTTTTCCCCAACTTCTGTTTAACGGAGAGAAGATTTCTTCAACACATTTCTAGTCATAATAGTTTTAATAACTCATCTCTAATAACTGATTTATTTTATCTTTGCCATGATGACAGTAAATAATATTTGACTAGATATTTTTCAAGACACTTCTATACAGCTTAAAGTCACATTTAAAGGCTTAACTAGGTTAATTAGACAAGTTAGGGTAATTAATAATTATTATATAACAGTGTTTTTTTGTGTTTTGTAGACAATTGAATAAAAATGTTGCCTAAGGCAGCTAATAACATTGACCTTAAATGCTTTTAAAATAATTAAAATCATTTTTATTCAAGCTGAAATAAAACAAGTAAGACTTTCTCCAGAAGAAAAAATATATTATATGAAATACTGTGAAGAATTCCCTGCTCTGTTAATCATTATTCACAGGAAGGCTAATAATTTAGACTTCAACTGTATATCTAATGAAACGTTGTGTGTTCCCGCAGCGCCGGCTCGTCTCCGCTGCATCTGTCTGAGCAGCTGGAGGCCAGACAGAGAGGAATGGAGAGAGAATCGGCGCTCCTGCAGGACTTCAGCGCATTATTACAGGAGTACCAGCTCACCGAGCAGCGCGCCGCGTCCCTGCCGGAGCAGTGCCATCTGTGGGCACACCTGGGCAAAATCCGCACGGAGCTCTCGCATATTCAACAGGCACTAGAGCGGACGGCTCGATCCAACGAAGGACCTCTGGATCTGTCAGTCAAAAAGGATCAGCCACTCCTCATCAATGCAATTCCTGGAGAAACTAAAGATGAAGACTGCTCTGAAACTGAAGATGATGACGATGATGATGAAGATGACGGTAAAGACAGAAGGAAGTGTTCTCTGGATGCACTGATGAAGCTGAACCCGCTGGTGAAGACGGAGGTGTTGACAGGCAGCGCTGAAGCTCTGTGGCACAGCAGGACCACAAAGTGTGAAGCGGATTCAAGTGTCCTTCTGTGCTCCAAAACACCCAACAGACCCCCGTCCATCCAGCATCTGGACACACTCTGTCCTGGCAGTCCGCTCACAACCACTGACACACTGGTGTAGAGGAGATCTCACACACACTGGACAAAACTAGCAGGCAAATGCTCAGACGTAGAGCTAAAGAGTAAACCATTACAATTAATATTAGTCAATTTTTATATACAGTTGAAGTCAGAATTATTAGCCCCCCTTTTGAATTTTTTTTCTTTTTTAAATATTTCCCAAAGCAAGGAAATTTTCACAGTATGTCTGATAATATTTTTTCTTCTGTAGAAAGTCTTATTTGTTTTATTTCGGCTAGAATAAAAGCAGTTTTTAATTTTTCATTCATTCATTCATTTTCTTGTCGGCTTTGTCCCTTGCGGGGTCGCCACAGCGGAATGAACCGCCGTTTTTAATTTTTTAAAAACCATTTTAGGGACAATTTTATTAGCCCCTTTAAGCCAATTTTTTTTTTTTTCTACAGAACAAACCATCGTTATACAATAAATTGCCTAATTACCCTAACCTGCCTAGTTAACCTAATTAACCTAACTAAGCCTTTAAATGTCACTTTAAGCTGTATAGAAGTGTCTTGAAAAATATCTAGTCAAATATTATTTACTGTCATCATGACAAAGATAAATTAAATCAGTTATTAGAAATGAATTATTAAACTATTATGTTTAGAAATGTGTTGAAAAAATCTTACGTCTGTTAAACAAAAATTGGGGAAAAAAATAAACAATGGGGGGCTAATAATTCTGACTTCAACTGTAGTTTTTAAATATTTCACAAGTGATGTTTAACCCTTTGCACTGTTCAAATTTACAACCCTTTTGCTCGGGATAAAAACATTTACCAAATGAAACTGCTGTAAAAATGTATTAGACAAATATTTTTAGCATTTTGTTTTTGCATAAATCAATTAATCAACCTCAGTCCTGATTAAAACTACTAATGTTTTTTAAATACAAGATTTTGACACTTTAATTGCTAAGTTTGTAAATGATGTCACTGATTTGGTGAAAAAAAAACACACAAAATGACTTATTTTTAATATAAAAAGTAATTGTGAACTGGATTTTTTCCCTTTTATCACAGTCTTGGGCATGTGAAAGATTAGTAACAGCCTTTGATGCATTGTTAGTTTTTGTGAAGCATAAGATTTAATTTTTTTCCTTCCTAATTTACTGATTTTGCCCCATTGACCTCCATTATAAACACACTTTTAATTGCAAGGCCATACAGCAAATAATCATGCATTGATTGTTGGTGGTTTTCTCTGTTGGGAAGAGGTAAAATTTTCATTTTTACTGTTGATTAGGGCTGTGCGATTATATGAAATCGAATCACAATCGTGATTTGAAACACTGCGATTAGCTAATCGCAAGAGGCTGTGATTATTTAACTTCCCCCACCCAGAGCAAATGCGTGACTGCCGTCTGTGTGTGACAGTTATCCCTTTCAGACAGTGATATCAGTAAATATCCGGAAAATTTCCAGAAAGACTTTACTGGTTAATTCCAAAAAAGCGCTGTTCACACAGGCACGGACGTTACGGATTTTTCCGGGAAAGACCATTCACACATCCATTCCAAAACACCGGTAAATTCTGACATCATCAACCAGAAATGAGCTCTAAATGGCTGCGCGTGTATTTGTAAACATTTGACTACATTACAAACTCTGTGGATGGATAAGTATTGTGAACAACTTCGATGAAAACATATAGAGAAACACTTTTGCATGTTCATAATATGTGTGTGTGCTGGCGCTCACCGGCTGCTTCTTGTGCACACGCGACGCGTCAAGCAACTGAAGGAAGCAGAGCTTGAAGGTAAACAAACAACAGCTTATCATAAGCATCTTATCGATTATTATTTACACAGTTGGCATTAAGAAGGAACATAGAAACGTTATCTGACTAACATCTAGCAGCTAAATGTGTCTGGAAAAATATTCAAAGGCTTTTATCTTCATAAACAGTGCGGATGTGTTCTGATTGGCTAAAGTAGACGTCTCACGTCAGCATGTTCTAGATGTGTACGTGCTCTTTCCGGCAATCTTCCTTCTGCGTTGCTGGTATTTTCAAAAGGGCCTGTTCACACAAACAGTACAGTCTGTATGTTTGAAAGGGGCTAGTCTTACTAGCCAATTAAGTGAGCACACTTTCGTTCTGCCCAATCAGAATTGAGCGACTGAACTATGCGGACCGACCACAATAAAACAAACAAACAGGAAGGCACGAACGAGTGGGATGATGGCATCTGCTGCTCAAGCATTAACAGACGAATTCATATCAATGAAAAACAGCACGTCGGTAATATGGGAATATCTTGTTTTTAAAGTCACAGACACCAAACAAAACCAGGTCATTTGTAAGAGCTGTCGTAGAAGTGTTGCCACAGCACGAGGAAATACAACAACCACCACCTTTAAAAGCACCACAGGCGCCTATATGAGGAGTGTCTTGCTAAAAAGTCAACTGAAAGTATTGCTAGTGACACTCAATCTAGTAGCAAGCAAAGTACAATTTTACAGTTGTTTGCTAATATAAGTTAATATCTTTTCAGTTCCTTTTTTTAACTAACACTCCCTGCATTTTAGCAGTAAGAAGCTACAATACAGATTATTGAGCTGAAGCTACAAAATTAAATCACAAATCAAATCAATATCTGTCGAAAAAGTCAAAAAATCGCACAGCCCTAGTGTTGATCATCAGTTGTAACCCTTTAGATAGACTTGTGCAAAACAAAAATCTTAGTTTCTGGATTTTTATATGGTGTTATATGGAGTATAACAGCAAATGTTTTCATCACAAACATAACGAAAGGGTAGTAAGTTTGCCCAGAGTGTATTGTTGAGGCTTTTTAATTTTCAATGCATTTTCCCAAAATATGGAGACAGTCCTCGCTGCAGCCTGCAGCTTAATGACATACTGGACCAGGTCCACTCTTTCGGATGAGATGTTAAACTGAGGTCCTGACTCTCTGTGGTCATTAAAAATCCCATGGCACTTCTTGTAAACAGTAGGGGTGTAATTCCGGTGTCCTGGCCAAATTCCCTCTATCAGCCCTCACCCATCACCCATCATGGTCTCACAATCATCCCCATCCAGCGAACTGGCTCTATCACTGTCTCTCCACTCCACCTATAGCTGGCACTGGTGCCATTATCCTGAGGCTGCCGCGTGGAGAGACCCCCCTCATAGTTGTGAAGCGCTTTGGGTGTATGGCCATACACAATAAATGCACTATAGAAATAGACACAAAAATACACACATTACACTACGTAATGGATGATCACTAGGGCCAGACGGAATCTGCGGACGTCTTTTGCAATTTCTGCGGAGAATTTTGGTAAAAATCTGCAGATTTCTGCTGAATTATTTTGGGAGTCTCATAACTAAAACCTTAATATGTGAAATATGTGTAATTTAAAAATGTAATAAATTCAGATTTACACACATTTACTCAAGTAAGTAAACAGAATTAATGATGGGCTAAAAATCTGCGGAATTCGGCGGAAAATCTGAGGAATTCTGCGCGCGCAGATTCCGTGTGGGCCTAATGATCACCTACACCTCCCCCTACCCTAAACCAAACCGTCACAGTAGCATGGGCGTTTCCTTAGTGGGCGGTACAATGTTCACTACGTAGTGGACCTGATCCAGTATGTCATCCTGGTTACAGACTGCAGCGGGGACATCTTAAAAATACGTGTCAAAAAAGATTTGACATCAAAAAAAATTTTTTTTTAAACATGTTTTTGAACATAATTTAATTTTTAAATAATTTTTTTTTTTACAAAACAATTTTACTAGTAATTAGGTTAATTAGTCAAGAAGTCATTGGACAACAGTGGTTTGTTCTGTAGCCAATCAGAAAATAATAATAAAAATATTGACCTTAAAATATATTCTTTTAAAATTTAAATCACTTTTATTCAAGCCAAACTACAATAAATAAAAATTTTCCTGAATGAAACGAATCTAATAAGAAACAATGTGAAGATTTTCTCGCTCTGTTAAACATCACTTGGGAAATACTTGAAAAAGAATTAAAATTTCTATTGGATTTTTCTTTCAGCTGTACTTGACTGAATCACGACAGATCAAGCACGGATGTATTAAATTGATCAAAAACGATAGTCACAAAAATCTTTAATTTAATTTATTCTTTTGAACTTTCTTTTCATCCAAAATTCCAAAAACAAACGTATCAAATTATTTCAATCATGAGCTACTTTAGACAAAAACATCTGCTAAATGGTTAAATGTAAATGTATTTCAACGCTGAAAAATATTAATATAATGCTTCGTAGATCTTTAAGTTAGAATATTTGAAAAATTCTGGAGGATAATGTGACATGGAGAAATCCAATCACATCACAGGAATAAATTATATTTAAACATCCATGCACAGAGACAACACAATGATAAGAATATTTCAGATTGTTAATAATACAGCCTTGGTGAGCATGAGAGACTTCTTTTAAAAACATTTTTATGTAAAAATCAAGCAACGAGACGGCGAAATAAAAAGCACCTTATGCCAAAAATAGCTGATGGAGAACTAGTACATGCACTAACTTGATTTAAATCTTTACTTAAGATTGATTCAATCCTTTGTACAGCGACAATGATTAAACCCAGATGAGAAAATAAATAAGGGTTGAGAAACTACAACTGTATTTATTTTGATGCACTTGTGTGTGATGCATTAATATCATTTTTGACATTATTTATTTATTTATTTATCATTTATGTGCTCGGCTTTCTTGTCTTCTGTAAATAATGAACATTTCAAATCTTCTAAATGAGATGATTGTTTCGCACAATAAAACCAATGCAAATCTCACCTCGTTGTTTCATCTGTTACAGTGCATAAGATAATCTGTAATCAAGATATTTTAGCTCATGTGTGAATGTCTTGGCTTTTATAAGTGGGGTAGTTCACACAAAAATGAGAATTTACTCCATATTTACTCTGCCTCAAGTGGTTAAAGACCTTTATGAGTTTCCTTTTTCTGTTGAACACAAAAGAAGACGTTTTGAAGAATGTTAGAAAGCGATAATCATTACTTCCAAGGTTTCCGCTACATTCATTCTACCATGGCGGGGCGCCACGCCAAAATTCATCCCGCCACGGCTACATTTCAGCTTTAAAACATTGTCGTTTTTTTTAAATAGCGGGTTATAATCGCACCAAAACGTATTAAAAGGTAAGTGAATTATAACAGCGCAAGCCTTTCTGTAACCGTAGTAGTGCTGTGCGTTTTTGTTTAACCCTTTAAGGTGACTAGCTGACTGACTGACAGGTGCGTGATGCGTGAGGCCAGCAAACACGACGTATAGCTTTCAGTTAGGATGAACACAGTTTCCATAATTATACTTTATTTATAGATAAAGGTCTATGGCTCTGCATACAACAAACAAAGACTTTATCTTGCTGGAGTTTATAGCCGTTTCACTTTACCTCAGGACGCATCAATGTCGCTCTGTAGGTCTATGGGAGACATTCATAAATATTCCTTGCAAATCTAATAAAGGTTGGGGACAAATTCACTACATAAATGCGCTAAATTGCACTTGAGCAGCGTATATTTAAGGGCGTGCAAGAAGTTTTGTGCACGAACAGGGGAAATCCTAGCGCAAGCAAAAAGATCTGCATGCTCCTATTACACAAATCCGATCTCGACTTGAAGTATGCGTCACATTTGTCATTGAAATAACGCCAAAGGTAGTTGGTAGATCAAAAAACCTGCCGCCACAGCTGGAAAAAATCCTAGAGGAAACACTGACTTCCATAGAAAAAATAACAAAAACTATGGAAGTCAATGGTTACCGGTTTCCAACGTTTTTGGAAATAAATTATTTTGTGTTTAAGAGAAGAAAGAAATTCATTCAAGTTTGTGGCAATTCACTGCAAAAAAAAAAATTAGTTAATTAACAGCTTCCGAATGTTGTGATTTACAAGGAGGAGGTGGGTTTGTTTATATATTACAGTTATGAACTGCATTATGGGACAATAATCTTTGCTTAATTTGACTTTTGATGTTGAAAATTCAACAGTGCATTTTAACAAAGTAACTTTTATTGACAATTTAGTAGTTTGAAACAAAACCCAGCAGGCACAGGAAGTCAACATGAGGTCAAGACCAATGTTAAGACCCCCAACGTCATGGGGACATTGCATTTTGTTTGGAAATGAAAGCGCTATACAAATAAAAAAAATTATTTTATTATTATTATTATTATTATTATTATTATTATTATTATTATTATTATTATTATTATTATTATTATTATTATTGTGCTGGGCTAAAATAAATTATCACATCCAAAATTGAAAATGTGTTTAGACATCATTTAAATGAGTGTACTGTGTATATTTATTATGTATATAATACACATGTGCATGCATATATTTGAGAAAATGTATATTTATATTTAGATATCAAATTTATGTCTGATACAAATTATATACACATTTAAATATATGTAACAAAATTTTTTGGTATAGTTTAATTTCTATGTGTGTAATAAATATATATATATAATACATACACATATTATGTCAACAAACTTTTATTTTGGATGTGATTAATCACGATTTATCTTTGCCCAGCAAATTATTTATTATTATTATTATTATTATTTAGAGAATTAGGTCTTAAATACAGAAAAGGTACTGGTAGTTTATTACCATGTTTTTCAAACCATAATTTAAACACCAATATAGACAATATTTCACTTCAAACTATTAAAAATGTCAACAAACGACAAACTTTTCAACATTAAAAGCTGTTTGGAGAAAGATCAAGGTCCTATAATGCAATTCAAAAGCATAAAGCTTAAAACATTTGATCACAAAATATGTAAAACTGTTAATTTACTGATAGTTTTACACTGTAAATGGTCACAGAATGTTCATTTTTGTGCGATCTGTACCTTTAAGCCGAAGTGCTGCAGTATAAACAGCATGACTGCACAGCACACAGAACAAACCCAGACAGATGAAGTGAATGTTTGGTCAGCGATGTAAAGTAGGGTAAACGGGTCTTACAGGTGTACAGTATTGCTCCTGACGTGTTGCTCTGCTGTGATAAAGGTAAACTCTGACCGTGAGCTGAACCTGAGCTGAAGATCCTCCAGATTTAAAGGTCAAAGCTCCCGGGACGAGGCGTTGGACGTCCCGTCACACCCGAAACCTCTCGCCTGATTTTACACACAAGAACCCGAAAGGTCAACTGCCACAAACACAGGTGTAGAAGTGAAGACGCTCACTGAAAAGAGACAAAACACACACAACATCCACACTGTAAAAAAAATCACGGTTGCCCTAAATTTTTAAGCTGAATCAAATTAATCTTATGAGTCTATTGAACTTATATTATGTTAAACTGACTTAAAACAGCTTGCGTAACTAATAAATTAAGTTAGAACATGATTAACTTAGTTTAATAAGCTACAATGACCTAAAAACATATGCTGTCAGGATTAATTAATCATATAATTTTTTACAGTGCATGATTAGCATTATAAATCTGCTCATTTCCTACAATCTCTCCAGGATTTTGTGAGAATAATGGTCCTTGAGATCCAAAAAAGAAAAGATTTTTGTGAATTTTCAATATTGGATAAAACTGACATTGTACTATTTTGATATATAAATTTTGATATATATTGCGATATTAATGTAATTTCATAGCAACATTGAAAATAAACTATTTAGAAAGAATTTATAAGTTTGCATTGTGCTCATTTTGTAGTGAGTGTGTTTATTGTAAAGTATGATAAACAAATGGCAAGCATAAATGAATGCAATAGGTCAAAGATACAGCTGAATTAGTGCTTTGTGGATATTCTAACAGTATTGAGGTCAAATGTAAAACAGCAATGTGATGTAATCAAATGTAAAATAACACGGTATAGTCTTCATTGTAATAAAAACACAATTAATCTTTGTTAAAGCTACATATTTTATCATTTCTTGAGCCTACATGGTTTAAACTAGCTTGAAATCTTACAGTCATTCAATCTTATGATTCATTTAGCCATTAAAATACATTAGGATTAAGCTTTGCTAGTGTTAAGAACTGTCTCCTGATTAATTCTAATCACAACTGAACAGATTCTAATATGCGATATCGATGCTGAAACTATATTGTGCAGCTCTATTTCACAGCAAAACACAAGAACTGAAGCAAATAATGCTCAGTTTTCAGAAAAGTTGTCACAAAACCTGTCATTTTAGGTGGCAGATATATATGTATTTTTTAAGTACAATCCTGGAGGAACTGTTTATACTTTTATTTTTATAATGATTAATGTCTCAGTCATTAAAACATACACGTTTCATCTTGAAACAGTGATTTTATTACTTACAGTAACTGTAAAATAACTAAATCTGATATTTATTGAGATTTGCAACAACAACAAACTAAGACTATCATCAAATAAATATATAATCTAAATAAAATGCATATAAAACAACAAACAGTCCAGGATTTTGAAGAAACATTTGTATATATATCTGTGTCCTAAAATGACTGATTTGTGATGGCTTTTCTCAAAATGTATGGCATAAATTGCTTCGATTCGCTTGTTTTGCTGTGAAAATAAACAAATCTTTTATTTTTTTAATTCTCAAAAACAATTCGACTCGTAAAATCCTGGAGAGTCTGAATAAAACAATATAACATAACAAAACATGCTTTAAATGACAATAGTTTTTATTTAAGACTCAGAAGAAATGTTTTTAGACCTTTACAGAATCTAATTAGCTTATTTTTCTAATCTTAGTCCATAAAACTAAATTGTTAATTTATTTTCGTAAAATATTTTTTAAAAAGCAATTTCCAATTACTTTTGATAGAGAAAAGAAAAGTGACATTTTAAAATCATTTCGCAGACGTTTTTATCCAAAGCGATTTACAAGTGAGAATAATTGAAGCACTTCAAATCACCAGAGAGCAGCAATACATATGCCATCACAGCTCATTTACATTTTTTGTTTAGTTTTTTGCAACAGCAGTGAATAATACTAATTAGTAACACAACGTTCATAATGAAGTGACAAAAATACAGCATGACCGAACATTTATAAGTTTGCATTGTGCTCATTTTGTAGTGAGTGTGTTTATTATAAAGTATGATAAACAAATGGCAAGCATAAATGAATGCAATAGGTCAAAGATACAGCTGAATTAGTGCTTTGTGGATATTCTAACAGTATTGAGGTCAAATGTAAAACAGTAATGTGATGTGATCAAATGTAAAATAACACGGTATAGTCTTCATTGTAATAAAAACACAATTAATCTTTGGTAAAGCTACATATTTTATCATTTCTTGTGTCTAAATGGTTTTAACTAGCTTGAAATCTTACAGTCATTCAATCTTATGATTCATTCAGCCATAAAAACATATTAGGATTAAGCTTTGCTTGTTAAGAACTGTCTCCTGATTAATTCTAATCACAACTGAACACTACAGATTCTAATAAGCGATATCGATGCTGAAACTATATTGTGCAGCTCTATTTCACAGCAAAACACAAGAACTGAAGCAAATAATGCTCAGTTTTCAGAAAAGTTGTCACAAAATTTGTCATTTTAGGTGGCAGATATATATGTATTTTTTTAAGTACAATCCTGGAGGAACTGTTTATACTTTTATTTTAACAATCATTAATGTCTCAGTCATTAAAACATACACGTTTCATCTTAAAACAGTGATTTTATTACTTACAGTAACTGTAAAATAACTAAATCTGATATTTATTGAGATTTGCAACAACAACAAACTAAGACTATCATTAAATAAATATATAATCTAAATCAAATGCATATAAAACAACAAACAGTCCAGGATTTTGAAGAAACATTTGTATATATATCTGTGTCCTAATGACTGATTTGTGATGGCTTTTCTCAAAATGTATGGCATGAATTGCTTCAATTCGCTTGTTTTGCTGTGAAAATATACAAATCTTTTATTTTTTTAATTCTCAAAAACAACTCGACTTGTAAAATCCTGGAGAGTCTGAATAAAACAATATAACAAAACAAAACATGCTTTAAATGACAATAGTTTTTATTTAAAACTCAGAAGAAATGTTTTTAGACCTTTACAGAATCTAATAGCTTATTTTTCTAATCTTAGTCCATAAATTGTTAATTTATTTTCGTAAAATATTCTTTAAAAAGCAATTTCCAGTTACTTTTGATAGAGAAAAGAAAAGTGACATTTTAAAATCATTTAGTAGACGTTTTTATCCAAAGCGATTTACAAGTGAGGATAACTGAAGCACTTCAAATCACCAGAGAGCAGCAATACATATGCCATGACAGCTCATTTACATTTTTTGTTTAGTTTTTTGCAACAGCAGTGAATAATACTAATTAATAACGCAACGTTCATAATGAAGTGACAAAAATACAGCATGACCGAACATTTATAAGTTTACATTGTGCTCATTTTGTAGTGAGTGTGTTTATTGTAAAGTATGATAAACAAATGGCAAGCATAAATGAATGGAATAGGTCAAAGATACAGCTGAATTAGTGCTTTGTGGATATTCTAACAGTATTGAGGTCAAATGTAAAACAGCAATGTGATGTAATCAAATGTAAAATAACACGGTATAGTCTTCATTGTAATAAAAACACAATTAATCTGGTAACACTTTACAATACGGTTCATTAGTTAATGCATTTACTAACATGTACTAATCATAAACAACACTTGTACAGCATTTGTTAATCATAATTCAACATTCAATAATGCATTATTAACATCCAAGTTCATGATTGTTAACATTAGTTAATGCACCAAGAATTAACATGAACTAACAATGAACAACTGTATTTTCATTACCTAACGTTAACTAACATGAACAAATGCTGTAGTAAATGCATTGCTCATTGTTTGTTCATGTTAGTAAATGCATTAACTAACATTAACAAATGAACCTTATTGTAAAGTGTGACCAATAATCTGTTAAAGCTACATATTTTATCATTTCTTGAGCCTACATGGTTTAAACTATAGCTTGAAATCTTACAGTCATTCAATCTTATGATTCATTCAGCCAAACACATTAGGATTAAGCTTTGTTTGTGTTAAGAACTGTCTCCTGATTAATTCTAATCACAACTGAACACTACAGATTCTAATATGCGATATCGATGCTGAAACTATATTGTGCAGCTCTATTTCACAGCAAAACACAAGAACTGAAGCAAATAATGCTCAGTCATTTTAGGTGGCAGATATATATTTTAACAAAGTAAAATCCTGGAGGAACTGTTTATACTTTTATTTTAACAATCATTAATGTCTCAGTCATTAAAACATACAAGTTTCATCTTGAAACAGTGATTTTATTAATAACAGTAACTGCAAAATAACTGAAACTGATCTGATATTTATTGGGATTTGCTGCATTTAAGCATAAAACAACAAACTAAGACTATCTTCAAATAAATATATAATCTAAATAAAATGCATATAAAACAACAAACAGTCCCGGATTTTGAAGAGATATTTGTATATATATCTGTGTCCTAAAATGACTGATTTGTGATGGCTTTTACCACATAGCAAAATCTCTGGCCAAGCTCTGGCCCACATAATCAGCTTTTCCTTGGCCCACATGCCGCAGTGAATTACGGCACATGACTAGACCAAGTCTGGCTTCCCGACAAGGGCCAAACACGGACCATATCTGGACCAAGTATCAGCCAAGTTAATAACCCATTACTGAGCCTGAACTGGGCTAGATGTGTTGGTGTGTCATGACTGCAATGAAATTGATAAACCCATGAATCATTGCGCTTTAGGCGTGCTATGGACGTGCTTTTTCTCGAAGCGACCTTATTGGTTAAATTTATTTTAAATGTGTTTTAAATGTGGTTCAAGATACTTACAGTATATGGCCCACATGTCAATTATTAACATCTGCATGGGTCAAATAATACATTTTACATCTGGCCCAAGTATTGTGTGCCACCTTAAAGACAGTGCCACCAACCAGGGGCATGTTTGGCCCACATGCTGTATGCCAGTGCCGGATGAATGCCTGCTGTGCCAGATTTATGCCAAATCTGGGCTGCAATTCTTTGCTACCTGGGTTGCTTCAATTCGTTTGTTTTGCTGTGAAAATACACAAATCTTTTCTTTTTTAATTCTTAAAGACCACTGGACTCGTAAAATCCTGCACTGAATAAAACAATATAACTTAACAAAGCATGCTTTAAATGACAATAACTTTTATTTAAAACGAAATGAAATGTTATGAGACCTTTACAGAATAAAGCTAGGTTAATCTAAGCTTATTTTTCTGCTCTTAATCCATAAAATAAAATCATTCATCTTGTTTCGTAAAATAATTTTTAAAAAGCAATTTCCAATGACTTTTAATAGAGAAAAGAAAAGCTGTCTTTATTTATAATTTATCAGACATTTTTATCTAAAGCGACTAACAAATGAGCATAAAAGAAGCACTTCAAATCCCCAGAGAGCAACAATAAATATGCCATGACTGCTAATTTCCATTTTGGTTTAGTTTTTTTGCAATAGCAGTGAATAATAATAGTAAGAAGTAACACAACGTCCATAATCAAGTGCAAAAATACAGCATGACCGAACATAAATAAGAGAAATAGCTCAATCGCGCCCTCTAGCGACCAAAAAGTGAAGCGGTCCGGGCTTTGATAAAACTCAAATTAACCGTCAAGTTTTAGGTGTATTATCTATAAATATCACGTGTGACATAATTAACCATACGATACTGCAGTATATGTAAATTTTAGCATCTTTATACATGCCCCTGTGTGTCTGAACGCGACGGTAGATTTCTAAAACTTATCAAGTTTGTCAAACACATCAGTCGCGTTATATACAGTGAATTTAGAGTCATTTTGGAGCCACAATGACAATCAGTATAAGCAGATTCTGACACTGAGTATCTTTTTTGTATTGTATTGGGACCAGTTAGAAATACCGATTTTTATTTTCATCAGTGACCTGAACAATCCAATAGTATCTGGATGCAGCCTTTCTGATGCAAGCTGAGATTGCATCACTCAGCGATGCAATGTCAGCCACAATGCACTCAATGGAGTGAGTGATGTCACTGTGAGGGGTAGGGTTAGGTTAGGTGAGCGCATTAAAAAGCATTGGATGCAGCTCAGATTGCACTGCACCAGGTCTGCATCCAGACCTGATCCAGACCCCTCTCCAACAATCACACAGACACCACTGTTCTCCTGTAGGCGGCGCTGCAGACGCTTACCTGCCGATAACACACAACAAACCCCTCTTTTCCGGTATACATTTGTGGAAAAATTAAATGATAAAGCTTATATTTTAAAGAAAGCGCTAAATTGTTAAATAATTATATAAATAAATAGATAAATAAATAAATAAAATACTATTTTGTCCCCCTACTTACTTACTATAGCTACCACACTACAGTAAGTACAGTAATTACTGATGTAAAAATCTGAAATAAAAATAAGATTAAAATAATAATCAGCGAGTCTTGGTGTGTGTGTGTGTGTGTGTGTGTGTGTGTGTGTGTGTGTGTGTGTGTGTGTGTGTGTGTGTGTGTGTGTGTGTGTGTGTGTGTGTGTGTTCCATTTTAAAACAACGTCTTTTACAAGAAAAATCGGATGCTAATATAATTATGTAAGTACTTTTACGATTTATTCATTCATTCATTTTCTTTTCGCCTTAGTCCCTTTATTAATCAGATGTCACCACAGCGTAATGAACCACCAACTTATCCAGCTTACGTTTTATGCAGCTGATGCCCTTCCATCTGCAACCCATCACTGGGAAACACCCATACACTCTCATACACATGGACATACACTATGGGCAATTTAGCCTAATTCACCGCATGTCTTCGGACTGTGGGGGAAACCAGAGCACCTGGAGGAAACCCACACCAACACGAGGAGAACATGCAAACTCCACACAGAAATGACAACTGACCCGGTCGAGGTTCGAACCAGCGACCTTCTTGCTGTGAAGTGACAGCGCTTATTTTAGAATTAGAATTTAGAATTATAAAGCACGAATTAGAAGATAATAAGATTTAAAATTCTATCATAAGATAACTGTATTGAATATTATAGCATATGGAATATTTAATTAAATTAAATTGGAATAAAAATCAGTCATATATATTTAAAATATAAAAATAAATCTGTTTTAATATATAAACACATATGCAATAATAAATAATACTGTTATAAAGCTAAATACTGTATACTAATTTAAAAAATTATTGTTTTATGTTGTTGGTTGTGATAAAATTGACAAACTGATTAGCAATTATTGTAAAAAATTATATAAATTATTTAAAAAAACACTGAAATCATATATATATATATACACACAGTATATGGTCATTTCACTCTTTGTTAATTAAAAAGACAGGGCTGCACGGTGGCGCAGTGGGTAGCACGTTCACCTCACAGCAAGAAGGTCGCTGGTTTGAGCCTCGGCTGGGTCAGTTGGCGTTTCTGTGTGGAGTTTGTGAATTGGGAAGGCTAAATTGTCTGTAGTGTACGTGTGTGAATGAGTGTCTATGAATGTTTCCCAGCAATGGGTTGCAGCTTGAAGGGCATCCGCTACATAAAACATATGCTAGTGGTTCATTCCGCGGTGGCGACCCCAGATTAATAAAGGGACTAAGCCGAAAAGAAAATGAATGAATGTAAAAAGACAATTTTGAGGAAAATGCCTGACAGATGCACTTTCGTGTGTTGTTTCTCTTGTTGATACCTCAACATATGTGATTATTATTCTTTATATATATATATACAGTTGAAGTCAGAATTATTAGCCCCCCTGATTATTTTTTTTCCCCAATTTCTGTTTAATGGAGAGAAGATTTCTTCAACACATTTATACACATAACAGTTTTAATAACTCATCTCTAATAAATGATTTATTTTATCCTTGCCATGATGACAGTAAATAATATTTGACTATAGTTTTCAAGATACTATTCAGCTTAAAGTGACATTTAAAGGTTTAACTAGGTTAATTAGGTTAACTAGGCAGGTCATTGTATAATGATGGTTTGTTCTGAAGACTATCGAAAAAATAAATAGCTTAAAGGGGCTAATAATTTTGACCTTAAAATGTTTTTTTTTTTAAATTAATAACTGCTTTTATTCTAGCCAAAATAAAACAAATAAGACTTTCTCCAGAAGAAAAAATATTATCAGACATACTGTGAAAATTTCCTTGCTCTGTCAAACATTTGGTAAATATTTGAAAAAGAAAAACAAATTAAAAAGGGGGCTAATAATTCTGACTTCAACTATATATACATAATTTAAATTGTTGGTATGGGTCAAGGAGGAAGTTTATGACAGACAGGCAAACTATAAACAAGCTCCACATTTCTAATGAAATAAATAAGTCTCTAACTTCAACGAGCATTCAAAGACAACAGACTCAGGGAAAGCACATTTTCCTGGAGAATATATTCACTTTTCATTTCACAAAGCAACTTAATAGATGCCAACTCCTCGATCACAGCTGTGAAGATTACATTGAGATTCTGAGCACAAATCAATTATCATGTGTGTGTGTCCAGGATTAAGACTCTGATCCCATAAGTAAACACACACATAAACATATAGACACACACTGCACAGCTGCGCAGATACTCAATCAACCAACAAATCCAGCAAAACAGCAACACAAGATCTGCAGAATCAAGTGAATTACTTTACTTCACCATGATGGCTAAATATAGATTTACCTTTTTGAGAGTAACATAGTGATGCATCATTAGTCATCATGGCTAAAACAACATTACTACAGTAAATGACATAAAGATTAAAATGTATAATAAAAAATTATATTTCTATCATTTAACACAGTTTCTCAACCACGTTCCTGAAGGCCCACCAGCTCTGCATGTTTTCCACGTCTCCTTAACCAAACACACCTGATTCAGAACATCAGCTCATTAGCAGAGACTAAATGACCTGTAATGCGTGTGACAGACAAAGGAGGCATCCGAAACATGCAGTGCTGATGGTCCTCCAGGAATGTGGTTGAGAAACACTGATTAAACACATTTTAAGCAATTATAAAAAGTATTTTGTGTTTAGATTTTCATTGCATTATTGCATTTCTACTCATAAAACCAAACTGATTTACTCCTCTGAGCTATCATTTGGCAACATTTATGAATACGTTTGTGTTTGTTTTAACTAGCATTATATGGGGGGGGGACAAAAATTTGGCCCCTTGCAATGTTGGCAAAACAAGTACATGCACTCATGATTCCCATAGCATATAGAAATCTGATATATGATAATATATTCATTCATTCATTTTCCTTCAGCTTAGTCTCTATTTCAGAGGTCGCCACAGCAGAATGAACCGCCAACTATTCCAGCATACGTTTTACGCAGCAGATGCCCTTCCAGCCGCAACCCAGTACTGGTAAACACCCATACACACTCATTTACACACACACACACAGTCACACACACACACACACACACACACACACACACACACACAGTCACACACACACACACACACACACACACACTCATACACTACGGACAATTTAGTTCATCCAATTCACCTGCGCATGTGTTTGGACTGTGGAGGAAACCGTAGCACCCGGAGGAAACCCACGCCAACATGGGGAGAACATGCAAACTCCACACAGAAACGCCAACTGACCCAGCCGGCACGCGAACCAATGACCTTCATGCTGTGAGGCGACAGTGCTAATCACTGAGCCACCGTACCGCCCTATGAAAATATGCAAATGACATATGTAATAGCACTTCGTTAGCTGGCCTCCATTACACATTTAAGGCTACAGGTACATATTTGGATTTCACAAATATAAAATGTCCCATATGCAACATATATTTCCAAATGTTTTAAAAATTCTAATTTTATTAAAAAATTTGTATATATTTTCATATTTTAGTTAAATATGCACATATATGTTCAAAGCATAGACTGTAAAAGATATGGACGTAGTATCCGTGACGTCACCCATAGGTTTATGAAGAACCCAAAAGAAGCTACCAGAAGGCGTGGCCGACCGTCGCCGTTTTGTTCGCGCGTCATCTCACCAACCCCGGGCATACCATACAAGGGCAAAGAGGCGGAGCGTGAGCGGAGCTACAGACGCATGCTGGCATTCTGCTTAGACGGGCTTTCCTATGGGAGAAACGCTTAATACTTCATCACCTGCGACTCGTTTGTGTTCTGACCACATGTGCTTGGTTGTACACTTTATCAATAAAGTGTTTAGACTTTTAAAAACACTGTTTCATAAGCAACGTCATAAGCGCAATGCTTAGTGGCTCAATGCATTACACATAGAGCCACTAGCATTGTTCTTATGACGTTTTTCAACAGGAGGAAAGTGCAAATTACTTCCAAAAACTTCAGATATAGTCTGTGTTAGTAAATGCAAGGCTAATTATGAAGTCCAGGCAGAACACTGTATGACAACGCTTCAGATGACTGTTCTAGAGCCTACAGCTAATAATCTGTCAGATTCTGGAGTGCATTACAGGTCTAAAGAACATTATAAATGATAAATGATCTTAAAAAAAACAAATGCATCATAGAGATGGTATATAATTATATATTTCACTCACCTGGGAAATTGAGGCCACGTGAATGGCTTGTGAGCACAATTAAGTGCACACAGCATGCCATATCATCTGATAATTGTAGAAAATAATTCCAAAAGGCAGCTGACTGTGTAAAGTCACATAAAACAACACAAAAATACCATGAATATGCCGAGATCAGCAGCTAATCAGCCGTAATCAGCTGAGGTGAAGTGACGGCGACCAGCGAGACCTAGCTGTCACCCAAGTGGCCACACCCTTAATTATGCAAACTTAATATAACCTAATATAAAGGAAACGGATGAGTTATAAAAAAATTCACCCCCTCACAGTTGTCTCGAAGGGTAATATTAGCTATATAAACCAAAATCGTTCTTTGTACCAGGCTGTAAACACCTTTTTTTCTGCTGTAAAGTTGGCCATTCTAACAGTGGGCTCAATAGAAATTTGCTCTATTATGGAGCCAGGACTAGCGGAATTTCGATGAATTGCAGTTTCAGTTACTACTGTATTGGCTTCCCGAGGGAGAGCGGGAGGTTGCCGCTTGGTTCAAATATATTAGCTATAATTTTATAGATGTTCATATATGGCCATATATGAATACATAAATGACATTATATTTCAACATACTGTGTATGTAGATATTTTAATTCCAATATGAAAAGCCATTTTTGCAGAATTTGGAAACATATTTTGCATGCATATGACATACAGTATTTTATATGTATGAAATCCAAATATAAATTTGTATGCCATATTTAAAATTTGCATACAGTTGAGGTCAGAATTATTAGTTCTCCTGTATATTTTTTATCCCAGTTTGTTGAACAACGATTTAAACAGATTTCTAAACATAATAGTTTTAATAACTCATTTCTAATAACTGATTTATTTTATCTTTGCCATGATGATAGTAAATAATATTTGACTAGATATTTTTCAAGACACTTCTATACAGCTTACAGTGACATTTAAAGGCTTAACTAGGCTAATTAGGCAAGTCGTTGTATAACAGTGGTTTGTTCTGTAGACAATCGAAACAAATATTGCTTAAGGGGGCTAATAATACTTAGCTTAAAATAGCTTTTAAAAAATTAAAAACTGCTTTTATTCTAGTCGAAATAAAACAAATAAGACTTTCTCCAGAAGAAAAAATATTATAGGAAATACTGTGAAAAGTTCCTCGCTCTGTTAAACATCATTTGGGAAATATTTGAAAAAGAAAAACAATTCACAGGAGGGCTAATAATTCTGACTTCAACTGTATATTTCCATATATTAGATTTCTATGCGGAACAATCTAAATGAAAACAGCACAACAGACTATTTGCAGTTAGAATAGGTAGTTCGAGCACTTGCCAAAAGAGAGTTTAAAGAGCAGCGTTTTGTCCCAAAAATAGCCCAAAGTGAAAGTGCACGCACTGACCCTCCGCTATTCACACTGCTGAACTTCTGTTTCCTGGAAAACTGCAGGAAGGAAACCGAGGAGTGAGTTTCTGTCCGCTTGGCATCGCTCCAGGTAATCCGGCTAATCTGAACAAGAGGTGGCACTTCACTGAGAAAAGAGCACAATGACCCGCCATTACACTGTGTTTGAACTCTGGCAGCCTGACAGAACGGGACCAACGCTCCATTCATTCAGAAGAATCCGAAATCAGTGTTCATTCGTTCACTTCAGTCATGAGTGTTCAGTCAGCAGTGCTGGATAACGGACACAAATCAGGCTGAAGTCAGAATTATTAGCCAATCTGTAAATTTATTTTCTTTTTCAAATATTTCCCAAATGGTGTTTAACAGAGCAAGGAATTTTCGCAGTATTTCCTATAATATTTTTTCTTCTGGGGAAAGTCTTATTTGTTTTATTTCAGCTAGAATAAAAGCAGTTTTTAAACCATTTTAAGGTCAATATTATTAGTTCCTTAAGCAATATTTGTTTTGGATTGTTTACAGAACAAACCACTGTTATACAATGACTTGCCAAAAAACTTACCTAGCTAAGCCTTTAAACGTCACTTTAAGCTGAATACTAGTATCTTGAAAAATATCTAGTCAAATATTATGTGCTGTCATCATTCATTCATTCATTTTCTTTTCGGCTTAAGGCCGATTTATACTTCTGCGTCAAACGCACGCTTATGCTACGGCGCAGCATACGCGTGGATGCAGAGCCCCTCGCCGTGGCCGTCGGCGATGTTGACGGGCACCTCTTAAAAAATGTAACGCATACGCGTAGCGCAAGCTCTGTGATTGGTCGGCTTGGTATCGCTGACGAGCGTGGGCGGAGGTGAGAGCCGCGTGAGCGTGATGCAGCGAGTGTTTACAAGTGTGGTGTCTCGTGAAGGAGCTCCGGGTGGAGACTGTTGTTTTGTGTTTACCTTATGATTAATGTTGTTGCACGTCCGCCGGTTCCCGCCTCAAAATGAGCGAATTTGAGCCACTTGTACATTAAGGAAGGGTTCAGAAAAAACAAAACACCAGCGAAGAAACTCGACACAGAGAAACATAAACACCTACTGCCAGCTAGTGTTTTGGAAGTGTATTGCAGAGAAACAGAAACGGTGCGCAGAAGTATAAATGCACGACTACGCGCGAGGCTTGCGCCGTGGGTCACGCCGATCACTTGACGCAGAAGTATAAACCAGGCTTTAGTCCCTTTATTAATCCGGGGTCGCCACAGCAGAATGAACCACCAACTTATCCAGCACGTTTTTAAGCAGCGGATTCCCTTCCGGCCGCAACCCATCTCTGGCAAACATCCACACACACTCACACACTACAGACAATTTAGCCCACCCAATTCCCCTGTACCACATGTCTTTGGACTGTGGGGGAAACCGGAGCACCCGGAGGAAACCCACGCGAACGCAGGGAGAACATGCAAACTCCACAGAGAAATGCCAACTGACCCAGCCGAGGCTCGAACCAGCAACCTTCTTGCTGTCAGGCAACAGCACTATCTACTGCGCCACTGCGTCGCCCGTGCTGTCATCATGGCAAAGATAAAAGAAATCAGTTATTAGTAATGAGTTATTAAAACTATTACATTTAGAAATATGATGGAAAACTCTTCTCTCCATTAAACAGAAATTGAAAGAGAAAAATAATACAGGAAAGCTAATAATTCTGACTTCAACTGTAAGTATCTGATTTTTGTTGTTCATCCACCACTGCTGACTGAACACTCATGACTGAAGTGAACGAATGAACACTGATTTTTGATTGAAAAGCACAGACACCCTAATAAAATATTACTCTAGTAAAAATGTAAAGTCGTTGGACTCTTTTTTAACAACAACAGTTCAAAGTCTAAAGTATATGGCGCAGAAGCACTAAGGGCATGTTAGAAGCTACTTTTGCTATTTTAAGGAGGGGAAAAAACGTTGTTGCACCAAGCGCATTGTCTAAAAGGGTTGTGCTTATTCTCTCAATGAGTTATGGGCGTGTTTTGGGCATAACATGCATTAAAGCAATCAGAGTCTCATCTCCCATTTCCTGTAAGAAAAAAACTGAATGCATCACTAGAGAGAAAATTATTAAAGACCATCAATGGGACGAGCCTTTTCCATTCGGCCGTGATTCGGAAGGCAGATTTCACTCAAGACATCTATTACATATTTAATTTCAGCATTTCATTTGTTAAGTGCAAAGAATAGTTTCAAACTATTTCTAAAATCAGTTCAAATTATCAGCAATGAACAATAACACAGATGTGTCAATAAAAAAACGCCGGTTTAATCCAAACACACTTCCTATTCCTCTGCCCCTATATAATGATGCATACAACATCGGTTCATTCTGAAAACATAGCCCTATATACATTTCTGGAGATCGCAAATTATGTATCCAGAAGTACGTATGGCTGCATCTCGTCTTTAAAACGAACGCTATGGGGTGGTATGACGCTGTTCCTTTTCGCAGTTACCAGCTGACCACATACCTCTGTATGGACGCTTTCCTGCTGTTACCAGTTTGTCCAGTGGCTTGCTGCGTATGTCGCCGGACTTGAGATGCAGAGAGGAGTTGATCATGACGATGGAGTTCTAGTCCAGCGAAGAACTGTTCCAAAAATTGGGTAAAACAAAAACAGAAGGCAAAAAATAAAATAAACAGTAAATAACAGGGTGAGAATGTGGTAAAATCTGAAGACATGGTAAAAATCAGGCGAGGGCTTTTCGTTTTATGGATTGCTTTTTAAAACTGTCGGTTGTGTTTAAGGAAGGAGGAGGGTGGGTCAGTCGATCGGTCAGTCAGTCAGGCCAATTTACACTATCGCCATCTGTCCACACTACGTCGGAGTTTTCGAGCCCCGAAAATGGAGTGTTTTGGAAACGCTGGAGAAGCCGTTTTCATTCTAAAATGTCAGTGTGGATGGAGGAAGACGGAGACATCCTAAAATGGAGGCGGGGCTGCAGACATTTGCCAATATCTGATTGGGGCTTTTTCCTCAATATTAAGTAGCCTTCACACAGTTCAGTCCTGCATCCTCTCTGTGTAAGTTCAGACTTCACAAGTTTGATATGGAAAACAAACTTGCGAGGACACATCGGGTAAATCTTCAAAGGCAACAGTGTACTCTAAACTCATTCACATCACCCTAGCTATGAGCTATGCTCTTTCACTATCTTAACAATAAAGTGAAAACATGATGTGAGGAACTGCCTATTTTCATTTTCATATTAGCAACTTAACAGACATCAAAAATGTTGAGGCGTCGTGTAGCTGCATAAAATGACCGTCATTTTCATGCATATTTATAACAAAGCGGAGCCTATAACATTACTGCCTCCTTTCATTTTCATTGAAAATACGAAACATCCCCTCTCTTTCATTGAATATCAGTTTAATAATCAATAATGGCGATTATAAAAGTATCACGCACAGTAAGTTTATACATTATAGGAAATAAAGGCAAGCAATCAGTCAATGTGCATAATCAGTGTACGTGGTTACATTAATTATTAAC
>LR812542.1:43479663-43492163 GCA_903798195.1 Danio kyathit | reverse complement strand
ATTGCGTCCTCATTTTCTTGGATAAATCTATTTTAGTACAAAACAAAAAGATACTCAGAATTATCAAACTTAAAATGTGTCCATTGAAACTCACTCAAATGGCAATATTTCATACGCCATTTAACGAAAGTCATTTATTCATTTCATTTTGATAGGAAGGCTTCAAAACTGTACTTAAAATGAGTTACATGAGTATTGTTTTGGCACTTTTTTTTCAGGGTTAGCCCTTTGAGCAAATTTTTTTTTCCTGTTTGTTATAAATATAATATTATATTTTGTTATAAATCAACAAATAAAACAAACAAACAAGTAAATAAATAAATAAAACAAACTAACAAGTAAGAAAGTAAATATATAAATGAATTAAACAAACAAACAAATGAATATATAAACTAATGAATAAATAAACCAATAAAACAAACAAACCAACAAATAAATAAATATATAAATAAATAAATAATACAAACAAACAGACAAACAAACAAGTAAATAAGTAAATATATAAATAAATAAAGCAAACAATTAAATAAATAAATAAAACAATTGAATAAATAAATAAAACTATTAAACAAACAAGTAAATATATAGATAAATAAATAAATAAAACAAACTATCAAACAAACAAGTAAATATATAGATAAATAAATAAATAAATAAATAAATAAATAAAACAAACTATCAAACAAACAAGTAAATATATAGATAAATAAATAAATAAAACAAACTATCAAACAAACAAGTAAATATATAGATAAATAAATAAATAAATAAATAAAACAAACTATCAAACAAACAAGTAAATATATAGATAAATAAATAAATAAATAAATAAAACAAACTATCAAACAAACCAGTAAATGTATAGATAAATAAATTAATAAATTAATTAATTAAACAAGAAGTAAATAAATAAACAAATGAAACAAACAAGTAAATAAATAAATAAAACAGACAATTAAGCAATAAATAAAAAAATAAAACAATTAAATAAATAAATAAATAAAACAAACTAACAAACAAACAAGTAAATAAGTAAATACATAAGTAAATATTTAAAGCAAACAAAAAATAATTAAATTAATAAATTAATTAACTAAATAAATAAATAAAACAAACTAACAAACAAACAAATAAGTAAATATATAGATAAATAAATAAAACAAACAAGTAAAAAATAAATAAATAAACAAATATGTAAATATATAATTTAATAAAAAAATAAAAAAATAAAAAAATAAATAACACGCATTACTGTTGTTTTTAAGCATTGCAGGTCAAAATAATTTAATTTATATAACGCATTTTAGCTAAGCAGGTGTTTTATATTTATAGTAAGAAATTTCTTTCCTTTTTTTAAAGTGACACTGCACAAAACAAAATGAACATTGTTTCTAATCATTGATCAAAAAATTAAGACGACGTGCTTTTATCTTACTATAGTTTATTTTATTACGTTAATCAGAGTTAACCAATCAGGTAATGACAGTTGAATTTGAATTTTAACTTAATACTTTAAGTCAGTTTAATTGATATAAGTTGAAATGACTTGTAAAACTAAATTATTTTACTTTATTTTAAAAATTAAGGCAACAACTTTTTACAGGGTATGTATTTATGTGTTTTATATATTATTATATATAAATACACTTCTGGTCAAAAGTTTGACATGAAATAATGAAGATTTTGAAAGAAACAGGTATCTTTTGTTCATTAAGGCTGTATTTGATTCATAATGAAAGGAAAAAGGAAGAACTTGTGACGTTGTCTTTAACACAGAAAGGGAACAATAGCAGCTCCACTGTAGTTATTATAAAGGGTTTGGTGTTTGTTACAGTCGCCCGTCCGGCTCCTGTAATCCAACACTATTGATGCGGAGCCTTTGAAGAGCTGAAAACTGTCCAGGAGTCAGCCTGAAATGAACAAACACAGACTGTCCCTTTCAAAGTCGACCTGTTCTCCAAAAAGAGGAGAAAGTAAGAGAAACTGAGAAAAACAATACACACAAATTATGCAAAAGATTGAATAAAATAAATACAATTTCAAAACAAAGTAGACAAACTAAAATAAAATAAAACTTAAACATAAAATACACCAATAAGTGAAGACAAAAGCACAAAAAGCCCACAAATAAAAATCTAAATGAGAAATAAAATGTAAAGATAAAAAGACTTAAAAGCAAAAATGACAAAGTACACAAACAAACAAAAGGCATACAGGAAAAATAAAATAAAATAAAATATTCTGCTAAAATAAAACTAAATAAAACTACACTGTAAAAAATGCAGGGTTCCACACAATTCATTCATGTTGTCCAAACACAAACTGATTCAGTTAACACTTTTAACAAATTCATGTGGATTGAACATAAAAAAATTAAGTTGTCCCATTGAAATCTCAAGAATTGTGTTGTTTTAGCTCATTTTAAATACGTAGTTTGAACGAGCAAAAAAAATATTTTTTGAGTGTAAACTAAACTAATCTAAATAAAATATTGTTGAATTGCTAAATGCCTCTTCAATAGTAAGTCACTTAGGACAAATGTGTCTGCTAAATGACAAAATAAAATAAAATAAAATAAAATAAAATAAAATAAAATAAAATAAAATTAATTTAAAAATATTATGCTAAAATAAAAAAAAATTTAATAAAATAAATATTCTGCTAAAATGAAAAAAAATTTTTAAATAAAACTAAATTAAATTAAATTAAATTAAATTAAATTAAATTAAATTAAATTAAAAATATTATGCTAAAATAAAAAAAATTAAATAAAGTAAATATTCTACTAAAATGAAATAAATAAATGAATAAAATAAAATATTCTGCTAAAACAAAACAAAACAAAAAAAATTGTTGAATTGCTGAATGTCGACAAAAGCATCTGATAAATAAAATAAAATAAAATAAAATTAATTAATAAATATTCTGCTAAAATGAAAATTAAATTAAATAAAACAAAATAAAATAAAATTTAAAACAAACTACACAAACTAAAATAAAATGTAAACACAACAAGTGTAAAGTCAACAAATAGGTAAACACAAAAGCACAAAAAGTGCACAAACAAAAATCAAAATAGGAAATAAAATGTAAAAAATAAAAAGACTTAAAAGCAAAAATGACAAGGCACACAAACAAAAAACATACAGGCAAAATAAAATGAAATAAAAAAAATATTATTTTATATTGTATTTTGTAAAATAAAATAAAAATATAAAATAAAATAGTTACATGATTATATTATTATTTAAAAATAAAATAAAATATAAACAGAAAATCAACAACTAAATAGAACAAAAGCACAATAAGTACACAAGCAAAAATCTAAATAAAAAAAATGTAAAAAGAAAAAGAAAAAAGCAAAACTGACAAAGTATACAAACAAAAACATACAGGCAAAATAAAATTTAGTTAAATTAAACTGAAAAAAATAAGCAGACATATACAACAAAGAACACTGTTCAATTTTTATTTACATTTTATTTAGATTTAACTAAATTTAACTAAATTACATCTAAATAAGTAATAAAAAGTAAAAATAAAAAGACACAAGAGCAAAAATGACAAAGTACACAAACAAACAAAAAATCTACAGGCAAAATAAAAATTAAATTCAATTAATTTAAAAAATGAGCAGACATATACACAACCAAGAACTCTATTTAATTTTATTTGATTTAAACTTAATTTACTTAGTAAATTAAATAAAACATAAGAAATGTATTAAATTAAATCTAAATAAGTAAATAAATTTTTAATTAATTAAATCTAAATAAGTAATAAAAGGTAGTAATTAAAGGACATTCATTCATTCATTCATTTTCTTGTCGGCTTTGTCCCTTGCGGGGTCGCCACAGTGGAATGAACCACCAACTTATCCAGCACGATTTTACACAGTGGATGCCCTTCCAGCCGCAACCCATCTCTGGGAATAATTAAAGGACATAAAAAGCAAAAATTAAAAAGTACACAAACAAAAATTTAATTAAATAAAAACATAAGCAGACACAATAAACTGATTTAAACTTAATTTAATTAGTAAATTAATTTTAAAAATATATATTTTTTAAATTAAATAAAATCTAAGTAAGTAATAAAAAGTAAAAATAAAAAGACACGAGAAAAAATAACAAAGCACACAAACAAACAAAAAACCCACAGGCAAAATAAAATAAAATAAAATAAAATAAAATAAAATAAAATAAAATAAAATAAAACAAAACAAAACAAAACAAAACAAAATAAAATAAAATAAAATAAAATAAAATAAAATTTAATTTAATTTAATTTAATTTAATTTAATTTAATTTAATTTAAAAATAAGCAGACATACACAACGAAGAACACTAAGAAAAAGAGCCAACTAAAATAAAAAATATAAATACAAAAGTGACCACAAACATTGTTAATCCTCAACTCTTTCTTCAATGCAGAAATTAGATAAAAGGAGGACTTATTTTACTTAAAGTTTCAAAAGAGACCTCAAAAAAACAACATAAACTATTCTCAGATTAGCCAAGATCAAGCACTCTCAAACATTAAAAATCTCCCCTGAATTCCTCCCAAGATCCACAGATCAGAACAAAAACACTGGACACTTTAGGCTGTTTTAGTGACCGCCTGAATGAAAACAAACAGTGTTGAGGAAAACAAATAGCCTGGGATGCAGATAATTAGCTCTTTTTTACTCAAAAGACTGTTTATATTCATCTTCTGTCAACAAAACACATTGATTTCAGCCCAAACAGAGCAGTGTGTGCGTGTGTGTGCGTGTGTGTGCATGTGTGTGAAGCCTCTTTCTCAGCTTCAAAAAATGCGCCACAGTCTGTATTCTGATTGGCTGATAATTAGATAAATGAAACACACTGAGAAGTGATCTTTTTGTGCTCGCTGGTGTGTGTATGTGTGTGTGTGTGTGTTGACTAATGATCTCTGACAACACAGACTCAGGGGTCAGTCGGGGTCAAGGCAGGAGGTCAAAGGGCAGCTTTTCAGAAACACTCAATTGCACTGTCATTAAATCGTGACGTTCTACTATTTTATTAATATACAAGCAAGTGCAGTTCTTGCAAGATCAAATATAGTTTGTCTTCCTATATTGCATCCTCTATTTCTGCATGTATTCAATCTCAGGTTATGCATTTCACGCTTTTAATGCTCAACTCTTATTAAAGCTCAAGCAAACACCCAAATCCCTGGGGAAGCTCGGCCAATCTATTCCTGGATTCCTCAGGAAGTCAGAAATGGCGGTAAAATTATCTTTCGAACTCTTTCAGTGTCTCGTCTTTGTATCTGAAGCCGTTTTCCGTACGCATTACCATCACAAACATCAGAACCTCGCTGACCTCCAGCACAAACACACACAGAAAAACCCCATTAGAAAACACATGCATATGCAGACACACACCAGCGAGGAATTCACTTTGTTGGTAAATCTGGTGGAAAACTATTTGGGGAGATGGAGAAGAAACGCCAGCACAATAGCTGCTGTAGACACTATGGGGCTCGAGATCAGGCCGTGGTCAAATACAATATAAATGCTTGACTTGAGGATTTCGGCTTCAGTTGAATTGAAAGTAATTAGCTGTGGAGTCGGTTTTCCCTCAGACATTCCTAATTTCACAAACAATCGCAAAGATATTGCAAGCAACAAACACTGATTAAAACAATAAACTATTTAGTTCATTTATATAAACCTGTTGGATTCAAATAGATTAGTTGAGCGAGTAAATCTGTTGTTTTTAAAGCAATTAGTTGACTTTACTTCAAAAAGTGAGTAAATCTGTTGTTTTTAAAGCAATTAGTTGACCTTTACTTTTAAAAGTGAGTAAACCCGCTATTTTTAAAGCAATTAGTAGCTTTTACTTTACTAAAAAAGTTGAGTAACTCTGTTGGTTTTAAAGCGATTAGTTGACTTTACTTTTAAAAAGGGAATAAATCTGTTGCTTTTAAAGCGATTAGTTGACTTTGCTTTAAAAAGTGAGTAAATCTGTTGGTTTTAAATCGATTAGTTGACTTTACTTTTAAAAAGGGAGTAAATCTGTTGCTTTTAAAGCAATTAGTTTACTTTACTTTACTTTAAAAAGTTGAGTAAATCTGGTGCTTTTAAAGCGATTAATTGACTTTTCTTAAAAAGGTGAGTAAATCTACTGTTTTTTAAGAGATTAGTTGACTTTACTTTAAAAAGTGAGTAAATCTGCTGGTTTTAAAGCGATTTGTTAACTTTACTTCATATAAGTAAGTAAATCTGTTGCTTTTAAAGCGATTAATTGACTTAAAATAGTGAGTAAATCTGGTGCTTTTAAAGTAATTAGTTGACTTTACTTTAAAAAGGTGAGTAAATCTATTATTTTTAAAGCGAATTGTTGACTTTACTTTTAAAAAGTGAGTAACTCTGTTGGTTTTAAAGCGATTAGTTGACTTTACTTTAAAAAGTGAGTAAATCTGCTGGTTTTAAAGCGATTAGTTGACTTTGCTTTAAAAAAATTGAGTAAATATGTTGTTTTTAAAGTGATTAGTTGACCTTTATTTTCAAAAGTGTGTAAACCCGCTATTTTTACAGTGATTAGTTGACTTTACTTTAAAACGTTAAGTAAACCTGTTGCTTTTAAAGCGATTAGTTGACTTTACTTTTAAAAAGGGAGTAAACCTGTTGCTTTTAAAGCGATTAGTTGACTTTACTTTAAAAAGTTGAGTAACTCTGTTGGTTTTAAATCGATTAGTTGACTTTACTTTAAAAAGTGAGTAAATCTGCTGGTTTTAAAGCGATTAGTTGACTTTACTTTAAAAAGTGAGTAAATCTGCTGGTTTTAAAGCGATTAGTTGACTTTACTTTAAAAAGTGAGTAAATCTGCTGGTTTTAAAGCGATTAGTTGACTTTGCTTTAAAAAAAATTGAGTAAATATGTTGTTTTTAAAGTGATTAGTTGACCTTTATTTTCAAAGTGTGTAAACCCGCTATTTTTACAGTGATTAGTTGACTTTACTTTAAAACATTAAGTAAACCTGTTGCTTTTAAAGCGATTAGTTGACTTTACTTTTAAAAAGGGAGTAAATCTGTTGCTTTTAAAGTAATTAGTTGACTTTACTTTAAAAAGTTGAGTAAATCTGTTGGTTTTAAAGCGATTAGTTGACTTTACTTTAAAAAGTTGAGTAACTCTGTTGGTTTTAAAGCGATTAGTTGACTTTACTTTAAAAAGTGAGTAAATCTGCTGGTTTTAAAGCGATTAGTTGACTTTACTTTAAAAAGTGAGTAAACCTGTTGCTTTTAAAGCGATTAGTTGACTTTACTTTAAAAAGTGAGTAAACCTGTTGCTTTTAAAGCGATTAGTTGACTTTACTTTAAAAAGTTGAGTAACTCTGTTGGTTTTAAATCGATTAGTTGACTTTACTTTAAAAAGTGAGTAAATCTGCTGGTTTTAAAGCGATTAGTTGACTTTACTTTAAAAAGTGAGTAAATCTGCTGGTTTTAAAGCGATTAGTTGACTTTACTTTAAAAAGTGAGTAAATCTGTTGGTTTTAAAGCGATTAGTTGACTTTGCTTTAAAAAAAATTGAGTAAATATGTTGTTTTTAAAGTGATTAGTTGACCTTTATTTTCAAAGTGTGTAAACCCGCTATTTTTACAGTGATTAGTTGACTTTACTTTAAAACGTTAAGTAAACCTGTTGCTTTTAAAGCGATTAGTTGACTTTACTTTTAAAAAGGGAGTAAATCTGTTGCTTTTAAAGCGATTAGTTGACTTTACTTTAAAAAGTTGAGTAAATCTGTTGGTTTTAAAGCGATTAGTTGACTTTACTTTAAAAAGTTGAGTAACTCTGTTGGTTTTAAAGCGATTAGTTGACTTTACTTTAAAAAGTTGAGTAACTCTGTTGGTTTTAAAGCGATTAGTTGACTTTACTTTAAAAAGTTGAGTAAATCTGTTGCTTTTAAAGCGATTAGTTGACTTTACTTTAAAAAGTTGAGTAACTCTGTTGCTTTTAAAGCGATTAGTTGACTTTACTTTAAAAAGTTGAGTAAATCTGTTGGTTTTAAAGCGATTAGTTGACTTTACTTTAAAAAGTTGAGTAACTCTGTTGCTTTTAAAGCGATTAGTTGACTTTACTTTAAAAAGTTGAGTAAATCTGTTGGTTTTAAAGCGATTAGTTGACTTTACTTTAAAAAGTTGAGTAACTCTGTTGCTTTTAAAGCGATTAGTTGACTTTACTTTAAAAAGTTGAGTAACTCTGTTGGTTTTAAAGCGATTAGTTGACTTTACTTTAAAAAGTGAGTAAATCTGCTGGTTTTAAAGCGATTAGTTGACTTTACTTTAAAACGTTAAGTAAACCTGTTGCTTTTAAAGCGATTAGTTGACTTTACTTTAAAAAGTGAGTAAACCTGTTGCTTTTAAAGCGATTAGTTGACTTTACTTTAAAAAGTGAGTAAACCTGTTGCTTTTAAAGTGATTAGTTGACTTTACTTTAAAAAGTTGAGTAACTCTGTTGGTTTTAAATCGATTAGTTGACTTTACTTTAAAAAGTGAGTAAATCTGCTGGTTTTAAAGCGATTAGTTGACTTTACTTTAAAAAGTGAGTAAATCTGCTGGTTTTAAAGCGATTAGTTGACTTTGCTTTAAAAAAAATTGAGTAAATATGTTGTTTTTAAAGTGATTAGTTGACCTTTATTTTCAAAGTGTGTAAACCCGCTATTTTTACAGTGATTAGTTGACTTTACTTTAAAACGTTAAGTAAACCTGTTGCTTTTAAAGCGATTAGTTGACTTTACTTTAAAAAGTTGAGTAACTCTCTTGGTTTTAAATCGATTAGTTGACTTTACTTTAAAAAGTGAGTAAATCTGCTGGTTTTAAAGCGATTAGTTGACTTTACTTTAAAAAGTGAGTAAATCTGCTGGTTTTAAAGCGATTAGTTGACTTTACTTTAAAAAGTGAGTAAATCTGCTGGTTTTAAGCGATTAGTTGACTTTACTTTAAAAAGTGAGTAAATCTGCTGGTTTTAAAGCGATTAGTTGACTTTGCTTTAAAAAAAATTGAGTAAATATGTTGTTTTTAAAGTGATTAGTTGACCTTTATTTTCAAAGTGTGTAAACCCGCTATTTTTACAGTGATTAGTTGACTTTACTTTAAAACGTTAAGTAAACCTGTTGCTTTTAAAGCGATTAGTTGACTTTACTTTTAAAAAGGGAGTAAATCTGTTGCTTTTAAAGCGATTAGTTGACTTTACTTTAAAAAGTTGAGTAACTCTGTTGGTTTTAAAGCGATTAGTTGACTTTACTTTAAAAAGTGAGTAAATCTGCTGGTTTTAAAGCGATTAGTTGACTTTACTTTAAAACGTTAAGTAAACCTGTTGCTTTTAAAGCGATTAGTTGACTTTACTTTAAAAAGTGAGTAAACCTGTTGCTTTTAAAGCGATTAGTTGACTTTACTTTAAAAAGTTGAGTAACTCTGTTGGTTTTAAATCGATTAGTTGACTTTACTTTAAAAAGTGAGTAAATCTGCTGGTTTTAAAGCGATTAGTTGACTTTACTTTAAAAAGTGAGTAAATCTGCTGGTTTTAAAGCGATTAGTTGACTTTACTTTAAAAAGTGAGTAAATCTGCTGGTTTTAAAGCGATTAGTTGACTTTGCTTTAAAAAAAATTGAGTAAATATGTTGTTTTTAAAGTGATTAGTTGACCTTTATTTTCAAAGTGTGTAAACCCGCTATTTTTACAGTGATTAGTTGACTTTACTTTAAAACGTTAAGTAAACCTGTTGCTTTTAAAGCGATTAGTTGACTTTACTTTTAAAAAGGGAGTAAATCTGTTGGTTTTAAAGCGATTAGTTGACTTTACTTTAAAAAGTTGAGTAACTCTGTTGGTTTTAAAGCGATTAGTTGACTTTACTTTAAAAAGTGAGTAAATCTGCTGGTTTTAAAGCGATTAGTTGACTTTGCTTTAAAAAAAATTGAGTAAATATGTTGTTTTTAAAGTGATTAGTTGACCTTTATTTTCAAAGTGTGTAAACCCGCTATTTTTACAGTGATTAGTTGACTTTACTTTAAAACGTTAAGTAAACCTGTTGCTTTTAAAGCGATTAGTTGACTTTACTTTTAAAAAGGGAGTAAATCTGTTGCTTTTAAAGTAATTAGTTGACTTTACTTTAAAAAGTGAGTAAATCTGTTGGTTTTAAAGCGATTAGTTGACTTTACTTTAAAAAGTTGAGTAACTCTGTTGGTTTTAAAGCGATTAGTTGACTTTACTTTAAAAAGTGAGTAAATCTGCTGGTTTTAAAGCGATTAGTTGACTTTACTTTAAAACGTTAAGTAAACCTGTTGCTTTTAAAGCGATTAGTTGACTTTACTTTAAAAAGTGAGTAAACCTGTTGCTTTTAAAGCGATTAGTTGACTTTACTTTAAAAAGTTGAGTAACTCTGTTGGTTTTAAATCGATTAGTTGACTTTACTTTAAAAAGTGAGTAAATCTGCTGGTTTTAAAGCGATTAGTTGACTTTACTTTAAAAAGTGAGTAAATCTGCTGGTTTTAAAGCGATTAGTTGACTTTACTTTAAAAAGTGAGTAAATCTGCTGGTTTTAAAGCGATTAGTTGACTTTGCTTTAAAAAAAATTGAGTAAATATGTTGTTTTTAAAGTGATTAGTTGACCTTTATTTTCAAAGTGTGTAAACCCGCTATTTTTACAGTGATTAGTTGACTTTACTTTAAAACGTTAAGTAAACCTGTTGCTTTTAAAGCGATTAGTTGACTTTACTTTTAAAAAGGGAGTAAATCTGTTGGTTTTAAAGCGATTAGTTGACTTTACTTTAAAAAGTTGAGTAACTCTGTTGGTTTTAAAGCGATTAGTTGACTTTACTTTAAAAGTGAGTAAATCTGCTGGTTTTAAAGCGATTAGTTGACTTTACTTTAAAAAGTGAGTAAATCTGCTGGTTTTAAAGCGATTAGTTGACTTTACTTTAAAAGTGAGTAATCTGCTGGTTTTAAAGCGATTAGTTGACTTTACTTTAAAAAGTGAGTAAATCTGCTGGTTTTAAAGCGATTAGTTGACTTTGCTTTAAAAAAAATTGAGTAAATATGTTGTTTTTAAAGTGATTAGTTGACCTTTATTTTCAAAAGTGTGTAAACCCGCTATTTTTACAGTGATTAGTTGACTTTACTTTAAAACGTTAAGTAAACCTGTTGCTTTTAAAGCAATTAGTTGACTTTACTTCAAATAAGTGAGTAAATCTGTTGCTATTAAAGCGATTAGTTGACTTTGCTTTAAAAAGTTGAGTAAATCTGTTGGTTTTAAAGCGATTAGTTGACTTTACTTTAAAAAGTGAGTAAATCTGCTGGTTTTAAAGTGATTAGTTGACCTTTATTTTCAAAAGTGTGTAAACCCGCTATTTTTACAGTGATTAGTTGACTTTACTTTAAAACGTTAAGTAAACCTGTTGCTTTTAAAGCGATTAGTTGACTTTACTTCAAATAAGTGAGTAAATCTGTTGCTATTAAAGCGATTAGTTGACTTTGCTTTAAAAAGTTGAGTAAATCTGTTGGTTTTAAAGCGATTAGTTGACTTTAAATAGTGAGTAAATCTTTAGTATATCTTCCTTTGTGTTCAACAGAAGAAATAAATTTATAAAAGTTTTGGAAACAAAGTGACGGATGAACAAATGATAACAGAATTGTTATTTTTTGGTGGAAAATCCCATTAATTCTAGATGTAAACAGAGCCATTGACCGCTGTTTGTGTCAGTGAACTCCACTAATTACATTCTGCCACTCAGTAATGACCTGATCACTGCTTTCACACAGGTCCTTTACAGCTCATGCATCACCTTTTGGTCTGTTTCTGCTCTGTGTGCGAAAAGACCACCAACTTACAAGGAAGTCTAAGCAATGAAAAGCTGTAAAACTGACTAGGAAACTCCCACATGGATGTGTTATTAATTGACAATAAATAAATTACATCATTTTTTGAAAGCAAAACATGCAAAACAAAATTTTCCATTTTTTTTTAGTAGTTTTATTTATTTCACTGAAATAAGCTGTTTTACCAGGGTAAAGCTGTTCTCAAATTAATTAGGATCATCTCTGTTTCATTGGTGTAAATCTTCAAAGTTTCTCCTAAAATCCTGAGGAAACATTAAAACAAACAATGATAAGTCAGTAGAATTTAAAAAATATATATATATATCTTTTTCTTCTTCTTCAGCTTAGTGCCTTATTCATCAGGAGTCACCACAGCAGAATGAACCGCCAACTATTCCAGCATATGTTTTACACAGCGGATGCAAAAACATTCCATTCACCTATGTATAGCACATGTGTTTGGCCTGTGGGGGAAACTGGAGGAAACCCACGCCAACACAGGGAGAAGATGCAAACTCTACACAGAAATGCCAACTAGCCCAGCCGGGACTTGAACCAGTGACCTTCTTGCTGTAAGGCAACAGTGCTAACCACTAAGCCACCATGTTGCCCCAGTTACATTTTCAATTAAATGAGTATAAGTGTGTGTTTGAATGCAAATGT
>LR812542.1:43262163-43472163 GCA_903798195.1 Danio kyathit | reverse complement strand
GTGCTCTGAATCGGGCTCAGGCGCGATTCACTTGGGCGGTCCTGGCCCGTTTGGAAGAGGTGGGCCTGAGCGCGGTACACTTGGGCTCAGGCGCGGTACGCTTACAGTGTGAGTGCAAGCGTGCACAAGCCCGAAACTGAAAGCGAGACGTGACTTTTAAGGGACTGTATCATATGGATTAATTAATCATTCGTGCTGTTAATTAAACGCAAACTGTCGTAGTTTATTAAAGACGCAAATCTCTCACTGCACGTCAGCTGCGCCTTCAGCAAACTTCCTAATTCCTGCAGCACGAGAACTTTATGATTGTTTATGAGCGTCAAAAGTGGCTGATCTGTTCGGCGAAATATTAGAGTGCGTGTCACCGCATATCAAACGACTTAAACGATATAACTAAAGAAATCTCCACTGTGCTGAGCGAGAGCACTTACTGAGCAGCGCATCATCGATGACGTAATCGCGCCCAGGCCCGAACGTAATGTGAGTGCGGGCCGTCGGGGGAGACGGGAGGGGGGACAAGCGTGCTTTGGCCCGGTTCAAGGCAACTGTACATAGTGTGAGTATGGCCTATGAATGTTACTGGGTTGCAGATGGAAGGGCATCCGCTGTGTAAAACATATGCTGGATAAGTTGGCGGTTCATTCCGCTGTGGCGTTCCAGATTAATAGAGCATGAGAGGCATTTCAAAGATGGCCGTCAAGTGAAATGACTTGCCATAAAGGGACTTTGTTATAATTAACCAGAAAACAGTTCAGAACACAAGCAAAGTTTAACCCTAATTGAGTGAACAAAGTGTGTGTACGATTTCAAGCTAATTTAAACCCTTTGGACACAAGAAATTATAAAAAAAAAAATATATGTAGCTACAACAAAGATTAAAGATTATAGTGTTTTAATTTAACATCTGATTACGTTGTTTGATTAGAGCACATTGTTATTTTACATTTTACCTCAATATAGTTACAATATCCAGAAAACCATAAAGCACTGTCTATTTCATGTGTCTTTCTTTGACGGCATTCATTTGTGTGCAATTTGTTTATTATACTTTATAATAAAACAACTCCTTATGCTCTCCCTACAAATGTACAATTACAAATTACTTCCAAGAGTTATTTAAATCATCTTATAATATTACATTATCATTCATTTTTCTTTTCGGCTTAGTACCCTTATTAATCTGGGGTCGCCACAGCGGAATGAACCACCAACTTATCCAGCATATGTTTATTTTATGCAGCGGATGCCCTTCCAGCTGCAACCCACCACTGGGAAACATCCATACACACACATTCACACTCATACGGACAATTTAGCTTACCCAATTCCCCTATAGCGCATGTCTTTCAACTTGTGGGGGAAATCGGAGCACCCAGAGGAAACCCACGTGAACGCAGGGAGAACATGCACACTCCACACAGAAACGCCAACTGACCCAGCTGAGGCTCGAACCAGAGACCTTCTTGCTGTGAGGCGAACGTGCTTCCCACTGCGCCCCCGTGCAGCCCTAATATTACATTAACATCACAATATACATCACAGAAAAACTAAATATCGCAATGTCGGTTTTGTACAATATCATGCAGCACTAATACAATGTACTTAATGTGTTCATAATGTACTGCAGAACACTTCTGGTTCTACTGAGATAGCATATGGGTAGGGTTAGGGACAGGTTTGGTGTTCTGAGTAGGTTTAAGGTGTGAGGGATGGTCAACAGTGTAATTATGAATGTAATGACAGAAATGTAATAACATGCATGTATTTAATCAAGTCAAAGTACAATGTAAAAACATGTATTTACACAATAAGTATTGGTTATGGCCACTAAATATAAAGTGGGAACAAAAGTTCTTGAAGGACTCGAAACTATTTGATCCCAACTAATTGATGTGTGTTTAAAGCATTAAAAAAACAATAAAAAGCATTGTGAGACAAGGAGTTTTAGCCATAAAAATGTAAGTTCTTGATTAACAATATTAACCATCGTATTCAGAGAGTTCAGGCAAATATGTTGACCCCAATAACTCAAACTCACTGCGCTCTTTACAGCATAACAGAGTTAAAGGGACAGTTTAAAAATGAACATTTCCTCACCATTTAACCACACTCAAATGGTTGTAAACTTTTATAAAATGAATTTCTTCTTTGGACACAAATTCGGAAGAGATATTGGATAAAAAGCGGCTATGTAAATCCATAGTAGGAACCAAAATACTATGGAAGTCAATGGCTGTTTTTCCCCCAAAATTCAGTATATCTTCTTTTGTGTTTAAGAAAGAAATGTAAACAGGTTTGAAACAAGTAAAAGTGGAGTAATTGATTATATAATTTTCATTTTTGGGTGAACTATTCCTTTAATAGATCAAATGAATCAGTGAATCGTTGATTCGGTTCGTTTTACGATCAGAGCGACGCAATTGATTCGCTACCATAGATATATACACTAGATATCGCATAGGGAACCTGAAGATGCGTCAATAGCGCCGCCACATTGGTACAGTGCTCCTAAGACAAACGTCATTCAACCGCACTAGTCAAGGCAGTGTGACAATGTGAAGATGCTGGACTTTAGCGCTGTGTACGGGTGTAGTAACGAGCAAACAAAAGAAAACAAAGCACAAAGTCATCACATTTCATAGGTAAGATTTTGTTTTTTATGTTTTTGTATGTTATGAACTTTTGTGCTTAACAAGTCACGTTATTGATGATAATACAGTCTCTTACTGCAGTGAACATAAGGCAAAGTAGCACCAACTCGCGCTAAATGCTAAGCTTATGCTAGTTTTGTTGAATAAAATAAGCAAACAATGTTATGAATATGACAAGAAGACGCTGCGATGCCAGAAACTTGTATTATTGTCAGCTAAGTGAACGAGTCGTTCATAACGGAGATTCATTCACAAACGAATCGCTCCCTCCGTCAGAATAAGAAGTGAAAGCAGGAGAGGGGGTGTGTTTCAGGACATGGATTAGATCAAATTAAACAGGGAGAGAGAATAGTACATTTCCATGAACACAAACACACACTCTTTGTCAGGAATGCCCGTGCGGTCACATCCATCAATGTAGAAAAGTGATGTAAAATTATAATATTTCGTAACTTAAAAAATATTTGCATACGGACCACCAGGGAAAACTCCCGATCATAGATATATGTGTATATGTGTATTTCTCTGGCTTTGGATGGCCACAGTCCTCCACTTCACCTTGGTCCTGCATTCATTTCAAAGGAGCACTACCCTGTACTATAATGGCGACATCTAGTGTATATATCTATGATTCGCTACTAGAGATGAGACTCGGACCAGTATTATGTTTCAAAATCATTCACGTTCATAACAGAGTTAATACATTTTAACAAAGTTAACATCATCTTGATACAGTTAAAATCCATTTTTATTGTTGATACAGTGCAGTGCTGAAATTAAGTGCTAAAATTAGGTTGAATCGTTTGTTCCATTCATTAAAGAGTAAGTGATTCTCTAGAGTGATTCGGATGCTATTGCCAGCCCTGTGTTATGATTCAAATTCCTTCACGTTCATTACAGAGTTAATAGATATATTTAAATATTAATGACATATATTTGATAGAGTGCAGCGTTAAAATGAACCAGTGACTCGCTCGGTTCATTAAGAGAATCATACGGAGTAATTGATTCGCTAGAGTGACTCGGATGCTCTTGCCAGCCCTGTGTTATGTTTCAAAATCCTTGACATTAATTACAAATCCAATAGATATAATTAAATATTAACTAAACATGTTCTGATATAGTGCATGCTTGGAGAGGTGCTAAAATGAATCAGTGAATCGCTCGGTTCATTATGCAAACATACGGAGTAATTGATTCGCTAGAGTGACTCGGATGCTCTTGCCAGCCCGGTGTTATGTTTCAAAAATCCTTCACATTCATTGAGAACAGGCTGATTAAAAATTCCTCCGTCGTTTTCCTTACCCGGTGTGAATAGACGAGACTCCATTCATTGGACTTTAACTGCGCTGAAGCCACGCCTCCTGCTGTGGGCGGAGTTTAAAGTTTGCTCCAGTTGTAAAAGTCCAGCGCCGAAGCTCCAGTCGGCAGCGGGGACACGCGCGGTGCCACTGCTCAAACGGGACGGACCACTGATGATCTGCAGAAAGAGAGGGAAAGTGTAGTTAAATAGATCCGTCTTTTGGCTTACACAACAGTATGGGAATAGTAGGTTTACGTGTTCTTTAAAAAAATAGGTTTGGAGAAGCAGTGAACGGGACTTTACGCACGCGTCTCTCTGGATAACAGCACGCGCAGTGATGGAGATTTGGGGATTTAGGAGTTTTGCGCTTTGGATTTCATTCCTGACGGGTTTGTCGACGGCCAGTTACTCAGAAGATCAGTGCAGCTGGAGGGGAAGGTAAAAAATGAACAACATACAGCGTTAAATGATATCCGTGTGGATTATATTGCATATTAACTCTGTTTTATCCTCAAATGTATTTATTTTTTCGCTGTCTTGCATGATTTATGTGTATTTTAAGGTATTAATTAATTAATCATTTGCATCATTTACTTTTGCCGCTAAAATTGTTGAAATAAACACAAATGTAATGCAGATTATAGCATTAAAACAGCAATATTAACGCTTTTTAGTGAAGTAAAAATATAATAATGTAAATGCAATGCTTATCTATCATAGCTAACAAATGCATGGAATCTATCTATCTATCTATCTATCTATCTATCTATCTATCTATCTATCTATCTATCTATCTATCTATCTATCTATCTATCTATCTATCTATCTATCTATCTATCTATCTTATATGCATGCGCAGTAGGCAAATGTATTGCGCAAAAAATAGTCAATTAAATACATAGTGTGTAAATTTCCCCGGAAAATATAAATACTGAAGTTACTGAAAAGTGCTATTAGAGTAGTGCTGATGGATGTTACCATCAGTGCGGAAAGTTTAAATGCCTGCAGCTGAACTGACCAATAGGGGGCGCCTACAATTTCCTGCAACTTTAGAAAAGTTATACTTAAAGGGACAGTTCACTTCAAAATAAAATAAAATACTCACCATTGAGTTGTTTCAAACCTTTATGAGTTGTTAAATGATCTGTTGAACACTAAAGTAAGTATTTTGAAGAATGATGAAAATCGGTAACCATTGACTTGCAAGTAGGAAAACGCATACTATGGAAATCAATGGTTACAGTTTTCCAACATTTTTAAATCCATCTTCTTTTGTGTTCAATAGAAGAAAGAAAGTCAAATAGGGTTTAAACAAGTGAAGGGTGGGTAAATAATGACAGAATAAAATTTTTGGGGTGAACTATCAATTTAAGATAATAGAAAACAGGTCAAGAGAAATAACTGTGTTCTGATTGCATCACACTTAAAGGGGTAGAGTTCACCCAAAAATCAATATTTTCTCACTATTTTCTCTCCTTCGACTAGTTCCAGACCTTTAAAAAGCTACATTTTTCTGTTGAACACAAATTAAGATATTTCGAAGAATGCTGAAAACCGGTAACCATTGACTTTCATAGTAGAAAAACAAATACTATGGAAATCAATGGTTACAGGTTTCCAACATTTTTAAATCCTTCTTCTTTTGTGTTCAATAGAAGAAAGAAAGTCAAATAGGGTTTAAACAAGTGAAGGGTGGGTAAATAATGACAGAATAAAATTTTTGGGGTGAACTATCCATTTAAAATAATAGAAAACAGGAAAAGAGAAATAACTGTGTTCTGATTGCATCACACTTAAAGAGATAGTTCACCCAAAAATGAATATTTTCTCACTATTTACTCTCCCTCAAGTAGTTCCAGACCTTTAAAAGTTATATTCTTCTGTTGAACATAAAAATAAGATATTTCGAAGAATGCTGAAAACCGGTAACCATTGACTTTCATAGTAGGAAAAACAAATACTATGGAAGTCAATGGTTACCGGTTTCTTTCTAAACATTTCTCAATATATATATTTTTTAGGTTTAACAAAATAAAAGTAAAATGTGAGTAAATGATGACAGAATTAAGTATTTTGAGTAAACTATCACTTTAATGTGGATAAAGAGACTCAGAGTATAATTTCATTTGTTTAATCGGCACTTTTGGCCTCTTCTTGTTGAGTCGCTGAACTCCTCCTCAATTGTAAGTTGCTTTGGACAAAACTGTCTGCCTTTATAACCTTTATAAGTTACATTCTTCTGTTAAACGCAAAAATAAGACATTTCGAAGAATGCTGAAAACCGGTAACCGTTGACTTCCATAGTAGAAAAAACAATTACTATGGAAGTCAATGGTTACCGGTTACTTTCAAAACATTTCTCAAAATATCTTATTTTAGGTTTAACAGAAAAGAAGTAAAATGTGAGTACATGATGACAGAAGTAAGAATAATGAGACTCAAAGAGTATAATTTCATTTGTATAATTAGTCCTTTTGGCCTCTTGTTGAATCGCTGAACTTCTCCTCGATTGTAAGTTGCTTTGGACAAAAGCGTCTGCCAAATGACTAAATGTAAATGTAGAGTGGTTTAGTGGTGTGATTCCTCTGGTTGACCCCCTCTTGTTTCTTGCAGTGGTCTTTCTCAGGCCAAAAATGTATATTTACTTCCTTTTTACTCTCCCTTGAGCAGTTCCAAACCTTTATATAAAAATAAGATATTTCGAAGAATGCTAAAAACCGGTAACCATTGACTTCTATAGTAGGAAAAACAAATACTATGGAAGTCAATGGTTACCGATTTCTTTCTAAACATTTCTCAAAATATCTTCTTTTGTGCTTAACAGCAAAACTCCTAGTAAAGTAAAAGCTGAGTAAATGATGACAGAATTAGATTTATTTTTTTTTTGAGTGAACTATCCCGTTAACGTGGATTTATTATTATTATTTCTTTCAGTGGTCTTTCTCAGGCGGTGAAGAATGTGGAGCAGGTTTGGTTAAGGTGTGCGGAGGGCTCGGTGGAGTGGTTGTATCCCGCCGGAGCTCTGCGTCTCACCCTGTCGCCCCGTCTGCCCTGGAGCGCCATGGGGCCGGGCGAGTCCAGCAGGAGCCCGGTGTCAGTCTGCGTCAAGCCGGATCCGCACTGGGGTGGAGCTCAGCTGTATCTGGAGCGCGATGGAGTCCTGGAGCTTCTGGTGGGAGATGAGGCCTCCACGACACCCAGCCCAGCCCATGTACGCTGCTTTAGTGCCCTGCCCGGAGAAAGACCTGCACTGTTCCTGCAGGCCACACCACACCGGGACATCAGCCGACGCATTGCTGCCTTCCGATACGAGCTGAGAGGTGATTGGACGGCGCAGCCATCAGTCAACACAGATCCAGTCAGCAGCGAAGGTGAATGTTCTGGAAAACATGTTGGTCAAAGACATCATTAGAATGAGTCTTATTTCATTATCATCATGATTATCACACGTTTTGGAAAAGACCTCCACTACAATATATATTCAATGTAGCAGAAGTTTAGATATTAAAAATACTGTGCATATTCAGAACAATACTCTGTTCATGACAGATTACTATCCCTTTAATCCCAACTATCCCTTTAATTCATGACGTATTAAAGGGATAGTTCACCCAAAAATGAAAATTCTGTCATCATTTACTCACCCTTTTTTGAAATCAGTTATAGCTTATTTGTGTTGAACACAAAAGAAGATATTTTGAAGAATGTTGGAAACCTGTAACCATTGACTTTAATGGTATTTGTTTTTCCTAGTATTGAAGTCGATGGTTTTCATCATTCTTAAAAATAGCTTATTTTGTGTTCAACAGATGAAAGAAACTCATAAATGTTTGGAACCACTTTAGGTTTAGTAAATAGTGAGTAAATGTTCATTTTTGGGTGAACTATCCCTTTAAGAAGCACAGTGCAACCCCAAAATACTAATTTATAGTCATTTTATATATTTAAACTTCGCCGGTATCCTTCAAAAATAAGTTTTAAAACTGAATAACTGTGCAAATCAAAAGAAGATATTTTGAAGAATGTTGGAAACCTGTAACCCTTGACTTTTATGGTATTTGCTTTTCCTACTATGGAAGCCAATGGTTACAGGTTTTCATCATTTTTCAAAATAGCTTCTTAAGTGGGAGTAAATATTCGTTTTTGGGTGATCTATCCCTTTAAGAAGCACAATGCAACCCCGACATGCTCATTAATAGTCATTTTATATCCTTAAACTTAGCCGGTATCTTTCCAAAAAATGTTTTAAAACTAAAATATAATCAAATTGAGTGCCGATCAAAAGAAATGTTTAATTTTTGCATGAATATATCAGTAAAACAGCATCATTTTATCCATATTTTGATGTTTTATATCAATAAATGTTATGCTAGTCATTAAAATAGACACTTTATTTGCATTTAATAAACTTATATATATATAAATAAGAACAAATCTAATTTAATTTGACGCACAAACCAAAATCATGCTACCATTTACACAATGTAATGTTTCTGCAAACCTTTAGTTGTTGATGCTTTTAGCGAAACAACTGTGCAAATCAAAAGAAGATATTTTGAAGAATGTTGGAAACCTGTAACCATTGACTTTAATGGTATTTGTTTTTCCTACTATTGAAGTCGATGGTTTTCATCATTCTTCAAAACAGCTTCTTTTGTGTTCAACAGATGAAAGAAACTCATAAAGGTTTGGAAACACTTTAGTGTGAGTAAATAGTGAGTAAATGTGAATTTTTGGGTGAACTATCCCTTTAAGAAGCACAGTCCAACCCCAAAATACTAATTTATAGTCATTTTTTATATTTAAACTTCGCAGGTATCCTTCAAAAATAAGTTTTAAAACTGAAATAACTGTGCAAATCAAAAGAAGATATTTTGAAGAATGTTGGAAACCTGTAACCCTTGACTTTTATGGTATTTGCTTTTCCTACTATGGAAGCCAATGGTTACAGGTTTTCATCATTCTTCAAAATAGCTTCTTAAGTGGGAGTAAATATTCATTTTTGGGTGATCTATCCCTTTAAGAAGCACAATGCAACCCCAACATGCTCATTAATAGTCATTTTATATCTTTAAACTTAGCCGGTATCTTTCCAAAAAATGTTTTAAAACTAAAATAAAATCAAATTGAATGCAGATCAAAAGAAATGATTAATTTTTGCATGAATATATCAGTAAAACAGCATCATTTTATCCATATTTTGATGTTTTATATCAATAAATGTTATGCTAGTCATTAAAATAGACACTTTATTTGCATTTAATATACTTATATATATATAAATAAGAACAAATCTAATTTAATTTGACACACAAACCAAAATCATGCTACCATTTACACAATGTAATGTTTCTGCTAACCTTCAGATGTTGATGCTTTTAGCGAAACAACTGTGCAAATCAAAAGAAGATATTTTGAAGAACGTTGGGAACCTGTAACCCTTGACTTTCATGGTTTTTGCTCTTCCTACTATGGAAGCCAATGGTTACAGGTTTTCATCATTCTTCAAAACAGCTTCTTTTGTGTTCAACAGATGAAAGAAACTCATAAAGGTTTGGAACCACTTTAGTGTGAGTAAATAGTGAGTAAATGTTAATTTTTGGGTGAACTATCCCTTTAAGAAGCACAGTGCAACCCCAAAATACTAATTTATAGTCATTTTATATATTTAAACTTCGCCGGTATCCTTCAAAAATGAGTTTTAAAACTGAATAACTGTGCAAATCAAAAGAAGATATTTTGAAGAATGTTGGAAACCTGTAACCCTTGACTTTTATGGTATTTGCTTTTCCTATTATGGAAGCCAATGGTTACAGGTTTTCAGCATTCTTCAAAATAGCTTCTTTTGTGATCAACAGATGGAAGAAACTCATAAAGGTTTGAAACCACTTAAGTGTGAGTAAATATTCATTTTTGGGTGATCTATCCCTTTAAGAAGCACAATGCAACCCTAACATACTCATTAATAGTCATTTTATATCCTTAAAATATAGCCGGTATCTTTCCAAAAAAGTTTAAAAACTAAAATAAAATCAAATTGAGTGCAGATCAAAAGAAATGTTTAATTTTTGCATGAATATATCAGTAAAACAGCATCATTTTATCCATATTTTGATGTTTTATATCAATAAAAGTTATGCGAGTCAATAAAATAGACACTTTATTTGCATTTAATATACTTTTTATGTATATAAATTAAAACAAATCTTAATTTGATGCATAAATAAAAATCACAATGAAATATTTCTGCAAACCTTCAGACGTTGATGCTTTCAGCGACACAACTGGGCAAACTCTACAAAGCTCTGCGTGGTTGGAGATAAAGTTTGAGTTGACCTGTGACCTCAGGCTGGATGGGGGTGCAAAATCTGAGAAACCAGACAGACAAAACAGAGCATTCATTCAATCTTTAATGAGTCTTGAACTTTGGAGGAATGCATTTTAGAGTAGATCCGCCGAGTGAACATTCCACACCTTGCTTCATGCAAGAAAATGCACCAAATTCATTCCTTTACTCTCAGCCTGTAATAGTGGAGCTGCATTGATTGTGAAGTAAGTTTTGGGAGGCCTCGGCTGGGCAGTGGTGAGAGTCGGGGGAGGAAGAGTCGAGACTGAAGGGGGATGGAGAGAAACACAAAAGCTCCGTGTGGAGGATCCTGCGCCTCTATAGTGAGGTTTGCATGAGAGCACAGTCGCTGTGGTAACGGGGGGGTTGGGCTGAAACCCTGCAACTGAAAAAAGCGGATCTTTTGTTGGGAGTTTTGGGAGCGGAGCGGAGACGAGTCGAGTCTGGGAAAGACGTTTAAAAGTTTTAAAGGGCCAACAACTTTCTCTCTCTCACACACACACACACACACAGCTGTTGCACTGTTCAAAAGTGCACATGTAAAGCTGCAGAAATCAGGTCAAGATGCATTTAATGAAACGTTTAATATGTGAAGTAAATATTTAATTATACGAAAGATTCATTCATTCATTCTTTCATTTTCTTTTCGGCTTGGTCCCTTTATTAATCTGGGGTCGCCACAGCGGAATGAACCGCCAACTTATCCAGCATATGTTTTACACAGCGTATGCCCTTCCAGCTGCAACCCAGTACTGGGAAACATCCATACACACTCATTCACACACATACACTACGGACAATTTAGCTTATTCAAGCACCTATAATGCATGTGTTTGGACTGTGGGGGAAACCGGAGCACCCGGAGGAAACCCATGCTAACACGGGGAAAACATGCAAACTCCACACAGAAATGCCCCAGAAACTGGCCCAGCCGGGACTCGAACCAGCGACCTTCTTGCTGTGAGGCGATCGTGTTACCCACTGCGCCACCATGATGCCGTACGAAAGCTTTAATTATGCAAATTAAAAATTTACATTTTTAAAAACTTAAATGATAAAAACTTTAACCAAAAAATGTGTAGATGTTGATTAACCGCAGTGCTGGACAAAGATTAATCACGAATAATTTGCATTCAAAATAAAAAAAAATTAGTTTTGACGTACTGAATGTATGTGTGCTGTATATATTTATTATGTATATGTGATACATATTATACATATACATATTAGCATATACATAGAAACATAACTATTCAAAACTATTTTGTTACATAGATATTTAAATCTATATATGTATCTTTATCATTAGTTGCAATCAGAATTATTAGCCCCCTTTTGAATTTTTTCTTCTATTTTGAATATTTCCCAAATGATGTTTAACAAAGCAAGGAAATTTTCACAGTATGTCTGATAATATTTTTTCTTCTGGAGAAAGTCTTATTTGTTTTATTTCGGCTAGAGTAAAAGCAGTTTTTAATTTTTTTAAAAACATTTTAAGGACAATTTTATTAGCCCCTTTAAGCTTTTTTTTTCGATAGTCTACAGAACAAACCATCATTATACAATAACTTGTCTAATTACCCTAACCTGTTACCCAGTTACCCTAATTAACCTAGTTAAGCTTTTAAATGTCACTTTAAGCTGTATAGAAGTGTCTTGAAGAATATCTTGTCAAATATTATTTACAGTCATCATGACAAAGATAAAATAAATCAGTTATTAGAAATGAGTTATTAAAACTATTATGATTAGAAATGTGTTGAAGAAATCTTCTCTCTGTTAAACAGAAATTGGGGAAAAAAATAAACAGGGGGGCGAATAATTCTGATAGATAGATAGATAGATAGATAGATAGATAGATAGATAGATAGATAGATAGATAGATAGATAGATAGATAGATAGATAGATAGATAGATAGATAGATAGATAGATAGATAGATAGATAGATAGATAGATAGATAGATAGATAGATAGATAGATAGATATTATATCTAATTATAAGTAAACATTTTCTCAAATATATGCATGCATGTATATATAAATATGTATACAGTGCTCAGCATCATTTAGTTCACCCCCATTTTGAAAATGAATATTTTCCTCCATTTCTCAGTCAATATAGGCAATGTACTTTGGTGCATTTAAACAAAACAAATTTATTAAACAGATATATTTATTAAAATAATATTTCAGTCAGTAAACATATTTAGAAATTGAAAGAAAAAACAATTAAATTCAAGCTAAATATTGCTAAAATTTCAACAAAATATTTTAAAATATTGATTTGATTTTTCCTCTTTTTTTTAATTTGTATTTTAATATTTTTCTATAACATATAAATTTGAGTGTACTAGTTTTTGGACCGTTATTGTAAGTTATTTTGTTAGATTAGCTCCATATTTGGCTTCAGTACTGTCTAATCTAACGTATATGCACAGATATAATATTGTATAGTTTCCTATTAAAAATATGAATTTAAAAGAGAGATTTGTGAGGGGTGTACTCATATATGCTGAGCACTGTATATATAATATGTCAAAATAAAACTTTTATTTTAGATGCAATTAATCGTGATTAATTTTTGGCCAGCACTCATAAATAAGAGGTAGAAAAAATATACAGTTAAAGTCAGAATTATTTGCCCCCCTGAATTATTTTTTTCCACAGTTTCTGTTTAACAGAGAGAAGATTTTATCAACACATTTCTAAACATAGCAGTTTTAATAACTCATTTCTAATAACTGATTTATTTTATCTTAGCCATGATGACAGTAAATAACATTTGACTAGATATTTTTCAAGACACTTCTATACAGCTTAAAGTGACATTTAAAGGCTTATCTAGGTTAATTAGGTTAACTAGGCAGGTTAGGGTAATTAGGCAAGTTATTGTATAATGATGGTTTGTTCCGTAGACTATCAAAAAAATATATAGCTTAAAGGGGCTAATAATTTTGACCCTAAAATGGTTTTAAAAAAATCAAAAACTGCTTTTATTCTAGCCGAAATAAAACAAATAAGACTTTCTCCAGAAGAAAAAATATTATCAGACATACTGTGAAAATTTCCTTGCTCTGTTAAACATCATTTAGAAAATATTTAAAAAAGAACAAAAAAAATCAAAGGGGGGCGAATAATTCTGACTTCAACTGAATACATAAAATTTACACAAAAAAACTAGAAGATTTAAACCAATTGCTACCTAAACAGTATATCAGTGCGATTTGAATAATTTTAGGTTTTACATGCCATCTACCCTGGGTTAAAGTCGGGTTAATTTTTTTTATTATGTTTTCTAAAAACACATCTATAAACTTTAAAGTCCACATGAAATCAAAATTTAAAACGTTTAATTTGCTAGTGCATACTGTTAGTATCAATTAAATCCTCTGAAGAAAAAAAAAAAACAAGAGTTTCTTTTGGTAATCAAAATCTGTCCATTAGCTTCTGCTCTGCTCAGTGTTTCTCTGATGATGTCAGTTTAAAGTATTGGCCAAATATGCTTAGCCACGCCCTTCCAACTGTTAGTGAAAGATGAGAGGAGGAGTGCAATATAACCCCGCCCCCAATATTCTGTTTCAGTTAGAAATACATTATCATACTGACATAACAGTCTGTAGCAACTTAGACTTTAAACTTGACCGAAAGGTTGAATTCCTGTGTGGGTTAGTTTTATGAGATCAGCTGTTCGGCCTAATCTTTACTAGACCTTATAAATGAGGCAGATTAGAGAGGAAGAGGGCGGTGTGAGGGTCTTTAATGAGGACAAAGGGCTTTGATCAGGTGGGATGATCACACCTATCAGGAGGTCGTTTCCATCAATGACACCTCTAACAGAGCCGTAAAATAGCAGCTGCATGTCCTGATCTTCTGCTCTTCTCATCTCTTCCCTTAGGAGCCTGCAGACCCTGCAATAACACTGAGATCCTGATGGCCGTCTGCACTAGTGACTTCGGTGAGTATCTGAATTTTGCTTTGTTTGTGTTTTTTAGGATAAAGGCGTCTTTGTCCCAAGCAATCTAAAGGATGTTTCCACCAAATGCTGGCTTTACAATCTAAAAAAAGCTGCGTTGTTGTAGCTTAACATTTTACAAACCCAATGTTGGGTTCATTTTTTCAATTCAATTTGACGGTGGCGTGACGTGCTTTGAAATGTGCATTTTTTTTAATTTGATGTAATCTCAACTGAAACAGGAGGTGGAACATAAAGTGGCTCCTCCCCTTTTAAAAAACAGCCAATAGCATTTAGTTTGTATCACAGCTGTGAGAGTGAGAGTGGTTGAGCTCAAGGGCATCAAATAAAAAACAAATGAGAAGAAGGGGGCGGGGCATGTCAGATACTAGAAAGCATTTGATTGGTCAGAAGATTTGATGAGAAACTGAAGTATACAAAAAAATCATTGATTAATTTATGCAGAAGTGGCAAACGGTAAGCTTTGGATGTTTATATCTTCTAAATGCGTATTTTGTCACTGTTTTGGAGCACACTAGCTTATAGATATCCTATAAGATAAGACTAACATACTGATACCAACATCTGTAAAGCTTTATTTTAATTTCAGTTTTAAATGACATGTTCATATTTGACCATACCTGCCAACACTCCCGTTTTTCCCGGGAGTCTCCCATATTTCAGACCCGTCTCCCGTATTGTTCTGTCTCCCGGTAAACTCCCGGAATTCCCCCGCCCCCCGCTCCTCAGCATTTTGGTACAGTCCGGGCTGAAACTTGGTGCTTGTGCTCTTCCGGTCGCGCGCTACAGTTTGCGCGCCCCCATCTCCCCAAACCTCTCACTCATCCCGCTCCCCGCTCTTCAGTTTGCGCCAGTGTTGCCAACTTAGCGACAAATTTTCAAAAAAGCGACTAGCGACAAATCTAGCGACTTTTTTGTGTGTTACTGGCAATTTTTATAGACTGTCATTTGTATATTACTGTACCGTCCCTACTATTCTCAACGAGCCTCCCCTGCAGCCTGAGAGCAGAGCACCTCTCTGCGTACCGACGGCAAATGATTTAGAACAGGTGGCAGTTTAAAGATATTTCCCTTGTAGTCAACCCGATCTGCTTCTCCTTTATTTTAACAATTTAATTTGACCGTTTATTCTTGTTCACAATCAGAGATGTTTTAAGTGAGAGTTTCAGAACTTGTCTGAGTATATTACATCTGAGAGATTACTGCAAATTCCCTACTCATCTATAATGATATACTGTATTCAAACAGCAATAAATTTAGTTAAATTGACAAGCTTACATAAAGCGTAGTGCGAATATAAAATACCCCATTTATTTACCATAGGCTGTTAAACAAACAGAAATGGTCGAACGCGATGACGTCAGTAATATGCAAATTAGCGTATGACGTAATCCCCCCCCCCGGAGGGGTCTCCCGGAATTTACGAACCAAATGTTGGCAGGTATGTATTTGACCCAACATAACGTTACAACAACCCATCATTTTCTAGAGTGAATGATAGCAAGAAACTCAAACTTACAGCTGTTAGCTGTCAATCCTGTTCTTTAAGCTGTATGCCACACTTTGCTTGGTAAAAAAACAATCTGTGCCTAAAGTAGGGTTGGGTCGATATACGATGCCATCGTCCATCGCCGATGGCCGATAGACGTCACGATGCTGAGCCGGCATCGCAATCCTCCCCCCCGCCCCCTTTTGCAAACCCGCTCGCGAAAAATAAACACGTAGGCCCCGTTTACACTAATACATCTAAGGCATATTAGAACGAAAACGATCCACATCCACACTGGCGTTCACCTAGCATTTCTGAACAGCCCTCTGTCCACATTACATAAGAACCACTTGCTGAAAACGCACATCACGTGACCACACACACACACATACTGTCATGCGCTCGTCTGAGCTCCAGTTCAGCGGATGCTTTGAGTAGTGCACGTCGGACAGTTTATCAAGGATGTACCACTGGATCGCGTCTCACTATAGTTGTTAAACATGATATTTAGTTCATCTGGTCTCTATCTAACGAGTCTTCTGTCTTTTGAATCTATCAGGTAACGTGTCACAGCGTCAGTACACTGCTTCAGTCTTTCGCTTTCACGCTTTTACTTAGTAATTTTAGCGAAAACCTCAGATACTGTTGGTTGGTTCTTGTTGGTTGTGCACCTTTTTTTCCCAATCACGTTTGTCGACGCCATTTTAACGACACAGATCACTCTGCCTATTCATGCCAGAGTCCTGCGGAAAAAGTGATTGACAGGTGGTAATTTGTGTGTAAATTATCTTTGTTTATGGGAGTAAAACAAAGACCATGCGGGTCAGGTAGTTGAAACGCTAGGCTACAAATAATTAATTAGTTATGAATTAATAAATTATTCAATAATAACTGATGCCTATGAAGACGATGCCATCGTCCATCGCGATGTTTCACATTAGACATCGTACAATGCCAAATTGGTCGACATCGCCCAACATAGCCTAAAGGTCAGAACATCGAACTCTGAGATTTCTATTTCCAAAGTATTTACCTTCATTGTTGTTTTAATTAGTATTTTTTATATTAATATTTTAATATTATTTTATTAATATTTTATTAATTATTTTAATTTCAATTTTACCTCAAGTTATCATAATTTAGTTGTGTTTTTTTATTATAATTACTTTAAATGTATAACTATACATACTATAGAGTTGTATAGAGTTGTACATTTTAATTTCAGTAAAGTTTAATTTTTGCTCTTTTAATGCGCCAACATTAAGTGAAAATGATAAAGGTTATTTTTGCAGTAAAGGTAGAGTTTGTGTTTATATTTAGTTTTATTTCATTTTAAAGGAATATTTCACTCAAAAATGAGAATCCTGCCATCATTTACTCACCCTTCACTCATCACAAAAATAAGTGAAGAATGTTAAAAACCGGTAAGCATCGACACTCATAAACAAGTACTATGAAAGTCAGTGGTTACCGGTTACCAACATTCTTCAAAATATCTTCTTTTGGGTTGACCAGAAACAAGAAACTCAAACCAGGTAGAGTAAATAGTGAGTCAGTTGTTAGGTGAACTATCCCTTTAATCTTTATTTTGTCTACAAAATAATTATTATATTCCAAAGCGATCTCACGGAAATTCATATTCATGGCTAATTCGTTTAAATTTGTATCTGATTTGCACATTTTGGTAGGATTTGCATATGGGGTGGGGTTTTAAAAAATGTTATGTTTTCGTACTAATTACATTGTATGAATTCGTACAAGTTAGCCACTTTTCGAACAACACATAAAACCGTTTCGTTGATGCGTGAGATGAGAGGCTGAATATTCTGAATATTCTGTAAATGACAATTTTGAGGCTAAAGCTAGCAGTTAGTTTCAGTTTGCTTCAAAACACTCAATGCAAACTACTATAAATTGTGTTTATAAATTGATTTGGGGATACTTATGATATATAACACCATACAAAAATGATGATTTATGACTCAATTCAATTTAAGAGTATTGAGTATTATTGTTTCAAAGCAGCTTTACAAAAGCGGCACATTATTGTATCACAATCAGATTAGGAAAAGTTAGGGTTATTAGTCACCATAACTTTATTAGTTACTAATAATTTTAACTAATTAACTAGTAACTAACAGCTTTAACAGTTAACGTTATTATATATAAGCATAGTTAACCTGCAGTATAGACCATTTTAATATGGTCATGTCATGGGCCCATGAACATTTTCACTTGTTATCAAACTATTTCATAACTATAACAAGAGGCAATTCAATCATAACTTCATGTTAAAACAGCGATCATGCATTACTTATGAATATGTGGACCTTTTGGGATTCTCAGAAGCTATAAAAATTAAAAATAGTAAAACAGGAAATGCATTGGGACCATTGTTATTGTTTACATCCCTCCAAATGGTCTAAATAGGTGATGTAGATTTAGTTTAATAAAGCGTATTTGTGTATTAAGTGTATGATGCATCCAGCCATACTGATGAACAGTTCTCTGTGTGTTTATTTTCCAGTGGTCCGAGGAAATATCCGTTCAGTGGGAACAGACTCTAATCTAAAAGCAGCCGTGATCAAAGTGAGTGCGACGCGGGTTTACCGGCAGAAGTTTGCGTTGTTTCCTGAATCTGGGCGTCTGACGCGCTCTGGTGAGATTCGTACCCCTCTACAATGTGGCGTTCGTCCCGGAGCAGGCAGTTTCCTCTTTACCGGACGCGTGCATTTCGGGGAGGCCTGGCTCGGCTGCGCTCCAAGATATAAAGACTTTCTGAAGGCGTACGAACAGGCCAAACAATCCCTGATGATCCCCTGCACTCTGGTCAATGACTGACGGAGGAAGAAATATCAGCAGAGCCAAACCTGACGGACCCCTGATGAGGATTCAGCGGGTCTGAGAAACTCCTGAACCGGACAGAGAAAAAGGAGACGTTTAGAAGATGCCACGAGAAATCAGTGGATTTCACAGGACGGACATTTGCGGATCATCTTGCTGAACGTGGGATCCTAAAACTGAGCCTTATTTTAAACTCAGGAAAATCTTTGGACTGATTATCGTATCGCATCCAAAGTTCTCGTGATGTTGAGTTCGTGAATATATAAGCTGTACGTGATGCATGTAGCGCAGAAAACAAATAGCAGTATTTGACACCACCGAAAAACCTATTGATTTGTCAGTTTTTTATTGAGAGTATATATTTTTTCCTTATTTTTTTATATATACATATATATAAAAACAAAAAAAAAATCACGTCTATTTTCTAAATTTGCACTGGTGAAAGGAAAGACGGCAATGCCTGGATGCTGCAAGCACTGAGAACCAAAACGGATCTATATGTAGCGTAGCAAAAAAAAAAGATGTTTTATATAAAACTATATGTCTATAAAATCGGCTATGGTGTATATGCTAACATGCTAAGCTAACACGAAATAATGAAAAGCGAAATCATAGCTGTAGTTTATTAATTGAGTCTACAGATAGCTGAATACCTCATGGTTAACGTCACTGCTAGTTTGCTTTGATGCTGCTAATGTTAGCGATGCTTGTGCTAGCCCGATTAGCTCACAAAGTATGCAGGGCACTTTTTACTCTGTCAAACGAAATCATTTTATTTTAAAAGTGCGCTCACACTGATTACAATTTCCAACTTAATGTCATTAATATTCGAAGTGATCTCACGGAATTTCGTAAATGTTTGATTTCGGGGCTAATTCGTTTCAATTTGATTCGTACATTTTGGTATGATTTGCAAATGGGGGCGGGGTTTTAAAATAATCAGACTAATTAAATCGTATAAATTCGTCTGAACAATACGTAAAAACGTTACGTTTTTTTCGTGAGATCAGGCTGAATATTCTGTAAATGACAATTTTGAGGCAAAGCTAGCAGTTTAACTTTATTCAAATGAGCAGCGGTGGAATGACCAATGGGAGCGCGGATATTCTTAAAGTCCGAACCAGAAGCTGCGACCATTTTTTTTCCGTATAGTGACGCAGTTCCGAGAGAAACATAAAAATAAATGAGAAAACAGTGGGTGGGGCTTGTTTTTGTCTACTGCGAGCTGATTGGATGTAGTAAAGTGGGTATTTAATTCAGAAAGATGGGGAAAAGGGTTTGGGAAGAGTTATTACAAACTAACAGACTCCTTTTCCTCACCATTTCTGTTTGTTGACTGACAGCTGAAGGGGCGTGGTTAAGTATGTTAGCCCCGCCCAACACCTCAGACATACCTAATCTGAGATTTTAGCTGAAAACAAACAGGAAGTGCATTTTCAGACTTCAATTTTAGATTACAAGGGCAAACTTTATTTTTTCATAATAACACACAGATTAATTGTTCACCACAAGACTAGCAATGTGAACTAACAAAATCAATACGGCTAGTTTTGATTTCATGTGAACTTAAAGTGTTGTCAGTGTGAACGCACATGGAATTTTACAGGGTATCCTCACATATCTGGATTTTAGTTGTAGATATGTACTTATTAAAGATAATTTAACTCATCAGCTGCCTCTCAAGACTGTGGATTTGTGTACCAAAACGTTGCCTGCAAACACTGTCCTCCATATTATGTTCATCTGCTATCGCTTACGTCTTTATTTTGTGTGCTTCATTCACTGTCAGCGACGTTTGTGCACTAAACGAATGAAACCAAACACGGAGAGCCAACCGTCCTGCCATATTTGATGCTGCCTGTGTTTGTTGTTACTGTCAAAGTGTGTCTTTAAAAACCAATGTGACTGCTGTGTGTAAAATAAATGTATATGTGTGTGTGTTTATGTGGATATCGGTGTACATAAGATGTTTTAGAGTTTTAAAACTGGATGAACAAAATATTCTGTTAACATTGTAGAGTTTGTATGAAAGTTTGGTTTAAAAATATACAATTATAAAGAAGAAAAATCACTGGATTTGTGTTTGTGTGCTTTCTGAAATGTTATAAATGCATATTGATGATACAAATGTACAATTCCTAACATTAAGGTAAGACTGCAGTGCTTTTCCCAGTATAATGTGAAGAAAATATCCAGAATACACTTTTATTTATTTGAGAGTTTCTTCAACACATTTGATCAATTTGCATCTGTAGATATACATATAATATACAGTTGAAGTCAGAATTATTAGCCCCCCTTTGAATTTTTCCTTCTATTTTAAATATTTCCCAAATTATATTTAACAGAGCAAGGAAATGTTCACAGTATGTCTGATAATATTTTTTCTTCTGGAGAAAGTCTTATTTGTTTTATTTCGGCTAGAATAAAAGCAGTTTTGGATTTTTTAAACACCACTTTAAGCTATATTTTTTCCGATAGTCTACAGAACAAACCATCGTTATACAATAACTTGCCTAATTACCCTAACCTGCCTAGTTACCCTAATTAACCTAGTTAAGCCTTTAAATGTCACTTTAAGCTGTATTGAAGTGTCTTGAAAAATATCTAGTCAAATATTATTTACTGTCATCATGACAAAGATAAAAGATATAAGTTATTAGAAATGAGTTATTAAAACTATTATGATTAGAAATGTGTTGAAGAAATCTTCTCTCTGTTAAACAGAAATTGGGGAAAAAAAATAAACAGGGGGGCTAATACTGGCCAACCCATCACTGGGAAACACCCATGCACTCTCATTCACACACATACACTACGGACAATTTTAGCTTACCCAATTCACCTGTACCGCATGTCTTTGGACTGTGGGGGAAACCGGAGCACCCGGAGGAAACCCACGCGACCGCGGGGAGAACATGCAAACTCCACATAGAAAGGCCAACTGACCCAGCCGAGGCTCGAACCAGTGACCTTCTTGCTGTGAGGCGACAGCACTACCTACTGCGCCACTGCGTCCCCCTTAATGTGAATCAAATATTATAATATAATATTCACTCACTAACTATCCTTCGACTTAGTCCCTGATTTATCAGAGGCCCCCACAGTGGAATGAACTTCCAATTACTCTAGCATATGTTTTATGTGGAAGATGCCCTTCCAGCTGCAATTATTAAATATTATAATATCATACTATCTAATAAAAAATAGAATGAAAACACTCAAATTGTTATTTAAAAAAAATATCTTTTAAAAGTATTGTTTTTAGTATTTTATATACACTCACTGGCCACTTTATTAGGTACACCTTACTAGTACCGGGTTGGACCCACTTTTGTCTTCATGACATAAACTCAACAAGGTACTGGAAATATTCCTCTGAGATTTTGGTCCATACTGACATGATAGCATCACGCAGTTGCTGCAGATTTGTTGGCTGCACATCCATGATGCGAATCTCCCGTTCCACCACATCCCAAAGGGGCTCTATTGGATTGAGTTCTGGTGACTGTGGAGGTCATTTGAGTACAGTCAACTCATTGTCATGTTCAAGAAACCAGTCTGAGATGTTTTGCGCTTTATGACATGGTGCGTTATCCTGCTGGAAGTAGCCATCAGAAGATGGGTACACTGTGGTCATAAAGGGATGGACATGGTCAGCAACAATACTCGGGTAGGCTGTGACACGACGCTTAATTGGTACTAATGGGCCCAAAGTGTGCCAAGAAAATATCCCCCACACCATTACACCACCATCCATGGTTTCATGTTGTTGATGCCAAATTCTGACCCGACCATCCGAATGTGGCAGCAGAAATGGAGACTCATCAGACCAGGCAATGTTTTTCCAATCTTCTATTGTCCAGTTTTGGTGAGCCTGTGTGAATTGTAGCCTCAGTTTCCTGTTCTTAGCTGACAGGAGTGGCACCCGGTGTGGTCTTCTGCTGCTGTAGCCCATCCGCCTCAAGGTTGGGCGTGTTGTGCGTTCAGAGATGCTCTTCTGCAGACCTCGGTTGTAACGAGTGCTTATTTGAGTTACTGTTGTCTTTCTATCAGTTGGAACCAGTCTGGCCATTCTCCTCACACCTCTGGCATCAACAAGGCATTTGCGCCCACAGAACTGCCGCTCACTGGATATTTTCTCTTTCTCTGACCATTCTCTGTAAACCATAGAGATGGTTGTGCGTGAAAATCCCAGTAGATCAGCAGTTTCTGAAATACTCAGACCAGCCCGTCTGGCACCAACAACCATGCCACGTTCAAAGTCACTTATTACAACTTTCTCCCCCATTCTGATGCTCTGTTTGAACTGCAGCAGATCGTCTTGACCATGTCTACATGCCTAAATGCATGGAGTTGCTGTCATGTGATTGGCTGATTAGAATTTTGCGTTGGACAGGTGTACCAAATGTGTACCATGTGTAATAAAGTGGCTGGTGAGTGTATACTGTATATACAGCAGCTGTATATTTCAGCATCATTACTCCACTTTTCAGTGTCGCATGGTATTTCAGAAATAATATGATGATTTGATGCTCAGGAAACGCTTTATTGTTGTGCTTGCTGAAAACAGCTCCATATTATTATTAGCAAATTATAACTTTATTCGTTAGATGTAAGGTGAATAACAGGAAAATGAGGAAGGGTGTTGGTGAGCTGTCTTGGGTGTATGTGTGTGTGTCTGTGTTGTGGTTGTGTCAGTGTGTGTGTGTGTGTGGTCTAGAGATAGAACAGGAAGTGAGTGCGGCTCGACCCGCTGACAGGAGCTTTTTGACCTGGATTGTGTCCATTTATATCTACAGACACAAACACAGTCATTCATAGAAGATCACAGTCTTCATTTCAGCTCAAAACAGAGCAATCGTTTTCTGTGAGCATTACGACAGATCTAAACACAAACCACCTGCAGCTCTGGAAAACACACATAAATCAAAATTATATCAATAAAATATATTAAAACCATCAATAAACTATAAATAAACTATATCAAAGAGATCATAGATGACTTGATAGTCAGTGTTAGTATAGATATTTCACTTAATTCAAATAGCTGTTCTAGTCCTGGATGCTGATTGGTCAATAAAACATTTAGTCATGCTGAAATATTCATATACATGCACAAAACTATGGTGTGAATCTGTATTCATATCTAAAAAAAAAGAAAAAAAAACATTACATTGTGTTAACTGTTCAGATAAATCTTTACTAAAGTACTGAATTGGAAATTATGTTATTTTAATATAGTCAGTCGTGAACTGAAGTGGGCCGATATAAGGCTTAAACTCCAGGGCTGAAAAGGAGTCCCTCTCCGGCCCTGCTGTGATTGGCCGTGAAGGTCATCAGTTCACCGAACTCACCGCTGTTATACTGAGCGTAACCAGAGATACAGGAACACTGGAGCATTTTAAAGCCTCAAAGATCAGCTGGTCTGTTCATACCAGCGATCCGCTGATTTAAACGCTTTAAAACGCTCCAGTGTCCCTGTATTTGTGGTTACACTCAGTAAACAGCGGTGAGTTCGGTGAACTGATGACCTTCACGATTAATCAAAGTAATTTCTGTTGAGCACGTGAACACAATAGCAAATCAATGCTGCTTAAGAATGCACTCAACAGTGCTTAAATGTTAGCGGGAAATGGACGATTGGTATTAAATTCCAGTATCGTGACAACACGGTAGGGTACTCTGGTGTCCCTTATTTGAAAATCACACTTGTGGTCAAAAAGATATGAACGCAAAATTTTAGCTAAATCATCAATTTATTTTTGTTTGATAATATTTTTTCTATAATATTTTAAATTTTGAAAGGGTTTTGTGATAATTATTACTATTTATGCAGTAATTAACATCCATTTTCCAAATTGAAAACATTGTAATTTTTGTCATTTTTATTTTTAATTATGTTTAAATTATTGCAGTATTTCCAGGTATAATAGAGAGTCTGCTATTCAAAAACAATGCAATGACATGTTAGTAATTAGGTAACATAGGCTCATTCGGAAAGCGTAGCCCTATATACATTTCTGCAGATCGCGAATTATGTAGCCAGAGGTAAGTATGGCTGCATTTCGTCTTTAAAATGAACGCTATGGGGCGGTATAATGCCGTTCCTTTTCATGCTTACCAGCTGACCACTTACCAGGACAACTTTTCTGCTGTTACCAGTTTGTCCGGTGGCTCGCCACGTACGTCAGAGGATTTGTGATGTTGAGCAGAGTTGACTGCGATGACAGGGTTCGAGTCCGGTAAAGAACAGTTCCAGAAAGGAGGAATGACAAAAACAAAAGGCAAAAAATAAAATAAACAAGGAAAAAACAGGGTGAGAATGTGGTAAAATCTGAAAACATGGTAAAAATCAGGTTGCCGTGAGGGCTTTTCTTTTTCTGGATTGCTTTTGAAAACACTATGAGTTGGGTTTAGGGAAGGGGGTGGGCGGGTCCATCGGTGCTTTTGAAAACACTGTGGGTTGAGTTTAGGCAAAGACTATAGAATACACAAGACATGTCACTCGTATACTTTTGAATGGGGAAAAGTGTAACTGTCAATATGGTGAATGAACCCCCGCCTTCTAAGACAGGAGCCAATCAGCGATTGCTATGCGAATAAAGCCCGCCTTCTAGTACAGGAGCCAATCAGCGATCGCTATAGAATGACAATTCTCGGGGGGAGGGGCTCGGACCAGACGTGAGTTTCTGCAGATTTTGTGTGATATGAACATTTAGAAATGAAACTAAATAGACAGTTGTTGTTTAATTTTATTGTTTATTCGTAATATGAAATTTAATTGTCAGCTTGGCTAGTAGTTTTGGAGAATTTGATGTTTCCCCATTCAAACAGAATGCCTGGGCATACTGCCCAAGAGGCGTTTTAAAGATGGCCGCAGAGTGAAATGACTTGCCTTAAAAGGACTTTGGTTTAGGAAAGTGGGTGGGCAGGTCAATCGATGCTTTTTAAAAAACTGTCAGTTGGGTTTAGGTAAGTGGGTCGGTGGGTCAATCAGTGCTTTTGAAAACACAATTGGTTGAGTTTAGGAAAGTGGATGGGTGGTCAATCGGTGCTTTTGAAAACATTGTCAGTTGGGTTTAGGGAAGAGATTGGGCGGGTCAATCGATGCTTTTGAAAACACTATCGGTTGAGTTTAGGAAAGTGGATGGGCGGTCAATCGGTGCTTTTGAAAACATTGTCAGTTGGGTTTAGGAAAGTGGGTCAGTGGGTCAATCAGTGCTTTTGAAAACACTATTGGTTGAGTTTAGGAAAGTGGATGGGCGGTCAATCGGTGCTTTTGAAAACATTGTCAGTTGGGTTTAGGGAAGAGATTGGGCAGGTCAATCGATGCTTTTGAAAACACTATCGGTTGGGTTTAGGGAAGTGGGTGGGCGGGTCAATCGGTGCTTTTGAAAACACTATCAGTTGGGTTTAGGGAAGTGGGTGGGCGGGTCAGTCGGTGCTTTTGAAAACACTGTTGGTTGGGTTTAGGGAAGTGGGCGGGTCAATCGGTGCTTTTGAAAACACTGTTGGTTGGGTTTAGGGAAGTGGGCGGGTCAATCGGTGCTTTTGAAAACACTGTCGGTTGGGTTTAGAGAAGTGGGTAGGCGGGTCAATCGGTGCTTTTGAAAACACTGTAGGTTGGGTTTATGGAAGTGGGTAGGCGGGTCAATCGGTGCTTTTGAAAACACTGTCGGTTGGATTGAGGGAAGGAGGAGGATGGGTCAGTCAATCGGTCAGTCGACAGCGCCCTCTGGTGGATTTACGTGAAAACAGCAGGCGCGAATGGGACTCACGAGAGAAATTTGAATCTGAAAAAGCGTACACAGCGGCCTCTGGTGGATTTACAAAAACAAAAACTGCAAAAAATATGTAGCTCCTGGGACGTATTTGGAGCGCTTCAGAAATTTATATAGTGGTACATATTCAGAATGAGCTTGGGTTGTAATTAGGCATTACTAAGTAAATGTTGATTTGAATGTGCATCTAGACTAAAATAGCTAAAATTAAATAGCTAAAATACTTATTTTTGTCCAGGTTTAGATATTTATTGTTTTTGTAACCCCAACATTCAAATTAAAGTGCAATTAGTTAATTAAAATGACCACTTAACTGAAACACTACGCCTGCCTTATATATTCCAGCACTGTGTGTGTGTGTGTGTGTGTTTGCATGCTGACGTAAACACTTCAGTCCGCTAGATAAGACGACTTCTACACACAAATACACACTTTTGTTTCTTAAGGGTCTGCAGATGGCAGTAATCCCATTAAAATGCAGAGGGAAACTAGTGTGTGTACGAGTGTGAGTACTTGTTTTTATGTCCCAGTGGGGACTTAAACCAGAGTGTACACAACTTTTTATTTTCTGCCGTTCTTAGTACACGATGTAACTACAGAAGTGTCAAGTTTCAAATAGGAGAATTATCAAAACATTTGGAGCGAGATGCTAATGGTCTAATCGAATTCAATGATCTATGCTATGCTAAGCTAAAAGCCCTTCCGTCAGACCCCAAAATGATAAAACTTGGCAGTTTAACTTGTAAAATAAGCCTAGTTCCAAGAAAAAAAAGTGAAGTGTTCCTTTAACAAGCAGATAGATGTCAAAAAAAGCATATGTTCTCCTATTTTCCCACTGATGGCTTAAATTAAAGCATGAAGGATGACGTTCGTCCCAAAACCAGTTACTCTGTTAACACTAAAAACAACACAAGCCAACTCATGTCTTCACATATGTTGCGCAACACACACATAACAGTCAAAATCTCAGAAAACATTAGAGTCTCATGTCCGTTTACGCTACAGGGGTGCTGAGAAACTTCCCTGAGAAAGCACATTTTGACAGGATTTAACAGTAACCACATTCAAACAGCTAATAAGAAACATATGATTAATACATTCCTGACGCAACATGAAGTCTGACTCTCACAATATGCAGTAAAGATGACCAAAACAGATTGAACACATAATCATGTAACAAAGTTGATCTTCTTATTTATATTTAACAGACACTTTAATGTAAAATCATAACATCATATTACCATGCTATTTTATGCACAGAGATAGAATTAGTATGTTTTGCTGGTAAATTTGACAATGTTATGTGGAATCTATCTGATTTATCAAAACTACATCAAAAGAATTGTGCCTGTCTTTAAGTTCAAATGGTGCAGTTGCACAGCTAACCTACTAAATTTGATTATACAACTCGCATTACTTGTGATACATTACCCCAACATTACTATAGATCAGGGCTATTCAATTGGCGGCCCGCAGGCCAAACCCGGCCCCCGAGGCAATTTGTTCTGGCCCTCCAAATAGTGTGACCAAGACATCAAGAATAAATTTAGTTCAGTCAAAAAACGGCCGCTATAGTTTTGAAGTGACGTGCGTCTGTATAATACAGCATGAGCTGCGCAGAGCATGAGTCACCTGACAGTGGCGAGAGCAGCCGAATACATTTGAATATGTTTGTAGAAATGTTTTTTTGTACAATGCACTGATATCGATATTAGGGATGCAACGATTAACCGATTTCACTATTAAATGCGCTTTAATTAGTCTCGGTTAATTAATCGTAAAGGCTTCTCTAAGCCGCATTTCTGCATTTCTGTTCTGCCGCACGAAACGAAACTGCTGAATAAAGTTACGCCAAGTTGCCAACTGTGGGCTAGTTTAAAGTTCCGAGCTTGTCCACCGAAGCTAATACGCACGCACACTGTAATAACTATAGCCGCGGGGCGTTCCCATATCACGTCTTTCCCGCGCGCAAGTTTGTTATGTCGTAAGAATATATGCCAATATGCGGGCGCAAGCGGAGCAACGCGCTCGCGGCTGTCTGGGCGCACGCAGTAGAAAACATCTCATGCTGTAGCGGTGAGAGTTGTGCTTAGCTTTCAGTGCAATGTAAACAAAAGACATGTTAGACGAACTATTATTAAAATGATTATGTATGTATGAACGCAGATGATAACAACAGTTAATCTAAATATTGGCGCCGACCTTCATAACAGTTATTATTATATTATTTTCTCCTGTTTCTCTCTATAAACACACACATAATTAAATTGTGTAGCCCTATAAGCACAGAAAAACCTACAGCATAAAACTATTACTAATGAAAATGCCTTTTAAAGGTTTTTTAATATTAGTTAGGGATGTCCAGATCTAAATCTAGCTAATATAAAGCTTACATTTACATTAGACGTGATAATACAAAAACCCTGATTATTCTTCACACTATATAATCGTACAACCAAAATCTATAATTGTTGCATCCATAATTGTTATGCAGTTTAAAACAGAACATATGAACGTATCTGAATGTAGAAGAAGCCTACTTAAGCAATACACTGATTTTGTTGTGCTCAGAAATACAACATTTGAATGTTTGTTAAAAAAAACTTATTGTACAATGCAGTGATATTATATAGTTTCAAAATACAATATATTAACATTTTAATGTAGACAAATACAACGTGGGTGTCTTAAGGAGCAAAAATACAACACATTGGCTCTTATATGCAGTTGTGTCATCACTTATATTGCAAGTCATTTCTCTCCGGCCCTTCGTTTGGGATGCTTTTCATGAACTGGCCCCCGTGACAAACTAATTGAATAGCCCTGCTATAGATGATAAACAAGTCAAACAATATAATGTAATTTCTATTGGGGTGACCGAAGTCTGATTTTACATAGTTTTTATTCGCATTTGTATAATTTTCTTTTTTAAAAGGTTTAGAATTTACCCTAAACCAATGTTGCAAAGATGGGGTGAAACTAGTGTTTAGAAACCTGTCGGAAAACAATAATTATTGTGGCTTGAGAAAGCCACCATTCTGATATTCTACATAAACTTCTTCTTCTTCTTCCGTCTTCCGAGACAAATTTTAAAGTGTATCTCCTCCTAAGCCTTTCAAGCTACATACTTCAAACTTTTGTCTGACCTTCAAACTGGTCTGACTCGGGTTGCTATATCTTTTCTAACTGATTTGACTTTTAGTTTTCTGAAAAACGACCCAGAAAATTCCCAAAAGTCCCATTGACTTAATATAGGGTCAAATTTTGTGAGCTCATAACTCTGCATCAGACTGTCCTACAGACTAGAGTCTGGCGTCATTCAACTCAGTCTAGCCAGCAGCCAATCACTTGTGACCTTTAAACTTCCTAACCACTCCCTAGCAACCAATTTCAGCGCCCTAGCAACTGTCCCATAGACTTCCATTGTAAAAGACTGTCATTGACTTAACATTGAGTCAACCTTTGTGAGCTCATAACTCTGCATCAGACTGTCCTACAGACTAGAGTCTGGCCTCATTCAACTCAGTCTAGCCAGCAGCCAATCACTGACGACCTTTAAACCTACTAGCCACTAACACTAACTACCCTAGCAACCAATTTCAGCACCCTAGCAACGGTCTCATAGACTGTGACTAGCTGTTCTAACACATGCTAATAGTTTTAACATCCTACTGACATGCTAATCTTGCTAGAAACATGCTAGCAACAAGCTAGTGACATGCTAGTCATGCCAGCACATGCTAATTCAGGCTAAAACATGCTAGAAACAAGCTGATTCATGTTAGAATCATGCTAGTAACACGCTAGTAACATGCTAATGCATGCTAGAATCATGCTAACAACATGCTAATTTATGCTAGAAACATGCTAGTAACATGCTAATTCATGCTAGAATCATCTTAGTAACATGCTAATTCATGCTAGAATCATGCTAACAACATGCTAATTTATGCCAGAATCATGTTAACAGGATGCTAATTCATGCTAGAATCATGCTAACAACATGCTAACTCATGGTGGCATCAAGCAATTGCCAACCTCTGAAACAGGGATCAACTTTGAAGCTTTTTACTGGCTTGTTTCACTCTTTACAGGGGTTGCATTGTTGACTGCAGGGATCTTAAACATTCTTTTAGCCAACTTGATAGTTTTTCAAACTAAATAATCTGCTTCCAACAGGCTTTCTCAAGCCACCATAAAGTTTGTTCTCAAACTTTAATATCAATTTATGTTTGGTGTACAAGTTAAACATCACATTTGAACATCATTATGACGGTCACACTATATTTAGGGCATAATTTTCACTATTATCAAAAGAACTGAAATGACTTTTTCTTCAATAAACCTTAATTAGTGTGTTTTGCTTAAAAGCTTGACAATGTTATGCGGAATCTATCTGATTTATCAAAACTACATTAAAAGAATTGTGCCTTTCTTTAAGTTCAGACGGTGTAGTTGCAATGCTAACCTACTAAATTTGATTATGTAACTTGCATTGTAATACATTACCCAACACGCCTCTAGGTGATTAATAATTCAGACATATAATTTCTATTTAGGTGAACAAAGTCTGGTTTTGCATAATTTTTATTCGCATTAATATTAAAATCTTTTTAAAAAGGTCTGGAATGAATGTGAAAATGCTCTAAACCAATGTTGCGACGCTGGAATGAGACTAGTGTTTAGAAACCGGTCAGAAAACACATTTGAACAACATTATTACAGTCCCAATTTATTTAGGGCACAATTCTCGCTATTAACAAACAATTAAAAATGACTTTTTCGTCAATAAACTTTAAGTGTTTTGCTTAAAAAAAATTAACAATGTTATATGGAATCTATCTGATTTATCAAAACTGCATTAAAAGAATTGTGCCTTTCTTCAAGTTCTGATGGTGTAGTTGCAATGCTAACCTACAAAATTTGATTACGTAAATCGTATTATTTGTAATACGTTACCCAAATGCTACTTATGGTGATTAACAATTCAGACAGTGTACATATAATTTCTATTGGGGTGAAAGAAGTATGATTTTGCATCATTTTTATTCACATTCGTATCATTGTCTTTTTTAAAAAGTCTGGAACAAAATAACTAATAACCAAAATAACCAATTTTGCAAAGCTGGACTGAGGCTAGTGTTTAGAAACCTGTCAGAAAACAGTTGTTTTGTTTGGTGCACATGTTAAACATCACATTTAAACATCATTATGATAGTCACACTTCATTTAGAACACAATTCTTGCTATTAACAAACAATTAAAATGACTTTTTCCTCAATAAACTCTGCTTATTAATAGCTATTAAGGTGGTAGTTGGGTTTAGGTATCGGGCATTAGAGATTTAAAAAAAAGATTATGCAGAATATGTGCTTTATCGGCAGTGGTGGAAAGAGTACTGAAAAATAATTCTCAATTAAAAGTACCATTACTTGTCTAAAAATGTAGTGCGATTAGAGTAAAAGTATCTGTTGTAAATATTACTCAAAATATGACCTTTCAAAAGTACTCAAGAGTAGTGAGTAGTAAGTATTATGCTGTGAAAAGCTGATGCATTTACATGTCATTTGTGGATGTGTGTAAACGTAACATACTGTAGTGCATTTAGTTACTGCCCAGCAGGCACTCAACATCATAAGAGGTTAATATTTGGTTAGATTTAGGTTGTGATGTCAGGTGACCAAAATTCAATGTCTAACCGCTGTCTAAGGACAACGTTATTTTGACGTCCAATAATGATGTCAAATGACGTTGATATTTGGTCGATTTTAGGTTGTGTAAGAAAGTGACCAAAATCCAACGTCGTCATCTTAAACCAACGTCATATTGACGTCAAATACTGACATTTATTCATCAGGAATGGCAACCAAAATCCAACATCTGATAGACATTGTGGTAACGTCAACACAACGTCAAGCTGTAACATCATTAGATGTTGATATTTGGTTGGTTTTAGGTTGGACGTTGGCCTGACTTTGAGTTCTGACGTCAACATGATTTTCATATTCAAACAAACTGCAACGTGACGTCAGGGTACAATGTCAATTTGACGTCATGTTGACGTCTTGTGCTTGCTGGCTGTTTAAGGCCATTTTGGTCATCATACAGTAAACATCCGTCATCTTCTCATCGGTGACCTGCATCTAAACAGTCTCTGGGTCAATGCGTGTAAAGATTTTGGACATCTTCTTGGACACTTTTAATGCTTCCTAACAGTTTGCTGCAATTATCACACGTCTTGAGGTAGTTCATTATGATGCGATTTACCTTCTATGTGCGATTTGATTGGACAGGAATCACAGGACCAAACTTCCTAATTCCCATAGACAAGAAAAAATAAAGTAGTGACTGCAGGTTGAAGGAAAGTAGTGGAGTACAAGTACCGATACATTTTTAAAACTACTTAGTAAATTACAATTCCTGAGAAGAACTACTCAATTACAGTAATTTGAGTATTTGTAATTTGATACTTTACTCCACTGTTTATCGGCAACCCGACATGAAGCGGAGCACTGCTGTATAAGACTGAAGGGCGATATGGTGAATGAAGCCCTGCCTTCAAGTACAGGAGCCAATTATCGATCGTCTTAGACTGTTTCTTCTTTGGGGGAGGGGCTCAATTTGCTTTTACGACAGTTTCTGCAGTTGTTATGAATCCTCTGGGGTCAGCAAACACGCTCCTTCAGACTCCTCCCAGAAATTTGATGAAGAAGGAGTCGCTGTTATTTTGGGAGGAGATTTGCCATCAAGAACAAGTTGTGAATTACTTATAAAGAGAAGAGTGATCAGAAGAGGCATTATTCAGACGATTGTAATATATAAAACGGCCATAAATTAAATAAATTGGTGTAGTGACTTTGTTCCTTTCGAGTGCGCAACCTGAATAAATGCCAATTTTAGTAGATTCGAACATTGAGAAAGAAATTTAAGAGACAGAGTGACCGCCGAGTGAAATGACTTGCCTTAAAGAGACTTTGCCATTCTTCAGTCACAAGATGGCTCCTAACGGTCTATACGCAAAGCTGACAGAAATGAAACCATTTCAATTAAGCATATACTAACCTACATATTATTCATTCACAAGATGGTGCCAAACCATCAAAAACAGTCAAAAACAGAGACAAACTGACAGACAAGCAGATACATTGGAATGTGGATGTAAGTATATGAATGTGAACATATTCACTGACGGTAAAAGATGATTTAAAGTTCCCGGATGAGCCTGTGTTATTTAGCAGTTGGGTTGTTATCTTGGAATAACACACCTTGGAATGTCACGACTGACCAATCAGAAACAAGCCAATAACTAAATAATAAGCAGGTAATGAGTCACTAGTTAATAATGAGAATTGTTCCTTAAAGTGTTACGCTGATTCCTAACATCAAAGAGTGTGAGAAAACTAATACGACTGCTCCTGAAATCCAACACAGTTTATATGCCCAGCATCTGAAAGCCATCAGTGACAGATTTGGGTGTTGGGAGAGTGTTTCCCTGAGGTACAATCAGAGTCTCTGCTAAACTCCTGCTATAATGGGCAGAATGTGTGAACACATGCGAACGAACTGTGAGAACAGGAACACAGCCAAGACATGGGGAAAGGTCCAGACCCGGAGAAACGTCCGTGAGATAGTGGACGGGTGAAAAAAAAGCCTGTTCTTTGTGCCGAGCGGCTACAGGAGGGCGTCTGAATTTTGTCCTAATCATGACACGGATTAAAGAGTGTGGGAAAAAGTTTGAGTCCCCCCTCCTTCTCCTCTCCCTCATGCACTTTCAAACTTCCCTTCAGGTTATTTTCCAGAGTTCCACTTCAGCCGCCCAGCATGTCTTTTCTCTCTATCTCTCCGCTCAATCTCTTGATGTTTCTCTCACTTTTGTACTTTTTTTTTTCTCTTTCGCCCCTCTGCAGAGCTTTACTTTCGTTCCGCCCCTTTTTCCACTCAAGTCGTGTCTCTCTCGCTCCTTCAGACACGATAAAGAGCTGAAAATCACTCACGACGGTTGAAATCAGCCAGCAGGTGCATCTGACAGCGCAAGAGAAGAAAAATGCACCAAAAAAAAAACAACGGAATAAAATCAATTAGTAAAGATAAAGAGCCATTTTAAGAAGCTGAATAATGTTACATATAAGCATAACTAGAAAATATATGGTTAAAAGTAATATTATTAACCCTCCTGTAAAAATATTTTTCAAATATTTGCTGTTTAACAAAGAGAATTTTTTTCATTGTATTTTTAATAAATCATTTGTTGCAACTAATTTTGTTAGTTTTTGCCATGATGACGGTAAATAATATTTTACTAGTTACTAGTCTGTCTTTGGGTGGGTTAAGTGACCGAAACATGCCAGTTTAGCCATTATTTAAGCACAAGACGGCGCCAAACAGTCAAACACACAAAGCTGACAGAAACTAAAATAGCTGATGGAGTATACACTAACCTGCGCATTATTTAGACACAAGATGGCGCCAAACAGTCAAAAACACAAAGCTGACAGAAACTAAAACAGCTGATGGAGTATACACTAACCTGTGCATTATTCAGACACAAGATGGCGCCAAACAGTCAAAAACACAAAGCTGACAGAAACTAAAACAGCTGATGGAGTATACACTAACCTGCGCATTATTCAGACACAAGATGGAGCCAAACAGTTGAAAAACGCAGAGCAGCCAGAAACTAAAACAGCTGATGGAGTATACACTAACCTGCGCATTATTCAGACACAAGATGGAGCCAAACAGTTAAAAACACAAAGCTGACAGAAACTAAAACAGCTGATGGAGTATACACTAACCTGTGCATTATTCAGACACAAGATGGCGCCAAACAGTCAAAAACACAAAGCTGACAGAAACTAAAACAGCTGATGGAGTATACACTAACCTGCACATTATTCAGACACAAGATGGAGTCAAACAGTCAAAAACACAAAGCTGACAGAAACGAAACCAGCTGATGGAGTATACACTAACCTGCGCATTATTCAGACACAAGATGGAGTCAAACAGTCAAAAACACAAAGCTGACAGACACTAAAACAGCTGATGGAGTATACCATAATCCAGGGGCGTCGCTAGACCCCATTTACTGGGGCACGTGCCCCAGTAAAAATCGCCAGTGCCCCAGTAAATGCTTTGAGATGAGATTTACTTTATATTCAAGTGTATTTATTACGAGTCGTAATTCTAAATTAAAGACGTTATTTTCTATGTGCAACCAAATCAACGCTGGTGAAAGCAATGTAGTTTAGTTAAAAAGCAAACTGAGCACATGCGCAGAAAAAACCATACTCATGCGCCTCAGTCCCGGTTGCTAACATGCACACCGGAAAAAGAGCCGCGCTGCTTATGCGCCACTCATGCATTGTGAAACTGGCGTACGAGTCTTCTATGTGGAAGTGTCGGCACGGAGGGAGTTTTGCAAGTCAACAAAACAAAGTTTAAATAATATGATGGTGATCTTATTCAGACTAAGCATGGCTCCTTGTTTGAAGCAAAAACGAGGGATGATGAGTCAGGGAGGTAATCTAATTCTCGGCCATGAGTCGGGTCTAAAACAACACAAAACAGATAATTCTATAAAACATCTTTTTTTTGTATTCTATAGAATTGTCTATAGAATTTTATTCAAATGAACTTAATATTCATGCAAAAGATTTCTTAAATTATCTTAGCATCACTGCAGTTGTGTGTCTTTAGATGGTTTTTCAGTTATATTTAGGATTAATTTCTGTTATTTATTTAGAATAATAATTGTATAATAACAATAATACTGTTATTTATTTATAATTATATTATAATATATATATAATTATAGTTTTATTTATTTTATTCTTTTTTTTTAGGGGGAGCTGTGCCCCAGTAGAACTTTATGTCTAGCAACGCCCCTGCCATAACCTGAGCATTATTCTGACACAAGATGGAGCCAAACAGTCAAAAACGCAAAGCTGACAGAAACTAAAACAGCTGATGGAGTATACACTAACCTCTCTGTCTTTGGGTGGGTTAAATGACCGAAACAATGCCAGTTTAGCTAATTATATTTCAGCAACCCGGGTTGCCTTGCTTGAAAACAGAGAATTTGATTCATTCAGTCATGATGGCGCTCATACGCGTCCGTGACCAGAAATGCGACCTCTGGTGGACAGTAGCAGACTTCGAAATGAGACGCAGATTCAGAGTTCCACATGAGGTGGTTATTAATTAGCAAAATAATATAAATATTACAAACACAAACATTAGGTTACATTGTAACCCTGTGTCCAAACAACACGCTACGTGATGCGAGATTTGCAGTGATAAGCAACTTGGCTGTTTTATTAATAATTTAAATACAGCCATTTAGAAGCACAGAATAGTGCACTTACTGCACTCCAATGCAATGGTAAATTTTATAATCTGATTGATACATATTAAACCTCTAACGTTATTAAATGTGCATGCTAAATCACTGATATGTGTTGGTTTACACTTCTGTAGTCACAGTTCTAAAGTTCAATTCCAAACAGTTTATTTTATTTTCCAGATCTGAGGTGAACTATCTGCTGCTGCTATCAGTATATGGCAATAAATGTCATGTGAAATTGCATTCAAACTAACATTATTAGCATTTAACACTGAATAAAGCACATGAGGTGTAGCTGAGGTGACAGTTTTGTGTTGTTCAGCTGCAAGAAATAGAAACCGTTTCTAGAATATAAATTTCAGGTGTTGGTTGAGACAAAAACTCATTTTAATGTGGAAAATATTATTTTTTTAGTTAGAAAATGGTTTAAATCAGCCTTAAATCAGCCTTTAGGCTTGATAGTCAAGCTCGCATCTGTTGGTGTTGTCAATCTGGCAACCTGCACTTAAGTGGAGTCGTCAGAGGAGGAGCTGAGTGAAAATGTGTTTTGAACCAGGAGTGCAATACCTAATTCAACCACTGGGTGGTTAAATACTGCACCTTCAAATTTGAGGCTTGTTAAGACCTTAATTAATTAAATTTCAGACGTATATAGGGCTTAATCTGAGGGGTTTTTTTATATAACGGTCTGGGGTGCATTTCCCAAACAACGACATAACTCGCGGATGAACTATCAGAGTACGATGTAGTGAGGAGTGTTTCCCAAAACCGTACTTTCTCTGTCGCAGACGTGTTGTTTGAACCACACTAGTTATAACAAAAAACGTCCTTAATGACGCTCTAAACAGGGGAGTAACATCTTCTTTAGAGAAAAAAAACCCATCATTTTTTGTGCAAATTATATTGTTTTACACACACACATTTAAAATAAAATCCAATATTAGTTTTAGTAAAAACATGCACTCGCTTTCCATATTAATTTAAATTTATATAAATGGCACATATAGGGCCAATGTTTACTTTACAAATATTATTGAGAATATTCAATATTCTATTGTAAAATATAAAATCACTTAGCTAACATGTATTTTAATCTCATATATAAATCATATAAATCATTAATGGTTGTAATTTACAGCAGGCTGTTTATTAAGAAATGAAGGAAAATCCTACTTAATAATAATTATTATTATTTTTTTTATTATTATTAATTAGGATCTTGTTTTATTTATTTTTTTTATTTATTCTAACTCTACTTTTACAATTTGTCACATTCAAACCATTGCAGAAATGTTCTTACCAACAGGCTCATGTCATATACAGTACAGAAACATTTCTTAATAAATACCCTATATAAATTAAAACCATTAATGTATGCTATATATTTTTGTTTTCACAAGCTTTGGAGACGTAACGTAAATATCGCTTTTAAATAGGTCACCTATAGCTTTCGTCATGAGCCACGGCTGCATTCAAAGTGGCATAAATGTTTTCAAAGTGCACTAAAGGAGTGCAATTGTCAATATGAAGATCGCTAAAACTGAACTATAAAAATACTTGGAAAGCAAATTACACATATTAGAGATGACTTTAGTGTTTTTTTTTTTTTAAATCATTCCAAGTTTAAATGTTGTATGGTTCGAAAGGAATAGGGCATAGGGGGAATAACTGGAAATAGAACACAGCCAGATACTATGCTTCTAACTACAGCTTGAGAGGTTTGCGACGCAGTTTGCAAATGTTCATTGGAACGATGTATTTGGAAAATGGAACGATGTATTTGGAAAATGGAACGATGTATTTGGAAAATGGCAAATCAACAAACTATGTTTGTAACGACGCAACTTGCGACCTTAGTTAGCTAACTTTCGGAAACGCACCCCTGGTTGAGTTAACGAAAAAGTTATTTGCCTTATCAAAAAATAAATGAATAAATACATTTCTTGACCGCGTATTTTAAATGTGTGAAAACAGCAAATTCTAGTCGGCACTTTTTTTCAACATAATATGTTTGGGTTTTTTTCAAAAAGTTTTAAAACTATAATAAACTAAATTGAGTTGCTTTACATGGACAAAATAATCAGACCTGTTTAAAACGAGTTAAGACTTACAACACAATATTTCAGTAAATGTTAGACTCTTTAAGATCTAAAATTACGTTTTTTTAAATGTAAGACATTTAAAACACCCTGTTTTACAGAAAGAAAATGGTTCCATGGATGTTAAAGGTTCTTTATGGATGCCAAGAAAGAATGTTTTACTTTTAAGAGAACTACAATAAAGCCTGACAAATACAATCATTTAAATAAAAATAAAAATAACTATTTGAATACGAATTCTGTCCGTTTTCTGCGGAGCTAAAAGCTCATTCATATTTTGCAGGCCTCAGTCTGTCCGTCTGAATTCACACACTCATTAATTTGATAGTCCAGTTCTTCTGTCTCTGCTTAAATTCCTCTCTCACGCGTCCCACATTCTTTCGCTTTTGTCACTTTTTTCCTTTCCTCCATCTCTCCCCCCCGCCTGTTCTCATAAATTACTCTCGTTCACAAAGATTGTCCCGTCCACTTACACACACACACAGTGTCTCTCCCTCTCTATAACACGGCCTGCCAGAGTTTATTAGGCACATATCAACTGAGTATTACACTAACAAAAGGCTGAAGCAGTGGTTCTCATACACAGACTTCATGAAGGTTTAACTGTGAAGCACTTTGTGATGAAAATGTATCCCGATGCCCAGCTGGAATATTCCATGTCCAACATTACACATTTTCCCAGTGCTCAGAGTATCAGATACACATTCCAAGTCACTGTGGGCTCAAATAGCTGGATGAATCATGAATGATCGCTGTAAAACTACAATATTACACTCCATCTGTGCTTTACAGTATGGGTAAACATTTGAATATAACATAACGTTGTAAACAAGAACATGAACAAATAAGTAATTAAAGAAAACAATTAATAATACACATTGTTTTATTTAATATTTTTATTAATTACTTATTTGTTCTTGTTTACAACATTACTACATAACACAGACCTAGTGTAATATTGTAGTTTTACAGTGATCATTCACGATTGTTCCACATATAACATATACAATATAATTTTAAAATAATAACAAGTATGTATTTATTTAAAGAATTAAAAATACTAAATATATAATTCAAAAATATTTAACAAAATGTAATATTAAATAATGTAATATATATATAAGCAATATCACACGAATAGCAGTACGATATGGCTGTATATCGGCACTGGTGGGAGGCGTGCATTGGCTAGAGGCAGCAGACCGAGTGCCTTAGTGTCCCACCAGTGATGATATACAGCCATATTGCACTGCTACAAGTGTAATATTGTGTTTATACAACAGTTTGACGGCATAATCGTGTATGTATATATATATATATATATAGTTCCCAGAGATGGGTTGCGGCTGGAAGGGCATCCGCTGCGTAAAATCGTGCTGGATAAGTTGGCGGTTCATTACGCTGTGGCGACCCCGCAAGGGACAAAGCCGACAAGAAAATGAATAAATGAATATATATATATATATATATATATATATATATATATATATATATATATATATATATATATATATATATATATATATATATATATATATATATATACACACTGTAAAAAAAATCCAACTTACAAATAGTTAACTCAATTTAAAATTGTAAGTTAGGTGGACATATTTTTGAGCTCAGAGTTAAATTTACTCATAAAAATGATTCAGCTGCATCTTTGGTACTGTTTGTTCAATGAAAGTAAAATATTCAGTTGAGGAGACTTTACATTTTTATTTCTCCATATCTTCTCAAAAAAAAAAAGTTGAGTTAACTTAAAAGTTTAAAGCAACCGGCTGCAAAGAAATTTTGAGTTTATTAAGCTTCAGTGTTTGAAGTTGTGCCAAATTATTTCATAAAGTATACTTGACTTAAACCAGCCTTTTCGGTCAACTTAAAAAAATAATTTGGCACAACTTCAACCACTGAAGTTTAATAAACTCAAAATTTCTTTGCAGCTTGTTGCTTTAAAATTTTAAGTTAACTCAACTTTTTATTTTTTTACAGTGTATATAAAAAAATCAAACACGGAGAGTCTCAAAAATTATTTTGTATGAGGAACTACTTTCTTCCGCCATTCATTCACATCTGCAGCTGACGTCAAAACAGCAGAAACCGTTGCTAATTCACCAACGTCACTTTAGAGCTAGTATTTGAATGATTCTCTAGCGTAATGTCTAAAGTGATGACAAAACAGGTGATTTTGCTCACATTTTAAGATTATAAGGCTGAACAGCATGAAATGCCATCAGTCTACAGAGGTTTCCCAGTATTTCTCTGTTGCAATCAGGAGATCACAATAATTGACCCTGAAAAATGCCAAAGCAAAGCAAACACTACCAGATTACTATGGTATAAATACAGCACTACAACAAACAAAAGAGAGAGATTGACTTAGAATGTCATTTACCAGTTTTATAAAGATTTGCTCAGCTGTAGTTTGAAATCAGAGCTTTCTCCTTTAAGGGCTTGTTATGCAGTCTCTGTCGTCATCTTGCGGCGCAACCATCTTTGCTCTGCTCAATGACAGGCTAATGACCGCCATCGCGCTGTATCTCCAAAATTTTTATATTTAAAATAGGCACTGTCCTTATAAATAAACTGCATAGTTGCAATCAAAACAACTACATTCTCGCCTAAAAAAGCCTCAAAAGTACATTATGTTGTCCAACAGCTGCAATATTTGTCAAACTGCAGTGAGTTTATTGATCTGCTGTCACTCTATGTGGGCTCAGTAATACACAAGGGTGAAAAGGCTGCACGAGTGCTGTGATTGCAGAATATCGCACAGCTATCAGCCAATCAGATTCGAGAACCAGACAGAACTGATGTTTTTTTTTAATCATTAAAGTAGACATTTTAATAGCATATCAAATGCAAGTAAAATGTATACTTTAACCATTAAAAAGTAATCCATAATAAATGTCAAACTATGGATCAGATATTCCTATAAAAATAATATTTCTTCCTTCATTCATTTTCTTTTCAGCATTTTTATTCTCTCTATTATTCAGTCTCTTTATTATTCAGGGGTCTACACAGCAGAATGAACCGCCAACTTATCCAGCATACTTTTTCCGCCAATCCAGCCGCAACCCAGTACTGGGAAACGAAATGATACTTCTGATTTGATTAATACAATTTTGTTTGACAATAATACATTTAATTATACTTGACATTACTTAATAAATTAGTCAAAACCAAGTGATTTTTAAGTAAAATATTTAGTTATTATCATTTAAATTAAAATTACATGACATCACTATTTATTATACATTAAAATATTTGTATTTAGTAAATATATTTTTTAAATTTTCAAAAATATAATAAACTAATTAGAAAAAAATATAATAATAATAATGATCTTAAAAATGATCAAATGGGCTAATAATATAAAATAATAATAAAATAATATTAATATAAAATATTAGTAGTAATATTATTCATATAAAATATAATAATAATAATATAATATAATATAATATAATATTTAATATTAAAATTAAACCTGCTTTTATTTCAACCAATTTATTTCAATTTTATTAAAAAAATTATCGGAAATACTGTAAAAATCTCCTTACTCTGTTAAACAAAAAGGAATCAAAAGGAATCAAAGTTTCACAGGAGGGCTAATAAATTTGCCTTACACTATATAACAACTTAAATATATGCATAATAAATTCAATCGCTTTCACAGTTTAAAGTGAATCAGGCCTAAAATAGTATCCAGTGAGAGCAGATTTGAAGCACTTTGTCTTTCTCATGATGTCAGTGTGTCTGCGCTGATGCCACCCAGAGTGAGCTGGCACACAGTCTCTGGAGCGCCAAACCCCTGAAACTCCCCCACCAATTACACTCTTGTGTGCCCACAAACCCCCGCCGGCCCTGCTCGTTCCCAGGGGTTCAGGGGCCACTGTACTCACTACACCCCGTTTCCCATACAATCATAAAGAGGCGCTGGAAAAGCTCTCAGACTGCAGCCCGTTTCCCAAACACTCGCCCTTTATCTGCCTCTTTCTGTCTCGCTCTCTCTCTCTCTGTCTTTTCCACGCTCTCTTTTTGGGGATAATCCGGCTGATTTATTTATTTTTTTCTTTTCCAGTAATGTGCTTTCAAGTTTTCACCCTGCAGTATTTCCAGCTTTAAATTACTAGGACTTCACTCTCGTTCACCAAAAACTTCCACTTTGAATTTCACATTCACTCTGAAACGAAGAGACGTTTAATGTTTAATGAATATTATATTTTATTTGTTGCTTTAAAACTAGACAAAAACTGATAGAAATGTTATTTAGATAGATAGATTTTTTTAAATATATACAATTAGATACATTTACTTTCCTTCGGCTTAGTCCCTTATTTATTAAGGGTCACCACAGCAGAATGAACCGCCAACTATTCCAGCATATGTTTTACTCAGCAGATGCCCTTCCAGCTGCAACCCAGTTCTGGGAAACACCCATACACTCTCACATTCACACACACACTATGGTCAATTTAGCTTCTTCAATTCCCCTCTAGCGCATGTGTTTGGACTGTGAGGGAAACCAGAGCACCCAGAGGAAACCCACACCAACACGGGGAGAACATGCAAACTCCACACAATAACGCCAACTGACCCAACTGGGACTCAAATCAGCGAACTTCCACCGTGCCGCCCACAATATACAATAGATTGCAAAACAATTATATTGTATTTAATTTCTTTTTCTATTTTAAATGTTATATTTATTTGTAATTTTTAAATAAAAAATTTTTTAAATAAAAATAATAAACAAATTAATGTGTTTATTTATTTATAATACAGTTGAAGTCAGAATTATTGAACCCCCTTTGAATTTTTCTTTCTTTTTTAAATATTTCCCAAATTATGTTTAACAGAGCAAGGAAATTTTTACAGTATGTCTGATAATATTTTATCTTCTGGAAAAGGTCTTATTTTATTTATTTTGGTCTTGAATAAAAGCAGTTTTGAATTTTTTTTAAACCATTTTAAGGTCAATATTAAGCTATATATATTTTTTTGATAGTCTACAGCACAAACCATCATTATACAATAACTTGCCTAATTACCCTAACCTGCCTAGTTAACCTAATTAGCCTAGTTAAGCCTTTCAATGTCACTTTAAGCTGAATAGAAGTATCTTGAAAAATATCTAGTCAAATATTATTTACTGTCATCATGGCAAAGATAAAAAAAATCAGTTATTAGAAATGAGTTATTAGGTGGGCTAATAATTCAGGGGGGCTAATAATTCTGACTTTAACTGTATATATATATATATATATATATATATATATATATATATATATATATATATATATATATATATATATATATATATATATATATATATATATATACTGTATATACACACATATATTAGGCCTTCACAATATATCGTTTTCCAGATTCGATATCCCAATGTGCACATCTGCAATAGTGACATCACAAGATATGCAATGCTGAATCTTAATTTCAGCTAACCAGGAGCTACAGAATTGTATTTAATTACTAAAGAATTTAAAAGTTATGCAAAAAAATACTTTCTAGTTCAGATATCTTCATTTCATTTAAAGAAAAAACTCTTAATTTTGACTTAAGTATTGTGAAGGTTTTGAAAACAAAACACTATTTTTACTCGCTCTAAGATTTTTTTTTATATCTGGACTAGAAACAAGACAAAGTTAGAAAAGCATTTTTGATTTGTGGTTATTCAATCTCTCCAGAAAACCCTCAAATAGAGCTGTTCAAACTGTCATGTGAAACTGTATATATATTGCAATATTTATCGCAGAGAAATAAAACATCACAATATCAGATTTTTAATATCGTGCAGCCCTAATATATATATATAGTTCAGATGCAAAAACCTCTAAATGGCGTCTGAAATTTAAAAATAAAAAAAATAAATAAAAAAATCTAAAATATTAATAGTTTTCTTACACTTTAAGGTTTTGTATTTTTTTCTTGCTTTTTTAAAATAAATGTTATATACATTTTTCAATGAAATAATAGTTGTTATTAATATATATATATATTTGTATTTACAAAACATGTTTAATATTTATCAATTTAGATTTAGGATTCTAAAAACTAAAACTGTTTTAAAAGAGCTCCTAAACCTGCAAACAGAGTGTGAACAGCACCAATAGGATGAGCTCATGCAACCGCTGCAGTTGATTTACTGATTTATTTATGCGCGCAAATAACGTGTGTGTCACTCAGCGCTGTATGTTTGTCTGGGATCAGCATGTGTGTGAACTACATGCTCTGTAATGAAATTATCTTAACCCGTCAGACAATTAATTGTCAGCAGCCTTTCATTCTCGCAGCCCATAAAAATTGACATAAGCTTTACAAACATTCCACGCATAGTTTCTCAGGAAGGAAGAGCAAATTCAGTCTCGCACACACACCACAAGCATACACACACACACACACACCTCATACTAACCACATTGTAGTATTTAGAACACTTAATTACAATTTACACAATTATTTAATGGGAAAAACGAAAGAATCTGAGCAAGCAATTAAGTGAAAATCCAAATTACAAGGCTACTCAGAGTAAAATATATTGAGTTTAGGATTAAACAAGAGAAAAAAATGCACAAAAAAATGCAAATTACAGCATTAATGAGTGATTGCATGTACAACAAACACGGTTTCAAAGATTATTATTCAAATCAATGAACCGCCTGCATTTAAACTCATGATAAAGGCGTTTACGTGCTAAAAAATTAAATTTTAATAGGCAAAACAATCCACGTGTTAAAAGATTCTGCTTAGACCACTTATAAAATTGCACGTCATGTTATCTGGTGTAAGATTGTACATGTAAACACACTCGCTGATTGGCTAACGCTGTTTTACTTAGACTTAAAAAGCTCTTTACACTCCATTATGGTTTCTAACTCTGAGCTGAACCTGAGACTTGAGTCATGTTTCTGCCAGCCCGGCTCCACAAATGTCACATTAGCAGTTTCAGTTGATTATATCCATGGTTGATTGATTTGTAGAGAAGGCGGAGCTTATGTACTACACTCATAAATGTTGTTGATTGATTTACAGTGGGCGGGGCTTGTGTGCTGTATTTTAGAAGCCGATGTTATGACTGATTTGTGGAGTGGGCGGGGCTTATGAACAGCTGCACTGTATTTTTCATAACTGCTGTGTTGAGTGACTGGAAAAGTGGGCGGGGCTTATGCATTTCAACATTTCATTCCTGTTAACTAGTGAAGTGGGAGTGACTCATTATTTACTAGTGGAGTGGGCGGAGCTTATGGACTGCTGCACCATACTCAAAACTGCTGTCATGAGTGACTGTAAAAGTGGGCGGGGCTTATTAATTGTTACGCTATATTTCATTTCTGCTGACTAGTGGAGTGGGCGTGACTCAAGCTGCAATAATTACTGGTGAAGTGGGTGGGGCTTAAGAATTGCAAAACTATATTTCATTCCTGCTGACTAGTGATGTGGGTGTGACTCATTTACTAGTAAAGAGGGCGGAGCTTTTGAAATACTGCACTATTTTCATAACTGCTGTTTTGAGTGACTGTAAAAGTGGGCAGGGCTTATGGACTGTTACACTATATTTTATTCCTACTGACTAGTGAAGTGGGTGTGACTCAAGCTGTATTTAGCTGCAAGTGGAGTGGGGAGTGTATTGCAACACTATTTCATTTCTGCTTTCTAGTGGACATATTATTTACTAGTGGAGTGGGCGGAGCTTATGGTCTGCTACACTATTTTCAATGGTCTTGAGTGATTTGAAAAGTGGGCGGGGCTTATGGACTGTTACACTATACTTCATTCCTGCTGACTAGTGGATTGGGTGTGACTCAAGCTGTATTTATCTTCTAGTGAAGTAGGCGGGGCTTATGCATTGCAACACTACATTTCATTCCTGCTGACTAGTGTAGTGTAATTAATTTACTAATGAAGAGGGTGGAGCTTATTGACTGCTGCACTATATTCAATACTCTTGAATGTCTGTAAAAGTGGGCAGGGCTTATAGACTGTTACACTATACTTCATTACTGCTGATTATTGGAGTTAGTGTGACTCAAGCTATATTTAAATACTAATGGAGTGGGTGGAGCTGCTGCATTATATTTTATTCCTGCTGACTAGCGTAGTGGACATGACTCATACTAGTGGAGTGGGCGGAGCTTATGAACCACTGCACTGTATTTTTCATAACTGCCGTTTTGAGTGACTGGAAAAGTGGGCGGGGCTTACACATTGCAACTATATTTTATTCCTGCTGACTAGTGGAGTGGATGTGACTCAAGCTGCATTTAAATACTAGTGGAATAGGCAGAGCTTATGCATTGCAGCACTATATTTCATTCCTGCTGACTAGTGGAGTGGGCGTGACTCATTTATTGAAGACTCATAGTGAAGAGGGCGGAGCTTATGGACTGCTGCACCATGTTTCATAACTGCTGTTTTGAGTGATTTAAAAAAAGTGGGCGGGGCTAAGTGACTGTTACACTATATTTTATTGCTGCTGCCTCGTGTAGTAGGCGTGACTTATTATTTGTTAGTGAAGTGGGTGGAGCTTATGAACTGCTGCACTGTACTTTTCGTAACTGCTGTTTTGACAGACTGAAAAAGTGGGCGGGGATTACAGACTGTTACTATACAATGCTGACAAGTGGAGTGAGTCTGACTCAAGCTGCGTTTAAATACTGGTGAAGTAGGCGGGGCTTATGTATTGCAACTTTATATTTTATCCTTGCTGACTAGTGGAGAGGGTGTGACTCATTATTTACTAGTGGAGCGGGAGGGGCCTATTAACTGCTGTTTTGAGTAATTGGGAAAAGTGGGCGGGGCTTATATACTGTTACGCTATATTTTATTCCTGCCGCCTAGTGGAGTCTGTGTGACTGAAGCTGAATTTAATACTAGTAAATGGGTGGGCCTTACGCATTGCAACACTATATTTTATTCCTGATGTCTAATGAAGTGGATGTGACTCATTATTTACTACGTAGTGGAGCTTATGAACTACTGCACTGTATTTTCATAACTGCTGTTTTGAGTGACTGGAAAAGTGGGCAGGGCTTATGGACTGTTAGACTATTTAATTTCTGTTAACTAGTGCTGGGGGTGTGACACAATTACTAGAGAAAAGGGCGGAGCTATGGACTGCTGCACTAAATGTTTCACAACTTCATTGATGTTTCATACGTCATTACTGCAGATTACTGGAGTGTGTGTGTGTTACTCAAACTATATTGAAATACTAGCGAAGTGGGCGGGGCATATAGACTGTGCATTATATTTCATATCTGCTGCTTGAGTGACTGTAAAAGTGGGCTGACTTGTGGAATGGGCGGGGCTTATGAACTGCAACATCATTTTTCTTTGCTGCTGTGTTTGAGCGTCTCGTGGAGTGGGCGTGGATTATTGACTCTTGCACTATTTGACCTTCCCTCCTGTGATGCCAGCAGCCTCCGCAGCCGCATTATCTCCAGCTTATACCTGCACAAAGAGGCCACATCTGAAGATTACATCACAATGATTTCCTAATAGCACAGGTAGATGTTCAAATACCTGCCCAGGTGATTGTCCACATATTCCTTCAGCTCTGACAGCTGCTCCTCTGCAACCGTAGCTCTGGTTAAAAGCTGAATCCTCTCTTTCTCTTGAGCTTCCTGGAGGAATTTTACTGTGTTTACCGTAGTAAAGATAGCAGGTGTTGTCATGGTTTTATATGTTTAATGTTTGATCATAGGACTGCTGCTACTGAATATGGTTTAAAGGGGAGCTATTATGCAAAAATCACTTTTATAAGAGGTTTAAGCACAGTTGTGTGGCAACAGTGTGTAAAATGACCAGCTTCTAAAGGTAGTTTATTTTTTATAATCACATTTCATAAAAACAGAAACACTTTGATTGACATTCCCACTTTGTACATGTCATCAGGGGTAAAGTCCCACCCATTAGTGATGATCTATACCTCATTAGCATAAACAGACCTGAGTAAGAAGCAGCCGTCCGCCATTAAAGTTTTGAATCTGCCACTATAAGCACATATGGACAGTCGCTAAAAAGGCACAACTTGGATCAAAGACTAAAAGTCAGTTTCTGAAAATTATAAATCATTATTAGTATGATATTTTGAGCTGAAACTTCACATACACACTCACACACATCAGAGACTTATTTCACATCTTGTAAAAAGGGGTATAATAGGTCCCCTTTAAGGCTGGGATTGGAACTTAAAAATGATTCATACTAGTTAATAACCAGCCATTTCCATCAGGAAATTAAGGGATGTTAGTGGTCATTGTTAGAAATATAACTGTTTAGCATCAGCGGACCAACTGCTAATAACTAACAGTGTGTGTTGGTTACCTGTGTGGAGTTTGATATTTCTCTGATCTGCTTCTTAACATCTGCCCAGGCTTCTTGGGTTAATTCAGTCCTGCACAATTTTTCAAAAACCAAAATTCCTTAAATAAACAGACAAACAGTACATTTACATCTATCTATCTATCTATCTATCTATCTATCTATCTATCTATCTATCTATCTATCTATCTATCTATCTATCTATCTATCTATCTATCTATCTATCTATCTAGAATGTTTATTATTTAATTATGTTTAAAACTTTTAAGAACATATTTTTTAAAACATACTATTTAAAAAATGCATTTTTGTTTTATTATATACACAGTAGTCAACACATACAGTTTTAAGAGCAACAAATAATAACTTCTAGTTGATCGTTTGGAAAAGTGGCAGAAGGTCGATTTTTCCCATGAATCATCTGTTGAACTGCATCCCAATCATCAAAAAATCAGTCAAGTTTGCTGAAGGAAAAATCATGGTTTGGGGTTACATTCAGTATGGGGGCGTGCGAGAGATCTGCAGAGGGGATAACAACATCAACAGCCTGAGGTATCAAGACATTTGTGCTGCCCATTACATTACAAACCACAGGAGAGGGCAAATTCTTCAGCAGGATAGCGCTCCTTCTCATACTTCAGCCTCCACATCAAAGTTCCTGAAAGCATAGAAGGTCAAGGTGCTCCAGGACTGGCCAGCCCAGTCACCAGACATGAACATTATTGAGCATGTCTGTGGTAAGATGGAGGAGGAGGCATTGAAGATAAATCCAAAGAATCTTGATGGGAGTCCTGCAGGAACGCTTTCTTTGCCATTCCAGATGACTTTATTAATCAGCGATTTGAGTCATTGCAGAGATGTATGGATGTAGTCCTCCAAGCTCATGGGAGTCAGACACAATATTCATTCTTTTTTTTTCCACTGCACCATAACTTTTACTCTATACTGTACACTGTACATTATCTCTCTTGAGTGACAAGACTTTTGTCTAAGCAATGTCAGACCTACTGTCCTAATTAAATAATTAAAAATCAAGGCACAACTTAAGCGTAATCTAGAGGCCTTTCATATAAGCCACTTCTGAGACCAAATGATCAACTAGAAGTCAACTTATTATTTGTTGTTCCTAAAACTTGGATAGGCGACAAGACTTTTGTCAGGTAGTGTAAAGTGGATCAAAACCTTTCATCAAAGTTGTCCTACAACTATTCAACAACACCCATTTTTGTCTTAGAACAATTCTGAAAAACTTTTTTGATGCATTTCAAATGTTGACTACTGTATTTCTGCATTTCCAGGTGTTTATCTCTTGTATTTTTTATAGATATATTCTAGCATTTACAATACCTTTCCAGTATTTTACTCACTTTTGAGAAGACTCTGACACCACAGCCATCTGAAATACCAAGCACATGATGAAATCACAGAACAAATCCATTAAATAACACACACACACACACACACACACACACACACACACACACCTGTTCTCGAGCCAGTTTCAGTTGGCTCTCCAGGCGGGCTTTGTCCTCTCTCAGTCTGTGTATCTCTCTTTCGGTCTCTCCACTCAGTTCGGGCCCCGCGGGACTGAACTGGGCCTCAGGGGGTCCGGCCTCTAAAGCGTGTTCAGGGAGTGCCAGGATCTGCTCACGTTGCATTCTGGAGCACACAGATACTACTTATCAGAGCAAATCAGATATAGTGTGTGTGGGAGTTTTGCTTTTTGTAAAGGACTGAAATGACTAAAAATGTTCCCAGAAAAACCTGATCAAACTGATCCTGGATTTAATTTTAGGGTTAGGGTTCATCATTAACTTAAACTAATATTATGATTATTAAATGAAGCAAACTTAAATCAAACGGATAGCTCACCCCGGCAGCCGGCAGCTAGCTCTCTGCAACTCTCACATGGTTGCCCACTGAAGCTAAGCAGGGCTGCGCCCAATCAGTACCTGGATGGGAGACCACATGGGAAAGCTAGGTTGCTGCCGGAAGTGGTGTTAGTGAGGCCAGCAGGGGGCGCCCAACCTGCGGTCTGTGTGGGTCCTAATGCCCCAGTATAGTGACGGGGACTCTATACTGCTCAGTGAGCGCCGTCTTTCGGATGAGACGTTAAACCGAGGTCCTGACTCTCTGTGGTCATTAAAAATCCCAGGATGTCCTTCGAAAAAGAGTAGGGGTTTAACCCCGGCATCCTGGCCAAATCTGCCCACTGGCCTCTGTCCATCATGGCCTTCGAACCCTCCCCATATCATAATTGGCTTCATCACTCTGTCTCCTCTCCACCAATCAGCTGGTGTGTGGTGTGCGGTCTGGCGCAAAATGGCTGCCGTCGCGTCATCCAGGTGGATGCTGCACACTGGTGGTGGATGAGGAGATTCCCCCCAATATGTAAAGCGCTTTGAGTGTCTAGAAAAGCGCTATATAAATGTAAGGAATTATTATTATTATTATTATTACCCCAAATTTTTTAATCTGTCAATTTATTCACCCTTTCAAACTTGTATAATCACAATGTTGATTACAAAAGAAGATATTCTGAAAAATGTTGGAAAACTGTAATCAATGATATCCATAGTATACATTTTCCTACTATGGAAGTCGATAGTGGCAGGTTTTAAGCTTTCTTCAAAATATCTTCATAGAGATTATCTTCATAATATCATAGTAAATAAATGTTCATTTTTGGGTGAACTATCACTTTAACTAAAATGCAAATACATTTTAAACTAAGGTGTGGTAGCAGGTTTTGTCCTCATTTAGAAAAGAACACAAAATAAACTTGATTCTCCATCCAAACATTTAAATCCGTAGTCCAGAACAGTTCTTTGATTAATCATATAGTATGTAGAATTTTTACATAATAAGTTATCTAGTGGGCAACATGGTGGCACAGTGGTAAGCACTAACGCCTCACAGCAAGAAGGTTGTTGGTTCGAGTCCCGGCTGGGCCAGTTGGCACTTCTGTGTGGAGTTTACATGTTCTCCCCGTGTTCGTGTGGGTTTCCTTTGGGTGCTCTGGTTTCCCTCACAGTCCAAACACATGCAGTAGAGGTGAACTGAATAAACTAAACTGGCCGGAAAGTATGTGTGTGCATGTGAGAGTGTATGGGTGTTTCCCAGAACAGGGTTGCAGCTGGAAGGGCATCCGCTGTGTAAAACATATGCTGGATAAGTAGGCGGTTTATTCCGCTGTGGCGACCCCAGATTAATAAAGGGACTAAGCCGAAAAAAAATGAATGAAAGAAGTGATCTATTATTTATTTATTGTTTATTGATTTTTAGGATAGGCAATAGCTGATCGGCTTGATAAAAAGCAGATCATTATTTTTTGTATTTTAAAAACAAAGCACTTATTAATAAAAAGTATATAAACAAACGATGTAATTAAGTTTCCAAAAGTGATTTTTTTATATTTACATTTAAGTGCTTACTTTAATGTTTCAAACAATGTTATTGAAAATAAAATAATAAAACAAGTCTGAAATAATGTTCCGTCTTCATTTAGTGCGCAGGTGTCAAAGTCAGTACCTGTAGGGCCGCAGCTCTGCACAGTTTAGTTTAACCCTAAATAAACAGACCTGATCAAACTAATTGAGTGCTTTAGGCTTGTTTGATACCTACAGTTAGGTGTGTTGAAGCAGGGCTGGAACTAAACTCTGCATATAATAACTCATTTCTAATAACTGATTTATTTTATCTTTGCCATGATGACAGCACATAATATTTGACTAGATATTTTTCAAGAAGTATTCAGCTTAAAGTGACAGCTAAAGGCCTAATTAGGTTAATTAGGCAAGTTAGGGTAATTAGGCAAGTCATTGTATAACGATGGTTTGTTATGTAGGCAATCGAAAAAAAAATATTGTTAAGGGGGCTAATAATATTGACCTTAAAATGGTTTTTAAAAAATTAAAAACTGCTTTTATTCTAGCTGTAATAAAACAAATAAGACTTTCTCCAGAAGAAAAAATATTATCAGACATACTGTGAAAAATTCATTGCTCTGTTAAACATCATTTGGGAAATATTTGAAAAAGAAAACAAAGTTCACAGGAGGGTGAATAATTCAGACTTCAACTGTATATTACACTATTTAAGTAGACCCTCTGTGCACCATAAAAACCCTGTAAAGAGTAAATAGTTTTTAATTAAGAGCAGTGTGTGACTGTTCATGCACCTGTAAGCAATGAGTAGCTGTTGATGTGTATTGCTCAGCCCCTGTATGCGTTTGCGGTACGTCCTGACAGCTTTAGTGAGCTGCTCTTCTCTGGAGCGGTGCGATGTTTTCATCTCCTCCAGCATGGACTCAACAAATCCCTTCAACTTCTGTCCTAAATCAACATCGCCAGCTGCTGATACACACTCCTAGAGCACCACAAACCACACATCATCACAAATCAGCACATTAGAATGATTTATGAAAGATCAAGTGACACAGTAAAGAGTCTGAGAATTCTGTGTTGGATTTTTGGACATTTTAAAACATGTTGAAATAAAAACGAATTTGCTTAAATAATGAAAAATAAATGTAGTTTTGATGAGTATAAAAAAACGAAGGTATTGCAAACTTGCATGATTATAGGGATAATTCACCTGAAAATAAACTGACCTAATCATTTACTCTCCATTTTGTCGTTTTTAACCTATTTGACTTATACCTATTCCTATTTGAGATATTTTGAAGAATTGCCAGCAACCAGCATTTTTCAAAATACACTCACTGGCCACTTTATTAGGTACACCTTACTAGTACCGGGTTGGACCACATTTTGCCTTCAGAACTGCCTTAACCCTTCATGGTATAGATTCAACAAGGTACTGGAAATATTCCTTAGAGATTTTGGTCCATATTGACATGATAGCATCACACAGTTGCTGCAGATTTGTCGGCTGCACATCCATGATGTGAATCTCCCGTTCCACCACATCCCAAAGGTGCTCTGTTGGATTGAGCTCTGGTGAGCTGAGATGATTCACGCTTTATGACATGGCGCGTTATCCTGCTGGAAGTAGCCATCAGAAGATGGGTACACTGTAATCATAAAGGGATGGACATGATCAGCAACAATACTGGTAGGCTGTGACGTTGACACGATGCTCAATTGGTATTAATGGACCCAAAGTGTGCCAAGAAAATATTCCCCACACCATTACACCACCACCACCAGCCTGAACCGTTGATACAAGGCAGGTTGGATCCATGCTTTCATGTTGTTGATGCCAAATTTTGACCGACCATCCGAATGTTGCAGAAATCAAGACTCATCAGACCAGACAACATTTTCCAATCTTCTACTCTCCAATTTTGGTGAGCCTGTGTGAATTGTAGCCTCAGTTTCCTGTTCTTAGCTGACAGGAGTGGCACCTGGTGTGGTCTTCTTCTGCTGTAGCCCATCAAGGTTGGACATGTTGTGCATTCAGAGGTGCTTTTCTGCATACCTCGGTTGTAACGAGTGCTTATTTGAGTTAGTTCTTTCTATCAGCTGGAACCAGTCTGGCCATTCTTATCATACCTCTGGCATCAACAAGGCCCACAGAACTGGATATTTCCTCTTTTTCTGACTATTCTCTGTAAACCCTAGAGATGGTTGTGCGTGAAAATCCCAGTAGATCAGCAGATTCCGAAATACTCAGACCAGCCTGTCTGGCACCATCAACCATACCATGTTTAAATCACCTGTCTTCCCCATTCTGATGTTTGGTTTGAACTGCAGCAGATCGTCTTGACCATGTCTACATGCCTAAAAGCATTGAGTTGCTGCCATGTGATTGGCTGATTAGAAATTTGCGTTAACGAGCAGTTGGACAGGTGTGCCTAATAAAGTGGCCAGTGAGTGTATATTATTTTGTGTTTGAAAGAAGTAAGAAAGTCAAAAATAGGCTTACTTTAAACAAGTGAAGGATGAGTAAACGATGGCAGAATTTTAATTTTTGGGTGAACTATACCTTAAAAGGGGTCCTATTATTCCCCTTTATACATGATGTAAAATAAGTCTCTGATGTCCCTAGAGTGTGTTTGTGAAGTTTCAGCTTAAAATTCCTTACAATAATGTTTTATAACTTTTTGCAACTGCCCCTTTTAGGCTTTGATCATAATTGTGCCATTTTGTTGACTGTCGCTTTAAATTCAAATAAGACTTTGCTCTTTCCAAAAGTGGGTGGAGCTACAGCTGCCTGTGTGTCAGCATAGTGTCAGATTCAAAAACAAGACTTATGTCCTATGCTAATGAGTGAAAGATCATCACTAATGAGCGGGGCTTTCCTCCTCTGATGACACTTACAAAAGTTGAATGTCAATTAAAGTGTTTCTGCAGTTCACATCAACGGTGATTATTAAAAATCTATAAATGTTAACCATTAAAAGCTTGTGATATTCACACACTGTTGCCACACAGAACTCTGTTTAAACCACTTATAAAAGTGATTTTTGCATAATAGGCCCTCTTTAATTTACCTAAATGATTGCTAGTGTGTGAACGTACTGTAATATCCTGAATATAGTGTTTGAGTCTTGCCCTGTACTCTCTATTGAGCTCCTTCAGGTGGTTCTGCAGTTTAGAAACGTCATTTTCAGCCTCTTTCAGCCGCTGCTGGGACATAATCAGTGTCTGCGTGTAAACAAGAACAAACCGGCGATCAAAAACACACAACAAACGTCATCTTCTGTGTAACTGGCTGATAACACACTCACTGTAGACTGCTGGGAAAGCTGGAGTCGGGTGTTTTGAATGGCTCTCTTATTCTCCTGTTGTTCCCTCCCCATGGCCACTCTATGAGAGAAAGATAACACACACGTACACACATTAGCTGACCTTCACTGCCCTGGTTACATGACTAGACCGGTGAACAACACACTCATGAAAATAAACACTCCACCACATCACTCCTAATAGCAGGTGCACAGAGTTTGGTTTCAGCAGGTCAAACTCTAGCAGACACTATTGTGGCGTTAGCTGAAAGCGCTAATGGCTATTTACACAGCACTTCTACTTGCACATTTCTGGCAATCCTTTCACAGGTGTTCGGGTGAACTAAATGCTTTTAACAAGCATCTCCTGTGTGTGTGATCAGATTTCATGTCACTATTGGACGTGATGAATAACATTCAAGAAAGGCACAGTGTAACTTTTTCCACTAGAGAGCGTGTATTCACAACAAACAAAGGTGTATTTTGATGATGCCATGACTGAGTGTGGAATCATGGGAGTTGTGGTCTTCATCATGCTACAGGACTGCAGAAATCATGTTGATGAGTAAAGTATTCAACATTTATTATCATGGTAGTATAAAGCAGAGTAAAGGCCTGTTCACACCAAACACAATAAGCTTTTAATTTGGCATCATCCCTTGTGACCAGCAGGTGTCCTCAGTGTGCCGCTACCCCATATAAACACACTTTTGAGTTAGTGACATGTAACTAATCTAATCAAACAATCAATTTTCCAACCGTAGTCTGTTTCCCAGCATTTTCAACACAAAAACACTGAAACTAGCACTGGATTTCTGCGCTTCTTTTTTACTTTCGAAAGCCAGGATGACTTTCATAACTTCCGTGTATTTTTTTTATAGGTGGTCATAGATTAATGTTTTTTATCTAGCTTAATCTCACTATAATCTTGGAATTAATCTAGATTAAAATGGCTCATTTGAATTCTGCTGAAGACATTCAGAATATGTGCTGAGTTACCCAAATAACGACTAAAAGTAAGTCTTTGAGAACAGTTTTGATAATTGGTGATGAAAATAAATGATGTTCAATAAGATGTACTTGTGTTTACTAACTGTTTATTCAGTTAATCATGAATTGTGAACTGTAGGCCTACATAAGATCCAAACAGCGATTTTTGATGACCTTAATCTGACTAAAGTCATAACTGAACTAAACAGAAATGGAATTAAGACTTGGAGTATGCAGATATCAGTGGAGTTATTGAAGTAAACGCCACTATTAAACTATTACCGTCATGTAGGACGCCATATTTTTCGACAAGATTCACACACGTGGCTGTCAGTACACACACACACACACACACACACACACACACACACACACACACACACACACACACACACACACACACCTCGCGAAATGCGGAAATTTTTTCTTTCCCATTTGGTGTGCGTTATTAAATTCCATAACTCTCTCACCAGTCCTTACTCCCTATTTGCGTCTAATACCCCGTTTTGTCACGGGGCATGAATGAAATGTTTATGAGTGAATGTGAAACTGCCGAACTGCAATTAAAGTCACCCAAAATTACAGGAAACTCTTACATGAAAGCATTTCACGTAAACACCTTAATTATATTATTGTCTATTAAGGTAAATAACTAGATTACAGATGTCCATGTAAGTGTAGTCAGTAGTGTCTTCGAAGTAAGTGAAAGATCCAGAAGGGCATTCTGCTGATTTGATTCAGGGCACTTTTTTGTCAGACGGCTCACCGGTTTGACTTTCATTCACCGTCATTCATTTTAAAAAGCGCCCGCTCCATTTTATTTGTATATATTTTACTCGAACACATAAAGTCTACAGGTGCCTGATAGTTAGATGTGGAGCTAACATTAATCAGATTCACTCTAGTGAACTGCATCCATGTTAGCACGTCAGGTGTGATGTGTTAATTACACAGTAGGAATACACACCGGTTCGAAGACTCGTTCTCGCCACAGTGCAATTCGGCCAGGTATACATCCGCGCTAAAATATCAAGGTGAAAGTCATCATAGCTTGCGTAGAATAGACCCAGCTCCCAACACAACTTTGAAAATAGATTAACGGCGATATTTTTTTTTAATCGCCCGATAAGAGTCTCGCATTAACGCAGCACGTTAACGCCGGCAACCTTACCTTTACCGTAGTCCTTACCTTTAAATAACCTTTTAAAAAATGCTTAACATTCTCAGTGTTTGTCCACAGTGTCGTCTGTATCTTTAAATTGAATGAGCCAGTGTTTTATCATTCATCAGCTGGGAAAAAACGTTCTGAAAGTGATCCCAATGATATCGTCCCTCTGTATCTTTATCGTTGTGGTGTGAACTGTTATTCTTTAACACTGTGAATCATTTTTAAAACTGTAGCTTTATCCTCATCATACTTGCCGTAAACAGGCCTTAAGACTGAAAGCCATGAAAGTGAAATAAGAAAAACGCTGAAGCAATTGCTGATGAGAGACAACTGTGACTTGGCACGAAAGCAGTGGAGCATTTATTATGCCACAGTGCATCACTTTCAGTTGTTCTGCTTGTGATCATGTGGAGAAGAAGAAGTGCTGTTTGATCAGACTAAATACATTTTAGGCTTCAGTTAATGCTGCTATGTGCAGTCTAATAAAACACAACATATTAAGGCTGCTTTTTTCATGTTTTCTAGAAAACCAAACCCGAAATCAAGGTTGTCATTAGCATGAACACACAGCACATGCTCCCTCTCACTAGTTAAAATTGATGATTTCTCTGTATTTGAATATACTTTAAAACATTTGGGATAATGCAAGTACTTTAGTCAGTAAAATATACAACCCTGTTCTAGTGGTTTTTGGATATTATAATGAAAAATATCTTAAATACTTTGCCTTTAAATATTATGCAAACCAGACAGGAAAAAACTAGTGCATAACTATTTGGTGAACACTTCTATGTGCATTAATGTGCACTCCAAACATGGTTTCAGTGATCACAAAACTTAAAACTTTTTTGGAAACTTGTCGCCCACTTGTGTTTGGTTTTAGAGATGCAGATCAAACACATCATCATGTGCCTCACACTTTGTCCTCTAGCCGTCGCTGGTGCTCCTCGTTGCTCTTCCTTAATTTTTCCAGCTCGTCTCTCAGCTTATTCTGAACTCCCTGCATTGAAAAACATTGCACTTCTGTAAAACAACATTACATTACAGAAACATAATAAATCATAGATAAGCACAGGAGTATAAAACCTATTATAAAATACTATTTATCTTTTATTTAAATATACTATTTAGATTTGCCTGCATGTTTTTTTTGGAGTCTCAAGATGCCAGTAACCATTGGCATTATATGAATTACCAAAGACCTCAATTTCAGCTAAAAAATCTTTCAGCTAAAGACAGAAAATGTCCTACATCTTGAATGGTCTGAGGATGAGTAAATGAACAGCATATTTTCATTGTTGAGTGATCTACAATACACTTTTACTGTAAGATATGCATGTTAACAGGATTTCCTGTAAAGCTGCTTTGAATCCTTTTGATTTGATACACTCATAATCAAATAATAGTTTGTGATATTCTTACGTTATTCCCCAGTGTGCTCTTGCTCTGTTCAAACTCCTCTGGCTGTTAAAACAAACACCAAAAATAGTGCGTTTAAATATAAACTTCATTAGGAAATATTGTGGTTTACTACTTTAATTAATTATTAGTGGGATTTGATAAGGAAAGCATCGCTGTTGATATTATTATGCATACATGTATTTACCACCTACGATAATATCATAATTGTTGTTTTAAAGGGCACCTATGGTGAAAAATCTACTTTTCAAGCTGTTTGGACAGACATATGTGTAGGTATAGTGTATAGACCGTCATATTGGGGTGATATAAACACACCCAGTCCTTTTTTTTCAATTTAACAACATAAAAACGGTGGACCAATTGGAGCGGTTTTGAGACCGACCTCAACTTGACGTAGGAGTGCGGTCCCCCCCGCCCACCGAATTGATTGACAGCTGCGTATTAACATGTCTCCGTAGCAACGTTTGTAATCATATCCACAAGACAGGACGTGCGCAAATCAACGGTAAATAAAAGGTCTGTTCAGTTTGCTAGGATCATCAATCATCATCAAATGTGATCAAGAGTGAGTTTGACAAGTTCAAAATGATTTAAAACAGTGCATGTGTGTAATGAATTTACTTCAGCTTTACTTCATCAACACAGCTGCGTGTCAGTACAATTATAAAAGAAAACGCTTCAATCCCGTTTTGTGGACGCTAAATCAGGTTTATTTTGTACATTACCATAACAGACATCCATACAGCAGTGGATATTAACCTGTATCCTGTCACATTTGCGTGCAAAGCTAAACGCGCGCGCTGTATGTATGTGCGTGTGTGTGCGCTGTGTGTGTGTGTGTGTCTGTGTGTGTGCGTGAACTTTGTAACGACATTGTGTGTGACTCATCCTGCAGCTCCACAACAAATGCATCAAATACTCATTGGTAAAGTTCTTACTGTGGTTTTTCCTCACAAACGTTACGTGAGATCTGCTTCCTTTATGTCTGTGTCAGTTGTCTAAGGCAGCCGAGGGCGGAGACTGAGGCACGCTGACAGGCACGTGGAAATGGTGGGCGGGGAGGACTAGCCTTACAGGCGCATTACACAAAAACAGCAAAAATCTGTTGAGAGCTATAAAATACAAACTAGTGAAAGCTCTAATAAATAATGTGATGGGTGTTTTGAGCTGAAACTTTACAGAAACATTCTGGGGACACAAAAGACTTATATTAAATCTGGAAAAAGGGGTAACCTAGGTGCCCTTTAATGTCATAAGAAATTACATTATTTGTCACCCACTTTGCAACAGACAAAGAAAAATAGGTCTTACAAGAAGAAAAGCCTTGATTGAAGCCTATTAGAATGCAGTCAGAACGACCATATAATTCAAGTTAGCAAAGAGCACAAAAAAACTTGTATGTTTTTTTTTTTTTAAATAGGAAATGAGGAATATCACACAGACAAGAACAGAAAAAAAACAACTCAAAGACTTGGGCTGCGTCCGAAACCGCATACTTCCATACGATACAGTACGCTAAAATCAGTATGCGAGCCGAGTAGTATGTCCGAATTCATAGAATTCGAAAATCAGTATGCGAGAAGTACCCGGATGACTTACTACTTCCGGCGAGATTCTGAAGTGCGCATCCCATGCACGGTGCGCTTTCCTATAATGCCCCGTGTTAGAATTCATGAATAGGAGTGAAGCGACGCAACTGACGCGGGTAGGTCACGTGACCATGACAAAATGGCGGATGTAGTACGTCCGAATTCCATTCATACTGCTCACATTCATACTGTATAGAACGTACTTTTCCAACGGCCGAGTAGTACGTTTAAATTCAAATGCAGTACCTACTGAATAGTAGGCGGTTTCGGATGCAGCCTTGGAATCACTTGAGGGTGAGTCCATTTTTAGTTCGGGTGAAGGTTGCATGTGAGAGTGTGTGCATGTGAGTGTTTGTGTGATTGTTTGTGAGTGTGCATGTAAGTGTGTGTATGTGAGTGCACATATAGGAGTGTGTGTGTGAGAATGTGTGCATGTACGTCTGTGTATGTGAGCGCGCATGTACTGTAAGTTTGCGTATATAAGTGTGTGCATGTGAGTGTGTGTGTGAGAGAATGTGTGCATGTGCATGTGTGTATGCGAGTGCGCATGTAAGTATGTGTATATGAGTGTGGGCATGTGAGTGTGTGTGAAAATGTGTGCACGTATGTGTGTGCACATGTAAGTATGTGTATATGAGTGTGTGCATGTGAGTCTGTGTGTAAGAGAATGTGTGCATGTTCATGTGTATGTGAGTGCGCAAGTGAGGGAGTGTGCATCTGAGTATGTGTATGTGTGTGCATATAAGTGTGTGTGTGTGGGTGTGTGAGTGTTTTGTGGTTGTGTGTGCGCACATGTGAGTGTTTGTGATTTTATGTGTAACCGAGTGTGTGTGTGTGTGCATGTGAGTGTCTGCATGTCTTTGTGTAATTATGAGTGCGTATGTGAATGTATGCATACATGCAAGTATGTGTGCCTGAGTTTGTGTATGTGAGTGTATGCATGCGCACGTGTTTGTGTTGACTACTGATTGTATGAGGGTCTCTGAGTGTGTGTGTGTGCATATAAGTGTGTATGCGCGCGGTTGTGTATTTGATTGTGCATGTGAGTGTTTTGTGGTTGTCCTTGTGCATATGTAAGTGTATGTGCATGCATGTGAGTGTTTGAGATTTTGTCTGAGTACCTGAGTGTGTGTGCATGTGAGTGTGTCTGCATGTCTTTATGTAAATTGTGTGTGCGTATGTGAGTGTGTTCATACATGCCAGTTTCTACAAGTCTGATTGTATGTGAGAGTGTGCCTGCATATGAGTGTGTGTGTGGTTGTTTCTATTACTAATTATATGTGCGTATCTGAGTGTGTGCTTGTGTGTGTGTGCACGTGGTTGTTTCGATTACTAATTATATGTGCGTATCTGAGTATGTGTGTGCATGTGAGTGTGTGCACACATGAATGTTTGTGTGACCGTGTGTATGCATTCGTGTGAGTGCGTGTATGTGAGTGTTTGTGTGCATATGATTGTGTGTGTGTGTGTCTCACCTTGACTCTGTTCTGTGATGCTCTGCTCAGCAGCGTTCGAACCCTCTCCAGCTCCAGTGTGTGTCTGTGTGTGCGCTCTCTCTCCTGCAGAAGTGTGTCGTGTGTGTGCGCGAGGGCCAGCAGCTCAGAACTGAGCTCTTCAGACTGTGTTCGTTCTCGTTCATAAGCATCTCTCAGAGACAGGAAGTTCCTCTTTACCACAGTGAACTCCTCGGCCAGGTCATGCTCATTTCGCTCAGAGATTTCTAAACGTGCCGATGCTGTGGACACTTCCCGTCTAAGCCGATCACGTTCTGCCTGAAGAGACGAGGCAGTTCCTTCATGACATAAAACCTGGAGAGAGAGAGAGAGAAATCAGTGAAACCAAAATTAGGGATGCACCGATACCACTTTTTTACAAACCGATACGAGTACGAGTATTTTGATTTGTGTACTCGCCGATACCGATACCGATACTTCATAGATTTGGTTTTATCTAAGTTTATTTGTTCGTTTTTTTGCTTTGTTTTTTGTTTTTTGCCTGTAGCAAGGATGAACACCAAAATCTTTAACAGGAGGCTGTTCCAAGCCAAAAATATACACATTGTTGAAAACCCTGCTAACCCAGACCTTGTCTATTAACGATTAAGCATGGACATTTAAAGGATGAGATATCCTTGCGACTTACATGTGTGCACGACTTCACACATTACACAAGGTGTGTGCAGTGTACGTTACCTTAGAGTCACTGTCATTGCATATTGGGGACGCATAAAACACTGTTTTGCACCATTCTTTCATATTCATGAGTCCTGCCTTTGATCCGCGGTCAATTAATCAAAAAGTACTAGATGTTTATGGGTGGGTTGCGGTTAATAGCTCATTTTAAAAATCACGCGACCATCATGTTTATTAATAAATAATCTTGTTTTATTAAAATAAAAGTGATTTCGCAATGTCGAGCCACTGACAAAGCCAACTGCAGAAAAACAAAGCAACCATCGTGGCAACCGCAGTGATCTCTTTTCCCGAAGTTCAGCTGTTCTTTTTTGCACTTGATTATTATGCGTTTAATGTTAAAAAATCAATAATGAATAGACCTCAAAAGTGTATCCTGTGTGTGTGTGTGTGTGCGTCTTCACTGAAGCCTCGCTCTTCTAAAACCGAAAGTTGTTTATGTCAGGCAATATTTCGGCTTTTAATCGAATGAAAAGTTAATTTAAATGAGCCAATATTTAAAAACTGCAGTAAAGTAACTGTGTCGTGCGGTCACACATCGAAACTGAGGTCTGATCTAATCTCTCTCTCGCTGTCATCCAGACAATGATACGGAGACGCAGCACAAGTCAAGCCGCAAAACGGAGGCTGGTACCAGTTTACAGAATAGCTGAAGCCTTTGCGAAATCTGTCAAAATACAGCACTGAAATTTATAGGCATAAATGTCTTTGAGCCAAAAAGCCTAGGCTATCTGTAGGATATCTGACGCAATCAGAGCCGATGGTATGTACAATTTGTGTAGCCTAATAATTATATTAATTCTAATAAAATGAAAACCAAAATCAACAATTCATTGCATTTTTCGTTTGATAAAAAATATACGGAAACGAAAAAAATCAAAGGGTGACTAGTTTGTATTAATTTGTTTTAATATGAATAAAAATATGCTTAGCCTGTTTAAGCTTAGCGGTTACATACGCTGCCAATAGACAAGCCATTCAAAAATATTATTTTACTGTGTACTGAGTTATAAGGTATATTTTACAATAAAAACTAAAATGTAGCATGCCTCGCTGTCATTTAAAACATGCAATTCATAACACCCCAGAGCTGTAGGCCTGTGTATGCATGTGTAAATGTACGGGTATATTCATACTGCGCACCCAGTGCCGGCGCGTCCATATAGAGGCGACCTATAATATATAATAGTGAGGGCGGCAAACGCGCCCCCAACGTACTGACTTTCATCTGCAACATCAACACAATCCCCCCTAAATAAAATATACGGGCCCGTGAAGTTCAGCACTTGTCTTGCCAGTGTATGCTGCTGTCTGTCTTGTGTGTATAGCGCTGCAGTGCGCGTCAACAGCTGCTGAAAAAGCGCGCGTGACAGCTCAAAGCCGGTATCGATTTAACCACAAGCAAGATCATATCGTTATAAATATTACATTAACGATACTTATCGAAATATTTATACATTTACATAGTGTTTGAGATTGTGTGGTCTGTAAAAGCTGTCTGATCTTTACAGAAGCTGTAAACTGACACGTGCGCAGTGGCCGCAGTGATGTTTAAACTCAGGCGCTTTTATTTAGCCTGTAGTCTTAAGATTTTTTTTTTACATAATGTTCCATTTCTTAAAATTTATTTCATTTTTTTTATTTATAGTTTATATATAAAATGAGTGATAACTTGTTTGAGTGCTTAGCTGTGATCATTATGCAAGGATCATATTTCATATTCGGTTTATTCTTCAGTAGCCTAGGCTATAGATTCGTTAATAATGTATTTTATAAACAGATTGTTTAAAAGGACTAAGCTATTAATATATAATACATTAGGCTAATTAATACATTAAGACACTGAAGTCAGGTAGGGCAACAAATCACATCCATAGTGAATTACTGTTCAGCGGTATCGGTGCGTGGTATCGGCCTTTCATGTCCTATACGAGTACGAGTATTTTAACCAAGTAATGACCCGATACCCGATACTGGTATCGGTATCGGTGCATCCCTAACCAAAATCATCCAGACTTCAGATATTAGGGCTGCACAATAGATCATTTGAGGATTGATATCGCAATGTGTGTATGCACAATAGTCACATGACAGAATTAGATTATTTATTAAGGATTAAAAGATGAAGAGGGCAACACAGTGGCTCAGTGGTTAGCACTATAGCTTCACAGCAAGAAGGTTGCTGGTTCAAGTCCTGGCTGGGTCAGTTGGCATTTCTGTGTGGAGTTTGCATGTTCTCCCCGTGCTGGTGTGGGTTTCCTTCACAGTCCAAACACATGCGCTATAGGTGAATTGAATAAACTAAATTGCCCATAGTGTATGTGTGTGAATGAGTGTGTATGGATGTTTCCTAGTACTGGGTTGCAGCTGGAAGGCCATCCGCTGTGTAAACCATATGCTGGATAAGTTGGTGGTTCCTTCCGCTGTGGTGACCCCCGATGAATAAAGGGACTAAGCCGAAGGAAAATGAATGAATGAATAAAAGATCGAATATCGTCTAATGGATGGCACCATCACAATTGACAACGAATAGCTGAAGAAGACCAAAGAGTTTCGATACCTAGGCTCAGTCATCAGCAGCGATGGGTGCATCACCTTCAATGTCTGAGCAAGAATGAATGCAGCTTGGCTGAAATGGCGACCAGTTACTGGCGCCCTTTGCGACAATAGGATGTTAGACCGACTCAAAAGGAAAAATTTCCAAAACGGTCCCACCCCCCAGTAGCCCTGCATGGCTCTGAATGTTGGCCCGCCTCCTCCACAGATAAACATGCCCTAAACACTATGGAGATGCAGATGCTTCGCTGGAGCCTAGGAATCACAAGATGGGACCATATTATGAACGACAACATTCGGAAGCGACTGGGAGTAGACCCCCATTAAGGAGAAGATGCTTGAATTGCGCATAAGGTGGAATGGACACATGAACCGAAGGGATGAGAACTCTGTAGCAAGAACAACCATGGGTATTACTCCAGACAGACACCAGTGACGCGGTGGATTGAAGAAATGATGGATGGACAGAATTAAGAAAGACTTAAAGATCGTCAATACATTGCCAGAAGATGCCCTGCAGAGGACCAAATGGAACAATACCCGGATGAGAGAGATTAAAGGTCTTTGCACAATGAAGTCTGAAATTTTTGCATGCGTGTTTTTCATATTCATATGGGAAAAATTCATCACACAAACCTTGCACACTGAGTCCGATGCGTATCAATGCATTCATTCCGAAAACACGCAAAACATTTCAGAGTCAGTTCAAGCAGTGATACTTTGTTCTCCTCTCTCCTCTGCAAAAAAGAAAAAGGAATAGGCTGCATATTGTGTTCATTCAATACTGTATAAAGAGAGAGGAAGGAGAGTTCAGCTCATTATCAAAGAGCAGCACTGGATTATCCTGAAATGCAAAGTTTATTTCAGGAAATCAGTGGAATTTTGATACATTGCTTGTGATACTTCACACATTCGCAGGCATAAACAAATCCTGAACAGAGACTGGCAGTACCTATAGACATTACTCGAAACAATGGAACGAAAGCTATAATGTCTATGGGCAGTCCGTTAAATGTATGGACACACACATGTTTGTTTTTGTGAAAAGTGGGTACATTACATAGGCTTCCATTCATTTTATACAGATCAAACCGTATATTATATTGCCCTCACCCCACCCTACCCCTAAACCCAACCATCACAGGAGACAGTGTACAGCTTTACTCCCTGAAGAAACTCATCCTGTGTGATTTAGAAGCTTTTTGAGAAGTGAGGACGTCACCAATGTCCTCATATTTCACCTGCTTTTTGTAATACCTGTGTCATACCTGTCATTATACAGATTTGTGTCATGATATGTCACAAAAACACGTACACACACACACACACACGCGCGCGCACACACACGCGCACACACACACGCACACACACACACACACACACACACACACCAAGCAACAGCAGAGCAGATGTGCGCCAGTCACTAAATTCAGTCACGGGTCCTCAACTGTCCGCCACATTCTGTCTTTATTTTATGCACTGTGTTTGTCATGAAGTTATCTCTAGCTCACATTACAGCATTTGTATTTTAGCTTTTCACTTGTACGGTGGCTCTGAACTGTCAAAACACCTCTCAAAGTACTTTTTCGGATGCGAAAATCAGAAAAGAAATCAGATTTTTCGGTTTTGACGGATGAAAGTTTCGGAGGTAGGATATCAATACTATTCACACAACATGAAGTCGAATTATTTTTTAACATGCAAAAATTACAGACAAAAATTTCGGACTCAGTGTGCAATAACCTCAAAAGATACATTTAATATTATTTTTCATTAATTTATACAATGATAACCATATTACTTTATGTTTGATTGTTTAATTTCTGTACCTTAATACTGTTTGACTCTCCAGAAAACCATAATGCACTGTTTATTTCACTTTTATCTTTGCTCTGTCATATTTATATATGCTTGTAATTTATTATGATTTATGCAAATGCACCACAAAAAAAATCATTCCAATCTATCTAAATGAATGAAATCTTTCCAAGTATAGCTGTTTATAAACATTTTTTTTTTGGTAGAAAAATCACTTAAAATTAACATGAAAATACACTGTTTTACATTTTAACTCTTTCCCCCTCCCTCCCCCAAAGCATCCAGGTTCAGTTGAACAGGTAAATGTATTGTTATACATGGGCTAAGGCAAAGAAAAACATATACTGTATTCCACATACAAAAACACACATTTACACTTATCAATCAACTAACCAGTAGCGTGAGAGGTATTTACTTGTGCCGTTGTGTGGTTATGTTCCAAAAATTGTATAAACAGATCCCAAATTTTATGGTACTACTCCTTTAATTTGCCCTTTATACTGTAGGTGATTCTTTCCAGTGCAATGTAATGTCAAATCTTTCAGCCAGTGGTTAATGGATGGACTTTCTATATTCTTCCAATAGAGCGCTATCAAACGCCATGCAATAACAAGACACAAATCAATCATTTTAGTTTGATAAGTATAGCTGTTTAAATCGTCTGGTGAAGTTATATTCATATCGCAGAAAAACTAAATATCACAGTCAGATTTGTCCAATATCGTGCAGCCCTACCAGATATCAATATCGATTTTTTTTTATACTAGTAGTTGCAGGACTACTATAGTTAAAGAAAAAAAAAAGTCAAGCAGGTTAAGAACAAGTAAAGGGGATTAAATCCCTTCAAGTGATCATTAGTGTGTGTGCTTACCATGTTTTTTAATTCAAAGATCTCAGTTTCATACCGTTCTCTCATTTTATTGGCCTCGATCTGCACATCAACAAGGTCTTTTGAGATCTGAAACACACAGAAAATATGAAATGTCATGAAAATGCTTCACTCATTGACTGAAAAGGCAGGCAACAGGCAGATTGCATATTTCCAGTCTTGTTTCAGCTCCTACCTTTAGTTTGTCTTCCTCACACTGGACCAGCTTGACTGACAAGTCGCTCTTTGAGGCGGCCTGTTGACCCAGTTTGTTTTGGGCCGAATCAAGCTTACTACCCAGCTGTTTATTTCGTTCATGCAGCTGTACCTGTATGGAAATCAGTGTTAACACTATAAACACAACATTGAGTATGTTATAAACTGATGCAGGGGTTTCTTTCAACCTGAAAATTAAATATTTATGCCATGACAGTATAATTTGATCAGAAAAGCATAAATAATGGCTATATAATGGAATATTATGATTTAATTGTTAATGTATTAAAAATACAATAAAAAATGATGTTCTAATATGAATAATTGTTGCTCAATAAACTTTTTTAGTTATTTTGACAATACATAAACACATATGTCAATTATACATTAACATTTTAATGCAAGTCAAACGTAATTGAGTGCAATTGTCTGACTTTACTAATAACATTTCATATAATACATTAAAAATTAACGATTAAAAAAGTTGATTATAAATCATTATAAAGTACAAGCATGAATCTCTTTCACAAAACAAGAAATCATCTTACATTTTCGTCTGTCAACAAGCGAATTTGCTCGTGAAGTTGGTTAATTGAGCTCTGTTTGCTCGAGTCCTCCATGTTGTGCAGCTGTCAGACTCAGAGGTGTTATGTCTGGTTTCCATAAACACGAGTCTCCATGGCTGTTCATAATGCTGTTAATCCACACTGTCAGAGAAACAGCAAACTGTGACCGAGAGCTCCATCTCCGGGATAAATCACAGATTCGTTCAAACCAGACGAATCAGAAAGAATTGCAAAGTAATTAGACGTGCTAATCAATATTTACCATGAAAGTAAAATAAGTTACACTAAAATTTGATTAAAAAAATAAAAAAAAATAAATAAATAGTGACAATAACTGTGAATTCTTCCAAACAAAGTGTAATTTTATTTTGTTTAATTGTCATACATCTATATTATTAAAAATATAAAATCAAAAACAGTATTGATCATTAGCTTCTCTGCTAGGCCTACTACCTAAGTTTGTATATTATTTACCATCAAAATAATATAAATAATAAATTGCCAGCACTTTTGTGCAATAGCCAAGATTCACTGATAAATCAATATTAAAAACTAAAACCCAATAGTATCAAAGCTTTAACTGAAACTGTGGTGCAAATTAATCTCTAAATTACTTTTATTAGACGTATAACAGCATAGCCTACTCGAAAACTTAAACGAAAGTGAAACCATGTTCAAAAGAATCGATTCACTGAAAGAATCGGAATCGCCGTCGCTAGTGATTCTATCATACTTGATGATATTTGAAAATCCGTTTCTCGTTTTTACTTCTGCGCACGCGCGACGACCGTTAATTGCATCAGGTGAGATTAAATCATACTGTTCACATGCAACCTAATAAGTTAATGAATGACAAAATAATTAACTGTTTATCTTCAAAGGTCTGCAGACATGTCACGTTCAAAGCTTCCCGATACGGATCATTCCACCAGAAACACAGAGGCTGATACCGGAGGACAACCTGAGTCTGGCGACGAACAAGCTGTTCCTGATAATTATGAACTGGAACATTTGCGCAAATTCCAGCCTTTTCTGGTTCGGGAGAAATGTGAAGAACTGGTCAGAGAAGAATTTGGAGGAATAAAATACGACCACGACCGCTGCCGTTCAATCTCAGAGAACTTGAGAGCGAAAATACTGGATCTCCTGAAGAAGTTATTCGACCGTTACAGGTTTGTAGTTCAAATCGTAACAGGCGGGAAAGCTGGCCAATCAGCGCTGACTAATTTCGAGGCTGTGTGGGACACCGACTTCGACGATTACTTCATGATTACCTACAAACAGCAAGATCTGTACGCCTTTGTAATGGTTTTCGCGATTTACTGAATTTAAGTTACTAAAAACACACTCCTTGTCATACATAAAATGAATAAACCATTTGGGCTTTGTATCCCAAGAGATGTGTAGACCTATTGCAATTCACCCAAAACACAATATGATTAAATAAACATAGAAAATATTTATTAAAATGTGTACAATATATATGATACAAAGGTTGTTGAACAAGTCTGGTCATTCAATAATTTGTAAATTGTACAAAACTACTCAAATATAGTGGTCCCGTGTTATTCTTGATTAAAAGGCCTCACACGTCAAATATGTAAATGCATTCTGGGAATTTGCAAACAAGCTACTCTCTACTTAAGGCAACCTGCAAAATGGCTTTTACAAAATCACACATCATCTACCAAAAACATCCCATCTGCTAGACTGGCAGTCCAATAAAAACATGGCACATTTTAGAAAAATGGAGGAGTAAACCAAGACTTGATAGGGAGACTTCAGTAGGCTAGTTTTTGTGAAATGTATGTAGTATCTTGAGGGAATTGTAGTCAATGATTGATGTTTTCATCTTCCTCCACCTCTTCCTCATCATCAGCAGCATGTGTGTTGGTATCTTTGTAGACCAGGCGGATTCCAGCAGCATTTTGTAAAGCCTCCAGACTGGTTTGACTCACATACATGCTCAGGTTTATTTTGGGATGTGTTGATCTCAATTCCTCTATTTTACTCCATGCCTAATGAATACGAAAAACACAATGTTTAATCATAGTTTTACTTTAAATTGATTTGTGTGAAGAACACATCCTAATCTAGGTTTATAGTGTGTTTTTAGACATGCAGATTAAATAACACAAAATCAAAAAGGTACCCAAAAAAAGCGACAAACAAGCCAGATGTGAAAACATCTTCAGATGTTTGTCAATGCATTTAAACCCAGCAAGCTTGAAAGACATCCAATAGATATCCAAACATAGACATCTTTGATAAAACAAGGCTAAAATTGGGCTGTCAATTAAAATCTAATAGACATCTAACAATAGTCCAAAAACAGACAAGCCATCAAATACCTAGGAATGAATGACTGCATAAGTGAAGTTTGTCTAATCTGTCTATTTGATGTCTAGTCTAGTTTTAGACTACTGTTGGATGTCAACTAGATTTTTGCTGACAGACCTAATTTAGCTTTACTTGAGTCAAGACATCTATGTTTGGATGTCTATTAGATGTCTTTTAAAAATCGAATTGCTTGGTGGATAGGTACTTTATGTGACATACAGGCTTGTCGACTTCCAAACACTTCCAGAAGGGGTCGACTTGATCGCTTGTTTTAGTGTAAATGGACATGTGTTTGAACAGCCACAATCGGTGCTTAGATTGACTTTATTCTTAAACTTTATGGGATATATTAATATGCTTTTAAGCACATAATCTCCTATATGTCCTAATTTTAACACAAACCCACAGTGTTGTTGTAGTCATCTACATCTTTAATAAGGGTGAGACCACTTGTGGTACTTAGAAAAACAAATGCACAAAGATTCTGAGAAAAAACAAAACAAAAACACAACATGCTATGAACCTATGCTATGAATATACAGAGACCTGCGTGAAGTTGCCATGATGGCAGTAGTGTTCCACCAGGAAGCCGTACACATCTCCAACACGCACTGCCAGATCCAGATCCTTCTCTTCCAGCAGAGACTCGCACAAACGCACTGCTTCTACTGGATCCTCCTCATGCATTCTAAAATTACATAAATACACTTAAAGGTACTGTATGCAAGGTTTTGAACCTTCAAAAGCATTAAAATAGCATAATATGTTTGCAGATATTTAAGAAACAAGCTAAGTAAACATAGTATTTTATCTGAAAAACAATGCTTAAGTCAGTTATTCTGCTTTGAAAATGCGCTCAGTATTGGAATGTCTGTCTTTGTTTTGGTCTGTGTAACTCCGTCCACAGCCAGTTCACCCAATTATATTTCAATTAAACGGCGAAAAAAACAGTACATTTCATTTCAGGCATAAAAGCTGCCTCAATGTATGTGGCGCAGCTGGAAGAGTGACCTCCGGAGAACAGTAGCAGCCTCTGCAGATTCAGAGTTACAAAAATCCACGAGGTGGTTTTTAATAAAGTGGAGGAACTATGACATCAATTTGTATGCAAAACACTGAAGCGAGTTAGCATTTTAGCAGTTCCGGTTCCCTCGTCCCAAAGTCAATGGGTTTTTTCAATGGGATTTCAGTTAAATCGCTTAAGGTTCGTGGCTAACACAAACTCAAGATACTTTCACGTTTCATTCTACAACATAAAACACATCAGTTACATCACACTCTTGATTTTTTTAATCGGTTACGCTTCTTTAAAAAGACGGTTGCTATCAAGTTGCTAAATGGGACTACAGGCGGTGTCGGAGACATTATACGTCATCGAGCTAATCTGGTCTGGAACGCAGCTCGCTCGCGTTGGGCATTTGGATTTGTCTGTTATTTAAGTATTTTCATAGTGTTTTATAGTTTGAGGTATTTTTCTAATTGGGAATTCATATTGTGTGTAGATAATGCCTTCACTTGTAAAGACCATCAAAACAGATTAATTTGTTAATCTTTTATTTTAATTAAACGATATTATGAAGATACTGATCACCAGTGCAGTCTGTAGCTTCCCTGCTCTCAGTAATGCAAACGTGTGAATAATTGTGTAAAAATACACACATATTAACTGTCATTTAAACATGATCAAGTGATTTTTCGTCATTTATTCTTAACTCTTTGTCATGGACCATATTTTTAAAAATAAGCTAGAAAAGTTGTCTGTAGCGGAATAGTGCTGACGTCACAGGCGAGCGCCCGAAGGCACTGTAGTCCATTAATAGCCTAATGTTAGCTTTTCAATTCTTGCGTTTGCATTTAAGCTCCAAAAGAGCTCAAAGTTGTATTTTCGTGTGAGGATTATCCGGTTAGACAAAACATAAGTGTAATGAACTGTGTTTGAACCAGGGGCGTTACTAGACATAAAGCTCTACTGGGGCACCCCCCACCCCTAAAAAGAAAAAAAAAAAAAATATATATATATATATATAATACACGACAAATGATTAATAAATAAAATTATTATTGTTATTGTACAATTATTATTCTAAATTACAGAAATTAATCCTAAATGTAACTGGAAAACAACGTAAAGACACAACTGGAGTGAAGATAAGATCATTTAAGAAATCTTTTGCATGAATAATAATTTCATTTGAATGACATTCTACAGACAATTCTATAGAATACAAAAAAGCATGTTTTAATTATCTGTTGTCTTAGACATGGCCGAGAATTAGGTTTATTAAGTCTTTACCTCCCTGACTCGTCATCCATCCTTTTTACTTCATATAAAAAATCTATCAGGAGGCATGCTTAGTAACCATGTTCATTAAACTTTAGTTTTGTCGACTTACAAAACTCACTGCGTGCCGACATCTCCGCATAAAAGGCTCTTACAACGGTTTCACAATGCATAAGCGGGCCATGAGCAGCAAGTACTTTTTTTGGCGTGCATGTTAACAACCGGGGCTCGCACCGGGAGAAGAGCAGCGCGTCAAGCAGGGTCCAGCAGAAGCGGTGTGTGAGGTGGTTTTCTGCGCACATGCAGAGATGCATCAGTTTGCTTTTTGATTAAACTACATTGCTTTCACCAGCGTTGGTTCGGTTGTACATAGAGAATAACGTCTTTATTCCCGGAGTACCACTCTTTATAAATACACTTTGCATATGAAGTAAATCATAACTCAACACGTTTACTGGGGCACTGGCGATTTTTACTGGGGCACGTGCCCCAGTTAATTGGGTATAGCGACGCCCCTGGTTTGAACACAGTGCTTATTATTTGAAATCTTCAAAAGCCTATGGGAAAAACCTATAGGGATTTTATCGAGGGAACCAGTTTTATGCTAGCAGCCGATTAGCCTACAAGGTGATGTCATAGTTCCTCCACTCTATAAGCAATTAATACAAAGATTTCAAAGGTAAATGTTAGCTAAGTAGTGTTTGTCTTGTCATTTTGGCAACCTGCATGTGCATCGAGTCGTCTGGGAAGAGGATGTGTGAAAAAACCCTCTCCAATATTTTCAATTTGGATTGCAATGATCAATCCTACATACTGCACCTTTAAGGTGATTATACACGGTGCAACTTTTAGAGAAATGTTGCTTGGGCACTTTCTCATTGTGATTAAGCAATAATGTAATGTAATGTAATGTAATGTGTATTTATATAGCGCATTTATTGTGTATGGCCATACACCCAAAGCGCTTCACAATCATGAGGGGGGTCTCTCCACAATAAAATTGTATCTAGATGGCGATGCGGTGGCGCAGTAGGTAGTGCTGTCGCCTCACAGCAAGAAGGATTAATAAAGGGACTAAGCCAAAAAGAAAATGATTGAATGAATGAATTGTATCTAGATCTAGTTCCCCTAATAAGTAGCCCAATTTCTCACCTGGTTGCCTACTGACTACATTATTGCCCTCAATTACTCAAAAACCTGCCCTGTGTATCCTCACCTTTAGAGTTGTATGCACAGATGTAACGTACCACACAAATAAACCGTTCATATTTCACCATTACCTTCGTGCCTGAATGAACCTCTTGATAAGTCCGAGTCTGTGTGTCAGTATGAGCAGTTTGCCATCAGCTTCTTCTCCACTGCGACCTTTTGATTTAGTTAAGCATTTACATGCCTCAGTCAGAGCACCGTACGCCTTCTCATAATTCTGATAATCGTCAATTTCCACCTGTGCACATACACCATAGACTGCATTTAAGCATAATTGAGATATTGAGTATTGTTTGAGTTTTAAGAGTGCTGTGGGGTTCTCTTAGCATACCTCGGCACAGGCCTCATAGAAACCAGCCAGCAGCTCGAGCGCTCGTCCTTTTGTGTAGAAGCTAATGATGTTCTTCATGATCTCCGCGTCGTTCCTCCAGTCCAGTGATTGCAGGTAATTGGCTGCCATTACATAAATCTCCTTCTGTCTGGAAACGCCAGCGAAAAAGACAATTTTCTCGGTATCTCCCGATTTCAGCAGCGCTCGCATCGCCTGTCAAAGACAAGAACAGAACAGAAGAGCTTGATATCTTTGCTTTTAGAAGAGGCTGGCGAAAAGGTTTCAGGTGGAGAGAAGATACGCAAATGGTCATTAAATAAAATTAGATCTACAGTGGGGAAAATAAGTATTGAAAACATCATGTTTTTTCCTGGGAATAACATTTCTAAAGGAGCAGCTGACATGGAATTGAAACAGATTTTAGTAAAAACCCAAACAATACAAACATAAAAATAAAACAAAACAAAAAAATCTGAAAAATGAGTGATGTGTAATAACAATGAAAGAACACAAGGAGAAAGTATTTAATACTTTATATAAAAGGCTTTTTTGGTTCTGGCAGCTTAAGGACGCCTCTCATATGAAGAATGAAGTCAAAAATCTTGATGGTTCTGTGGGTCTCGTCTATCAAATCTGATCTTGAATTTGTATTTACTATTGGATTCGATTCAGGTGATTGGCTGGGCCATTCCACAGCTTGATTTTCTTTCTCTGAAAGCATCTGAGAGTTTCCGCTATGTTTCGGATCATTGTCTTGCTGAAATGTCCACCTTGGCTTCATCTTCATCCTCCTGCTAATGTGGATGTTGGACTGAAGCAGCTGATATTCATTTACACTGAGGAAGGGCAGAGGTTTGCAGAAGAACTACTGAGAGATTTCAGCTGCTGTCTGGGCTTTCACTGCCTTTCTACACCTCCCTTTCTTCATGTGTTCAATACTTTTTCCCTGCGTCATTTCATTTTATTACACATAGCTTCATTTGTAAACTAATTAGATTTGTTTTCTTTGCATATATGGATTTCTTTAGTTTCTATCAACATCCAGGGAAAATTTCAAGTCAACAGCACCTTTACAAATATGTTTTCTGAGAAAAATGGTGACGTGTTCAATACTTATAGTCCGCGCTGTATGAATACAAATATGAAAACACATAAAAAGGGATTTTTCAGATAGCCTGTAATGTAAATAACCAAGATCTTTACAACTTTATAACAGATTATTTACATGAAATGCATTTAAAATATAAGATGTCAATTTATATCTCCCAGTAATGTTTTGAATATTAATTCAATGCAACACAATAATTACTGAGAGATGAAGAAATTAATGTTCCTTAAAAAATAGTACACTCTGTATAGGTTTTTCAGTAAAGTCTGATTATTAAGAGTCTTTAAAAAGTCATGTAAAATTTCCATAGATTATGATTTATAGGGTTAATCCGATAAGAAATTAAAGAGAGTGTAATGACATGAAACTAGCAATTGTGTGTGATAAAGATGGGATCAATTTAATTCCATTGTTTTGCATCATAAAGACAAAAAAAAATACAGTAACTGACCAATCAGAATCAAGTATCTGCCAGGACAAAATGAATGACTCGATATGTTTTTCATTTCTCAAACCTTGATCTTGTTTCCAGCTTGTGTGTATTTCTTAGTGGCTAGGTGGTAGTTTCCCTGTCGCATGCAGCAGTCTGCAATTTTCTCCAGCAGCTCTTTTCTCCCGGCCTCCGACAGAAGAGTTGAGTCTTTCGGCACCGTCAGACTTTCAGCCAGATCTTCTGTGATGGTCAAACTTTGGTCCAAACACAACTGGAGCGCCTCATGGTACTACAAACACAGATTCATATGCGAACACTTACAAAACATTTAAAAGGGTTTGTATGTACAGATATTATGGGAATAAAAATCAAAGTTATTTTAGTAAACAAATACTACGACTAAAACTATTGGTCAATTTTGATTTCGTTAACTGTAGAATTTGCAATTAATTAAATACTTCATTCATTTTCTTTTCAGCTTAGTCTCTTTATTTTTCTGGGATCGCCACAGCGGAATGAACCGCCAACTTATCCAGCATATGTTTTACACAGCGGATGCCCTTCCAGTTGCAACCCATCACTGGGAAACTTCCATACACACTCATTCACACACATACACTACGGTCAATTTAGCTTACCCAATTCGCCTATATCATGTCTTTGGACTTGTGGGGGAAACCAGAGCACCCGGAGGAAACCCACGCCAACACAGAGAGAACAGGCAAACTCCACACAGAAACGCCAACTGACCCAGCCGAGCCTCGAACCAGCGACCTTCTTGCTGTGAGGCGAATGTGCTACCCACTGCACCACCGTGTAGCCATTTGCAATGAATTAAAAACTAAAAGTAAACAAAACAGGTGGCACTGTGGCTCAGTGGTTAGCACTGTTGCCTCACAGCAAGAAGGTCGCTGGTTCAGTTGGCGTTTCTGTGTGGAGTTCGCATGTTCTCCCCGTGTTGGCGTGGGTTTCCTCCGGGTGCTCCGGTTTCTTCAACAGTCCAAACACATGCGCTCTAGGTGAATTGAATGAACTACATTGGCCGTAGCGTATGAGTGTGTATGTGAATGAGAGAATGTATGGGTATTTCCCAGTACTGGGTTGCAGCTGGAAGGGCATCCGCTGTGTAAAACATGTGCCGGAATAGTTGGAGGTTCATTGCGCTGTGGCGACCCCTGATAAATGTTTATAGAAGTACCTGTAGATGCGCTTTTACAGCCAAACGCATTAGTCCAATGCAAGTATGTACACAAAAATAGATTTTATACGTAAACATAAAATGTGTTCCATCTTTTCTTCATTTGCAATTTAACAAAATGTAAATAGACATGTTTAATATAAATATACAGTATGATCTTTAATATGAAGACGTTTGTCAGAATTGTTTTACTTTTATTGGTTGGTTTTGGATTCAGTGTTTATTTAAAAATTATTTTATTTTTAGTTTGCACAAGAGTCAAAGTAAGCTGTGCAAACACTAAACTTTGCCCTGGTCGACACTGAATGCTTTATTTAACTCTGATAAACTAAAATGACCAGAAATAAAACAGAAATGCATAATAAATAAATAAATACACCCATAAAAACTAAATAGGAATTCTGTGCTGGACATTTTATTTAAAGTTACAAAAATGTGTTTCCCCAAAGAACCTGTTATTGTTGAATAACAACTCTCAATTTCCCTTAAATGCAAAGGTCCGTAAATTTTGGTTAGCTGCTGTAACTGCAGGCGACACGGTGGCTCAGTGGTTAGCACTGTCACCACACAGCAAGAAGGTCGCTGGTTTGAGTCCCGGCTGGGTCAGTTGGCATTTCTGTGTGGAGTTTGCATGCTCCCCGTGTTCGCATGGGTGTCCTCCGGGTGCTCCGGTGTCCCCCACAGTCCAAGCACATGTGCTATAGGTGAATTGAATAAACTAAATTGGCCGTAGTGTATGAGTGTGTATGGGTGATTCCCAGTACTGGGTTGCAGCTGGAAGGGCATCCACTGTGTAAAGCATATGCTGGATAAGTTGGCAGTTCATTCCACTGGGGCGACGCATGATGAATAAAGGGACTAAGCCGAAGGAAAATGAATGAATAAATGCTTCAACTGCTACAAAGAAAATGTTGGTCAATAGTATCTGGATGCAGCCTTTATGATGCAAGCTGAGATTGCATCACTCAGCGATGCAATGTCAGACACAATGCACTCAAATGGAGCGAGTAACGTCACTGTGAGGGGTAGGGTTAGGGGTGGGGTTAGGTGAGCCCATTAAAAAGCATTGGATGCAGCTCAGATTGCACTGCACCAGGTCTGCAGACCCCTCTCACAGAGGGGTCTCACAGAGGAATATACACTACGGCCAATTTTGTTTATTCAATTCACCTATACCGCATGTGTTTGGACTGTGGGGGAAACCAGAGCACCCGGAGGAAACCCACACCAACACGAGGAGAACATGCAAACTCCACACAGAAATGCCCACTGGCCCAGCCGGGACTCGAACCAGCAACCTTCTTGCTGTGAACCACAATGCCACCATGTCGCCAAATACCTCTTTATCTGATTGTAAAATTTTATATACTCATTTTGGAAACAAAAATTGAATTCCAAAAATAAATAAATAAATAAATAGAAATATATTTGCAAAATAAAAACTAAATTAAACTAACAAAACCATTAACGAAACAAACTAAAACTAACCTAAAATGTATAGTAAATAAAAAAAAATAAACAGTACTGAAATGAAAAATAATTTAAAAAATGCTAAACAATAATAACCTTGACATGAAGCGATGTTATATGAGGCGGTTTGTGTTGCATGTTCACCTTTTTAGCAGCCACCAGCAATTCCACAGCTTTCTGATACTGAGCGTGTTTTATGAAGAAATCCGAGCAGCGTGCTAATAATGCAGGGTCGCTGGCTTCATTCAGGTCCTCTGCAATCAGCTGCAGGGCTCCAAACTGTTCAGTTGCAAAAGCTAGTTCCAGAGCCTTGGAGACATGACCTGCCTGGAAAAGCAGAATGGTGTTATTCAAGCAAACGGCACCACCTAGTGTTAAACATCAACACAGCATGTATTTAGATGTACCTTATGATAAAGCATAACCGCTCGGTCCATGTGCGTTCCTTTCTCTTCATAATACATGGCCGTGTCCATCATGTCCTCTGGATTGCTAAGCAGCGCCAGATTCATAAGCTGGTCATCCAGGTTGTTCTCTTTACACAGTCGTATGGCGTTATTATAGGCTTGTGCGCGTGTGTAGAAGTGCACCGATTGACTGATTTCATCCTGTCCCTCGTATTGCCGTGCAACATGATAAGATGCTGCCCTGTTGCCGGTTTCATTGGCAATTTCACTCGCCTGAGAAATAACAAGGTGTTTAATAAGGTACACATGAAATCATAACTAGCCATATTGATTTTGTTAGCTCACATTGCTAATTTTGTGGTGAACAATTCATCTGTGCATGTCTTTAAGAAAAAAATAGTTTGCCTTTTGTAATCTTTAATTGAAGTCTGAAAATGCACTTCCTGTTTGTTTTCAGTTTAATTCTCAGATTAGGCCTGTCTGAGGTATTTGGCGTGGCTAACATACTTAACCACGCCCCTCCAGCTGTCAGTCAACAAAAAGAAATGGTGAGGAGGAGGAGTCTGTTAGGCTGTAATAACTCTCCCCAAACCCTTTTCCTGATCTTTCTGAATTAATTGCCCACTTTACTACATCCAATCAGCTCGCAGTAGACAAAAACAAGCCATGCCCAATTTTTTATCTCATTTAATATTCTGTTTCTCTAGGAACTGCTTCACTATGGAGCTAATAATATGCCAAAACAATCTGAATTTGAATTGTGTTATTGAATTATTGATGATTGTAATTTAATAAATCTGCATTTTTATATGCTGTAAAAAAAAATTTTGAATTTGAATTTCTTAATTTGAATTTGAATTTCATAACTTGAATATTGAACATCTGAAATGTAAGACAACTGAATTTTTCAAGACTGAATTTTTTATAGACGTATTTTCAAACTTCAGATTTTCTGTGTTCTGAATTCATAGACTGCAGATATCCAGTTTGTGAAAATACAGCTTCAAGTTTTCAAGATGAAGAAATTCAGAACATCAAATTCAATATTCTAAACCAGAAATTCAGATTGTGAAATTCAGATTGTGAAATTCAGATCGCGCAGAAAGTAGGTCAGGGGTCCTCAACAGGGAAGAGTAGACTATCACTGAACAGTCAAACTAAGCATTTTGGCCAATCACTTACACCTTTATCAAAGTTACATTTAAGAACTTTTCAAGCTCTTTCCAGGTGCATTTTCAAACTGTCACAGCATTTTACAACTGTGGTAAATGACATATTTGCATGCACGCACTTCTTCATGAAATTATATAAGATGCTATTTGTTACAATATTCTATAGTACAGCATAGCATATAGTATGGTACTTTAAGGAAAATTTTAATGGTATGTTTGCCCAAAGCCCATTATCAGCACTGAAATGCTGCCTCTTTTAAATATTATCTATTCACATCTAAGATGTCATATTTAACCTTACATTTATATTTATTTGAATGATCTGATTTTTCCATATATTTAAAAATATTACATTATTTTTTGATAAAACAAATATAAACCAAAATGTCCAATGGGTGGCGCCAAATCTCTATCTTTGTCACTGAACTGTTCATTCAGATTCGTTCGAATCGGCTCATTTATAAATAAATTAAGTGACTCACTATGAATGACTCGCTCAGAGATTTCTTGTTAACATCATTTGTTAGGTGCTTAAAACTTTGTTTCAAATGATAACAACATAAGAGGTGTTAAAACGTATATATTGTTGTGAATAGAGTACAGAGAAAGCCACTTGATGAGTAATGTTTGTTTTATGTTCTTTATACTTAAAGCTAAAATACATACGAGTTTAATTTTACATTACGCTATATGTAGATTTTAAAAAAAAAAACCCAAAAAAACATTTATTTTTACCTATTTCCAGACCCCCCCAGACCTGCCACCCTCATAATTTGCACCCTGTAATTTGTCCATAACTATGAATCAAGCAGAGATGAGTGATTCTTAGTTTGACTTTTCGGTGATCGTCTCCTCTTCCCTGTTGATGACCCCTGACCTACTTTCTGCTGAATCTGAATTTCACAATCTGAATTTCTGGTTTTGAATTTAGAATATTGAATTTGATGTTCTGAATTTCTTCATTTTGAAAACTTGAAGCTGTATTTTTACAAACTGGATATCTGCAGTCTATGAATTCAGAACAAAAAAAATCTGAAGTTTGAAAATACGTCTATAAAAAATTCAGTTGTCTTACATTTCAGATGTTCAATATTCAAGTTATGAAATTCAAATTAAGAAATTCAAATTCAAATTAAGAAATTCAAATTCAAAACAATTTTTAGCGGCATCTAAAAATTCAGATTTATTAAATTGCAATCGTCAATAATTCAAATGAACACAACTCAAATTCAGATTGGCATATTATTAGCTCCATACGTCACAATATGAAAAAAAAGCGGTCACAGCTTCCAGTTCATGTGGACTTTAATTTGGACACAAAGAGAATTCAGTAAACGTACCTTTTGAATGTTTCCCAGGTAGCAGTGCACGCGCACTTGAGAAAGGTAATCCTGAGCTAAGTCATAATAATGCAGCGCAGCCTCCATGTCTGATTGGCTCTCCAGATAATGACCCCACCACTTATACAGATCCCTGACCAATCACAAACAGAGAGTGGAAACATCAAAGAAATGTCAGACTGTAGAGACCACGGTCATGAATCATCAGTGCAGAGTAACTCACTTGTCTTTCATTTTATTGATGTAAATCTCCAGTGAAACATTATCCTCCATTAACATTCGGGGAACTTCAAACCGATGTGTGTCCGACTTCTCAAAACTGAAGAACAGGAGAGAAAAAGTAACAAGATCACAAACACATTTAGATTTTTTACTTTACTTTTAGCTTAAAAAATTAAGAGATCACTAAAACAATTAGCATTTTTTCTGGATGTACTGGATTCACAAGTAGGCATGGGCCGGTATAAGATTCTGACGGTATGATAACCTTGGATAAAAATTTTACGGTTTCACGGTTTTTCGATATTGTGGTTACTGCTCTAAAATACATTCTTTTAAAATGTCTGTGTAATACATATATATTATATATTATATTTTATATACAATGTATTTTATTTTGAGAAACATATTTTGGAAAAGTAAACATGTCAGGTTAAATAATTCAAATGAATCATTGACTTCTTCTGTCTTCATTAGTTTCAAAAACACAATTTAAAATGCCATCGTTGGATATATTTTCTGCTGAAGATACTGTACTGAAAAAACCTCAAACGTTAAACATAAAAAAACCTTACATATACCATCGGCACGGTATAGCAGAAAATGTTGGAGGTTTTAAAACCTTGACTTTTTCAAAGCGTGGTATACCTTGAAAACGGTTATTGTCCCATGCCTATTCACAAGTGACTTACATTCACTGGTACTGGATTCACTGTCATTTAGAGTAGAAAAAAATTACAACTGGTCAGTTTTTTTTTACTTTTCTGAAGTTAAAAACATTGGCATTGTGTTGTCCGAAGAGTAATATGAACATCTGAATTCATGGCACTTTTAATGTAAAAAAAATTGTGAATGCTTAAAATTAAAACATTTATATATTGAGAATTTTCAAGTGGCCTCTTAATCAATAACTGCCTGCAAATGTTAATTATCATATTTATTTAATTGACCTCATTCAAATTAATAAAACGATCACTTTTATTGTAATTGTTAAATTCATTAGAATGATTTTTGAAAGCTCAAACGACACTGAAGAATGGGATAATGCTGATGAAAATTCAGTTTTGCCACAACCAGAATGAATTACACTGTAAAATGTATATATACGTACATTTGAAGTCAGAATTATTAACCCTCCTGAATTATTAGTCCCCATTTATTTTTTTATCCAATTTCTGTTTAACGGAGAGATTTTTTTTAACACATTTCTAAACATAATAGTTTAATAACTCATTTCTAATAACTGATTTATTTTCTCTTTGTCATGATGACAGTAAATAATATTTGACTAGATATTTTTCAAGACACTTCTATACAGCTTAAAGTGACATTTAAAGGCTTAACTAGGTTAATTAGGTTAACTAGGCAGGTTAGAGTAATTAGGCAAGTTATTGTATAATGATGGTTTGTTCCGTAGACTATCGAAAAAAATATCGCTTAAAAAAAATTAAAAACTGCTTTTATTCTAGCCGAAATAAAACAAATAAGACTTTCTCCAAAAGAAAAAATATTATCAGACATACTGTGAAAAATTCCTTGCTCTGTTAAACATCATTTGGAAAATATTTGTCCATTACTACATAAAAGGGAATATAAACTACTGTTTATTTTAACAGAAGTTATTTAATCCTCATTTTAAAATTTACATTCAAAACAAAAATTGTTTTGCTGCTTGTTCAAACTTATTTAAAATGAGCTGAATCAACACAATTCCAATCTTGAGATTTTTTTGAGACAAATTAAATGTCAAATGTTCAATAAACTTAAATGTGTAAAAACAATTAAGTTAACATAATCGATTCATGTTGGCACAACATGAAGGAATTGTGAGGAACGCAGCATTTGTACATTTTAACAATTTCCCTAATAATTTCAGCCAAAATATTCATTGATGCATTTATGTACCAGTGCAAATAAAACCTACCGGTTCTCTGAACATATCCCTACTCATTACTTTTTCATTTAATGTGTTCCAAAATATTAATCTGTGTAAAATATACTAATTAAAGTGTAGTAGAAGAGAAGTCAAATCACTGTGTGTATGTCAATCAATCAATCAATCAATCAATCAAAGTTTATCTATAAAGCAGGGGTTCCCAAACTTTTCAGACCCCCAAAATAACAATGCCAGTGACTTGCGACCCCCAATATCCTCTGAGGTGGTTATAAATACAGAAACCTTGCATGCAATGGCGCGCACACACACCAATAGACCCAAGTCTATTCTTCGGATAATTTTTTTATGTATGTCAGTGCTGTAAATGTGCAAGAAAGTTTAACCTGGTGTTATAAAATATATCTGCTGCATCTGACGCTATTGCTGTGTCTTTAATATAATGTAATTACCCCAAGGTACCCCAGGGGTCACAATCCAATAGAACTAGTAACTATAAGCTACTATAGTAACTACAGTATTTACGTAGTATATAGTAACTATATACTACTATTTTTTCTCTTCAATAGGTTATGGATAAAATATGGTAATTCTTATGGTTTAATAAAAATAAATAGATTTTTGGAAATCACCAGGCAACCCCCAACCCCCCCCCCCCCCCTCATTGTCCCGCGACCCCTCGGGGGGTCCCGACCCCCACTTTGAGAACCACTGCTATAAAGCATTTTTTAAACACTCAAAGTGCTGCACAGAAGTCTAAAAAAAATGACAACTGGTCAAATTGTTTAAAAAAAAAACTGGCATTGTGTTGTCCATAAATTAATAGTAACTTCTGTAATGTAAAATGCTAAAAATTAGAAAATTTTTCTTGAGAATTGTCAAGTGGTTTCTTAATCAACGATTGCCTGCAAATGTTAAATATCATATTTATTTAATTAACATTATTCAAGTAAAAAAACAATCACTTTAAGTCTAAATGATCACAGAAGTCTAAAAGTAAAACAACACATAAAATACAACTTTAAAAATGCTTAAGAAACCAAAGAAACAAATGAATAAGCAAATGTCATCAGGTGTCAAAAAGACCAAAGAGAAAAGATGGGATTTAAGATCTGATTTTTAAGATATTACTTTTTTTTCTTTTTTTTTTTTTCCTGGAACATGTTTATTTAAGGTTATCAAAATAATGTACAATGTGCTTTTACAGACATAATCAAAAGCAAGTTTTACAAAAAAACATGCAATCCGTTAGAGAAATTATAGTAATCCTTAAAAATAAGAATATAAGCAAATAAGTCAATAGATAGATGGAGCTGTGAAAAAAAGAAAGAAAGAAAAAAAGGGAAACATCATACCATCCATAAGTACTAATATTGGTGACCAATTAGTCACAAAGTCTCTGGAAAGGCACATAAAACAAAATATATATTTTCCACATTACAGCACTTTCCTATAATATAGACATGTCATTTGAAAAAAAAGAACATTAGAACAGAACAAAAGGGACAAAAAAACAAACAAACAACAAATGACCATTTCCTGTGAGCCTCCAACAACCTTCCTCTAAAAAGAAACCGAATTGACACGCAGAACCATTTCTCTCATGTGTGAGGGCAGGTGATCTATAAAAGGAGACCATATATTTTGAAAACTCTGTATGTTATCATTAAGCACAGCTGCGAGCCTCTCATGGGGCAAAATTGCAAAAATCTCTCTGTACCATTGGGTCACAGAGGGGGGAGTGTTTTTTAGCCATCTAATAAGGATGCATTTTCTTGCCACAAGTAGCAGTTTATCTAACAATTTCTAACCTTTTGTGTCCAGGGTCAATGACATTACTTGTGTTTTAGAGGGGAGTCCCAAAAGAAAAAGACCGGGATCTTTTTTTAATTGTACTAATTTCATACGCAACAAAGTTCCAGAATCTTGAAATGAGTTTGCACTTCCAGAAGCAATGAAAGTATGTCCCTAACTCTGTATGACACTTAACACAAAGAGCTGGTATAGAAGGGTCAATTTTATTCAATAAAACTGTCATTACTTTTTTTTCATTAAAACCCTAACAAATGAAGAGCCATCCAGGCCTTTTTATCATTAAGACACTCAGGTAGCCGTCTGACAGCATCACCCTTTCTGATTTATTGTTTCAGTTTTATTCAGAAGATCAGTCACGCTTCCTGAATACTCAATCAATGACGTCATCAGTGACTATGTTTACATGTATCTAATTATTTATGATAAATCTAATTATCCGCATTATTAGCATTAATCAGAATAGGACAATACTATGATTAAGGTGTTTACATGAGTTGCTTATTGAAGGTTCCTTTCATGATCCCATGTTATAGTACATAGTTCCATTAACGTCATTACGTCACCATTCAACGCTACTGTAGTTTTTTACGGCGTTTCACACAACAACAGTTCATGTTCCTCATCACACCATATGTGATTTTGGTCATTTGGTTTTTAATTTTGCCATCAAACGCCTGACTACTGCCACGTGTGTGCATCCTGCCGCAAAGTGTAGTGAAAATTACTACAAAAGGGTAATAGTTTGATTGTGGTGATTACACGTCTGTACTGCACTTCAATAATGCCACATGTCTTAATCCGATTTCTGTTTAGTTTCATTATGACTTTAGTCGGATAAAATCTCTGTTTACATGGTCGACTCTTAATTAAAGTATTGACTTAATCGGATTGAAATCAGAGTATTGGTATCCGTGTAAACATACTCAGTGAGTGTGTGTGAATGTGACACTCACTACACCAGCGCCAGGTTCTTGTCCCCCATGGCCTCCAGGTGTTTGGCGTAGCTGTAGTAGGTGGTGCGGAGGTGAATGCGGTCGTGTGTTTCTGCCATCTCCACCGCCTGCTGCCACTGACCTGCCGCCTGATAAAACTTGTTGAGTAAATCAAACCTCCCGCACGACTTATACAACTGCTCTGCATCCTCCTGAGAGAAAAAAAAAGACAGAGATGCTGCGATAAAGCCAGATGTTTAAATCCAAATGTTTAGCTCCTGTTATTGTACTGAATGAGACAGAGAGGCTCCAAGCGCACTGGGTTTATTTAGATAACGCCGTGTTTGTGCTTCTGTGCTTTAAACACACAGAATGTCATTTGTCATGTATTCAACTTCCGTACTGTGACGCAGATGTAATATATAGAGTTGAAATCAAAATGATTAGCCTTCCTGTGAATTTTCTGTTCTTTTCAAACATTTCCCAAATGATGTTTAACAGAGCAAGGAATTTTTCACAGTATTTCGTAGAATATTTCTTCTTCTGGAGAAAGTCTTATTTGTTTTATTTCGGCTAGAATAAAAGCAGTTTTTAATTTTTTTAAAACCATTTTAAGGTATATATATATTTTTTTTTGATATTCTACAGAACAAACCATCGTTATACAATAACTTGCCTAATTACTCTAGCTTGCCTAATTAACCTAGTTAAGCCTTTAAAATGTCACTTTAAGCTGAATACTAGTATCTTGAAAAATAACTAGTCAAATATTATGTGCTGTCATCATGGCAAAGATAAAATCATTTATTAGAATTGATGTATTAAAACTATTATGTTTAGAAATGTGTTGAACAAATCTTCTCTCAGTTAAACAGAAATTGGGGGAAAAATATAATTCTGACTTCAACTGTATATACAGTATGAGCAGAAACTTAGTTTCAAGGGTTAGGGAAAAGCACTACATGTGAATAGAGTAAAAAATAATAATTATCACCATACTTCCCCAGTTGACTAATTACATTAAGAACACTGGATCAAATAACTAATTTCCTACTGCACCCCTGGGAAAATCCTATTCAGTGTTAGGAGATCATCAAAATCTTTGAAAAAAAAATTGAAGCTTTTTTTTCTGGAGTATCAACCATTGACTTCTTAGCTGCATGCTATTTGTTTCCCTTTGTTCGGTTTGTTTGTTAGATTGTTTTTCTCTCTAGATTTTTAGTTTTGTTTTTGTAACTTTAACTAGGTTAAGTAGGCAAGTTAGGGTAATTAGGCAAGTCATTGTATAATGATGGTTTGTTCTGTAGACAAAAAAATATTGCTTAAGGAGACTTAACAATATTGATCTTAAAAAAAATTAAAAGCTGCTTTTATTCTAGCCAAAATAAAACAAACAAGACTTTCTCCTAAAGAAAAATTATATTATAGGAAATACTGTGCAAAATTCCTTAATCTGTTAAATATCACTTGAGAATTATTTGAAAAAGAATAAATATTTCACAGGAGGGCAAATAATTTTGTCCTTAACTGTATATCTGAAAAAAAAAAAAAACATTGTTTGGGTATGTTTTATAGAATAAAATGTTGTTAATTTATGCTGTTGCTATTATAACTAGCCAAATTCCTTTGTATATAAAAAAACCTTCAGAATACAGATATTAATAAAACCGTGAAGTGGGAATTTATGAACAAAATTCATTTAAAGTTTTGAATTGAAATCTACAGATGCAAATTGACAAAGAGTCACAAAAAAACACTTACAAATGTTTTCTTTACATTGGACTAAAAAACACAAAATTGAACAGTGCATGAAAAAAACTATTTTTGCTGTGCCTCACCATTAAAAAGTTAATTAATTTAGACTAGCAAACATATTGATAAACTTTCCTGACTAGCATTAATGATGCATATAGTTTACCCAAAAATAAAAAATCTCATCATTTACTTACCCTGCACTTTGTCCAAACCTCGTCTTGTTCTTGAAAGTTTCTTTCTTTCTTTTTTTAAACAAAGAGGATGATATTTTGAAGGAAGCTGAAAACCTCGAACCATTTATTCATTCATTTTTCTTTGCCTTAAGTCAAGGTGTGCCACAGCGGAATGAACGGCCCTGTAACCATTGATTTCAATAGTATTTGTTTTTCCTACTATGGAAGTCAATGGTTATAGGTTTTCAGCTGTCTACAGAACATTATTATTTGTGTGAATTGAAGAAAGAAAAGTTATATATATATATATATATATATATATATATATACAGCGCGTTATTATGTATGGCCATACATCCAAAGTGCTTTACAATCATGAGGGGGGTCTCTCCAAACCACCACCAGTGTGCAGCATCCACTTGGATGGTGCGACGGCAGCCACAGGACAACAGCGCCAGTGCACTCACCGCACACCAGCTATAGGTGGAGTGGATAGACAGTGATACAGCCAATTCGGTGGATGGGGATGATTGGGAGTCTGTGATGGGTAAGGGCCGATGGAGGTAATTTGGCCACGACACCAGGACTACACCCCTAATCTTTACGGGAAGTTCCATGGGATTTTTAATAACCACAGGGAGTAAGGATTTCGGTTTAGCATCTCATCTGAAAGATGGCGCTCACTGACAGTATAGTGTCCCCTTTAATTTTACTGGGACATTAGGACTCACACAGACTGCAGGTTGAGCGCCCCCTGCTGGCTTCACTAACACCACTTTCATAAGCAACCTAACCTAACCAACCATCAGCCTGGTCAGTACCTGAATGGATGACCACATGGGAAAATTAGGTGTTCATAGAACTATCCAATGATGTGTTTATGTTATTGTTCAGAAAGAGTTTTTGCTTCTCACCAGCATGCCGAGTTGTGTAGCCAGAACAGCCACCTGCGCCTCCACCTCCGGCTCTTTTTCAGCATCTCTGAGAGCTCGAGCTGCTCGTGCGTTTCCCATGTTCCCCAGACACACACGAGCCACGTCCAGACGACGACTCTTCACACACATACGAGCCATGTTCTCCCATACCGCCTCACTGGAGATGCACAAAAAAAAACAACATAGCAAAACATTAATTTCTCTTCAAAATAGCACAAGGAACTTTAGTGTGGTTTTAAATTCAGCAATAAACCCTTTTCCCAAAAGATAAAATCTGTTGCTTAGGGAAGTGACAACTCTGTTGTTTTCTAAATGTGTTTTTAACAGTAAGTGATAAATCTCTGAAGACAGACCAGTTGTTAATCAATTCCTTTGTTGAAGCAATAAAAAACTATTGTGTGTACTGTGTGACTGACAAGACTTTTGGACATAAAACTAAACATTTTGTAAATCAGTGTAAAAATCTATCATTTTCATTACTGTCCAGCATCAGCCCTCCTGTTGTCTTCAAATTCTGTATACACTGTTTGCCTTTCGGGGCACTAAACCTTTAAAATAAAGCAGATCATTTTAATTTCAATCCTCAAATCTATTTTTCATGGAGATACAAGCTCACCTTCCTCACAAACTCTGTGAATGTGCAGGTTTTTCCTCATCAGTGTGCAGAATTTCATCAGTGTTTAATCAGTTTGCGACGCTCGTTTTTGACTGAAGTAAAGGGTATATTTTTTAATGGTAAAAGTATCTGCAATAAAGGGCACCTATGGTGAAAATCATCTTTTGTAAGCTGTTTGGACAGAACTGTGTGTAGGTATCGTGTGTTCACTGTCTTACTGGGTTGATGTAAACACAATAAGACTCTTATTTTAAACTTCCTGACGTTAAATAAGGAGTCATATCCCTCCCATTTTGAGGCCGACCGCAACTTGACGTAGGAGTGTGGTTTTCCCGCACACCAAATTGATTGACAGCCATGTCTCCGTAGTAACAACTATAATCATGTCCACAAGACAGGACGTGCGCAAAGCAACCGGACGCTTTAATCCCGGTTTGTGGACGTTAAATCAGGTTTATTTTGTACATTAACATAACGGATATAAATACAGCAGTGGATATTAATGTGTATCCTGTCACATTTGCTGTGCAAAGTTAAATGGGCACAATGTGTGTGTGTGTCTGCGTGTTTGTGTCTGCGTGTTTGTGTGTGTGTGTGTGTGTGTGTGTGAGTGTGTGTGTGTGTGTGTGCGTAAACTTAGTAAGGACATTGTGTGACTCATCGTTGCAGAAAAGCTTGAATTAACTCCACAACAAATACATCAAATAATCATTGGGAAACTTCTTACTGTAGTATTTCTCACAAACGTTACGTGAGATCTGGTTCCTTCATGTCTGTCACTGTGCTGTTTATCTGACAAAGCAGGAGATGGAGACACTCTAACTGTACGTTCAAACCGAAAGCAGCGAGAGCTTCAAAGGTCGCTCTGGCCGCCCTGGCGACAACGCTGTCTGCCTTGAGCTCCGGTGGCGAGAGCGTCAAAATTCGCTACAAATTGATCTCATATTTAAAGGAGCCGTTGCTGCATATCATATCAGTTACACTCCTGCATAAAACATGCTTTCTAGCATGAAGGTGTTGCACACTTATTATCAAATTCACTTAACTACGGAAGATCTAGTTGCATGTGGTGTGGCTTTGCTCCACTATGTGTCCAAATGCCTGAAATATTCTGAAGCAGCAATACTGTTTTGTATTGCCGCATGAAATTCACGCTTTTTTTAAAGAAAAAAAATATATTTAACATTGATGCACATCAGTAACTCGCCAGTAACTTTTTAAATTTATGTTCCTGTAAGAAAACATTGCAAATAATTGGAAATCCAGCGACCGCAATAATTAAACCCTTGGGAACAACTGTGGTCGGAACCAAAGTTCACAGTCACTGTGTTCTCTGACTCATTTCAAGCAGTGGACTTCTACATTCCGATTGCTTGCCGCCGAACCGCGTCATAGCTCATTACCATAAAGTTGACTTGATTTCAACTCTCCTCGACGCTCACACCGGCGAAGACGCACCATGCTGCTCCTCGCCACTTATCGCCGCCAGCTCCCATTGAAAGTTCCGGCTTACGGCTACTTTGACGCTCTCGCCGCTTTCGGTGTGAACGTACAGTAACAGGCATGTGGGAATGGTGGGCGGAGAGAATAAGCTCATTTGCATCAAAGGCACTGGCAACAAAAGTCAGGCGTTTGACGGCACAATTAAAAACGAAATGACCAAAATCACATATGGTGTGATGACGAACATGAACTGTTGTGCTCAGAGCTGAAATTTCCAATATACAAAACAATATAATAAATATTCTGATGGGTCTTTTGAGCTGAAACTTTACAGACACATTCTGGAGACACAAAAGACTCATCTTAAATCTTGAAAAAGAGGTAAAATAGGTGCACTTTAAGTGTAAAAAGTTTAGATAGAGAGTATTTATAAAAGTTAAAGCAGCAGATTCTTATTGTGTGTGTGTGTGCCAGTAGTTTTTGTGGTGTAAAAATTATTTTTATAGCTGATGGACAACTATTGTACAGCCTTCATGAAAATATGAGAATTCATTTATTTTATTTTCGTCTTAGTCCCTTTATTAATCTGGGGTTGCCACAGTGGAATGAACCGCCAACTTATCCAGCATATGTTTTACACAGCGGATGCATTTCCAGCTGCAACCCATCACTGGGCAATATCCATACACACTCATACACTACGGACAATTTTAGCTTACCCAATTCACCTATAACACGTCTTTGGACTTGTAGGGGAAACCGGAGCACCCGGAACCCACGCCAACACGGGGAGAACATGTAAACTCCACACAGAAATGCCAACTGACCCAGCCGAGGCTCGAACCAGCGACCTTCTTGCTCTGAGGCGACGTCGCTACCCACTGCGCCACCAGAAAATTATTCTAAAATAATAATTAGGGAATTTATTTTCGGTCTGTGAAGGAAGAGTTTAATTTTCTTTCAAGGAGTGTTTTGTGTTAATTGTATCCATCAATTAAAACAAGAATTTCTTTATGACTGACTACTTCTCCCTGCTCTTTTCTCCTTCATGTGTGGGATATAAAAAAAAACAAGTTAAGTGTCATGATGACTTCATGTGCATTCACGGCTCGTGATGCAGGTATGTGCGTCATCTGTTATAGTGACTGAATGTAATGTATTATAAAACTGTAATTTGTCATTTTAATTTCATAAGACAGTTATATACAGCTGAAGTCAGAATTATTAGCCCCCCTGAATTATTAGCCCCGTTTATTTTTTTCCCCAATTTCTGTTTAACGGAGAGCAACTTTTCAACACATTTCTAATCATAATTGTTTTACTAACTCATTTCTAATAACTGATTTATTTTATCTTTGCCATGATGACAGTAAATAATATTTTACTAGATATTTTTCAAGACACTTCTATACAGCTTAAAGTGTTATTTAAAGGCTTAACTAGGTTAATTAGGTTACCTAGGCGGGTTAGAGTAATTAGGCATGTTATTGTATAATGATGGTTTGTACTGTAGACTATTGAAAAAATATATAGCTTAAAAAGGCTAATAATATCGACCTTAAAATGATTTTAAAAAAATTTAAACTGCTATTATTCTAGCCACAAATAAAACAAATAAGACTTTCTTTCATACTGTGAAAATTTCCTTGCTCTGATAACCATCATTTGGCAAATATTTAAATAAGAAAATAAAATTCAATGCAGAATTCTAATGATTTAAATACTTTTTATAGGAAATTACATCATTTAATGTGACTACGCATGGGTTTACGGAGAGTTTACGACCTAATAACAATGGTTTGCCTTAAGAGCATGTGGTGTAACCAAAGTAAAAACAAATTTAGTTACAAACTAGCTAGTAGTTACTAAGCCATAGTGTGGACTTTACATTCTAGTTTAAAAAAAAAAAACTTACAAACAGCTGGTGCAACCCTACCCATGTCTTTTTTGACCCGTGATTAAACAGGAGGGTTAATGCTTTACTTATTTATTGGGACCTTACTAAATTCTTATGGGTTAAAGTACTTGCTTCCATTTTGACCTAATATTTGCATGCTTTCCATGACTTCTGAGAGTTTTTGGTCCAACATAAAAGGATTTACTATGACATAAATTTTTAAATCTCAATTCAAATCAAACATGTAGATCATAAATAAATGAATATGTGTTATATAATCTGCTTTTACTGACAAATATTCCTTTTTTTAAAGATTGCACAACATGAAGCGTGAAATCCACCTTAAAAGGGTGTGAGAATGTGTTAAGAATGATCTTCAAAGACTCTTTTTTGCACTTGAACAGAAAGCAGCTGCTCTTTGGGTGTTTCTGCTGTTCGTCCTCATGAGCGAATGGTCTGAGCTATGCAAGGAATGACCCGATCAACACCCAACATTCTCTCCCACATTCCCGCTCTCCCACTCGCCTGCCCCTTCGTGCCCTCCCTCCTTTCTTCATCCACTCCCATCTGGACTTAATTTATCCAAAATCCACTCGCTCTCCTGCTTTCTCGCTGCGTTCGGCTTTAGTACATACAGATGTGGGCTGTTTATTAGAGTTGGGCAACAGGAAATTCCCTGAATCTTTGGGGGCCCAGAACTGAGAAAGAACGAGCAAAGTAGAAAGCAGGGTTTCTGCAGGTTTCATCAAGTCAAATTTTTGACTTTTTAAGACCCTTTTAAGACCATTATGAATAAGTTTAGACTTACACAGAGCTAAACACTTTCAGATTTTTTTTGTAATGGTCCAGTTGGGCCAATAAAATTAGTTTTTTGCTTGCTACAAAAAAATAAAATAAATAAATAAATCAAAATAGCTATTTCTTAGCCACATATTTTAATGTCCATTTTTTCAACAAATTTTTTAACCAACTGCATTTCTGCTATAAAAACCTACGTTTCATGCCCATTTATAAATATTACGTACACTCCCCCTTTTGTAAACAGTTTTGCTAAATGGAAAATCACGTAAAACGATATATTGTCATGAGGAATTTTGTAATTGTGTATGGTTTTCTTTTCCTAAGAGAGAATTTTCTGTAAAAACAGCTGCTGCAATTGTAAATCTTTGCAATAAAAAAAAGTTTAATTTAGATATATTGTTGGTATCATCCTCCAGCAGGCCCACCACCTACAGGGGGAGCCGTAAGGGGCCGGTGCATTGTGGAACGGGTGGTGGTCGAAGGTTAGGACCACGACAACCCGATCGTCGGACACAGAAACTGGCTCTTGGGACATGGAATGTCACCTCACTGGGAGGAAAGGAGCCCGAGCTTGTGCGGGAGGTGGAACGGTACCAGCTAGAGATAGTTGGGGTCACCTCCACACACAGCTGGGGCTCTGGAACTCAACTTCTTGAGAAGGGCTGGACTTTCTTCTACTCTGGAGTTGCTCACGGTGAGAGGCGGCGGGCTGGTGTGGGCTTCCTTATAGCTCCCCAACTTAGCCGCCATGTGTTGGAGTTTTCCCCGGTGAACGAGAGGGTCGCCTTCCTGCGCCTTCGGGTCAGGGATAGGTCTCTCGCTGTGGTTTGTGCCTACGGGCCAAACACCTGTGTAGAGTACCCGGCCTTCTTGGAGTCCTTGGGAGGGGTGCTGGAAGGTGCTCGGACCGAGGACTCCATTGTTCTACTGGGGGACTTCAATGCCCACGTGGGTAACGACAGTGATACCTGGAGAGGCGTGATTGGGAGGAACGGCCTCCCTGATCTGAATCCGAGTGGTGTTTTGTTATTGGACTTCTGTGCTAATCACAGTTTGTCCATAACGAACACCATGTTCAAGCATAAGGGTGTTCATCAGTGCACATGGCACCAGGACACCCTAGGGCGGAGGTCAATGATCGACTTTGTTGTTGTATCATCTGATCTCCGACCGTATGTCTTGGACACTCGGGTAAAGAGAGGGGCAGAGCTGTCAACTGATCACCACCTGGTGGTGAGTTGGATCCGCTGGCAAGGGGGTAAGCTGGACAGACCTGGCAGGCCCAAGCGAATTGTGAGGGTCCTCTGGGAACGTCTGGCTGAACCCCAAGTCAGAGGGATTTTCAACTCTCACCTCCGGAAGAGCTTTGACCAGATCCTGAGGGAGGCTGGAGACATGGAGACTGAGTGGTCCATGTTCTCCGACTCCATTGTTAACGCGGCCGCGAGGAGCTGTGGCCGTAAGGTCTGTGGTGCCTGTCGGGGCGGCAATCCACGAACCCGGTGGTGGACACCGGAAGTAAGGGATGCTGTCAACCTGAAGAAGGAGTCCTACAGGTCTTGGTTGGCTTGCGGGACTCCCGAGGCAGATGATGGGTATCGGCAGGCCAAGCGTGCTGCAGCCCGGGCGGTTGCGGAAGCAAAAACTCGGGCCTGGGAAGAGTTCGGGGAGACCATGGAGGAAGACTATCGGTCGGCCCCAAAGAGATTCTGGCAAACTGTCCGGCGCCTCAGGAGGGGAAAACAGCTCCACATCGAAACTGTTTACAGCGTAAGTGGGGAGCTGTTGACCTCGACTGGGGATGTGGTCGGACGGTGGAAGGAATACTTTGAGGATCTCCTTAACCTGACCGACATGTCTTTCATCGAGGAAGCAGAGACTGGGGATGCAGGGGTGGACTCACCCATCACCCAAGCTGAAGTCACTGAGGTAGTTTGCAAGCTCCGCAGTGGCAAAGCAGCGGGGGTGGATGAGATTCACCCTGTGTATCTTAGGTCTCTGGATGTTGTGGGGCTGTCTTGGTTGACACGTCTCTACAACATCGCATGGAGGTCGGGGACAGTACCTCTGGACTGGGCAACTGGGGTGGTGGTTCCCATTTTTAAGAAGGGGGACCGGAGGGTGTGCTCCAACTATAGGGGGATCACACTCCTCAGCCTCCCGGGGAAAGTCTATGCCAGAGTACTGGAGAGGAGGATCCGGCCAATGGTTGAACCTAGGATCCAGGAGGAACAATGCGGCTTTCGTCCGGGCCGTGGTACACTGGACCAACTCTATACCCTCACCAGGGTGCTCGAGGGTTCATGGGAGTATGCCCAACCAGTCCACATGTGTTTTGTGGACTTGGAGAAGGCGTTCGACCGTGTCCCTCGTGGCATTCTGTGGAGGGTGCTCGGGGAGTATGGGGTCAGAGGCGCTCTGTTAAGGGCCGTCTCGTCCCTGTATGAACAAAGTAGGAGTCTGGTTCGCATTGCCGGCAATAAGTCAGACTTGTTTCCAGTGCATGTTGGACTCCGGCAGGGCTGCCCCTTGTCTCCAATTCTGTTCATAATTTTTATGGATAGAATTTCAAGGCGCAGCCTGGGGCTGGAGGGGGTCCGGTTGGGGGACCACAGAATCTCATCTCTGTTATTCGCAGATGATGTTGTTCTGTTGGCTTCATCAAACATGGACCTTCAGCATGCACTGGGGCGGTTTGCTGCCGAGTGTGACGCGGCTGGGATGAGAATCAGCACCTCCAAATCCGAGGCCATGGTGCTCCACCGGAAAAAGGTGGTTTGCCATCTTCAGGTTGGAGGAGAGTCCTTACCCCAGGTGGAGGAGTTCAAGTATCTCGGGGTTTTGTTCACGAGTGAGGGAAGGATGGAACGTGAGATTGACAGGCGGATTGGTGCAGCGGCAGCAGTAATGCGGTCGATGTACTGGTCCGTCGTGGTGAAGAAAGAGCTAAGCCGAAAGGCAAAGCTTTCGATTTACCGGTCAATCTACGTTCCTACTCTCACCTATGGTCATGAGCTTTGGGTCATGACCGAAAGGACAAGATCTCGGATACAAGCGGCTGAAATGAGTTTTCTTCGAAGGGTGGCAGGGCGCACTCTTATAGATAGGGTGAGGAGCTCTGTCACTCGAGAGGAGCTCGGAGTAGAGCCGCTGCTTCTCCACATCGAAAGAAGTCAGTTGAGGTGGCTCGGGCATCTGTTTCGGATGCCTCCTGGACGCCTTCCTAGGGAGGTGTTCCAGGCATGTCCCACCGGGAGGCGGCCTCGGGGAAGACCCAGGACACGCTGGAGGGACTATGTCTCTCGGCTGGCCTGGGAACGCCTCGGGATCCCCCCGGAGGAGCTAGAGGAAGTGTCTGGGGAGAGGGAAGTCTGGGGTTCTCTCCTAAGACTGCTACCCCCGCGACCCGGCCCCGGAAAAGCGGCAGAAAATGAATGAATGAATGATGAAGGAATATTGTTGGTAATTGGATGTGTGTTGGCCCGATTGGGTAGCTTTGGTTGGACATAGGAAAATTAAGACCTTTTTAAAGATTCAAGACCTACAACACAATATTTCAGTGAATTTAAGACCTTTCAAGACTTTAAGACCTCGCGGGCACCCTGAGAAAGAGAAGCCTATCCTGCAAGAATCATTTATGATTTAAAAATAATAATAATAATGAAAATAAAGTTATAATCTGGCCTATAGATATGCTGTCTCTAATGTGCATCTATACACTGCAAAAAAATGTTTTTTTAAGAAGATTTCTTTATAACCATTAAACAAGTGAGTTTTTTTGTCTTGTTTCTAGTTCAAATATCTACAAATTCTGAAATCAAAAAGCACTCTCTATACAAGCAAAACATATAGTTTGTTTTAAGAAATAATATGTCAAAATTAAGAGTTTTTCCCTAAAACAAGCTAAATAATCTTATTTTTCCTTTTGATATAAGATTATTTTGCTTACCCCATCGGCAGATTATTGCTTGTTTTAAAGACTTAACTTTGACATATTATTTCTTAAAACAAGACAATATGTTTTGCTTGTCTAGAAAATGCTATTGATGATAAAACGATATTTGAACTAGAAACAAGACGAAAAATTGTGTAGGATTTTTCTTCACTTGTTTAATGGTTATAAAGAGATCTTTAATCTATAAACTGCCTCGATTGTGCATCTTAAGTACTTTCTATTATAGTTTAATGGTTATAAAGAGATTTTTTTTTTTAAGTACTTTAAAGTAAAACTACATTATGTTTACTATGAAGTCTTATGGGGTCCTATTTGTTATGCCCCATGGCTCACAAGGACGTAACTGTCACACAAGGTATAAAATGGTACAACTCTTGCTATTAATAAAACTATGACTTTTGCCTTAATAAACACCCATTTTGCTGCTTTTTTATTAGGTATTGAGTTAGTAATAAGTTATTACTAAGGTAGTTTAGATATAGGGTAAGATTGGGTGTAGAGTTAGATTATGCAGACTATGTGCTTTATAAGCACTAATAAACAGCCGATATATTAATAATAGGCCGGTAATAAACTACAAGTTAATATTGAGAATCGTTAGTTAAACCAAAGTCGCTTTAAAGTTAGTAATTTCACTCGGCAGACATCTTTGAAACGCCTCTCAGACATTCTGTTTGAATGGGGAAACATCAATTTCTCCAAAACTGTTTGCCAAGCTTATGATTACATTACATATTTGGAATCACCAATAAAGTGAAACAACATCTGTCTCATGAGCTTCATTTCTAAATCAAAATCGAATCAAACAAAACCGGCATATTTTTTTAGGTTGCCCGAGCTAATGCGCATGCGCACTCGAAAAGAACGAGATCACGACACCAACCTCAATTATGGTCGTTCTACACATTACCATCCTCTTGATAATAATCGTCTGATTGTTCTGGTCTTCTGAAGTAATTTACAACTTGGTCTTGATCAGAAATCTCCTCCCAAAATAACAGCGACTCTTTGTTTACAAGTTTTACAAATCATTCGCCCTCCTGTGAATTTCTTTTTTTTTTTCAATTATTTCACAAATGATGCTTAAAAGAGCAAGGAAATTTTCACAGTAATTCCTATAACATTTTTTTTTTTCTGGAGAAAGTCTTATTTGTTTTATTTCAGCTAGATTAAAAGCGGTTTTAAAACCATTTTAAGGCCAATATTATTAGCCCACTAAGCAATATTGTTTTTCGATTGTCTACAAAACAAACCACTGTTATAAAATGACTTGGCTAATTACCCTAACTTGTCTAATTAACCTATTTAAGTCTTTAAATGTCACTTTAAGCTGAATACTAGTATTTTGAAAGTATCTAGTCAAATATTATTAACTGGCATCATGGCAAAGATATTAGAAATGAGTTATTAAAACTATTATGTTTAGAAATGTGTTGAAAAAAATATTCTCTCCATTAAACAAAAATTGGAGAAATAATATAACAGGGGGCTAATAATTTTGACTTTAACTGTATATATTCTTTGCATTATAGGGAATACTTTCAAGATGTGCATAAACTTGAACTTACAAAACTTTTTTCTAATTCATGTTTCCTCAAACACGTCCCAAATGCTGCTTGTCATATTCAGTACCACACTTAAATACACAATATTTCACCTCCTGCTCCATTAATAATCATCTCAAAGAGAGAAAGAGGACGGGTGTTGCATTCTGTTCTGTCTGCTTTCCTTCCAGGAAACACATCCTGTAGATGGAGCGACGTATTTGTCACACAGAGAAAGAGAGAGAGAGGGAGAGAGAGTATTCCCAAGTCCACCCCACCATCTCATCCCACTTCTTCTGAGCTTTTCAGGGATGAAACACACGCGTGTGAACATGGGAAACACAGGACGAGTAATCTGAGCTTGCCGAGTGTGGGAAAGCAGCACAGAGACAGCATCACGCAGACATTCCTCAACTTTCCCAGCAGGGAGACCTCAGAAAAAAACAACCCAGAGCACATCTGCAGGAGCGAGGGGGAGGAACAAGACCTCCGAAAAAATCCCAGTGATTTTGAGAAAGCGTGTGATGGCCTTGGAGGTCCAGCGTCCAGCATTAAGAGCGAGTCCAGACTCTGAAGAAGAGGGATAGAGACTACTCAACGACACAAGAATGAGTGGCGATGTCCTCTAGCTAAGCGTCTCTCAGAGTTAGCGTAGGGTTTTTGGAGGGGCGTATGGCCGTGCGCAGGCTGGTGAAGTTGGCGGCGGCGGTGGCGCTGCTATCTGTGGTGCTCAATAGTGTGGCAACGTTCAGCTCCGGCTGGGTGCTGCAGGTGCTGGACGACGGACGGCGGCGCAGCGTTGGGCTCTGGAGAGCATGTGTGCAGGAGGACACACACACTCACGAACCCACAGCCTGCCAGAGACTGAGCTGGGGATCAGAGCTGGCGGGGTACCAGGAGTCTCGCAGCACAGTCAAACGTGAGTCCCTGAGTATAGCAAGGTCTAGATGTCCATTACAAACTAGGCCTGCATGATACTGGAAAAAACTGGCATTGCGATATTGAGTATAACTTCACCAGATGACTTAAATGGCTCTGTTTGAAAGAAATGTGTAATTTTACTAACACAAATTTTAAAATTAAATTGATTGGGATATTTTTGTAGGCCAGCACATCTGCATGAAATACAATAAACCAAATAACAAGCATTGATAGATACGATAGCAAAGAAACAAATTAAATAACTGTGCTTTACAGTTTTCTGGGAGTCTGGAAGTATTCAGGTAAATACATTTAAAAACCAAATGTAAAATAACACTGTATAGACTTCATTAATCTTTCTGTAATTTATAAATTAAGTAAATTGATGTGCCAAAAATGTTTAAACTGGCTTGGAATGCTTACACAGTCACAGAGCTTAAAATATATGCACTTTTTGGAGTTACTTCAAAGTGTAACAATGACTCACATGTTTTTTTTTTTTTTTTTTTTCAACATTTACTAGACTATAGGGCTGTGTATTGGCAAGGGCCTCACAATACGATACATATCGCGATACATAGGTCACGATAAAATATATCCTCCTCAATTAATGTTCATTTCAATCATTAATATTGACGTTTATTTGGATTTGTTACACTGCAGAAATAGCAGTGTTATTTCAACTCTAACAGAGTTAAAATCAACTCAGAATGAGTGAACATATTGCTCCAATATTTTTAGAGTTAAAACAACACTCTTAAGAGATTTATTTATACAACACTATATACGAGTAATATTTACACTGTATCGAGTTAAAAAATAACTCTGATCTACACTACTGGGAGTTGATTGTTCCCTGACTCTAGTGTAAAGAATGGAAATTCAACACTTTAACAGAGAGAATTTAACTCTGAATTTTTAAACTCTAGTTTACCTAGCAAAAATATTCATGATTAATAGTTAAAATAAGACACAAGACAATTCTCCAAGAACGATAGAAAAAAATATACAAATACAATTATGTTGTTAATCATTTTTATCAACAAATTATGCTAGCACTTGACTGCCAGCACTAGAAAATGTACATGTTTTACACTTTTAAACACTTTAAAAGATCTTAAAATGGCATGACGTTTATGTTTCATTTAGATTTTTGGTCAGATGTATTCCCGGATGTTGGAAAGAACACCATCAAGTGTTGGTTAGCTGTAACGCCATGATTTTACACTGGATCAAATCAGCTTTGTGTTAATTTATCAAAATATAACTCTATAAATTTCAACACTTTCTCTGAAATGCTTTAACACCAAAAAAATGATGAATTTGCTGTGTAGGTATGGGTTTGAGTAAAATGTTAATTTTATTTTATTCTGTGAAGGTCTAATAACTTTTTTCCAAATTTCACATAAAAATAATTGGGTCACATTTCTATTAAGGTACAATTCTCAAAACCATGAACTATGACTTTTACCTCAATAAACAACAAACATAATTTGCTGCTTATTAATAGCTTTTAGTTAGCTAGTAGTTAGGTTTAGATAATGGGTAGGATTAGGGATGTAAATTAAGATTATGCAAAATATGTGCTCTAAAATGACAAATAAACAGCCTATTATCATAATAATATTCAGGTAATAGGTAAGTAGTTAGTCAGAATTGTTACTTCAATTAAAGTGTTACTAAACATGGTCATTAGACCATTTCTCCTCCCATAATAACAAATATTTGATATCAATCTACATTTTTATTTACTAATCTAAATCAAATTAATATAAAATTTTACATTATAGGGAATAATTTCAAGATGTCCAAACTTTAGCAAATGCCACATTAATACAGGGAGTGCAGAATTATTAGGCAAATGAGTATTTTGACCACATCATCCTCTTTTTGCATGTTGTCTTACTCCAAGCTGTATAGGCTCGAAAGCCTACTACCAATTAAGCATATTAGGTGATGTGCATCTCTGTAATGAGAAGGGGTGTGGTCTAATGACATCAACACACTATATCAGGTCTGCATAATTATAAGGCAACTTCCTTTCCTTTGGCAAAATGGGTCAAAAGAAGGACTTGACAGGCTCCGAAAAGTCAAAATAGTGAGATATCTTGCAGAGGGATGCAGCACTCTTAAAATTGCCAAGCTTCTGAAGCGTGATCATCGAACAATCAAGCGTTTCATTCAAAATAGTCAACAGGGTCGCAAGAAGCATGTGGAAAAACCAAGGCACAAAATAACTGCCCATGAACTGAGAAAAGTCAAGCGTGCAGCTGCCAAGATGCCACTTGTCACCAGTTTTGCCATATTTCAGAGCTGCAACATCACTGGAGTGCCCAAAAGCACAAGGTGTGCAATACTCAGAGACATGGCCAAGGTAAGAAAGGCTGAAAAACGACCACCACTGAACAAGACACACAAGCTGAAACGTCAAGACTAGGCCAAGAAATATCTCAAGACTGATTTTTCTAAGGTTTTATGGACTGATGAAATGAGAGTGAGTCTTGATGGGCCCGTGGCTGGATCGGTAAAGGGCAGAGAGCTCCAGTCCGACTCAGACGCCAGCAAGGTGGAGGTGGAGTACTGGTTTGGGCTGGTATCATCAAAGATGAGCTTGTGGGGCCTTTTCGGGTTGAGGATGGAGTCAAGCTCAACTCCCAGTCCTACTGCCAGTTTCTGGAAGACACCTTCTTCAAGCAGTGGTACAGGAAGAAGTCTGCATCCTTCAAGAAAAACATGATTTTCATGCAGGACAATGCTCCATCACACATCACACACCAAGTACTCCACAGCGTGGCTGGCCAGAAAGGGTCTAAAAGAAGAAAAACTAATGACTTGTTCACCTGATCTGAACCCCATAGAGAACCTGTGGTCCATCATCAAATGTGAGATTTACAAGGAGGGAAAACAGTACACCTCTCTGAACAGTGTCTGGGAGGCTGTGGTTGCTGCTGCACGCAATGTTGATGGTGAACAGATCAAAACACTGACAGAATCCATGGATGGCAGGCTTTTGAGTGTCCTTGCAAAGAAAGGTGGCTATATTGGTCACTGATTTGTTTTTGTTTTGTTTTTGAATGTCAGAAATGTATATTTGTGAATGGTGAGATGTTATATTGGTTTCACTGGTGAAAATAAATCATTGAAATGGGTATATATTTGTTTTTTGTTAAGTTGCCTAATAATTCTGCACAGTAATAGTCACCTGCACACACAGATATCCTCCTAAAATAGCTCAAACTAAAAACAAACTAAAAACTACTTCCAAAAATATTCAGCTTTGATATTAATGAGTTTTTTGGGTTCATTGAGAACATGGTTGTTGTTCAATAATAAAATGAATCCTCAAAAATACAACTTGCCTAATAATTCTGCACTCCCTGTAATACAATTTTAGAAATGGGCAATAATCAGTAACTTACTAAAATGTGTTCATTTAATTTGGCTGCCCTAAAATCCTATATTAAAGATCTATAAAAAATAATTTTCCTTAAATCCGAGCTCTGGATGACTCCCCACTTGAAGGAGGCGTCTAGAACTATTTTTACATTTAATCTGGCATTACCTTAGATGTCTGGCTTGTATTAAACCATGGCAACTATCACTAGAAGAAACAAGCAGAAATCTGTCCATGCCTTCAGCATGCAGCTTGGCACGTCTGTCCATCTATCCTGATTTAGAAATAGGAAACGGATGGACACAGTGAAGGATTGTGGCTTTCGGGAAGTGACACCCACGTTGGCAAAGTTGTGTCTTATGCACATCTGCAGCTGGATCTTCCTTGCAATGATTCAGATCCTCTACCACACACACAAACACACACACTCTCTCTCTCTCTCTCTCTCTCTCTCTCTCTCTCTCCTCACTCAAATGAGCTTGAAATCATGTAAAAGTCATCCAAGTGATCATATTTCTGTTTCTCTGATTGCAGTTCAGTTCGACATGATGCGAGCCTGTAACCTGATGGCTACGGTGGCTCTGACCGTGGGCCAGCTAATCTTCCTGTTTGGGTTACTGGAGATAAGCCACATTACCCAGGACTCTCAGTGGTGGGAAGAGGCCATCGCTGCTCTGTTCCAGTTAGCCAGTGAGTCTAGTGAATCTTTAAACTTGTACTAACCAGTGGTGGACTACTTACACAAATTAAATACTTAAGCAAACGTATGCATACATTACACATACATAATAAACATTTATTGTAGTAAAAATGTGATTATTGTCAATTTAATAGCTGTTTTTATGTGTTTAAATATTAAATTTGACTCCGAACGAATCAGCTGAATCAATCAATTGTTAATTGGGGACTCACTCTGACCAGATTATTTGAATCAGTGAGTTTTTTTTAAGAATTCATAGGCCCCCAGGCACAATGTCTTGTATGTCCCTTTGCATTGTCTTGCAAAATAATGTATAATAAATAAATATATTTTTAAAAAATAACTGGAGACTGACTTTGTTCAGATCATTCGAATCAGTGAATCATTAGCTGGACACTTGCTCTGTTCAAATTATTTAAATCAGTAAGTTGTTTACTGGAGACTCACATTCAGATCATTTGAATCAGTGAATCGTTATCTGAACCCTCACTCTGACTCGATTAATTGAATCAGTGAGTTGTTTACTGGCAACTTGTTCGGTTCAGATTATTTGAATCAGTGAGTTGTTAACTGGAAACTTGGTCTGTTCAGATTATTTGAATCAGTGAATAATTATCTGGAAACTTGCTCTGTTCAGATTATTTGAATCAGTGAATAATTATCTGGAAACTTGCTCAGTTCAGATTATTTGAATCAGTAAATTGTTAACTGGAAACTTTCTCTGCTCAGATTATTTGAATCAGTGAATCATTATCTGGAAACTTGCTCTGTTCAGATTATTTGAATCAGTAAGTTGTTAACTGGAAACTTGGTCAGTTCAGATTATTTGAATCAGTGAATCATTATCTGGAAACTTGCTCTGTTCAGATTATTTGAATCAGTGAATCATTATCTGGAAACTTGCTCTGTTCAGATTATTTGAATCAGTGAATCATTATCTGGAAACTTGCTCTGTTCAGATTATTTGAATCAGTAAATTGTTAACTGGAAACGTGCTCTGTTCAGATTATTTGAATCAGTAAATTGTTATCTGGAAACTTGCTCTGTTCAGATAATTCGAATCGGTGTGTTGTTAACTTGAGACTTGACCTGATGGGTTCATTTGAATCAGTGAATCATTACTGGAGACTCGCTATAACCAGATCTGTAATTCATTTGTTTGCATTTTGATTATAAGATTGAGATGTAGTAAGATGAAAGTAAAAGTTTCCTAAAATGAAAACAAATGTGCTTAAGTAACAAATGAACAAACTAACAGTAACAAAATAAAATTTTTGTATCAGTCTCCCACTGTCGCTTATAAAGACTAACAGCCCCTTTGAAGACCTTCAATAAGCCACAATCCTTCAACCCACCCTCAAACGAACATTAATTCTTCAATATCTAATGCGTCTGTCCTCAGAGATACGGTCTCCATTGTCTTGTGTTTGTTGTTCTGCATTTTGGGAAAGGCAAGATGGAGCTTTGAGGATCTATAACAGAACAAACATCAACAAAGCACAGCAGCCCGAGCGCAGCGAGACTACACACAATTCAACAGGAAACAACAGAGTGCTGGCCAGAAGCCCGCCGACAAATTAAATGAACTCCCATTTGGGACATACACAGGCCCTTGTCTTCAAAACTCGCTGTTGATGCACCATGAAAGTGTGCTGGGAGTGATCTTATCTCATTTTATTGTGTGTGAACTTGGAACGGTTTGTGCGTACTGCATCTGCATGGACGTTTACACGCTCAATGTCATTCAGGACATAAAGCCATGGACTACTAGTTAAAGTACAGTTGATGTGATTTTAGGTATTGATCTGCAGAACACCTTGTACTGTCCTAGCAACCACTTACAATAGAACAGCAATCACAATGCACAAGGAACCACCTAAATCACACTAACAACCAGCTAGCATCTGCTTGGCAACTACAAATCAACTAACCAGTGCTCTAACAATACACTAGCAACCAATTAAAGCACCCTAACAACATCCTACTAACTACCCAGAACTCCATAGTTGGTTACGAAACATTGCCAATGCCCATGTAAAAGTCAACATGGATGCTCTAGTGAAGGAAGCCTCGCCTTCAAGTAAAGGAGCCATTTGTCGGTTGATATAGACTGAGGACTCTCTGGGGGAGGGGCTCAGTCCAGAAGTGTGTTCTTTATGACAGTTTTTGTAGCTTCATTTTTAGGAATCATGTGGTGTTGACAAATGCGCTGTAATCTCAGTTTTTTTTTTACGTTTTAAAACAAATATTTTGAGACAGATGTTACATTTGACTGGTGATTGAAAATATGGATTTTAATTGTAAATTTAGCAAACAGTTTTGGAGAATTTGATGTTTGCTCATTCAAATAGAGAGACACTTGCATTTGCATATCTAAAGGCCGACTCACACTGTGTGATTTTTATAATCCTGAAAGATTGTAGCATGTCAGACTGCACGAACATGGCTCCCATGTTACACTGTAAGATCTCAGCTGTCATAATGTCAGACTGAATGACAATGAAGACGTGCCAAACATGGAAGAAAACGCCATCCAGTTTGACGTCATTCACCCATGACACCTTCACTATCCCACGTTCTGAAATGATTCCTCACAGCAAACGTAAACAAACTGTAGTGGTCATTTTTCACACAGCGTGTCCCAATAATTTTGACATTTTTGACATTTTCCCACAGTCATTTGAATTGTCGCATGGCTTGCGTCATCAGATACTGCACTCCTATTGGTTCTTGAATTGACGCTCATCTCAGGTGTTGTCACACTGTAGGAAAGTGTCTGAAATCTTCTGACACTGCCAGAACTTCATCGGAGGAAAAATCTGATCGCAACGGGCATTAAGCGGCTGTCTGTGAACATGTCAAACCAACGATCAAAGACCACAGGTTTTAGCCTAGAATTTCAGGAATCTTTAAGGATTTCCCAAATTTGTTTCAGATGACAAAAATCGTGGCTGAGACCTCACAGTGTGAGCAAGGCGTATCAAAGAGTATCAAAGATGGCGGCGAGTAAAATAACTTGCGTTAAAGTCTGCGTGAACTGGAAGTTTTATTTCAGTATGTTGATGTACTTCCAATTTAAATAGAATCTTGAGTAGGGGGGCGGGACTTTCTTTTGCACATCATTCCCTCATAGCAAAGTGTATTAATATGCAGTTGCTATGGAAGCCCTCAGGCTGACGTCAACAGAAGGACCGCCACTCCAAACACAGAAGCAAATGCTCAGACTTTCATTGATTATTACCACAACAAACATTTTTTTCAGTGAGTTAACTAGCACAGATTAATTATTCGCCATAAGAATATCAATGTGAGCTAGCAAAATAAACATTGTAAATTTGAATTTCAAGAGGAACCTCGTAACACCCTAGCAACTGGATATCAACTAGCCAACCACCTTAGCAATGCACTAACAAGACCTAAGCAATCACCTAAAGCAGGGGTTCTCAACCTTTTCCATTTCGAGGCCCACCCCCGTCTCCGAAACATTTTTGAAGGCCCACCTGTCTGACCGTTTCTCTTAAACTGATTGTCTAGAGAAAATGCTTATTTTAAACTTTTATTCATTTGCAAAACATTTATTTTGCCTTCTACAATTATTCTCAACATTTTCTTCAGCATAATCATTCATTCATTCATTTTCTTTTCGGCTTAGTTCCTTTATTAATCAGGGGTCGCCATAGCGGAATGAACCGCCAACTTATCCAGCATATGTTTTATGCGCTGTATGCCCTTTCAGCCGCAACTGTTTGTTTAACAGCCTATGGTAAATAAATGGGGTATTTTATATTCGCACTATGCTTTATGTAATCTTGTCAATTTAACTAAATTTATTGCTGTTTGAATACAGTATATCATTATAGATGAGTAGGGAATTTGCAGTAATCTCTCAGATGTAATATACTCAGACAAGTTCTGAAACTCTCCTTTAAAACATCTCTGATTGTGCAACAAGAATAAACGGTCAAATTAAATTGTTAAAATAAAGGAGAAGCAGATTGGGTTGACTGTACAAGGGAAATACCTTCAAACTGACACCTGTTCAAAATCATTTGCCGTCGGTACGCAGAGAGGTGCTCTGATCTCAGGCTGCAGCGGAGGCTCGTTGAGAAGAGTAGGGACGGTACAGTAATGGACAAACGACAGTCTATTAAAATCACCAGTAACACACAAAAAAGTCGCTAGATTTGTCGCTAGTCGCTTTTTTGAAAATTTGTCGCTAAGTTGGCAACACTGGCACAAACTGAAGAGCGGGGAGTGGGAGGAGTGAGAGGTTTAGGGAGATGGGGGCGCGCGAACTGTAGCGCGCGACCGTCACCGGAAGAGCACAAGCGCCAAGTTTCAGCCCGGACTGTACCAAAATGCTGAGGAGCGGGGGAATTCCGGGAGTTTACCGGGAGACAGACCAATACGGGAGACGGGTCTGAAATACGGGAGACTCCCGGGAAAAACGGGAGTGTTGGCAGGTATGCTCGGTAGGTCTATTGGAGACATTCATAAATATTCCTAGCAAATCTAATAAATGTTGGAGACATACTTGTTACATAAACGCACTAAATCGCACTTCAGCAGTGTTTATTCGCACTTAAGCAGCGTATATTTGAGGGCGCGCAAAAAGTTTTGTGCACGAACAGAGGAAATCGGCCCGCAAGCAAAGAGATTCGCATGCTCGTGTAACATAAATGCGATCTCGACTTGTAATACTGCACTCATGACATTTGTCATTGAAAAAACGCCACAGGTAGTTGGTAGATCTGTGTAAAAGGCCCAACAGAGTCTGCCGCCACAGCTGGAAAACATCCTAGAGGAAACACTGGAGTGTAAACCCAAAATTGACTGAAAGTTAATTCTACTTATTTGAAAAGAGTTTTGTTTCACAGAGTTGGGTTGCGGCTGGAAGGGCATCCGCTGCGTAAAACATGTGCTGGATAAGTTGGCGGTTCATTCCGCTGTGGTGACCCCGAATTAATAAAGGAACTAAGCCGAAAAGAAAATGAATGAAAAGAGTTTTGAACTCAGTGTTGAATGTAATGAGTTAAACACCTCATTACTTCAGCCTAAATGGAGTAAGTTCACAGTACTCATATACATTCGTTTTTAACTCAAATGGTTTGTAGCAATCGGTTTCCTCAAACGGTTTGAGTTGCCTTAACTTATTAGGTTTTACAGTACTCAGTTGGTTTGAGTTCTCTTCATTTATTGGGTTTTACTGTGCTCAAATTGCTTCATTTAATTAAATGAATTAAGTTCACAGTACTTATTAGGATTAGTTTTTTGAATTTAAATGGTTTGTTGCAATCGGTTTCCTCAAATGGTTCGAGTTACCTTAACTTTTTGGGTTTTACAGTGTAGCAACATCTCAGAACACCCCAGGATTATGGCATCAATATGCAAAGGAAAGTCCCACTTTTTACATCTAAAAATATAGGTAAGGCATTCCTTAATCACACCAGCTATTTATCTAAACATCATGCCTTTTTATAGTAAAGTTTTAGTACAAGTTATTGTCATGCTTGTGTTCTGGCTTTTGTGATGCTGTGCAACGATGGTGGTCCACTGCTGCTGCATTTTATCAGTACAGCTTATTGTGCACACTGCCCATGTATGTGTGTGCCGTTTAAAGTGTGACAACAGTTATATTTAGCCAAACGGGGTCCAGCGCAGAAGCGGCAGCCGTACAGCTCCAGAGAGCGACAGTCAGGCGCCAGGATATCCCTGCTCAGGACGAGGAAGTGTCTGTAACTACCTGTTATGCAAACCCAGAGCCGCAGAGGAAAGACGGGGAGGGGATGTGTGACAGTACAGAGGGGGCGGCCGAGTGTCAGAGTTATTAGATATGGACGGGAATTGATGATATTTTAGGAAGCTCGGACCCACTGAGAAGAAAGAAAAGAATATGTATGTGACGCCACGGAGGAGCATGATTCATCAGGACAGGTCTACAATCTCCCACTGTGTTTGCATGTGTGTGTGTGTGTGTGTGTGTTATGGGTGGAGGAAACAAGTGTCCTGATTAACTGTCCCCGCAATACAGCGTCTGTTTACACAACCTCAAGGGACGGACCATGTCTGACAAAATGAAAACAATTATATCCTCGTACTGTAATTTAAATCATAAACAAGCATAAACCGCTTCCCTGAAGTAAACGGGGAAAATTAATCAGATACAGGCAAACTGTATAAACAACCATAAGTACAACAGACTATTGCACATGCAAAGGCAATATGCATAGTTGAAGTGTATCAACTGGATATTCACACGACGGCGCCATTGATCAGGGACTTTTCCCCTAATATGTGAAGTGCCTTTCTCAAGGGCACAATGATGATCGCTCAAGGCTAGTTCTTGAACATTTGAATTTCATAGTCATTATAGAGTGCTTTGAGAAAAACGACAGAACCACCTAGTAACCAAATTAAAAGAAAAATGATTTAATCTGGAAGAAGTTGAAAGTAGACAAGCTTAAAATATTTTTGACTCTGTCTAAACCTCCATTTGGAGTTGGCAGCTTACGATCAGACAGACTAAAAGATCTTATTAAAGGTGTTAATAAAATGTCATTTCCATGACATATACAGTTGAAGTCAGAATTATTAGCCCCCCTGTTTATTTTTTCCCCAATTTCTGTTTAACAGAGAGAAGACTTTTCCAACACATTTCTAAACATAATAGTTTTAATAACTCATCTCTAATAACTGATTTATTTTATCTTTGTCATGATGACAGTAAATAATACTGTCACCCACACTTTAATGAATGGCAGATTCAAGGACTTTTTAAAGCCTCTATAATTTTAAATAAAGCACTTTTGTAATTCATACTTCAGCATATGTAGCACCTTATTGTACTTAACATTTCACTTACACTTAATATTTACATTAAAAAATTTAAGTAATTTTTTGTTTTTAAATTCATGTTAAAAAACTTGAAAAGTTTTTACAGCATCGATGTTGTAATATAATTACAATACATTCAGTTAAATAGACTTAAGCATTCATTTAGTTGTTCAAGCGTAAAACGAGATGAAAGATGGTTGTAACCACTAGTGCTGTCAGTAGCAATAGGAATTCCATTAAAAATACTGGGGTCAAATAAACTGTCATATTTTAAAGACATGGCGGGGGGAAATGGACTTTAATGCAGTGCTTTTTGTCTGATCTGAGACCCCCTTTGTATCGTATATCTAACAGGCAGTGAAGATCACTGATTTTTAAAGAAATCAGATCTTAAACGTGACAATTTTGTAATGGTAAGACAGTTCAATCAAGCGGCAACCTCCCGCTCTCCCTCGGGAAGCCAATACGGAAGTAACTAAAACTGCAATTCATCGACTCGCCTGGGAGGCTGGCTCCAGGAAGTCCAAGGGCTTTCTTTCTGCATTGGTAAATTGGCCATTTTTACAGCTGATAAAAACATGTTTACAGCCTGGTACAAACGATGGCTTTGGTGCATATAGCTATGATTACCCTTCATGACAACTCTGAGGGGGGTGAATTTTTTTATAACTCATCCGTTTCGTTTTTATTAGGTTATATTAAGTTTGCATAATTAAGGGCGTGGCCACTTGAGTGACAGCTAGGTCTCACTGGTCGCTGTCTCGTCACCTCAGCTGATTCTGGCTAATTAGCCGCTGAGCTCGGCACATATATCCTGTTTTTGTTTTGTTTAATGTTTCTTTACACAGTCATTTGCCTTTTGGAATTATTTCCTGCACTTATCAGATGATATGGCATGATGTGTGGATTTAATTGTGCTTACAAACCGTTCAAGTTGCCTCCATTTCACAGGTGAGAGAAATGATATACTTCGATACCATCTCTATAAATGTATTTGTTTTATTTAAGATCATTTATCATTTAAATGTTCTTTAGACCAGTATTGCACTCCAGAATCTGACAGATTGATTAGCTGTAGGCTATAAAACAGTCATCTGAAGCGTTGTCATACAGTGTTAGTGCTGGATTTTTATAAACAGCCTTGCATTTACTAACACAGACTATATCTGAAGTGTTTGATAGTAATTTGCGTTTTCCTCCTGTCGAAAAACGTCATAAGAACAATGTTTAGTGGCTCAATGCGTTACAACAGTGTTTTTAAAAGTCTAAACACTTTATTGATATAGTGTACAACCAAGCACATGTGGTCAGAACACAAACGAGTCACAGGTAATGAAGTATTAAACGTTCTCCCAAAGCAATAAGTCTGTTTTAAGCCACGTCTAAGCAAAAAGCTGAGAATCCAGCATGGTCTGTAGCTCCGCTCACTCTCCGCCTCTTTGCCCTTATTTGGTATGCCGCGTTTGGTGCGATGACGCGCTAACAAAATGGCGACGGTTGGCCGCACCTACTTGTGGCTTCTTTTGCAGTGTTCAGAAACCTATGGGTGACGTCACGGATACTACGTCCATATCTTTTACAGTCTATGAGTTCAATGCAAGCCCTTGGGCTGCCTGGCTGAAAATTAAAAGTCTGGGTGCATATAGTCCATTCAGAACTTGTAATATTCAAATGCAGTTTCTGAAATATTGATAAAATGTCAGTGTTATTGTACAAAATTGAAAGTTTATCAGTTTTTTTTTGTTCTGTTTTTGACAAATGAGTAAAACTATTGAAATAAAACCATAAACAAATTTAATCTCAAATGTAATTCAAGTGCTTTCAAAGACCTATGTTTGTTTTTAAGTACTTTCCAGGTCTATCCATATGTCTAAAATTCAAAAATTTTCAATTAGCATGGGAATCCTGTTTATATGAAAAGTGTGGTCTACAAAATAGGAGTAAATCCATCTGTTCAGACAGTATCTACTTTATAAGATTTTTAAACTGATGATAAAGTCTGAAAGCGAAGTTCCGACAGAAAGTTTCCCTTTGCTCTAGTTTATCATGACATCTCAATCAGGCAAAATATGCAAGAGTCTCCATTTACACATTTAGGTATATTCTGCAACCAAAACCTCATGCTTGTTCAACAATTCACATTTAGCAGACTAAAGCACATTTCCAGAACTTCCCTAGTGTTAACATATGGATGTGATATTAATCAGGTTTGCAAGCATTACGTTTTTGCTGTATTTGTTCTGTATATTTGTTTGTTCTTGAATTATTATCCCCCCTGTATATTGTTTTTATTATTAGTATGTCCAATGTAAAGTCAATGGCAGTTTTTTTACAATGGCAGTCTAAGTGGTACAATGGCGTAAGGGGTTGCTAGGGTGTGGCTAGTAAGTTGAAAGGTCATCAGTGATTGGCAAATTGGAAGTCTGAGTTAAATGAGCTCAACATTAACTCTGTATGACAGTCTGGCGGAAAGTTATGAGGTCAAAAAGTTTGGTCTAATGTTAAGTCAAGGGGACTTATCCGATTTTTCCAGGTCAGTTTTTCGGAAAACTGTAAGTCGGATCAGTTGGAAAAGATATAGCAACCCGAGTCAGACCAGTTTGGATGTCTGGAGTAAGTTTGGCGTTTGTAGCTTACAGGGTCTAGGACAGGGGTGTCCAAACTCGGTCCTGGAGGGCCGGTATCCTGCATAGTTTAGCTCCAACTTCTGTCAACAGACCTGCTTGGAAGATTTTGTATACCTAGAAAGAGCTTGATTAGTTGGTTCAGGTGTGTTTTATTGAGGATGGATCTAAAATATGCAGGACACCTGCCCTGCAGGACCGAGTTTGGACACTCTTGGTCTAGGAGGAAATGCATATAGAAATTAGTTTCAGAAGAAGTAGTTTATGTAGTATAACAGTATGTTGAAGAGAACATAATTTTTTTTACCTAATTAGCCGTGCATCTTTGCTTTAAAACCATTTAGCTCTCTTCTACTGTACACTACTTTAAACACCCTTTGTATTGGTTTTATAACTGACGATAAAGTCTGAAAGCGAAACATTCCCTTTAATCATCACCATCACAATAATAGCTCAATCTTCTTCCCTCTTGACTGATTCAGGTTGATTTTGGCCAGTTTCGACTAATAGGAGTGCAGCGTCTCCCCCATAAAAACTCTGAGCCACATGTGTTATTAATAACTGCGGCTTGAAAACACAACAGCATTTCCCAGAAATACAGAACACAGAGGATGTGAGATGAATTCAGGGCAGGAGAGCAACAGAATGGAAAAGCGTACAGGATTCAGATCATGTTCCACGTGTGTGTTTTATTTTGGCAGAAGAAAGAAAGAGCGAGCGAGTCATTTGTTCGTTCTGTTTTTATTCTGAATGCAGCTTTTTTTGGCCCACTGTCATCCTTTTTCCTTCCTCTTCTTGTCTATCCTTCCATTCTTCCTTCCTTCCCTTCATTTCATTCAGTTTCATCTGACAATTCTTACTCGCTTGTGCAGCCAAACTGGAACATAATGTTCAATCGCAGGCTCCATTGAGTTTCTTCAGAAACAGATGTTTTCTCACTTTGCTTTACGTTTTGCTGTCGCATTCTTTCTAATGGACTGTTTATTTTTTTATCAGTTTTATTTAGACAATATATATTGTTATATATTCAGACATATATACCGTTGAAGTCAGAATTATTTTATTCACAATCCATTTCCCAAATGATTTTCACAGTATTTCCTATAATATTTTTTCTCTTGGAGAAAGTCTTGTTTGTTTTATTGTGGCTAGAATAAAAGCAGTTTTTAATTTATTTTAAAGCATTTTAAGGTCAATATTATTAGTCCCCTTAATCAATATTTTTTCGATTGTCAGTATAAACCATTGTTATACAATGACTTGCCTAATTACCCTACTGTAGTTAAGCCTTTAAATGCCACTTCAATTAAATTAAATTCAATTCAATTCAATAAACTTTACTGTCTATCCTACAGGGGTTAGAAAATTGTCTTTAGACATAGGCTTATACACAACACCAAATTTAAAGTTTTAAAAACCAATGCCTATTTAAAAACCAATGGCAGTGGGAATAAATGTCTTCTTGTACTTGACCTTTTTTTCAAAAGGGACTTTATACTATATGCCACACGGAGGTAACTTAAGGGAATCATGTAAAGCATGGGAATAGTCTTCTGCAATAGTGGAGTTTTTTCTTTTTGTCGCTGCTATAAATAAATCAGTGAGAGGTATTTGTCTGTCACCAATTATTTTACTTGCTTCGTTTACCAACCTTAAAAGTTTATTTTTGCTTTTAACAGAGAGGAAGTTAAACCAGGCTATTAAAACTAAGGACAGACTCAATAAGCTATTTATAAATGACAATTAAAATGTCCTTCTCAATATCAAAACCTCTCAAGTTCTCAACTAACTCAACCGCTGCTGAGCCTTTTTAAAGGGTCATGAAACCCCTTCTTTCGGTTCGTCTACCTCAGAATTTAAAAAAAAAAAATGCTTCATAATGGGCGTGGAGCTGTGAGAAGATGGACGAGTGGGCATGACCGGCAGAGCAGGGGAGAAAGAGGGAAGCGAACAACTGTTGTGAGCTGGCTCACAAAATGAGACACAAACCATGAGGAGACGCATGATTTTATAGTTTACTAAATTAAAATGCAAAGAAATAAACAGTAAGTAATTTAATGTCCTGCTACATTTGTAATTTCATATCCACATAACCACAATTTATTACATCATTATAAAGATAATCGTGTTTATATAAACACTATAAATGAGGACTTCTCTACTCCTCAATCCCCGGGTCTGAATGCAGACACAGTGGATAGCAGTGCAGCACGTCTCTTTCCCTGTCTATTCCAACCATTAGCCCTGCCGGCAATCTGGAGGATTTTAAACATAGGCGAACACAGCAGCACGGATATAGGCGATGTGTCTGAATGGTAACGAACTCAACTGATAAAAGACAAAGACCGCCATTCTCCAATTCTCGTACAGCTCTCTCGACAAAAATGCTTGCTGCAAACCAATAGCCCGAACAGCATCAGCATGCATCAAACCCTGTGGATCATGGAAACAAACACGGATGCAGTCTCACAGCTTGGCAGGTCTGCCTTACCTTTGGAAAGCACGTGCTCTCATGAATAATTAAGAAGCAGGGTCTTCTCATAGGATAAGAAAACTACGCTATGAATAATAATGAGAAATCGACACATCATCACTCCACTAGCAGATTCGCGTTACGTCGCCGATTTTGATCCCGCCATAAAAATTATTTTAAACCCGGAAGATGAAATTAGCTGACAAAAGCTCAAAATGATCAATTTTTTCCCCACAATTAAAGCTGACAGGTGCTAATGTTGTCTTAATTGATGCTCACTACACACAAATCTGTTAAAGCCTCAAAAAAAAGTACTCCAGGGTGTCTTGAACATTTAAATACATTCTCTGAGGGTTTATTTGAAGAGAATTGAATGTCAATTTCCACACCAAATATTTAAAATATCTGTTCAACTTCCTCACCATTAATTAGCAAAATGTTCGTATTTTGTTTGTCCCACAACACATTACTAGTATCTTCATAAATATCTAATCAATATTATGTACTGTCATCATGGCAAAGATAAAATAAATCAGGTATTAGAAATGAGTTATTAAAACTATTGTTTAAAAATATATTTAGAAAAAATCTTCTTTCTGTTAAACAGAAAATGAGGAAAGAAAATATACAAGGAGGCTAATAATTCTGACTTCAACTGTAAATATACTCTACTACAACTAATGTATGTTAAAGGATGTTGCTTTGGCTGGCTTTATACTTTTCTTCAGAAACTAAATCTTCTTTCTCTCTCGCTCTCTCTGCAGGTTTTGTGTTGGTGATCGGTCTGGTGACGTTCTACAGGATCGGCCCCTACACTCACCTCTCCTACTCCTGCTACATAAACATCGCCGCATGCTTATTTGCCACGCTAGCAGCTGCCATGCTAATCTGGAATATTCTGCATCGCCGTGATGACTGTCTGTCGCCGTCTGTCATTGTCATCAGTCGATCTTTAACTACACCGTTCAGGCCACGGCTGGACAATGACTATGTAGAGTCACCGTGCTGACACACACACACACAAAGCACATGCAAAACACATAATGGAGATTAAAATGGGATGGACACACATGTTTATGGAGAGGATTTCTAAACTTTGTATGTGAAATAATCTCCTGGACTTCAGAGCTGCGATGGGAAAAGTGACTAGTTTTCTGGACACACAAGCAAGACTGTGGATTGTGAAGAACACAACAGACAAAGATCAAGCTGGATCTTGACACGTTTATGTTCATAAGTGCACTTATGAGAAAGCACATTGGTATGCTTATGTATCTATTATAGTATGGAGAGTCAGATTTCGCAGTTTAAGCATTTAATTTTGCTGCCGGGTCAACTGAATATAGTCATTAAAGGGCCGACACACAATCTGCACTGTTATACATATTCTCTGTGTTAGTTTAAAAGGAATAGTTTACAGAAAACTGCTAATTCACTCATCATAAATGTATATTCCTGAAACACAATCAGTGTTATGCTAAATAATATCCTAGCTGTAATGGCAGTGAATGGTGCCTGAGATTTTGAAGATCAGAAAAGTACATTCATCCATCATGAAAGTAATCCACTGTACTCCACAGAGTAAATAACTGCCTTCTGAAGCAAAGTGATAAGAAAAACACTCATACTTAAATCTGTATAAACCATTATAGCTGATTTCTGACAACTCACATACACAAATTCTTGAAACTGTCTAGGTTGAGGATAGAATTAATAATTTGTTTTTAATAATAAAAACATCACCCAAGTGATGATTAACAGAGCTTTTCCTATTTTTTGCTTCTTTTGCAGACAGACTTATTTCTTTCAGTTTGGCTAGAACGAATAAATAAGAACTGCTAAGGTAAATATTATAATATTAATAGCCACCTGAAGATTTTTTTTCAGATTGGCTACAGATTAAACAACCGCTGTCCAATGACTTGCCTATTAACCCAAATAACCTAGTTAAGCCTTTAAATGTCACTTTAAGCTGAATACTAGTATCTTGCAAAATACAGTTGCAATCAGAATTATTGAACCCCCTTTGAATTCTTTTTTTCTTTTTTAAATATTTCCCAAATGATGTTTAACAGAACAAGGAAATTTTCACAGTATGTCTGATAATATTTTTTCTTCTGGAGAAAGTCTTATTCGTTTTATTTCGGCTAGAATAAAAGCAGTTTTTAATTTTTTAAAACCCATTTTAAGGTCAAAATTATTAGCCGCTTTAAGCTATATATTTTTTCAATAGTCTACAGAACAAACCATCATTATACAATAACTTGCCTAATTACCCTAACCTGCCTAGTTAACCTAATTAACCTAGTTAAGCCTTTAAATGTCACTTTAAGCTGTATAGAAGTAGAACAGCAAATGTCAATTTTTGAGTGTGTCCATATCTTGGTTTATCGTACGTCATAACTTGACTCCCTTGTAAATGCAAAGAAGGCAGACATAACACAATGCTCAAATAAATAAATGGAACACATTGTAACTCCAAGTGTTCCCTTTTTTTTAGCAGTATAGTTTGAAAAAAAAAAAGTATTGAATATAGCTATTTTTCCAAAACAAATTGATTAACTTCAGAAGACATTACTTAATGCATTCACACTTTGGTAACAATTTAGTTTAGGTCACAATTCATGCTATTAACTACTGGCTTATTGTCTACCTATTACTAAGATATTAAAGTCCCCAAGAAATCAAAACTAACCATATAATTTTGTTAGCTCACATTGCTAGTTATGTGGTGAACGATTCATCTGTGCATGTCATTAAGAAAAAAAAAAAATTATAGTTTGACCCTCTAATCTTTAATTGAAGTTTGAAATGCACTTCATGTTTGTTTTCAGTTAATTTGTCAGATTACGTAGGAATTGGGCATGGCTAACATATTAAACCACGCCCCTTCAACTGTCAGTTTTGGCAACAAACAGAAATGGTGAGCAGAAGGAGTCCCCCAACCCCTTTTCTACTGTAGATCTTTCTGAATGAAATGCCTACTTTTCTACATCCAATCAGCTCGCAGTAGAAAAACAAGCCACGCCCACGGTTTTGTCATTTTTATATTCCGTTTCTCTAGGAACTGCATCACAATAAGAAAAAAATAAATAAATGATCGCAGCTTCCGCTTCATGGGGACTTTAACTATTCATTAGTAATTAGATCTTACTCTGCATCCCTAATCCTACCCCAAACCTAAACCCAACTTCTACCTTACTAACTATTAATAAACAGCCAATTAGTAGTTTATTAAGCTAGCAGTGTTAGTTAATAGTTTGCTTATACCGTGAATGTGACCAAAACTAAATTGTTACCTATACTTTATGATAGGTGTATGCGCTTTTTGGAGTTTTAAAATCTCTGGCACTATTTACTTCCATTAACAAAGCTAAGAGACAGGATATTATTTAATATAACTGGGCTATATATATATGTTTATGGACTGTATGTATAAAATCTAAATAAATACATATTTATTTAAAGGTGCTGTATGTAAGTTTTTGACTCTTCTAAAGCATAAAAATACCATAATATGTGTGCAGATATTTAAGAAACATCCCAAGTGAACATACTTGTTTAACTGAAAAACAATGCTGAAGTCAGATATTCTGCTTTGAAAATGGGTTTTCCGTGCCGGAACTCTGTCTTTGTTTAGATAAATTTCATATGCACGATGCCAGTTTAGCCAATTATATTTCAGCACCCTGGGTTGCCTTGTTGGAAAACAGCGTATTTCATTCATTCATTCAGAAAGACTCTGAAAGCATGCGTCCGTGACCAAAAAGAACAGTATGGGAGACAGATGCAGTTCCACATGAGGTTATTAATTAGCAAATTACATAAATATTATGAACGTAAACATTAGGTGAGCAGGTTACATTGTAACCGCGTGTCCTAACAACACGCTGTGACGAGAGAGGCAGTGATCAGCTATTTGGCTGTTTGCACCAGACGAGACACGGCAGAAATGTAAATACAGCCTTTCAGAAGCACAGAATATGCACTCGCTCACGAAACGGTAAGGTTTAGAATCTATTTAATACATGTTAACCCACTTTAACATCAATGTAGATGCTGAATCACTCATATGTGTTTAGTTCTAAAGTTCAATTTCAGACGGTTTATTGTATTTTCAAGATCTGAGGTGAACTTTCTGCTTTCAGTATATGGCAACAAATGCCATGTAAAATGCATTCAAACTCGCATTGTTAGCATTTAGCACAGAATAAAGCACACAAGGCTTACCTGAGGTGATCTAGCTGTCATAGGTTTCTGTTGTTCAGCTGTGAGAAATAGAAGCCATTTCTAATATATCAATTCGAGGTGTTGGTTAGGACAAAAGCTCCTTTTAATATGGAAAATATTCTCTCTATCGCGTGTCGTTGCTTTTATTTAGAACAGAGTTTAAATCAATTGCTCCTGTACACAATCTGGCATCCTAGCGTACTTTTATTATGATCCAGGAGTGCAATACCTAGTTCAACCACTGGGTGTCAAACTTACATACTGCACCTTTAAAAAATGTAAGATTCATTTTTATATCTGAAAACATGGAATATTTGATTTTTGACCTATTGTCATTTCTGCAAATAAATGGTCTAAATGATAATACTCTTGACATTTTGAAGACGTATATGAAGTTTATAAAATACAACACAAATAAACATTTTACTCAAAACACACACACACACACACACACACACACACCTATTAATGGCAAACCCAGAGAGCCAATAATAACTTTAAAGTGGCCTCTTAACTTTTTTTTCCAAAGCTGTACATAATGCAAGTCTGAAGGTGCAGATTCTGTGTTGGTCTGATCACTTGGTACCAAAAGAATTGTTGTGAATTCATTCATCTCATTATATATAATCTACAAGATGCCGATAAGAAAACTCTGCATAGTGACCATTACTGAAATGGATCTTATTTTAAGATAGACTGGAACTATATCAGTTCAGTATACAATAGACTCAACATTTGCTAACCTGTGCCTGTGGTACCCATATATGTCTATAACATAGAGCTATATTAAGTATATTATTAAAACTTCACGTTTCACTCTGAGCGAGACTGATAAAATATTAATAAACTTTGAACCATTCAACTCACAGAAGGGGTTTTCTGGGTTTGACTGTGTGTGAGAGAGATCTGTGAGAGTCAAGGACAGTCTGAATGAGAGGAAATGAATGGAGACACACACAAACACACACTTCACAGTGACCCCTGATTCCAGACTGACATTGCAGTGACGATAACATGAGGGTAATTAATGTTTCTACATTCAAACTATTTGTGTAATTGAAGAGAGAGTTCAGCCAATAATGAAATGTTGCTGTTGATTTACTCACCCTCAGGCCATACAGCATTACTTAGAGTTCATTTGTAAAAACATGATTTATGAAAATGGATAAAAACTAGGGTCAATGAGGTTTCATTAGTTAATGCATTTACTAACATGAACCAAGTATGAACAAAACTTTTACAGCAATCATTTATTAATGCATTCTTAAAACCCAAATTCATGCTTGTTAACATTAGTTAATGCACTGTGAGTTAACAAGAAATAACAATAAACAGCTCTATTACCATTAACTAACATTAACAACGATGAATAAATACTGTATTAAATGTATTTGACAATGTTAGTTCATGTCATGTAAATATGAACTAATACAACCTTGTTGTAAAGTGTTCCCGAGACTATTACTAGTTTTAGCAAATGAATTTATTTTTTATTCAGTAGAACATTAAAAAAGATCATTTTCACAGTCACTTTGAGAGTCAAAAACAAAATCAATCCTGTCTCCTAACAATCCTGAACAAAATTTATAATTGTTAAAATGACTATTTATTATTTACATTACCTTTAACTCACAAGCTTGGCAAATAGCCGTGAGAGTGTAATAATGTCAATAAGCCAAAAATGTTATAAAAGACTGATCAGACTTCCATGTATTTTCAGAAGCTACAGGTATTTGATTTAATTTAATATTTGATTTACACCATTTTAACTCTCAAAATGTGGTTGGCCGTTGGCTTGCATTTTATGAAGATTGTGGCTTTGTCAGGAATTTCCTACTACTCGAGTATACATTTGATTTGCTACATGCCTATTAGAAAAGAGCATTCTATTTATACTACCTGACAAAAGTCTTAACAAATAATAACTTCACTTCAAGTTGATCATTTAGTATCTGAAGTGGCTTATATGAAAGACAAAGGCCTCTAGATTACGGTTATTTTATCAAAATAAAATATGACCTTGATTTTGAATGATTTAATTAGGACAGGTCTGACTTTGCTTAGACAAAAGTCTTGTCACGTAACAGATATAATGTCCAGTATAGAATATAAAGTCATGCTGCAGTGGAAACAGAATGAATGTTGTGTCTGACTCCATCATGAGCTTGGAGGACTGCATCCATACATCTCTGCAATGACTCAAATCACTTATTAATAAAGTTATCTGAAATGGCAGTTCTTGCAGGACTCCCAGAGTTCATCAAGATCCTTTGGATTTATCTTCAATGCCTCCTTCTTCATGTTACCCCAGACATATTTGTGATGATTAGATGCAGTTCAACAGATGATTCATCTGAAAGAAATCCACCTTCTGACACTTTTCCAAATGATCAACTTGAAGTCAAGTTATTGTTTGTTGCTCTTACAACTGGAATCGACGACAAGACTTTTGTCAGGTAGTTTAGTATGAACGTGAGTAGTGTGAGAGGAATTTGGACGTACTATTATCATCTGACCTATCCGCATTAGTGGTTCTTGCTAGAAGGGATACAGCTGCAGCAGGAAGTTTAAAAATTAAGCTGAAAGTAAAAAGTAAGCTTACATACTATAAGGAAGTATGTGATTTCAAAGATAGCCCATTGGTTTAATGTTTTGCTGAACAAAAAAAAAAGTCACCTGCATCTTAGTCGGCCTGAGGCTTGAATATGAAAATAAAGAGCAATTTTTTGGGGTGAACTGTCCCTTTACAGTAAGTTGTGCTTAAAATGTATGCTATGGCACAGACAAATAGCATGCAAAGATTAAATACATTCTAGTATGATTTACAGGTGGCAGCACGGAGGTGCAGTGGGTAACACAATTGCCTCACAGCAAGAAGGTCGCTTGTTTGAGTCCTGGCTGGGGTCAGCTGGCATTTCTGTGTGGAGTTTGAACGTTCTCCCCGTGTTTGCGTGGGTTACCTCCAGGTGCTCTGGTTTCCCCCACAAGTCCAATGACATGCGGTATAGGAGAATTGGGTAAGCTAAATTGTCCGTAGTGTATGTGTGTGAATGAGTGTGTATGGATGTTTCCTAGTGATGGGTTGCAGCTGAAAGGGCATCGGCTGCGTAAAACATATGCTGGCGGTTCATTCCGCTGTGGCAACCCCAGACTAATAAAGGGACTAAGCTGAAAAGAAAATGAATGACTTACACAGATATAGTATTTAAAAGGTGTCTTTCCTGTCAATCATTTACTATTATTGGTTAGCCCATGTGTGCTGTTGGGGATGTTTTCAGCCACTCTGGGGTGATTTAGGGTCTTTTTTCTTCGCACACTTACCCTGATATGTTTGAGAAAATCAAAATAAGCAGCTCAGCTTTCCGAACAAAGAAAACATAGCAAGTGTGTTTATGCACACACACTATAATCTGCTATTTTACTCCATAGAACTCCATATAAAAGCCAGAAACTTGTTTGCACAGGCCTATCTAAAGAATTAAATCTGCCAACTGATGATCAACAGTCGAAAGTACAAACTGTAACTCCTTCCCACTGGGAAAACCACCAACAATCAAGAATGCATGATTATATGCTGTCATGGCTTTGCAATTAAAACATGTCATTATAATGGAAGCCAATAGGGCAAAAACAGCCACCAACATAACGAAAGGTTGGTCAATTTGCACAGTACACAAGGGTTAATAAAGAAAATAATACAGATTTCATGAAATACAGATTTGGAATGATACTGCAATGTGGATACAACGCCCAAATTCCGGTGAACTAGCCTATAAAAGGTCAAAGGTTAAAGTCCATGTAAACGAATGTGCCCCAGAGCGGCCCTACAGGGATTCGTCACTGTTCTTGAGAATTGTTTAAGATAAGCATCAATAGATCACTCAACTCCAGCTCTTTTCCTCTCCTCCGTGTTTCATCTGTTGCTAAAACGAACTAAAACAATACAGCAGGAATGTACAGTACACACACACACACCCCGTACAGTGATGGAAATCTGTGTCTTTTACTGTAGTGCTCTCACACACACTTTTGGGAAGCTGCTACACACACACCTACATATAAACATCAGTAACCTTACAAGCACGCAAAGTACAATTACAATTCCCATTATAAACATGAAACGTGCACACACCCTTCCCAAAAAGCCACTTCTGTATATTTCATCCGGACAAGGAGACGACAGTTTGTAAGTGTGTGTGTGTGTGTGTTTAGATCACTATATCCTCTTTGGAAATATGACTGGGAACTACATTTTGGCAAATCAATGACAATGCAAAATACTATGTTAATGCCCCAGTAACTCATTAGTAAATCATTTTTATGATAAGCATCTCTATTCACTGTAATAGATGGTAAACAGCAATCATGCCATCATGCACGTCGCCCGGAGGATGTTTCACTCACTCACAGCGATAAAGTCAAACAAACTGTGGAATCCTTGTGTTTTTAAAACATAGAAAGCTGACTGGTTAGAGCATTTTAGACAGCAACACCAGGAACTTTTCAGATGATCAGAATTGCTCATTCAGATTTCCAAGAGTTATTTTGGTGTTATTTATATATTATAAAATAAATGTAAATTTAAAATAGAACATTTAAAATGTCCTTTTCAGTTTTAATAGTTTCATATATATTATTATTTTTCTCTATTTTGCCTTAATTGACGAATTTTATAACACTTCAGTTTTCCTTTATACACTTACATTTTAATGTTTTGTCAAATATTGCTATTTTTATCTCTATTTTGCTTAGTTTACTTGATATTTTATCTCTATTTTGCTTCAATTGATGAATTTAAAATTTAAATTTGTACATTTCAGTTTTTCTTTTCATTTACATTTTAACATATTTTAATGTTTGTGATATGTATGTATGTATATATATATATATTTATTTTTTCTTGCTTTAAAGGTGCTGTATGTAAGTTTTTGACTCTTCTAAAGCATAAAAATACCATAATATGTGTGCAGATATTTAAGAAACATCCCAAGTGAACATACTTGTTTAACTGAAAAACAATGCTGAAGTCAGATATTCTGCTTTGAAAATGGGTTTTCCGTGCCGGAACGCTGTCTTTGTTTATATAAATTTCATATGCACGATGCCAGTTTAGCCAATTATATGTCAGCACCCTGGGTTGCCTTGTTGGAAAACAGCGTATTTCATTCATTCATTCAGAAAGACTCTGAAAGCATGCGTCCGTGACCAAAAAGAACAGTATGGGAGACAGATGCAGTTCCACATGAGGTTATTAATTAGCAAATTACATAAATATTACGAACGTAAACATTAAGTGAGCAGGTTACATTGTAACCGCGTGTCCTAACAACACGCTGTGACGAGAGAGGCAGTGATCAGCTATTTGGCTGTTTGCACCAGACGAGACACGGCAGAAATGTAAATACAGCCTTTCAGAAGCACAGAATATGCACTCGCTCACGAAACGGTAAGGTTTAGAATCTGTTTAATACATGTTAACCCACTTTAACATCAATGTAGATGCTGAATCACTCATATGTGTTTAGTTCTAAAGTTCAATTTCAGACGGTTTATTGTATTTTCAAGATCTGAGGTGAACTTTCTGCTTTCAGTATATGGCAACAAATGCCATGTAAAATGCTTTCAAACTCGCATTGTTAGCATTTAGCACAGAATAAAGCACACAAGGCTTACCTGAGGTGATCTAGCTGTCATAGGTTTCTGTTGTTCAGCTGTGAGAAATAGAAGCCATTTCTAATATATCAATTCGAGGTGTTGGTTAGGACAAAAACTCCTTTTAATATGGAAAATATTCCCTCTATCGCGTGTCGTTGCTTTTATTTAGAACACAGTTTAAATCGCTCCTGTACACAATCTGGCATCCTAGCGTACTTTTATTATGATCCAGGAGTGCAATACCTAGTTCAACCACTGGGTGTCAAACTTACATACTGCACCTTTAACTGATTCATTTAAAAATTTAATTAGAACACTTCAGTTTTCCTTTTTATTTACTATTTAATGTTTTGTCAAATATATTATTATTTTTTAATCTCTATTTTGCTTTGAAGAATTCAAGATTTAAATTAGAAAACTTCCGTTTTTCTTTTCATTTACATTTTAATACATTTTAAATGTTTTGTCATATTGTAGTCAGATTTATTAAACCCCATTTGAATTTTTGTTTCTTTTTTAAATATTTCCCAAATGATGTTTAACAGAGCAAAGAAATGTTCACAGTATGTCTGATAATATTTTTTCTTCTGGAGAAAGTCTTACTTGTTTTATTTCGGCTAGAATTAAAGCAGTTTTTAATTTTTTATGAACCATTTTAAGGTCAAAATTATTAGCCCTTTTAAGCTAATTTTTTTTTCGATATTCTACAGCACAAACCATCATTATACAATAACTTGCCTAATTACCCTAACCTGCCTAGTTAACCTAATTAACCTAGTTAGGCCTTTAAATGTCACTTTAAGCTGTATAGAAGTGTCTTGAAAAAAATTATTTACTGTCATCATGACAAAGATAAAATAAATCTGATATTAGAAATGAGTTATTGAAACTATTATGTTTAGAAATGTGTTGAATTTTTTTTTCTCTCCGTTAAACAGAAATTGGGAAAAAATAAAGAGGGGGACTAATCATTCAGGGGGGCTATTAATTCTGACTTCAACTGTATATATTTGCTTTAATTGATTCATTTAGGCAACGCAGTGGCGCAGTAGGTAGTGCTGTTGCCTCACAGCAAGAACGTCGCTGGTGTCGCAGGTTCGAACCTCGGCTGGGCTGGGTCAGTTGGCGTTTCTGTGTGGAGTTTGCATGTTCTCCCTGCGTTTGCGTGGGTTTTCTCCGGGTGCTCCGGTTTCCCCCCACAGTCCAAAGACATGCAGTACAGGTGAATTGGGTAAGCTAAATTGTCCATAGTGTATGAGTGTGAATGTGTGTGTGGAAGTTCCCAGAGATGGGTTGCGGCTGGAAGGGCATCCGCTGCGTAAAATCGTGCTGGATAAGTTGGCGGTTCATTCCGCTGTGGCGACCCCGCAAGGGACAAAGCCGACAAGAAAATGAATGAATGAATGATTCATTTAAAAATGAAATTAGAGCATTTACTGTAAGCATAACAATTTCCTTTTTATTTACTTTAATGTTTTGTCAAATATAGTATTACTATTTTTAAACTCTATTTTGCTTTAATAAGTTTGATTTAAAATTAGAGCACTTTAGTTTTCCTTTTCATTTACTTTTTAATGTTTTATCATATATATTATTATTACTTTTTAATTTCTATTTTGCTTTAATGAATAAATTTAAGATTTAATTTAGAACACTTCAGTTTTCATTTTCATTTTAATGTTTTGTTATATATATTATTATTTTTTTCATATTTTAAATATTATATTTTGCTCTATATTATATTTTGATCAATTTAAGATTTAAATTAGAACACATCAGTTTAACTTTTAGTTTTAGTAAAAAAAATACTTTGTCTTTTATAGTTGAAGTCAGAATTATTCGCCCCCCTTTGATTTTTTTTTTCTTTGTTAAATATTTCCCAAATGATGTTTAACAGAAGAAGGAAATTTTCACAGTATGTCTGATAATATTTTTTCTTCTGGAGAAAGTCTTATTTGTTTTATTTCGGCTAAAATAAAAGTTTTTTTAATTTTTAATTTTTTTAAAACCATTTTAAGGTCAATATTATTAGCCCCTTTAAGCTATATTTTTTTCGATAGACTACAGAACAAACCATCATTATACAATAACTTGCCTAATTACCCTAACCTGCCTAGTTAACATAATTAACCTAGTTAAGCCTTTAAATGTCACTTTAAATTTACTGTCATCATGGCAAAGATAAAATCAATCAGTTATTAGAGATGAGTTATTAAAACAATTTTGTTTAGAAATGTGTTGACAAAATCTCTCTGTTAAACAGAAATTGGAAAAAAAAATAAACAGGGGGGCTAATAATTCTGACTTCAACTGTACATTTTTGCTATTTTTATTGTTTTTAATGGAAATTTTGTCAAGCAGATAATGCAAAGCACGGGTCTAAATGGAGTCCAAAATGTGGCCACTTTTGACATGAAGAGATGCATGTTAATGTTTATAATAGGTGGAAACGGCAAAGTGTGTCAGCTGACCACTTGTGCACTAATCCCAGAAAACAGTGATGATTGAAACAGGGCCAAAAACACACTACACATGTGGAAGATACTAAAAAAGCAGTGAGACACAAAACAAAGATGTCTAATTTAAAGTCCACATGAACCAGAAGCTGTGACCATTTTTTTAACGTATTGTGACGTAGTTCCTAGGGAAACAGAATATTTAATGAGAAAACAGTGGGCATGGCTTGTTTTTTCTACTGCGAGCTGATTGGATGTAGTAAAGTAGGCATTTTATTCAGAAAGATCTGGAAACAGGTTTGAGGAGAGTTATTACAATCTAACAGATTCCTCCTCCTCACCATTTCTGTGTTGTCAAAACTGACAGTTGGAGGGGGCGTGGTTAAGTATGTTAGCCACGCCCAATACCTCAGACAGGCCTAATCTGAGAATTTAACTGAACAAATAAGAAGTGCGTTTTCAGATTTCAATTAAAGAGTACAAGGTCAAACCATTATTTTTTTTCTTAATGACATGCATGGATGAATTGTTCACCACAAAACTAGCAATGTGAGCTAACAAGAGCAATGTTATATTTGATTTCATGTGTACTTTAAGACTAACGTGGTTTAAAAATACCCTAAAGTGACTTAAATATTCACCTTTGGTTGTATCTTGATCAAGCTCACATGATAATCTCAAACACTGATACACCTGGTCAGATGTGAGAGTGTGTGTGCTTTTACCTCTTGATGAGTTTGATGGCTTTAAAGGCTTCATCCATGTCTCCTATGGTGAGGTAGAAGCTGAAGTTCAGCATGGCGTCTCGGGTCTGCTTCTCACAGCTCTCCAGCCCCACAAAGTCTCGAAGAGCTCGTCGCACCACCATCTGAGGAGATGAAGACCCCTGGGGCAAGCTGGAGGACACCACCAACCCCTGATCTCCACTCTCACCCAACTAAAACCACAGAGATACACTTCATTAAAACTCAACCATTAGTTTTGATGATAAACATTCCTACGGAAACACATTCAGAGAAGAAATGAGAGATGATTCTTCTCCTACAAGGCTGCTGGCTGATTGTGAATGTACTCACATCAGGGAGAACGACGCCTCCCCTTCGAAATGAGAGCTTTACATTGACAGGATGATCAGAAAAACAGAAAGAGAAAAATAAAATGATGCATGCAAGAGAAGTAAGGAGAAAAAAGAAGAAGTATGTGAAGTGATGAGAAAGAGATACATGCAGATTCACAAGAGGTGTTCGATATTGATCAAAAATCTAGTAATGCTGTATTTTATAATCAATCTATACTTTGTGTTTTTATGCAGGTCTTAGTTGGTTTGGACTTGTCATGGATCAATAAATATGACGGTAAAACCTCCAGTAGGTGGCAGCAAGCCTCTGTCTTAAAGGGGAGCTATTATGCAAAAATCACTTTATAAGGGGTTTTAACACAGTTGTGTGACAGGAGTGTGTGAATATAACCAGCTTCTAATGATAAAAATGAATAAATTCTATTTTTTATAATCAAACTTGATAAAAACAGTCTGCAGAAACACTTTGATTTACATTCTCCATTTGTACGTGCCATCAGAGGGGGAAAGCCTCGCCCACTAGTGACCATCTCTCCCTCATTAGCATAGGACGTTAGTCTCATTTGTAATCTGCCACTATGCTGACACATAGGCACTCTAGGGACATCAGAGACTTATTTTACATCTTGTAAAAAGGGGCATAATAGGTCCTCTTTAATGAGTGATTCGTTGAATCGTTCACTCAATTAATTTGTTCAGAAAAAAGCAGCAGATGGAGTTATTAAATTTTGTTTTTTATTTAACCCTTTATTTTACCAGAAAAAAACCTCTTGAGATTTGTAATCTCTTTTCAAGTGTGTCCTGGATAAGCAAACAATAAACCTCATAGACAACATATCAAAATAAATCAATACAAATTACAATAAAATAAATACACCAAATAATTGCACCACCAAAACATATCCATGCTCCAAATAAAATAAGGATTGTTAATTAGAGAGCAGTAACTCTTTGATGGATTAGTACCTTCAGCAGTGTCATTTTCCATTACAATAACAAGGGGTATCATTTAAAATTTTACAATTTCCCCACGCAAAAGTTGTGATCTATAAATAAAGTTGCTGTAGGTAAACTTTAAGTAAACATATGTAGCTTGACTATTGTCTTCATTTATGCCCTTTAAATCATCATATGAGCCGTAATCATTAATAAATAAATCCAAATTTATTCTGCTTTACGTTTACTTTTAGAAAGGTCTCTACATAAAGTTTTATAAATGAGACCCCTGAACTTAACTAAACTGAACTTTAGTCGACAGTGACCTTTATACTAAACTGAAATGAAGCGGTTTCAATTTACTAGAACTACACCAGCAGGCTGCACAATATATCGTTTCAGCATCGATATTGTTTTCACAATAGTCGCATCGCAGGAACTGAGTTAAGATTATAGTTGAGCAGGAGTTATATCCATAATAGAGTAAACATGTATAATTTGCATGTGTTTTTAAGGACTGTGACTGTGTGAACATTTCAGAATAGCTTAAAGCAATAAGGCAAAAGAGGCCAAGGTTTTCGCTAAATTCATTCTACCATGGCGGGGCGCCATGCCAAAATTCACCCCGCCACGGCTACATTACAGCTTCTTATTCAAAACATTGTCGTTTTTGTTAAATAGCGGGTTATAATCGCACCTAAACGTATTAAAAGGTAAGTGAATTATAACAGCGCAAACTTTTCTGTAATCGTAGTAGTGCTGTGCGTTATTTGTTTAACCCTTTAAGGTGACTAGCTGACTGACTGACAGGTGCGTGATGCGTGAGGCCAGCAAACACGACGTATAGCTTTCAGTTAGGATGAACACAGTTTCCATAATTATACTTTGTTTGTTGTATGCAGAGCCATAGACCTTTATCTATAAATAAAGACTTTATCTTGCTGGAGTTTATAGCCGTTTCACTTTACCTCAGGACGCATTAATGCCGCTCTGTAGGTCTATTGGAGACGTACATAAATATTCCTTGCAAATCTAATAAAGGTCATTAAACACGCTAAATTGCACTTGAGCAGCGTATATTTGAGGGCGTGCAAGAAGTTTTGTGCACGAACAGAGGAAATCCTAGCAAAAAGATCTGCATGCTCATACTACACAAATCCGATCTCGACTTGTAGTACTGCGTCACATTTGTCATTGAAATAACGCCAAAGGTAATTGGTAGATCAAAAGGCCTGCCGCCACAGCTGGAAAAAATCCTAGAGGAAACACTGGAGACTGTATGATTTGTAACTTTAATAAAAATTAGTTTGATAAAATTATTATTATGCTGAAGAATATAGTGTTATTTCACATTTGCGATTTTGCGTATTCAATTTCTGTACCTAAATACTATTAAGACTGCAACGCACTGTTTATTATGTCATTTGTTTCATCTTTGCACAAATGTATTTATCAATGCTTGAAATTGGTATTTTATTTATTTTAATGCAAATGATTCAATCTCCAACAGAAATTAAGGAACTCTTTCCAAATAAAGAAATCTGGTTCAATTGTATTTACAATCGCAATATATAGTGCAGAAAAACAAAATATCGCAATTTCAGATTTTTCCAGTGCTGTACAGTCCTACTACTGCCTATTAAATTGAAATATTATGTCTTTTACTCTCATTTTTTCTTCTATGTTAAGCTCCTTTGACACAATCTACATTGTAAAAAGCTCTAGAAAATAAAGATGAATATCAAACACCCCTCGCTCATAAAGAAACCGTTTTTGTGTGTGTGTGTTTTGTACCTTGCAGATATAATAGTAGTACGGTGTATCCAGAGCCAGCAGACAGAACAGTGCTGCAGGTTTAGGCTGTGAGTCCTGCAGGAGGAGACCGTGTTCCTGCGTCACAAAGAACGTCACCACCATCACATCCTCCTGCCAAGAAAAACAAAAACACTTTATATACACTTCAGTTTTTTTTTAACCGCATTCAGGTCTGTTTTGAAAGACGAGATCATAATAATAATGAATAATAATGAACTAGCCAAAGAGCTACAAAAAAGTTAAAATGAGATAATAAAAAACAATATACAGTGTTACGGGTTTGTGATTGGTTCATTCTGTTTTCTGGGTTTTGCTTTCTTTTTCTTAATAGGTGATCAGTATAAGCAGGTGGCTTGCATGGTTCAGGACTTGTGGAGCTGCGCATCAATGGATTTGCTTTTCAGTGTTTGGACTTTTAGCAGTAAATATTAAACCACACTGAACTGAACTGAACTTAAACTCTGAAAAATAAACTGCCACAGTTTCAATTTACTATAATCTTCTATGTTAAGCTGCTTTGAGACAATCGACATTGTAAAAGTGCTATAGAAATAAAATAAAAGAAAGGTGCAGCTAATTTGATGGATTATTTAAGGAATTGCAAAGATGTGTTAGAGACACTGCTTTTCCGTTCGACTTCCTTTTGCTAACCCACCGCTTTACTTTTTGTTTATTTTGGAATTTGATCTTATGTTATCTGTTGTTGTTCTGAACTTTATATGTTTTGTTAGACATTTAATTTACATATGGGTTACATTGGTACCCCTTTAAACTTTATTTTTTTATTATTTTTGTAACCCTTAAATAAATATACTTTTTGCATTTTCATTCTATTTGGTTTGGTTCTCTTCATTTGTTGCGTGCTTTAGCCGGCACATAACAACAGTATAATAAAAGATAACAAAACATAGATCAAGTCAAAAACCTTAATCAATAACATATTCATGATAAGCAATTTTAAGGAGTTTGGTTTTCAACAGTTTGTTGAAAGTGTGGGAGCACTTCGAACATTTAATTAATTTTATTTTAATGGTGCAATAAATGTTATATCTCTGTCTCAACATATAATGAATAAAAAATGCTGCACTTTTTTTCACTTGGTACGGAAACCAAACAATAAAGCCTATAAACAAACTCGTTTTAATTTGAAGTGATTTTTAAATGAGATTTGACCTTTAAAAATATGGTAACGTAGCCTTGTGTGAATTATTAAGCTTCTCTCCCAAATCCTGCATTCCTGTGTACATTTTTTTCCCTTTTTCAAATATTTCCCAAATGGTGTTTAACAGAGCAAGGGATTTTTCACAGTATTTCCTATAATATTTTTTCTTCTGGAGAAAGTCTTAGTTGTTTTATTTCGACTAGAATAAAAGCAGCTTTTAATTTTTTTTAAACCATTTTAAGGTCAATATTATTAGTGACTTATCAATATTATTTTTCGATTGTCTACAGAACAAACCATCGTTATACAGTGACTTGCCTAATTACCCTAACTTTAACCTAATTACTAGGCCCACACGGAATCTGCGCGCGCAGAATTCTGCAGATTTCTGCAGATTTTTATCCCATCACTAATTCTGTTTATTTACTTACAGTTAACTATTTACTGTTAATCTAATTGGATTTGCATTTTAAACATTAAATAAAAGTTAAAAAGATATAATTTTTTATTTCACATTTTAAGGTTTTAGTTATGATCCTAAAATAATTCCGCAGAAATCCGCAGATTTTTACCAAAATTCTCCGCAGAAATAGCAAAAAACGTCCGCAGATTCCGTCTGGCCCTACTAATTACCATAGTTAAGCCTTTAAATGTCACTTTAAGCTAAATACTAGTATCTTGAAAAATATCTAGTCAAATATTATTTACTGTCATCATGACAAAGATAAAAGAAATCAGTTATTAGAAATGAGTTATTAAAACTATTATGTTTAGAAATGTGTTGAAAAAAATCTTCTTTCCGTTAAACAGAAATTGGGGAAAAATATACAGGGGGGCTAATAATTCACAAGGGCTCATAATTCTGACTTCAACTGTATATACAGTAAAGAAATAAAGCTGCAGTTCATTTAATGTGGTGCTTTACCTTCTCTGTTTGTCTTTGCCTGCTGCCGTGGAGGTCAGAGTTCACAGACACGGTTTCACACACAAACAGACGAGGCTCGTTCTCATCCCAGAACTGAGATACAGGGCATCGAGCGGCCAGCTCCTCTTCACAACGACTTCTGCAATTCAAAAAACATTTTCCACAATCACATTTAGCTTGTCTTAGTGTATCTGTTATTGTAAATTCACACAACAAACACAAGTCATCTGGCTGCACAGTACCTCTGACTGTCCTCAGACTGTTCAGGGCTGCTCTCTGGCCTCCCCGTGAAGAAGTCAAAGTAAGACAACGTGTCCAGCTCGATGTCATAGAAATACACCTTGTTATCCGGCCGCCCGTTTATCTAGAATTCACAAAATACAATCTCCAGAGCTGATCTGACAGTCACTTTGCTGTTTTATGTGCCTATAATAAAAATCACATTTGACTGTACAATAATAATAGATTGCTTTTATTTGCACAATTTTTCATGAAGATCCTTTTATAAATTTACATACAGTATATAGTCACATGTGACCATCAAAGCAATCATAATAACAATAAAAAATATAGAATTATTTATTTTTTTAAGCAACACTGATATAATTTTTCTTTTCTCTTTATGGTGAAAAACCTTATAATTTCTATTTGTTTTATATTTATATTTTTCTTTCTCTATCCTGAATACTGTTACATTTGAAGGATTTGTTCTGGAGTGAGGTAATAATAAACTTAGATTTTTGGCTTATTTAATATATTATTTTTGAATTCAATTGAATATTGACACACAAATGCTTATCTGTGTTTTTTTTTTCTCAGTAATGGAAGTTTTAAAAAGCACAGCCTACTTTCAAAAGAACACAGTGTACAATTACTGCTTTAGTACTATTTTTTTAAAGCCTTTTAATATTATCTTTCAATTTATTTTAATCCCACATACCCTCATCGGCCACTTTATTAGGTACACCTAACTAGTACCGGGTTGGACCCCTATTTACCTTTGTGGCATAAATTCAACAAGGTCCTGGAAATATTCCTCAGAGATTTTAATCCATATTGACATGATAGCATCACGCAGTTGCTGCAGATTTGTCGGCTGCACTTCCATGATCCGAATCTCCCGTTCCACCAAATCCCAAAGAAGCTCTAGTCTTTTGAATTGAGTCTGGTGACTGTGGAGGCCATTTGAGTACAGTGAACTCATTGTCATGTTCAAGAAACCAGTCTGAGATGTTTTGCGCTTTATGACATGGCACGTTATCCTGCTGGAAGTAGGAAGATGGGTACATTGCGGTCATAAAGTAATGGACATGATCAGCAACAATACTCAGGTAGGCTGTGGTGTTGACACGATGCTCAATTGGTACTAATGGGTCCAAAGTGAGCCAAGAAAATATCCCCCACACCATTACATCACCAACACCAGCCTGAACCGTTAATACAATGCAGGATGGATACATGCTTTAATGTTGTTGACAAATTCTGACCCGACCATCCGAATATGGCAGCAGAAATCGAGACTCATCAGACCAGGCAACGTTTTTCCAATCTTCTATTGTCCAATTTTGGGGAGTCTGTGTGAATTGTAGCCTCAGTTTCCTGTTCTTAGCTGACAGGAGTGGCACCCGGTGTGGTCTTCTGCTGCTGTAGCCCATCTGCCTCAAGTTGGACGTGTTGTGTGTTCAGAGATGCTCTTCTGCAGACTTCAAATGTAACGAGTGGTTATTTGAGTTACTGTTCCCTTTCTATCAGCTGCATCCAGACTGGCCATTCTCCTCTGACATCAACAAGGCATGTGCACCCGCAGAACTGCCGCTCACTGGATATTTTCTCTTTTTCGGCCCATTCTCTGTAAACCCTAGAGATGGTTGTGCATGAAAATCCCAGTAGATCAGCAGTTTCTGAAATACGCACAACAGCCCGTCTGACACCAACAACCATGCCACGTTCACTTAAATCACCTTTCTTCCCCATTCTGATGCTCTGCTTGAATTGGAGCAGATTGTCTTAGCCATGTCTACATGCCTAAATGCATTGAGTTGCTGCCATGTGATTGGCTGATTAGAAATTTGCGTTAATGAGCAGTTGGACAGGTGTACCTAATAAAGTGGCCGGTAAGTGTATTACTTTCATCCAAAAAATACACTTTTTATTATTCAGTCAAGTCATAATTTAGACTAACATGACCATTTAATTTGACCTGCTTAATTTCTGAAGTTTTAATGATTTAATAAACGATTTTATTCGTTGATGAAAAATTGCATAAAGACGTCAGGAAAACATTGATGTCATTTTTTGCACCTGTGTAATGAGGACGCTGATCTGGCTTCCGCTGGCATTGCATTTGACTGATCTCAGAGCACCCAGGTCAGAAATGAGCTCCGAGAGGTTCTTTGTGACACCCAGGGGTTTGGCCTCCCTGTGCACACAAACAAACACATTACACACACATATTAATTTACACATGTTTGTGTTGAACAGTGTGAGTGTTTGTTTACCTGCGAGTGAGGTCAAAGACTCTGACGTGACAGGTATCTGTTCCCACAGCCAGGTAAGATCCACAGACACTCAGAAGAGTCGGGTTTCCTTCCGCTTCAGAAAACACCAACAACTGTTTCACGGTGCCCTGCACATTCACACACACACAAACACACACACAGTCATTGTGTGATTTCCATTAGAGCGTGGATGTGTTTCTTCAGATTTATAGTTCAGTGTCTGTATGTGTGTGTGTGTGTGTGTGTGTGTGTGTGTGTATACCTGTGGTGTGCGGATCTGGACACGGTTTGGTTCTACAGTATAAATGTTTTCTTCATGCACCGCAAGAGCAGGAGACTCACACTGGAATGAACCTGATGATGAAAACAACAGAATCGTCATCAAAAAAATTTTATAAAAAAAAGACAGATGTAAGGTGGTTCAGATTTAGTGTGGTCCTGTTGTATCATTATTCTGTTTTCTGGAGTTTATGGTACCTGTGCTGTGTAACGTTTGTCCTGATGGCTCATAAACGGTGATCATTTTCCCATTCCACATCGCTACCGTATTCTATCCAAACAGAACAAATGATGTAGAAAAAATTAAACCATATTTTTTAAGCAAAGCAAGAACATTTTAAAAATATATCGCAAATGACATATTATCAGATTGTGTGCGCATCTATATCTTTTAGAATATTATTATTAAATTAACTGAGAATAATAAGCTATACATACATGCATTATTAAAATAACCTAGAATAATTAGCAATATATACAGGCATTATTAATTAACTGAGAATATTAAGCTATATATACACATGTATTATTAAAATAACTGAGAATAATAAGATATATATGCATGCATTATTAAAATAACGGAGAATAATAGGCTATATATACATGCATTATTAAACTAACCTAGAATAATACGCTATATACACATCCATTATTAAAATAACAGAGAATGATAAGCTATATATACACATGCATTATTAATTAACTAATAATAAGCTATATATACATGCATTATTAAACTAACGGAGAATAATAAGCTATATATACATGCATTATTAAACTAACGGAGAATAATAAGCTATATATACATGCATTATTAAACTAACGGAGAATTATAAGCTATATATACATGCATTATTAAACTAACGGAGAATAATAGGCTATATATACATGCATTATTAAACTAACGGAGAATAATAAGCTATATATACATGCATTATTAAACTAACGGAGAATAATAAGCTATATATACATGCATTATTAAACTAACGGAGAATAATAAGCTATATATACATGCATTATTAAACTAACGGAGAATAATAAGCTATATATACATGCATTATTAAACTAACGGAGAATAATAAGCTATATATACATGCATTATTAAACTAACGGAGAATAATAAGCTATATATAGATGCATTATTAAACTAACGGAGAATAATAAGCTATATATACATGCATTATTAAACTAACGGAGAATAATAAGCTATATATACATGCATTATTAAACTAACGGAGAATAATAAGCTATATATACATGCATTATTAAACTAACGGAGAATAATAAGCTATATATACATGCATTATTAAACTAACGGAGAATAATAAGCTATATATAGATGCATTATTAAACTAACGGAGAATAATAAGCTATATATACATGCATTATTAAACTAACGGAGAATAATAAGCTATATATACATGCATTATTAAACTAACGGAGAATAATAAGCTATATATACATGCATTATTAAACTAACGGAGAATAATAAGCTATATATACATGCATTATTAAACTAACGGAGAATAATAAGCTATATATAGATGCATTAATAAACTAACGGAGAATAATAAGCTATATATACATGCATTATTAAAATAAGTGAGAATAAAAGGCTATATATACACATGCATTATTAATTAACTGAGAATAATAAGCTATATATAAATAAATTAATAAAATAATTCAGAATAATAAGCAATATTTACATGAATTATAATTATAACTGAGAATAATAAGCTATATATATACATGCATTATTAAAATAACAGAGAATAATAGGCTATATATACACATTAATTAATAAAATAATTCAGAATAATAAGCAATATATACATACACTATTAAATTAACTGAGAATAATAAGCTATATATACATGCATTATTAAACTAACGGAGAATAATAAGCTATATATACATGCATTATTAAACTAACGGAGAATAATAAGCTATATATACATGCATTATTAAACTAACGGAGAATAATAAGCTATATATACATGCATTATTAAACTAACGGAGAATAATAAGCTATATATAGATGCATTATTAAACTAACGGAGAATAATAAGCTATATATACATGCATTATTAAACTAACGGAGAATAATAAGCTATATATACATGCATTATTAAACTAACGGAGAATAATAAGCTATATATACATGCATTATTAAACTAACGGAGAATAATAAGCTATATATACATGCATTATTAAACTAACGGAGAATAATAAGCTATATATAGATGCATTAATAAACTAACGGAGAATAATAAGCTATATATACATGCATTATTAAAATAAGTGAGAATAAAAGGCTATATATACACATGCATTATTAATTAACTGAGAATAATAAGCTATATATAAATAAATTAATAAAATAATTCAGAATAATAAGCAATATTTACATGAATTATAATTATAACTGAGAATAATAAGCTATATATATACATGCATTATTAAAATAACAGAGAATAATAGGCTATATATACACATTAATTAATAAAATAATTCAGAATAATAAGCAATATATACATACACTATTAAATTAACTGAGAATAATAAGCTATATATACATGCATTATTAAATAACAGAGAATAATAAGCTATATATACAGGCATTATTAATTAACTGAGAATAATACGCTATATATACAGGCATTATTAATTACCTTAGAATAATAAGCTATATATACATGCATTATTAAAATAACCGAGAATAATACACTATATATAAATGAATTAATAAAATAATTCAGAATAATAAGCAATATATGCATGAATTATAATTATAACCGAGATTAATAAGCTATATATATATATATATATATATATATATATATATATATATATATATATATATATATATATATATATATATATATATATATATATATATACACACATGCATTATTAAAATAACAGAGAATAATAGGCTATATATACACATTAATTAATAAAATAATTCAGAATATTAAGCAATATATACATACACTATTAAATTAACTGAGAATAATAAGACATATATACATGCATTATTAAATAACAGAGAATAATAAGCTATATATACACATGCATTGTTAATTAACTGAGAATAATAAGCTATATATACACAAATGCATTATTAATTAACTGAGAATAATAAGATATATATACAGGCATTATTAAAATAACTGAGAAAAAATAAGCTATATACACATGCAAAAAAGTCTATATCTGTATATCTACATTTAAAAAATTCTGAAATAGCTCTACTGTCATCATATCATATGGTGAAAAATAATGCTGCCCTGTTCGGTTCTGCTAAAAGCATTAGTGTATTAGCAGAATGAGGTAAAACAGCAACAATTAACCACTGTGGTAAATGGTGCTTTGTAACTGTGCCGCATAAAGCTTGTCTTGCCTTGGTGAGCTGTACGGCTCTGATGTGTGTGTCTGTGTTGAATGTGATGTGTGTGTTGCTGGTGAAGTTGGCCAGGCTGAGCTGTGTTGGTGTGAGCTGCACTGCTGCCATCTGCTGGCTGTAATGAGAACACATCACATGCTCTGACAGGATCACCACACTACTGCTGCTGCACACGGCCAACAGATGAGAGCTGGAACCCCACTGCAGAAAAACAAGCACACACATTTCAACTGAGCGACAAATCAACATAATCTGCCCTAACTGATAGTATGACATGCATAAAGCTTGAAAAATTCCTTCCTGAACAAATCCTGATTCTTACGGTGGCTCAGAGAGCTCAAACATGCTGCAAGTAAAAAAAAAAGGAAAAAAAAAAAAAAAAATTCGAGAAAACACATGTGCAAGCAAATTCTCACAACACATGCAAATACAGAAAGGCACTGCAAACTGATGTAAATGTTTTCCCCATTTGTTACTGTTTTCCTATTTGTACATGTTTTCTTAACTTGCATTGTGTTTGGGCTCTCTCAGCCACCATACATGTAGATTCTTCTCACCTGTAGCTGTGAGATGTTTCCTTCCACTTCTGCTGGTGTCTGGAGTTTCCACTGTGTTTTGGAGTCTCCTTTCTGATCGCTCACTGTCAGCATGTGCCACAGAGCAACTCGACCCCTGCTGGTGCCTGCTGCAAGAACTTCTGCAAATCAAAACACAAAACATATCCCGATGAGTTCTGAACTAAAACACACATTTATACTACCTGACAAAAGTCGTGTTGCCTATTTGTTGTTTCTAGTATTAGGAACAACAAATAATAACTTGACTTTTAGCTGATGATTTGGTATCAAAAGTGGCTTAAATGAAAGGCAAAGGCATCTAGATTACGCTTATTTTACCAAAATAAAATATGATCATGCTTTGATTTTTAATTAGGACAGTAAGGTCTGACTTTGCTTAGACAAATGTCTTGTCGCTTGACAGAAATAATGTACAGTATAGAATATAAAGTCATGGTGCAGTGGAAAAAGCATGAATATTGTGTATGACTCCCATGAGCTTGGAGCACTGCATCCATACATCTCTGCAATGACTTATTAATATAATCACTTATTAATGAAGTCATTTGGAATGCCAAAGAAAGCGTTCTTGCAGGACTCCCAGAGTTCATCAAGATTATTTGGATTCATCTTCAATGCCTCCTCCTTCATCTTACCCCAGATAGGCTCAATAATGTTCACCTCTGGTGACTGGGCTGGCCAATCCTTGACCTTCTTTGCTTTCAGGAACTTTGATGTGGAGGCTGAAGTATGAGAAGGAGCGCTATCCTGCTGAAGAATTTGCCCTCTCCTGTGGTTTGTAATGTAATGGGCAGCACAAATGTCTTGATACCTCAGGCTGCTGATGTTGCCATCCACTCTCCAGATCTCTCGCACGGCCCCATACTAAATGTAACCCCAAACTAGTAGGTCCAGTAGGTCTTCTTCAGTATTTGTGATGATTGGGATGCAGTTCAACAGATGATTCATCAGAAAAATTGACCTTTGTTGCTCTTACAACTGGGATCGACAACAAGACTTTTGTCAGGTAGTGTACTGTATTATACAGAGCCTACAGTTATCACTCGCCAACCAATAAATGTGAGCCAGTGAATCAATGTTGGTTAATTCTAACACTACAAAAAGTCCTGAGAGGATTTAGCACAATTTGCAGAGACTGTGTTGTAATCATATATGTTATCTGATGTGCTGCATGTTGTACTGTGTAGTCATTTCACAAAAGCAGCTCTTGATATCAGTGTTTTAAGTTGCATTTGTTTACATAAGTTAATGTGCTGTAAAATAACACATTCAAGCAATGAACAATTGAATTTCTATCAATAAGTGTTACTACTGTTTAATCATTTCCTTCGTTCATTTTACTTCGGCTTAATCCCTTTATTCATCAGGGGTCGCCACAGCGGAATGAACCGCCAACTTATCCAGTATATGTTTTACACAGTGGATGGCCTTCCAGCTGCAACCCAGAACTGGGAAACACCCATACATTACAGCCAATTTAGCTTATTCAATTCACCTACAGCGCATGTGTTTGGACTCTGGGGGAAATCGGAGCACCCTGAGGAAACCCACGCCACACGGGTAGAATATGCAAACTCCACACAGAAATGCCAACTGACCCAGCCGGGACTCGAACCAGCGACCTTCTTGCTGTGGGACGACTAGTTCATTTCAATTAATGATTTAATGACAAAAGAAACCTAACTGTAAAGTGTTACCAAAATTTAGGGTAAATAAAATGTACATTTAGGCCCTGACGTAGACAAATCACACTTACATTTGACAGATGTTTGTATAAGTACAAAGATAGGTTTGCACTCTAAAATTTTTTTATAAGAAATTAAGTTTCAAAATAACTTTATTTGAAACAGCCCACACCAATTGTTACGACTAAAGTTTACTTATTTATTTTGCACATTGCATGTGTTTTTTTTTCTTCGTCCCGCCTTCTTGTGTTGTTTTCTGTTATTCCATAGGCTCCCATTCTAATATGATCCAGGCTCTGATTGGCTGCTGGTCGTGGAGACCTATAAAAGACAACTTCCGGCAGGATTCCGGGAGCTCATTTGTGGTGCAATGGTTGCTGGGGGTGGAGAGCTCCTGGATTTCCCTACCCCTCCGGCCAACGACCAACCTTTAGTCTTGTACAACTGTTCATGTATACTTGTAACTTTTTGAGAGTTTGAGCTTGTAGGAGTGGCCTGCCTATTTATTTGATTACTTTTGACTTTGTTTATGTTTAGGAAGGTAAGCTTCCTGTATTTTTCTTTAAAGATTTACAGATAATTTAGTTTATTTACGTTGCAGATTCTTTGGTTTGTTATTTTGGCCTGTGGCCACCCTGAAGAGACTTAAACTACTATTTTTTTTTCTATATTAAATCTATTTAATTACTCTCAACCGAGTGTCCGAGTTTGGTTGTCGACTGAATGAGATCTTTTGCATTAAGTTTTTTTTTGTTTGGGAAATCCACCACCCACAACATTTTTTTGTTTATTATGCCCATGTTGTTTTCCCCTAGACTTGGGGCGTAATACCAATATTTAAAATGTGTATTTCTTCAACACATGCATTGATTTGGAAATCATACTGATGACCTTGGCTTTATCATCTACTACCAGTTAATAAAGAATTATTATTATCTAATAAATATGAAACTACCATTATACATTCAGTAGTAGTATTAGTCTCTTGCATTTTTACAAAAAATATCTATACATTTTTAAAAACAAATCAAAAAAATACAGATAAGCGGTGTCTCATTTCCTCCAAAGGATGCAGCACCATTGCAGCGCGACGAAGGCTGTCTCCTTTGAAAAAAAAATGCATCCTCAAAATGCGTCCTTCGTTTCCCAGGTAATGAAGGACACAACCGATGGATCCTTTGCTTCGAACATTCCAAGATTCCATTGCATGCTGATAACGGCAGGACGTTTTTAAAAGAAAACTCAGAATTTAATGTATGAATTAGGTTTATTTTACTTAGATATCTAAACACATGTTAAAAAACAAAGTAGAAATGATGTGTCTTACTAAAAAGGCGATTATTTACACAGTTTGCACTTTTATGTGTACATGTATGAATCAAAGGAGATATGTTTCCTGCTTCTGTAAACCTTGCTTTGCGTTTGTATACAACAAGTTTTAAAATCACTTCGAAAAAAAGTCATTACAAATGTTATTACCGCTTATTAATGGCAGCGGTTACGGTTATTAGGTGACGAGATCTGTCCTCTGTAGACTAGATCATCTCATTTCAATATTCTCTGTTCGGCTTGTGTGGACTTTAAAGGACTCACCTTTGAAGTCTGCATCCTTCGGAGGATGCAGCCTCTAAAATGAGACACAGCTATAAACAATAGTTTAAAAGTGTGTAAATTGATGTGCAAGCCTTACGTTTAGAAGTGCAAAAAGACACACAGTTGAGCAGTTCTCCTTTCTCAAAGCCCAGAGATTCATCCAGTGATAGAGCGTAATGATCATCCAGCTCCACATCCCACAACCTACACAAACACACCAGCATCAGAACACAAACTACTATTATATACGCAGTAAAACTAGTAGACTAAGACCTGATGTGTAGTTCTCCTGATGCTGTGATGAGCAAACCGCTTTCTGTCCACACAACGTCTGCATTCTGCCCACCTCTGCCACTCAGCTTCACCTGCACACACATATTTAAAAATCTGATTGGCTGCTTTCATAAAGCCCTGTCATGCAAGATGTTTTCTGATTGGCTGTTACCTTACTGATCTCCTGAGCGAAGCCTTCTGGTCCGAGACTGAACTGTGAAAGCTGCATTGAGTCTGTAACCACAGCGAGAGCGGATCTTCTCTTGGAGTACCACATCTTCTGTATGGCGCTCTCAACCGACAGCAAAGGCACACTCTTCACCTGCTCATCCACACTGTACACACTCCCTAAAACACACACATGCACAGTGTGAACAAACCCCGAGCTACTGAAGGTCATCAGTAAACCGTTTCTCACCATCTGCTGTGCTGATGTAAAAAGCAAGTCCTTCCTGTGATCCCAGAGCAAACGCTGCTCCTTTACCGCTCTTCTTCCAGTTAAACATGTCCAGAGCATTTTCATCTCCGCTAACAGCAGCACGGGCCAGCATCGCTACATCCCTACAGACATATGAAACACACAGGAGGAGGCTTAGGCCAGATTTCCTAATAAAGCAACTAAGAAAAAAAAATGTGCATACAGTGTATGAAACCTTGTAGCATAGTTTCAACATTCGCCAATCCAAATTTATTCGATTAAATCAATGAAATATTACAGCAGTTCAAAATAAATGTTTTTTTGTGTGAGTATATTTTAAAATGTAATTCATTTGTGTGATGCAATGCTAAATTTTCAACGTCATTACTCAGTGTCACATGATTTTAAAATGAGTACTTCTTCCTTAAATAATTCACTTTAATTATTTACTAGAAGATTCTATTTAAGTGTGAAATGAATTAGTATGTTAGTCAAGACTTTAAAGGTGCTGTATGTAAGTTTTTGACTCTTCTAAAGCATAAAAATACAATAATATGTGTGCAGATATTTAAGAAACATCCCAAGTGAACATACTTGTTTAACTGACAAACAATGCTGAAGTCAGATATTCTGCTTTGAAAATGTTTTTTTCCGTGCCGGAATGCTGTCTTTGTTTAGGTAATTTTCACATGCACATGCCAGTTTAGCCAATTATAATTCAGCACCCCGGGTTGCCTTGTTGGAAAACAGCATATTTCATTCATTCATTCATTCAGAAAGACTCTGAAAGCATGCGTCCATGAGCGAAATGCTACAGTGTAGTGGAAAGTATCAGATGTCAAAATGAGACAGATTCAGTTCCACATGACGTTAATTAGCAAATGACATAAATATTAGGAACGTGAGCAGGTTACATCGCGTGTCCTAACAACACGCTGTGACGAGATTGTTATGAGTGATGAGCCATTTGGCTGTTTGCACCACAAAACACGGCAGAAATTTAAATACAGCCTTTCAGAAGCACAGAATATGCACTCACTCACAAAACGGTAAGGTTTAGAATCTATTTAATACATGTTAACCCTCTTTAACATCATTAAATGTACATGCTGAATCACTCATATGTGTTTAGTTCTAAAGTTCAATTTCAAACGGTTTATTGTATTTTCCAGATCTGAGGTGAACTTTCTGCTTTCAGTATATGGTAATACACGTCATGTAAAATGCATTCAAACTCGCATTGTTAGCATTTAGCACTGAATAAAGCACACGAGGCTTACCTGAGGTGATCTAGCTGTCATAGGTTTCTGTTGTTCAGCTGTGAGAAATAGAAGCCACTTCTAATAAATCAATTCGAGGTGTTGGTTAGAACCAAAACTCCTTTTAATATGGAGAATATTCCCTCAATCGCGTGTCGTTGCTTTTATTTAGAACACAGTTTAAAATCACTCAAACTGGCAACCCGGCGTACCTTTATTATGATTCAGGACTGCAATACCTAGTTCAACCACTGGGTGTCAAACTTACATACTGCACCTTTAAATGTTCATTCATTCATTTTCTTTCTTTTTAGTCCCTTCAAGCAGGTCGCACACCAGAAGCGCCGCTTGGCGACGCACCGCGCAGGCCATGCATTTCAAAATTCTAAACATAGGTTTCTATCAGGGTACACACACCGGCGCCGCAAGACGGCGGCTGTCCGCGGTGCCCAGCCACGGCTCAGGACACTCTTCATATTTCTGCCGCGCCACAGAGCGCCATCTGATTAGTTACGTTTTAAATAGCATGCGAATGTGCGCGTCTGGTGTGCAATACTTTCAACTGTCATGTGAGCGCCGTGTCGCAGCGCTGAGCAGCGCTTTCGGTGTGTGACGCCCTTTAGTCATCAGGGGCTGCCACAGCGGAATGAACCGCCAACTTATCCAGCATATGTTTTACACAGCAGATGCCCTTCCAGCTGCAACCCAGTACTGGGAAACACCCATACACGCTCACATTTACACACATACACTAAGGAAAATTTAGTTTATTCAATTCACCTATAGTGCACGACTTTGGACTGTGGGGGAAACCGGAGCACCCAGAGAAAACCCACACCAACACGGAGAAAACATGCAAACTCCACACAGAAATGCCAACTGACCCAGCCGGAACTCGAACCAGTGACCTTCTTGCTGTGAGACGACAGTGCTAACCACTGAGCCACTGTGCCGCCTGACTTTAAATATGTTGTATTTTGATAAAGCACAACAGAAGATTTACATAACAAATAGTTTAAACTACCTTTAAAGTAAAACTTTTAATTTGACATTACTGCAATTAGGCTCTTTTTAAGAGTCATAAGTAGGGCCAGATGGAATCTGCGGACGTTTTTTTGCAATTTCTGCGGAGAATTTTGGTAAAAATCTGCGGATTTCTGCGGAATTATTTTGGGAGTCTCATAACTAAAAAATTTATATGTGAAATATGTGTAATTTAAAAACTGAATAAATTCAGATTTACACACATTTACTCAAGTAAATAAACAGAATTAATGATGGGCTAAAAATCTGCGGAATTCTGCGAAAAATCTGCGGAATTCTGCGCGCGCAGATTCCGTGTGGGCCTAGTCATAAGTGTACAATTAAGTTAACTTTATTTTATTAATATTAGTTAATTAAATTAATTAAAGTTGCATTTTTGATGAAGTACAATAAAAGTGCACATTTTCACGATCCTTTCATTTACCTGTCATGTGGTCCATTGTGCTTTCAGTTATTGTCATATGATTGCTTTGTTCAGTTTTCCCGCCATTCGTTAGTTTCTTTTAGTTCCACCTGTGTTGCACCTCTGTATGTATTCAGTTTAATCATGTCGTGTATATTTATACCCATGAGTTTCGTTAATTTCGTTAATTAAATATATATTATATTGTCATCCTGTTCCTAGCCTGTGAGTGTTTTTGTAAATAAATGTACGTTTATGATGATTCCTGTGACTCGTGCTTTTGTGAGAAAGCTAACCGTGACACACATTCAATACGATCAATCACACTTGTTTTTCACAAAGAAAAAAAAGGAAAGATCCATTACGTTCATATTAAGGATTCAAATGCAATTCTATTGTATTGATTGAATTGTATTTAATTGCATTAATGAATAATACAGTGGTTTTTAAACATGGAGTTCCCAAAAAAATGTATATTCTCATCTTCATCTTGTTCCAAACCTGTTTGAGTTTTTTCTTCTGTTGAACAAAAAAAGAAGATAATTTGAAAAATGTTTGAAACCCGTAACCATTGACTTTCACAGTATTTATTTTTTCCTACTATGGATGTCAATAGTCACAGGTTTCTAACATTCTTCAGAGTATCCTCTTTTGTGTTCAACAGAAGAAAGAAAATCATAAAGGCTCTGAACCACTTGAGGATGAGTGAATGGTGAGTAAATGTACATTTTTGGGTGAACTATCCATTAGTCAATTTCACAAAGCAAAACTTATCTAAACCAAAAAGGAATAATATTTTTAGCACATAAACGTATTGTAAAATTAAATTCAAGTTTATTTGTACAGTCACAATAATTATTATTCCAAAGCAGTTTTACAAAAGGTGCACATTACGATAAAAATTAGGGAGTTGTGTATAGGGCGGACATTACATATAAACATAGTAAACCTGCAGTTATACAGTCTAAAGCACAGGTGTCAAAGTCAGTTCCTGGAGGGCCGCAGCTCTACACAGCTTAGTTCCAACCCTAATTAAACACACCTAATCAAATTAATTGAGTCCTTCAGGCTTGTTTGAAACCTACAGGTAAAGCCACGGTCACACTGTACTTTTCGCCCCATAGACTTCCATTCATACGCACGCGAATGTGGCGAACCGGAAACGCAAGCTTGTGCGACAAATTTCGCAGTTCGCTGCGTTGTAAAGTTCAAGCTTGCTGAACTCTGACCTACGAAATTGCATCATGTGATTACGTGAGACCAATAGAAGATCATAACATGACCTCTCTGCACAGAAATCGCTCACTTTTTTTAATCATCTTGTTTAATCCCACCCCTTTTCGTAGCACCATACGACAGAATTTCACATGCTCAAACTGTAGTGTGACCGTGGCATGAGTATGTTGGAGCTGGGTTGGGTGCAGGGCTGCAGCCCTCCAAGAACTGAGTTTGACACCCCTGGTCTATAGCAGTGTTTCTCAATCACGATCCTGGAGGACCACCAACACTGCATGTATTGGATGTCTCCTTTGTCTGTCACACCCATTACAGGTCTTTCAGTCTCTGCTAATGAACTGATGATCTGAATCAGGTGTGTTTGGTTAAGGAGGCATAGAAAATGTGCAGAGCTTGTGGTTCTCCAGGAAGGTGGATGAAAAACACAGGTCTGTAGTGTCCTTCCAAAAAAAAAAAAAAACATGTTGATTCTTAAAACATCTTCTGTAGCCCGGCTAAAACATTTACTAACAAAACTGCTCAGGAACCATCATGGCATTGATGCGACAGATAGATGAGACTCACTCAGCTGGAGGTGGAGGTCTGAAGATGCAGCAGGTCAGCGGTCTACTGTAGTCATGTTTAATCAGAGGAGATCCCTGCAATTTCCCTCGAGCGTCCACCTTCCACACCGCCATCACACCAGCCTGCAGAACACACACATCCACACTCAGCACACGACAACTGCAAACACAATCATTCAATATTTGATACGGAGAAACAGCGACCTGATCTCCGGTGACCAGTCTGCTGCCGTTACTGCTCCACTCCAGTACTGTGATGCAGGCGGTGTGTGTGTTGTTGGGTAGGGTTGTGTGTTCACCAGACGGGTGTGAGAGGAGGATGGTCTCACCTGTCTCCCACCCCACTGCCAGCAGGGGTTTTGTCGGGTGCCACTGCAGAAGCGAGGGGCTAAATCCCCGTTCCACATGACAGAGCTCAACATGTTCACCCTAAAAACAACACATAGACATTAGAGAGAACAGTAAAACTTTCATTAAAGAATATGATCTATATAATAACAACACTGACATTTTATAGCAGTCGCTGATTAACTATTACAGTAAGTATTAAAAGGCTGTTGTGCAATATTTTAGTGGAAACTTTGATACATTGCTATTGGGATTCCCTGATAACATTATCGATTACCATTACTTTTAATTAATTTAATGGATATTTGCAGAATAAAATCATTATTATTATGTTTCATTATTATTACTTATAAAAAACATAATGTGTCATCATTTACTCATCCTCCACTTATTCCATGTCAGAGTTTCTTTCTTCTGTTGACCACAAAGGAAAATATACTGAAGAATGATGGGGGAAAAGCAGACTTCAAGAGTAAATTTTGTTCCTACTATGGATGTCAATGGATGCTTTTTACAAGATCCTGAGAATATTTTATTTTATTTTAATATATTTTTAAAAATCTAATTTAGATCAAAATAATTATTATTTTGTTGTAAAAATTTTGGGGCGGACTACCCCTTTAATAATCATTTTTTTCTGTTCACGCTGATGGTGTAGTGGTTAGAGCAGGGGTGTCAAACTCAGTTCCTGAAGGGCCGCAGCCCTGCACAGTTTAGTTCCAGCCCTGCTTAAACACACCTATTTGCAGGTATCAAACAAGACAAGTCAAACAAGCACTCAATTAGTAAGATCAGGTGCGTTTAATTAGGGTTGGAACTAAACTGTGCAGGACTGCGGCCCTCCAGGAGCGTCAACACATGCACTCCGGTGCTCAAAGCGACCCGAGTTCGATTCCCACCTTGAGGTCCTGTCAATACCTACTTCTGTACTATCCATTAAAGGTGAAAAAAAAGAAATAATAATTTTTTTCTTACTTACACCAAACCTTTTAATGGTAGTGTATACCTTTCCACAAACACTGAAGCAGCACAACTATTCTGAAGGATTATGTGAGACTGAAGACTTTCGTAATTGTGTTTTATCACATTTGAAAAGGTATATAAACAGAAATCAATTGTTTAAATTGTAATAATATTTCACAATGTGGTTGTATTTTTTAACCAAATACATTTAGCTTTCTTAAAGTCAATTTGAAACGAAAGATTGTCATTTTTTCCTATATGGTGATGTACAGTTGAGGTCAGAATTATTAGTCCCCCTTTGAATTTTTTTCTTTTTTAAATATTTCTCAAATGATGTTCAACAGAGCAAGGAAATTTTCACAGTATGTCTGATAATATTTTGTCTTCTGGAGAAAGTCTTATTTGTTTTATTTCAGCTAGAATAAAAGCAGTTTTAAATTTTTTAAAAGCCATTTTAAGGACAAACTTATTAGTCCCTTTAAGATATATTTTTTTTCCAATAGTCTACAGAACAAACCATCATTATACAATAACTTGCCTAATTACCCTAACCTGCCTAGTTAACCTAATTAACCTAGTTGAGCCTTTAAATGTCACTGTAAGCTGTAAAGAAGTGTCTTGATAAATATCTAGTCAAATATTATTTACTGTCATCATGGCAAAGATAAAATAAATCAGTTATTAGAAATGAATTATTAAAGCTATTATGTTTAGAAATGTGTTGAAAAAAATCTCCTCTCCGTTAAACAGAAATTGAGGAAAAATTAAACAGTTGGGGTAATAATTCAAGGGGGCTAATAATTCTGACTTCAACTGTATATCCAATTGAAACGGCCCTAAAATTAGAGAAAAAAAAATGTAAGCCGGTGCATGATTTTGTCCTTTGGGAACTGACTGGATTGTTGGAAGATGTGTGTTGCTAACAAAATGAAGGAAGATTGAGGAACGGAGGAGTGCAGGGCATAAACAAGACACGGCCTGATAGCTCTTCCTGAAAGGTAGTCAAGTAATGTATATACATATAAAAATAACAAGAGCAACTTTTATTTCATGACAACTTCAAATATCTTACCAACCTAAAACTTTTCACTGTCAATGTATACACAGCTCCCAATGTATATTACAGTGATCATGTCTTACCTGCTGCAGGTAAAGATCCACACAGCCCCCGGTTGAGGGGTTCACAGACCCCACGGCCAGCACACACACACTGGAATGCCATGAGATGAGGACCGGCACTCCACTGCTGTCAGGAGCCTCCACACGGTGATCAAAATACACAGCCATGAGCTACAAATCTACAACAAAACTGTATCAGTGTCATAAAACACATTGTATAACAGTCATTTAACATTTATAATAGAGTATAAGAACCTACATATATCAGCTACCATGTAAAAATCAAACTTGATAGCTTTGCTTGATTAACAAAAGGTATTGAGGTGCTACAGTACAATGAAGTCACATAATATATTTTTAATCTTAATATATTCAGGGTTCATAGTTACACATTTTTGCTACTAAAATTCCATGAACTTTTCCAGAACTTTCAAGTACATTTCCATGACGTAATGTTTCATGTAATGTCTACATGGTAATACATGGTAAATAATAAGAAAAACAACGACGTTGAAATTTATTACAGCATATCACAGAACACGCAACAATCTATTTTGTTTAAATTTGTCTTCATATCTATGTAAATTGGATTTTGATAATGCTTACACAGCACTAACAACGTGAGAGCAAGTTTTTGGCCAAAGACAGAAAAGAAGTAAAGACAACTAACCTATATTCAAGTTAGGGCTGCACAATATATCGCTTCAGCGTCAATATCGCAATGTGTGCATCCGCAATAGTCACATCACAGGACATGCAATGTTGGGATTATAGTTTAATATAGAGTTTAATCATAATGGAGTAAAAGTTTATCATCTACATGCATTTTTAAAGAGACAGTTCACCCAAAAATAACTTACCATTTTCATTACACCCTTCACTTGTTTCAAACATTTGAGTTTTCTTTTTTTTTTTAAATGAACACAAAAAATATATATAATTTAATAACTCCTATAGTATAGAAACAAGTGAAGTGTGAGTAAATAGTGCGTACATTTTAATCTTTGAGTAAACTGTCCCCCTTAAAGGCCTGTGACTGTGTGAACATTTCAATATTTCAAAACATCCGGCCACAAGAAATCTTTTGTAACTTTAATAAAGATTAAATAAGATACAATGAAGACTATGCAGTGTTGATTATTCAATATCTGTACCTTAATAGTGAATACCTAAAAAACTATAATTCACTTTTATCTTTACTATATTTTATTTATCTATGCTTGTCATTTATTTGTTATATATTATTCGAGATTCACTCCTCTACAAAATCCCCCAATCAATCCAAATAAACCTGTAAAATCATCTGGTGACATTGTATTCACATCGCAATATATACCACAGAAATACAAAATATGGTAATGTCAGATTTTTCCAATATCGCACAGCCCAAATTTAAGTATACGGATATTTGTTAAACTAATTTCCATGACTTTTCCAAAACTTTTCCAGGCCTGGAAAATGCCATGTCAAAATTCCATGATGTTTCCAGGTTTTCTATGACCGCATGAACCCTTTATATATATATATATATATATATATATATATATATATATATATATATATATATATATATATATATATATATATATATATATATATATATATTTACTTACATAACTATATATTTTAAGATGATAGTTTGATAATATGGAAGCAGAATAGTAAAATAAATTTTCAAATGTAATATGCAAAATGGCAATGTAATTTGTAAAATATCAATTTATTGCTGTAATTAAATTAGCATTTTCTGTCACATGTGCAAAGTTTGGTGCAAAATGAAAATAAAAAGTTACACACAATAAATCAGTTTGCGTATTACATTTTCACTTTGGCTCATTATAAACCGTTAAAATAAGTAATTAGCATATTAAAACTGGTTGGTAATGGCAAATAAAAATATTTCATTTTGCACCAAATTTGCATATATGAATGTGGTAGAGAAAGTTAATTTAAAAACAGCAATACATTACCTTTTTACATATGGTGTTGCTGTCTTTCCTATTACATTTCAAAAAGAATTTAGCAACTTATATACTTCCATATAATACTATTTGTTTACCATGTGATTATACGTTGGTATTTAAATGAACGTGTAACTTAACATAAACAATGTATTACTTAAAGCAACGTTAGTATAAAAAACACCTTATTGGCATGCTATTATGACCAAAAACATGGTATTACCATGGTATACTAATACAAGTCTGACTCCTCAAAGTTAACGGTTCGTCTCTCATAAAGTTGTAGATAAGACGTATCTCTAAAGCTGGGGAAACTGGTTTAATATACTAATGTTCAAATATTACACTACTTCAGTGTCGGTAGAGAAATGTAGATGTAATATATAATTGTTCGTATCTGTTTACAATGTTAGTAATGTAACGTTTCTGCTAGCTGTTAGCTAATCCACACCGAGGCCTGCCGCTTTAAAAGCGTTTCAAATAGCGACTGTTTGAATGATTTAACCGTTACCTGAGATCTCTTCCACTCAGCACTCCTGTTATATCCCAATGTTTGTCGAGCAGCATATGCATGAATTTGACCATTAAAAGAAAGATATTAGCCCTTCCGTTTTTACGACGCGCCTCTAGCTGTGAACTGAAGCGTCTTTTACGGTTGCCCAGACAACGACAAGGAGAGGAAAAGAGGAGGGGCGGGGCAAAAGAGGACGCTGCGTCTCGACCAATGAGGTGAAGCAAGTGGAATAATTAATGAGTTGGGTTTTGTAATGCAATCACACACAGCTAATAAAACTTACCACCATTCTTCTACAGTTGATTGATAACATTTAGAATGACAAACTTTACGTTTTCAATGCTGTCAAAGATGCAAATGAGGCACTATTTAATTATATATGCGCTAATTTGCATATACTTGATTAGATGCATATACTTCATTAAATTAAACAAAAACACTTTATGAAAAGCAAAAACTCTCAAAACTGACATGTGCATGAAAAAATCATTTTTGCCTGTACTGTATGTTAAATTCACTTACAAAACAAACTTACAGTGTAAAAGCACAACACTAGTATGGTAGTTTACCTAAACCCTGTTTACTTCTAAGTTCAAACTAGAGTCATTAAAGTTTACTGAATGTGGCAGCAGAAATCGAGACTCATCAGATCAGGCAACGTTTCTCCAATCTTCTATTGTCCAATTTTAATGAGTCTGTGTGAATTGTAGCCTCAGTTTCCTGTTCTTAGCTGACAGGAGTGGCACCCGGTGTGGTCTTCTGCTGCTGTAGCCCATCCGCCTCAAGGTTGGGCGTGTTGTGCGTTCAGAGATGCTCTTCTGCAGACCTCGGTTGTAACGAGTGCTTATTTGAGTTACTGTTGCCTTTCTATCAGCTGGAAACAGTCTGGCCATTCTCCTCTGACCTCTGGCATCAACAAGGCATTTGCGCCCACAGAACTCACTGGATATTTTCTCCTTTTCCGACCATTCTCTGTAAACCCTAGAGATGGTTGTGCGTGAAAATCCCAGTAGATCAGCAGTTTCTGAAATACACCAGCCCGTCTGGCACCAACAACCATGCCATGTTCAAAGTCACTTAAATCCCCTTTCCTTCCCATTCTGATGCTCGGTTTAAACTGCGGCAGATCGTCTTGACCATGTCTACATGCCTAAATGCATTGAGTTGCTGACATGTGATTGGCTGATTAGAAATTTGCTTTAACGAGCAGTTGGACAGGTGTACCTAATAAAGTGGCCGGTGAATTTATATGCACAATGCAAAGTGTGCTTAATAAATATGTCTGAACTTCACTGCATTGTGCATTAAACTGCATTGTAAAGTATACTTACATTTGTTACTTATACTTGCATATCAGACTAAATTTTAAACATCAGCAGAGTAAATTCAGTTCATATTAAAGCTTCTCTGATTGAAATATAGATGAAAAAACTGATTTATGGTAACCTTTAATACGGCTTTGTCAAAAAAAAATAGCACAAATGTAGAGAACGCTTTAATGTCTCAAACATTAAATACACAAAAAAAAACACAAACAATGAAACAGCGATGCATCAGTCCAGAGTGATAAAATCCAAAATCTTTGCTCCAAAAGATTCCTTATTGTATTCACCTGTTGGTTTTGAGGTTTGATAACCTGTCAGAGGCGTCATCAATACACAGAGATGTCCATCATGTTTCCATATCTGGGATCTGCAGCTGAGATTTGAGGTTTTTGTCCATCAGCATTAAACTCTGTACAGCCAAACTCCTGCAGTCGGAGTCACAGTCGCTCTCTGCCACATCTGCACACACAAAACCCTCCATCACTCACATACACACAGATCAAGACTAAGCTATTCGCCCTCCTGTGAAATCTTATGTAATTTTCAAATATTTCCCAAGTGCTGTCTAATGGAAAGAAGATTTTTTTTTTATTACAGAAGAGATTTATTAACCAATTTCTTTTGTTATTTCTTCTTAAATGTCACTTTAAGCTGAATACTAGTATCTTGCTAAATCTGTGAAATATTATGTACTGTCATCATGGCGTCAAGACAAAACAAATGAGTTATTAGAAATTAGTTTATTAAATTAGAACATGCTCAATAATGTTCATCTCTGGTGACTGGGCTGGCCAATCCTTGACCTTCTTTGCTTTCAGGAACTTTGATGTGGAGGCTGAAGTATGAGAAGGAGCGCTATCCTGCTGAAGAATTTGCCCTCACCTGTGGTTTGTAATGTAATGGGCAGCACAAATGTCTTGATACCTCAGGCTGTTGATGTTGCAGATCTCTTGCACGCCCCCATACTGAATGTAACCCCAAACCATGATTTTTTCCTTAACCAAACTTGACTCATTTCTATGAGAATCTTGGGTCCATGCGGGTTCCAGTAGGTCTTCTGCAGTATTTGTGATGATTGGGATGGAGTTCAACAGATGATTCATCAGAAAAATCGACCTTCTACCACTTTTCCAAATGATGAACTAGAAGTCAAGTTATTATTTGCTGCTCTTACAACTGGGATTGACAATAAGACTTTTGTCAGGTAGTGTATTAAAAGAATAAAATTTCACAGGAGGGCTAATAATTTTGTCTTCCACAGTCCAATACCTGCGAGCCAGGCTCTGGTCTCCATCAGATCATCACCCAGTTCTGTAAGCAGGTTCTCACTGGGCATGCTCAAAAACACAGCGCAAACAGCAAACATAACACCCCTCCTCACCATCCTACAGATCAAAGAGAGAGAGAGAGAGAGAGAGAGAAAGAGTGAGAGAGTGTGTACGAAATATATATAATAATTATATACAGTACATAATATAATGCATCATATAAGACTTACTGGTCAGTGTGGAAGCGAACGGCCCAAACAAAGTCCAGCAGAGCTCTGCCCATCTGAGACACAGCCTGAGGAAATAAGCATTCATACAATCTTACTCCTAATAGAAAGATATACAATTGAGATTTTTTCCTGAACAAGTTTTTCCATTTTTTTTACCTTTCTGGAGGGGTCACATATCTTAGCTTAGCATAATTTGTATTTCAAGAGTTCCCACTTAGAAATGCTTGGCGTTAATAGCAGGTTTGGCATGCTGTCCCGGGAGAGAACCCTGAGCTCGGAGATCCTTGAGCCCAAGGCTCCCGCGCGGTCAATAAGCATATAAGGGGATCCGAGATCAGGTAGGTCTCGAGAGCTCCCTCTTAAGCCTAGTTCACACTACAGGATTTTAAACATCGGCAGATCGCTGTGCAGTTCACACTACATGACTTGATTTTGTGTCTTTTAATCACTGTGGTGTTCACACTACGTAAATGATCCACAAGAGGGGGGTCACACTCTACATGATCTGACAACAACTCGTTCGCCAACAGTTCAATCAAGCTACCAAACCACAGCCAATGAAATTTTGAGGGAGGAGTCATCAGAAAAAGCTGAACACTGTTGGCTGCTTGTGTGCTGATTACATCACTGACAGCGCTTCAAGCTTTCAAGGGAGCATTTAAAAACATCATCAGTCAGCTGATGCATCAGCGGATCAATCGCTCATCTGCAAAGTTCAAGTAGAAAGATACACAGAGAGTTTTTAATTTTTGTAATTTTATAACTCTTTGAAATAAAACTAACATATCTATAACACTCTGAAGTTTCCTAAATATCTGTGTATGTCTTTCTAACATTGTTATTTTTTTAAATGACAAAACAGTAAAGAACTGAGCATGTCTACCTTTAATTACCATATTGGTCAAAACGACTGAATGCATATCTGCTACTTTTCGCTGTGACTTTATATATGCATGTATTTCTTTACCTCGCAACTTCCTGCTAAAATAAACAAAACTTTCTAATAGCAAAAACATAAATTTACTTCAGATATATATTTCAAAACAGCATATTCTGTGCCGCGAAATAGCTCCTGTTAGAAAGTGAAAATGAAAGCGAGGCTCAGACCTTTGCATGTTATAGTATCACAAACTACATGTTTATAGGCTGTATTACCAAAAAAGATAATATTTTTAGGGTAATGCGGTCATAAAATATGATGACAGACATTCAAAGCTTTATTTTAATATCGCAATAGAAGGTTTGAATGTAAATATGATGTGAGAAAGGTCAGAATTACCATTATGGTAATTCTAATAGTTGCAGAATTCTAGTTCCACTGTTAATATAGCCTACTCTCATGTCCGTGTTAACACAGAATGAAGCGAGTGCATCGATGTCCATTCTGGCCAATCACAGGCGTTTCTGTTCAGCTCCTGAACACACGGCCATTCAGCTCATGCTGATATGCTCTCTCATTGGCTGCAGCTCGTCACTACATCTGACCACACGTGGGGTCGAGTCGGCCGACTGCTCTGGAATATTCAGCATGCTAAATATTGGATTTCCGTCTGCGAGGTGTCGGCGACGCTTCAGCGAGCCTCTTTGACGCGTTGTTCAGTAGTTCACACATAAAGACTGCCGAGCGCCGTGCACCCGCAGATTTTTCCCCGATCACAGCCCGATCTGTCGGCGAGCTTGTTAACTTCCAAACCGGGCTCAAATCAGGCTTAAAATCCTGTAGTGTGAACTAGGCATTAGAAAAGGGAGGAAAAGGAGGAGATGGGGTGGAAGGGGGGATTCTTCCAAAACGAAGATAGAGCAGTAGGGGAAAAACGATCTATTTATTGTAAGCTTGGATCACTCTGATTGGATTATTACTGATTACAGATGAGCAGCCAGTCGTGCTCAATCATATCACATGCTCCTCTCAAAATTAGTTTATGAAACTTCACTTAATCAGATTTGGCAATTAGCATTACGTTAAAAAAAAATTTTTTTTTTTGTTGATAATTTTAATGCCTATTTAATCCTATTTAAAGTAGCAAAATCACTGCGTTCATTTCTAATGATTACTGAACTTCAATGTAAAGTAAACTTTACATCTTGTCATTTCACTTTAACACTTACGAAACATTTATAAACAGTCAAATTAAGTGTATATGTGTACTGTACATAAGTTGAAGGTGTATAATGGCGAATCTTTTTTTGCACAGTACTTGTCTATTTGCATCTATATCTGTGTGTAATGTGTATTTGACATATTTATTGTCTAGTTATGTCCAGACTATAATTAAATGTAAATTGTCTTAAAAACACGTCATTGTATTTGGCACTTTATTATGTATATTTGTATCCTGGATATTGTATTGAATGTATGTCACTGTATTGCACCTAGAATAGCAAAGTCACATAGCGGTATGATGCATGAATGTGCTCCACGCAGGTTTTTGCATCCTGTTTATATACACTATAAAGAGCAGCTACGCTAATTATTCTCTTTATGCTCTATTTCCATCTGGGGATACTCATCCCGAGGCCCCAGAGATTATCCCGCGCCACAGATGCCATCCAAGACCTGTGAAGAGATGATTCCAAGGTTTCTATAATCCCGGACCAGGCCGTATTCTGAGTAGCAGCTGTGGTGGTCATGGAGGAGTGGAGAGCATGCGTCTGATTCCTGTGACCTCAAGGGACAGACGAGTCTTCGCTGACGTTCAGCATTCTCCAGCGCCTAGACTGCAGCTCTGCACAAGACGTTTGGCCATAGGAGAAATGGTCGTGCCTATCTGAGCCTGGTTTCTCTCGAGGTTTTTATCCTTCACTTTCGCCAATTGGTGAAGTTTTTTCCACGCCGCTGTCGCCACTGGCTGGCATGGTTCGGGACTTGTAGAGCTGGGCATCGATGGATTACTCTTCAGTGTTTGGACTCTCAGCATTGAATATTAAACCACACTGAACTGAACTAAACTTAAACTGTTTCAATTCACTACAATCGCCTATGTTACGCTGCTTTGACACAATCTACATTGTAAAAGCGCTAGAGAAATAAAGATGAATTGAGTTGGATTTTGCACTGTCTGGAGCCTGCACCTAAACTTTTCACTCATCATAGCACACATTCTGCCAGTGATGTGACATTCATTCATGTTCCTTCGGCTTAGTCCGATTATCAGGGGTCACCACAGCGGAATGAACTGCCAACTATTCAGCATATGTTTTATGCAGCGGATACCCTTCGAGCCAAAACCCAGTACTGGATAACAACATGCACTCATATTCACACACACACACACTCATGCACTAAGGCCAATCTAGTTCAGCAATTCCCCTATAGCGCATGTGTTTGGACTGTGGGGGAAACCAGAGCACCCGGAGTAAACCCACGCCAACACGGGGAGAACATGCAAACTCCACACAGAAATGCCAACTGACCAAGCTGGGACTCGAACCAGCGACCTTCTTGCTATGAGGTGACAGTGCTAACCACTGAGCCGGTGACGAGACAATAAAAGTGATTTGATTTAAATTTTTCTGGTTTAGACTGTTATGGATACAGTGTTTCTACTTCTAGTGTGTGTGTGTTTGTACCGGTGCATTGACGGCCAAATGCATGAGCAGCCCAAGAGTGTGCAGCAGCCGTCCCAACACCAGGTGATCACCGCCCAGGAGGTCAAAGGTCGTCTGCGGCCTATAAAAAAACATAAAAGCCCTGCCATATTGTCTTTGGAAATCAACATACTGTGAGCTGAAGAAAACATGTGCATGTAAACAGACCTGTCATAGCTCCTGAGCAGCGGGAAGAAGAAATATCCAGCGACCGGAGCGTAACGGTTGGGAACGGCTTTAACGGGCTGAGTGACACCCTGAACACAATGCATTATTAGACACCACAGAAGGAGATAGTTTATCTAAAAATAAAAATGGGCGTTTGAGGTCACTTACAGTTGAAGTCAGAATTATTCGCCCTCCTGTCAATTTATTTTTATTTTTTTTATATTTCTCTAAATGATGTTTAACAGAGCAAGGAATTTTTCACAGTATTTCCTATAATATTTTTTCTTCTGGAGAAAGTCTTATTTGTTTTATTTCAGCTAGAATAAAAGCAGTTTTAAATTTTTTAAACCATTTTAAGGTCAAAATTATTAGCCCCCTTAAGCTTTATTATTGTTTTCGATTGTCTACTGAACAAACCACTGTTAAACAATAGCTATGTTTCTATCCAAAAATGCTAACTAACTTTATGCGCAAAACTGGAACATCGCATATAAGATGTGCGAATAAAGCAGCGTTTCCAAGTCAAAGAGAACAGAATTGTCACTTCCTGATTAACTGGCTCTAAATATCAACAGTAAAAATGAAATTTGCAGTGGTAGGAGAAGCTGCGTGAATCTCTTCCTCATTTAATAAATGACTTGCACCCAGGGGCGGATTTAGTGATTTGGGGCCCCTAAGCAATTCCAGCTATGCGGCCCAAAAGCTCTAAAATGCACCTTTTGTACTTTCATTTATTTTTAATTGATTTATTTTGCTGTTTTTTTTTTCTTATATCACTCAATCACTCCTTTTCTCCATTTTGTCTTAATGCAAAATAATAATAACAACAAGTAAGGCATCTTGTAAAACTTTTTAAATGATTTGTTTTCCTAAAATTAATTCATAACTAACAATTATATATAAGCCATTTCGTTTTTAAAACTAAATCTTTACCTAATTTGACTGCTGGACTTCTCCATGATTGAGGGTGGGGGACACATTTGCGCAGATGTAATAAACATTAAACTTTCATTTTTTTAGACACTCATCATACAAAATATGACAGAAAATGATGTTATATATAATTTATAGGTATAATTTATACTTCTAAGTATTTATTTGGGGGCCCTCAGATTTCCTGGGGCCCTAAGCGGCCGCTTATCTTGCTGATTGGCTAAATCTGCCCCTGCTTGCACCTCAGAAGACAATGCCAACATGCAATGAACGCGTGGTGGCGTTTGAAGGTGTGACACGCGGAGCACAGATGCGCTTGATTCTGGAGGTAATTAATAATATAATAACACTAATACCGAAATGGTTAAGGCATTTTAGGTTGAGCAAAACAACATTTCAGATGTTTTACAATGTGCTCAGCCAGCTGGTTTGTCCATTCACACACATTTTCATCATCACATGATCTCTTATTACACAATCACATGACCTTTTTTAATGTGCATACTGGAATTTGTTCGGTAGAAGTGTTATCATCGTAGTTTATGCGCATCTTTTCTTATCGAATAAAAAGTTTATCCTACTCAGTTCTTATGCACAATTTCAAAATGTATGCGCATCTTGGCGTTTCCATCAACCGATTTTTTTATGTGCATATCCAAATTGCGTATAAAAATAGGTGGATGGAAACGTAGCTAATGACTTGCCTAATTACCCTAACTTGCCTAATCAACCTAATTAAGCCTTTAAATGTCACTATAAGCTGAATACTAGTATCTTGAAAAATATCTAGTCAAATATTATGTGCTGTCATCATGGCAAAGATAAAATGGCACGTTCACACCAGACGCGGAAGAAGCGTCAAGCATGAGAGATTTTCATGTTAAGTCAAAGCAAAATGCGAAGAGACATCCTGTGGCGCGAATCGCTCGAGTTCAAAAATCTGAACTTTAGTGGACATTCGCGCTGCATTAACTAATCCGGAGCTTGCTCTACTAGGGGCATGATTATGACGTAGCGCCTGTTGTTGGTGTCCTGAGGGGAAATCGGTAAAGTCTAGATCGGATATGCGGCCGGTCGGAAGTGCGATATGCACATTAATATAGCAGCATTTTTCATGACACTGTATAACAATAATTAATATTTTTACAGTACTGTAACGGTTGGGTTTAGGGTTGTGGAGGGTGGGTAGGCGTTAAAAATACAATTTATTGGGTAATTTAATAGATAGCATAAATAATACTCGGTACAACTACTGTTATTACATTACTGTGACGTTTAGGGTTGGGGTGGGCAGTAATAAAATACAATAAATAAGAAAATTAACAAATAATATAAATAATTCTCATTAACTTCCGGCTGCAGCTGTATACCTTCTAGAAACCGGCTGCAACTGTATCTGATCTAGCAACAACCGGGGAAATTCTGCTACTGACACCAGACAACAGTTCATCAAACTGGGCTCGGCTCAGTCGGAAGCACCGCAGAAAGCTCTATCATCCAGGTATAGTTTCTGGTGGAGTTCATGAACTCACAGAGCTGGATGCACCTCTGAAATCATGATCTAGTGGACTCAGACACAGTGCCGAACGAATCTATGGTGTTTTTCAGCCTTCCTAAAGCACACAAAGCACAGCTACTCTCTCAATAAAATCTATGTTAGCCATTTAGCAACGAAATTGGAGTCACCGGGCAGACAGAAGCCCTGCCATGATGCGAATCCGCATCTATTGTGAAGTGAATTTGACGTGTGAATAAGGCCAATTTGATGTGCGAATGAAGCAAGCAAACTCAAAATGTTCACGCATCTATTTACGTGCAAACAGCGCAATTTATTTGCACAAGTCGCATCTGGTGTGAACACCCCAAAAGAAATCAGTTATTAGAAAGGAGTTAGAAATGTGTGTTTAGAAATGTGTTGAAAAAAACACTTCTTACCATTTAACAGAAATTGGGGAAAAAAATAAACAGGGGGGCTAATAATTCAGGGGGGGGGGTAATAATTCTGACTTCAGCTGTACATCTTGGATTTATTCAGACTAATGGCCATTAATTCCATTGATTGGTATGGTACGGTACGGTACGCTTTTATGGCTGTTTCCACTGTCAAAGGGTACCTAAAAGCGAATCGTACCGTACCACTTTTTGGGTACCCTTTGCAAAGGGTAGCTAGCACGACAAAGAGTACCAAAAGGCGGAGCTAGAAGCGCAGCTGAACGTTATTGGTTTAAAGAGATGCGTCATCACAGAAGCAGGAGAATGAAAACAAAGGAAGTGCCATTTTTAAATACACAGCCGAGACATTACACCGTAATAATATATGCATATAATAATGAGCCATGGTCGACCCAAGCTCAAACAAACCTTGTTGTCGTCTTAATGAACAGCCACAAAGCCAAGAAGAACAAAATCTGCTGTGTCCTGTTGTTGTTTCATGAGCCCGTCTAAAGCGCGAGCGGTTTCACTTTCTCCAGGGAGCTCGCCAAGTGTCTATGAAATAGCGAACTTCTTGAGCTCATATTAATAACGTGCGCGTGATTATTAAAGTGCTTCTGACATCTAATTCTTTCAGAAAGGGACAAACGTGAGAGTGAAGCATGACAAAACAAAGAAGAAGCCGGAAAAAACAAAGGAGCAAATGATTCTTTCTGCAACCTAAAGCATGAACAAACTGCCGTGTTTAACTATTATCATCACGCTTTGGACTATTATGAACTCTGAATGACGAAACTACTTTCTAACAGAGGTTACATGTGCTGCTGAAGATTACAGACACAGATGAGAGGTTACTGTGGGCTATATGTTGCGTGTTGTTTTTGGACCCAAATAAGGACTAAATGTATGCTGTGTGTAGTTTTTTTGTAATTGGTAACATATCTGAGACTGTAAGGAGCTGTATGTGTTCATATATGTTGTATTTATTTATTTATTTGATATAATTTCAGACGTTACAGTAGGCTATTTCTCACCGTCATTGATCTGCAGTTATAATATAAATTTTGTGAGAAGTGCTTCTCATATGATATGTGAACGACCCGTACAGCTTTACTGTGACATTTCCTTGAGTAAAAATGACGTCGACTGAAACTTTCTGTCGTACACCACGCCACATTAGTACCCTTTTGGCAGTGGAAACGCAAGCCTGATAAAGGTGACAAGTACTGACCCATACCGTACCGTACTGTACCACTCAGTGGAAACGGGCCATAAGTAAATGACCATCAGATTTTCAGTTTTGAGTGCGTTATCTTTAATCTGTATATTTTGAAGGGCGTCTCACCTTGCTGATTCGTCTGGTTTTGCTCTGGATCCGTTTGTCCACAATCTGCCGCCAGTGTGTGATGTCATCACTCTGACCCAGAGCAGTCACTGCTGTGATTGGCTGAGCTCCTGTGTGCTTGTTTGTGATTGGCTCAGACAGTTCCTGTGCAGCGAGAGCGAGGACCTAAAACAGTAGAGTCAAATGATCCTTCAGAAATCCTGCTGATATACTGATTTGCTGTTTGAAAAACATTTCTTATTATTATCACAGTGTTGCTTCATATTTTTGTGGAAACGTTCAGGATTCACAGATGAATAGTACGTTTAAAAGAACATTGATTATCTTGACAACATGGATTATGGCCATGCGGGAAACATGCTAGCAAAGAAAAAATGTTAAATTCATGCCAGAAACATTGAAATTCATGCCAATGAAATTCAAGAAATATGCTAATTCATGCTCCAAACATATTAAATCATGCTAGAAAGGTTTGCTTTCACATTTCTATCATGATTTACTATGCTTGTAGCATGTATACTTGCACAAATGAACATTTCTGGCATGAACTGCCATGTTTCTAGCATGTATAAAATTATTAACATTAGAATTTAACATTCTGGTCATAATCCACACTAATTCATGCTAGAAGCATGGCAATTTTTTGCCAGAAAACCTACATTTTCACAAGCAACTTGTTAATTCATGCTTCAAACATGTTACATCATGCTAAAACGCACAAGCAACATGGAATTTTATGCTAAATACGTTAATTAATGCTATATCATGCTAATTAATCCTAAAGAAATAACAGTACTATGATAACATCCGCTAAAACAGGTTAGCAAATATGCTAACTCATGCTAATTAATCCTAAAAACATGACAGCACGACGCTAACATGTGCTAAAACAGGTTAACAAACATGCTAGCAACATTATAATTTAAGCTAGAAGCATATTAATAATCGTTAATTCTGGCTAACAAGTTATATCATGCTAATTAATCCTAAAAACATGATAGCAATATGCTAACATGTGCTAAAACAGGTTAGCAAATATGCTAACTCATGTTATATCATGCTAATTATTCCTAAAAACATGACAGCACGATGCTAATATGTGCTAAAAACAGTTTAACAAACATGCTACAACATTATAGTTTAAGCTAGAAGCATACCACCAATCGTTAATTCCATCAAACATGCTAATTAATCCTAACAAAAATGATAGCATTATGTTAACGTGTTAAAAATAGGTTAGCAAATATGCTAATTTATGCTAGCAATATTTTAATTCAAGGTAAAAGCATAATACCAACATGCTAAAAACAGAAAAAAACATTCATTTTGATATTATCCTGACCTCCAGAATGTCCAATCTCTGCCTCAAGCTGTAGTTGAGAGCATAAAACTCTGTCGTCCAATAATCTACGACCTACAAAGGAAACAAAGATCACTTCGTAAGATTCTGTGCAGGTCTGCGTGTGTCTGAAATCTGATGTTTTATATGTGGTTTTACCGGCTTTATATCAGTAACGGTGAGGGCCACCATGGCGTTCTGCCGCAGCGAGAGGAAGAGCGCAGTGTTGTATCTGTCCTCTAGATGGAGCAGCACTTTACTAAACTGAACACTAACCTAAAACCAATGATTACAAGCCAATGAGTACGGAGTTTATATGATTTTTAGTCCTTGAAAGTCTGCTGGGATGACCTCTGACCTCTTGTGTGGCCTTCACGTTCTTTCTGAGAAGAGTTTCTGCCACTTGCAGACTGAGTTCAAACCTTTCAGCATCATCAGACGACATTAAACCTGCATAAACATACGGGCAATAAAATAAAGACTGAACCTGGGCAGGTTTTGCTCAGGGGAGTTTTATTGCTAGCTAAAACTATTGTAGATCACCTTCCAGACAGTCTCTGACGTAACGCGGCGGCGCTGATTTCTTCTTCTCCTGATCAGCTGACATGTCGTATGGAGTCAGATCGTCATCACTTACAGAAGAATAAAGAATAAAATCATCTCCAGATAAATGCTGTTAGCAATCAACACTGTATATTTCTCATGTGTGTTTGTGTTGGATATACCTGTCCAGTTCCGATTCATTGCTGTTACCAGGATCTGATGCCACTGACTGTGATGACACTGAAGCCTCAATTATGGGTTCTGGCTTAAGACTAGCAAAATAAAAGTCATGTAATAGTATATTTTACAAAAAAAATAAGGCATAATATGAGGTTCATTCAAAATATTACACTATATTCAAAATACAATCACCGGCCACTTTATTAGGTACACCTTACTAGGACTGGGTTGGACCCACTTTTGCCTTCAGAACTGCCTAAATCCTTTGTGGCATAGATTCAACAAGGTACTGGAAATATTCCTCAGAGATTTCAGTCCATACTGACATGATAGCATCACAGATTTGTCTGCTGCACTTCCATGATGCGAGTCTCCCATTCCACTACATCCTAAAGGTGCTCTACTGGATTGACATCTGGTGACTGTGGAGGCCATTTGAGTACAGTGAACTCATTGCCATGTTCAAGAAACCAGTCTGAGATGATTCACGCTTTATGACATGGTGCGTTAACCTGCTGGAAGTAGCCATCAGAAGATGGGTACACTGTGGTCATAAAGAGATGGACATGCTCATGATGCTCAATTGATAGTAATGGGCCCAAAGTGTGCCAAGAAAATATCCCCCACACCATTACACCACCGCCACCAGCTTGAGCCGTTGATACAAGGCAGGATGGATCCATGCTTTCATGTTGTTGATGCCAAATTCTGACCCGACCATCAGAATGCTGCAGCAGAAATGGAGACTCATCAGACCAGGCAACGTTTCTTCAATCTTCTATTGTCCAGTTTTGGTGAGCCTGTGTGAATTGTAGCCTCAGTTTCCTGTTCTTAGCTGACAGGAGTGGCACCCGGTGTGGTCTTCTGCTGCTGTAGCCCATCCGCCTCAAGGTTGGACGTGTTGTGCGTTCAGAGATGCTCTTCTGCAGACCTCGGTTGTAACGAGTGCTTATTTGAGTTACTGTTGTCTTTCTATCAGCTGGAACCAGTCTGGCCATTCTCCTCTGACCTCTGGCATCAACAAGGCATTTGCGCCCACAGAACTGCCGCTCACTGGATATGTTCTCTTTCTCAGACCATTCTCTGTAAACCCTAGAGATGGTTGTGCGTGAAAATCCCAGTAGATCAGCAGTTTCTGAAATACTCAGACCAGCCTGTCTGGCACCAACAACCAAGCCATGTTTAAAGTCACTTAAATCCCCTTTCTCCCCCATTCTGATGCTCGGTTTGAACTGTAGCAGATCGTCTTGACCATGTCTACATGCCTAAATGCATTGAGTTGCTGCCATGTGATTGGCTGATTAGAAATTTGCGTTAACAAGCAGATGGACAGGTGAACCTAATAAAGTGGCCGGTGAGTGTATAATACAATATATGCTGCAAAAACGAAGCTTACACAATTAATTTAAAGTGAAATTAGTGACATAACATTACCAAAAACATAGTGTTGCATGCTGCCTTTTATAGTTTTTTTTTATTTTTTATTATAAAATCAGATTTTTACCTGTTGGATGTATCACGCTGTTTATCCTCATCATCATTAACAGCCAGAGACTCCATTAATGACTTCAGCTCGCCGATCTCCTCATCTGCCTCATACTGACACACAAAAACAGTGATTTAGCATTTTGTTATAATATAACACTGACAGACAGCATCAGCTATATTAGGCTGCGGTTATTTTAACACAATGTACAAATCCAATATAAAGATACACATGCATTCACTTCTTTAACTGTTTATGTTCACTTAGGACATAATAACTGTTTATGATACTCACTAAGTTGGGTATTTTGACATTTTTTCCCTTATTTAAAAAATAATGAAGGGGGCGGGGCATGTAAGATACTAGAGAGCATTTGATTGGTCAGAAGATTTGATGAGAAACTGAAGTATGAGGTGACGTGAAAAAAAATCATTGATCAATATAGGTGGAAGTGACAAACTGGAAGGTTTGGATGTTTATATCAGTTTTATTCTTTCTAAACGCAAATTTTGTCAATGTTTTGGAGCACACAAGCTGACTGATATATTTTTTTATTTTAATTACATGGGACCTATAAGGGGGATAGAACCTAACACGCAGTTTAAAGAAAATAAAGCGTCAAAAATCAGATTTGAGGTCAAATACGAATTTGTTTTTGCAAAAAAAAACATTTTAAATACATCGGCACTGGTGAGAGAACATTCAACAACATTTTCCACCTCTAATGCAAAACCTAAGATTAGCCGCTCAGTTTATAAAAGAGCTTAACAAGCCAGTGTTCAGCATGTGGGGTCCGGTTGTTGCTAGAAGGTATACAGCTGCAGCTGTAAGTTAACGAGGCTTACTTACATAATTTATTAAATGATAGAAGGGATACAGCTGCATCCGAAATTTTTTTTTAAATGGTCCATACATTTTTTACATATTTACCCACCCCAACACTACCACTATAGAAGTCAACGGTTACCGGTTTCTAGAAGGGCTACAGCTGCAGCCGAAAGTTAATTTATATGATTTATTATATTATCCATTAATTATATTTTATTACCATCTACACCCAACCCTAACAGCCCATTCACACGGGGCTTCAGCGTCAACGCTTGACAGAGGGCGTGTCTGAAGTTGGGGCTGACGCGATCGTCATAGCAGCGTCAGCCAATGAAATTAGTCAGCAATCGGCTACTGTATGAGCTAGTGCATTTGCATACAGCGATCTGATTGGCTGACGCTTCTGTCGGCGCTTGAAAAGTTGAGCAAGTCCCAACTTCTGCAGCGAGCAACGCCTCTAAAGCGGCGCAGACGGATCCACAATGCAGTTTCGGCAAAGCCTGACGTCACCCATTCAAAGTGAATGGGAAGTGTTGAAGCTGACGCCCCGTGTGAATGGGGCGTAACACTTTAGAAGTCAATGGTTACCGTTTTCTAGAAGGTATTCAGCTGCAGCCGGAAGTTAACGAGATTTATTTACATGATTTATTATATTATCCATTAATTATATTTTATTAACATCTACACCCACCCCAACACTACCACTATAGAAGTCAATGGTTACCGGTTTCTAGAAGGTATACAGCTGCAGCCGGAAGTTAATTTATATGATTTATTATATTTTCAATTATACAGCTGCAGCCAGAAGTTAACAAGATTTATTTACCTGATTTATTATATTATCCATTAATCATATTTTATTACCATCTACACCCACCCCAAGCCTACCACTATAGAAGTCAATGGTTACCGGTTTCTAGAATGGATACAGCTGCAGCCAGAAGTTAATTTATATGATTTATTATATTATTCATTCATTATATTTTATTACCATCTACACCCACCCCAACACTACCACTATAGAAGTCAATGGTTACCGGTTTCTAGAAGGTATACAGCTGCAGCCAAATGTTCATTTATGATTTATTATATTATCAATTATACAGCTGCAGCCAAAAGTTAACAAGATTTATTTACCTGATTTATTATATTATCCATTAATTATATTTTATTACCATCTACACCCACCCCAAGCCTAACACTATAGATGTCAATGGTTACCGGTTTCTAGAAGGGATACAGCTGCAGCCGGAAGTTAATGAGATTTATTTATTCATTCATTCATTCATTTTCTTTTAGGCGTAGTCCCTTTATTAATCTGGGGTCGCCACAGCGGAATGAACCGCCGAGATTTATTTATACTATATTATCCATTAGTTATATTTTATTAACATCTAGACCAGGGGTGTCCAAACTTGGTCCTGGAGGGCCGGTGTCCTAAAGAGTTTAGCTCCAACCCTAATCAAACACACCTGAACCAGCTAATCAAGCTCTTACTAGATACTAGAAACTTCCTGGCAGGTGTGTTGAAGCAAGTCGGAACTAAACTCAGAATGACACCGGCCCTCCAGGACCGAGTTTGGACATCCCTGATCTAGACCCACTCCAACCCTAACACTATAGATGTCAACGGTTACCAGTTTCCAACATTCTTCAAAATATCTTCCTTTGTGTTCAACAGAAGAAAGAAACTCAAACAGGTTTGGAACAAGTGAAGGTTGAGTAAACAATGACAGAATTTCAGTTTTGGGTGCACTGTGCCAAGTATCCAAGCTGCTCACCGGAAATTTTAATTGTGATCCAGGTGTGTCTAATCTATGACTGAGACACTCGCCCACCACCATACCCATCCGTCGAATACGCTCTACATTGCTGTCTAGACGACACTGAACACCTCCCAGCATGCACTGCAGCATCTCTGTGAAACAAACCTCAGTTTAATAGTATGAAGGAGCAGTTATTAGTATAATTAATTCATGAAATAATCATCCTCAAGTGGTTCTTTCTTCTATTGAACGTCAAAGAAGATATTTGAAGGAATGCTGAAAACCGGTAACCATTAGCATCCATAGATGAAAAAAAAAACGCTAAAAATACTATGGAAGTCAACGGGAAGTCAATTCCTTTGTGTTAAACAGAAGAAAGAAACTCAAACAGGTTTTAAACAAGTAGTGGATGATAAATAGATGACAGAATTTGCATTTTTGAGTGAAACTTTTAATTCCTTTAAAAGTCTACTAAAGCCTCTACTTCAAGAATGTTTGGCTTTTTCACATATTAAGGCACGCAATATATTTCATGATATCCTAAGAACTGATAAGGGCATTGCATTGACTTCCATAGTAGATCAATCATTACCGGTTTACAACATTCTTCAAAATATCTTCTTTTATGTTCAACAGAATAAAGAAACTCAAACAGGTTTAGAACAAATGAGGGAAGGGTAAATGCCAGAAGTTTTATTTTTGGTTGAACTATCCTTTTACAAGTCTACTAAAACCAGCACTATGTTCGGCTTTTTCACATATTAAAGGCATCAAATATATTTAATAATATTCTAAGCATTAACAAAGGCATTGCATTATTATATTCTTAAAGGGTTAGTTCACAAAAAAAATTGTCAATTTACTCACTGATTACTCTCCCTCAAGTGGTTTAAAACCTTAGTTTCTTTCTTCTGTTGAACACAAAAGAAGATCCTTCGAAGTAAGCTGGAAACCTGTAACCAATGATTTTCATAGTAGAAAAAACAAATACTATAGAAGTCAATGGTTACCGGTTTCCAACATTGTTCAAAGTATCTTCTTTTATGTTCAACAAAACTGGGTAAATGCGAGAATTTTCATTTTTGAGTGAACTATCCCTTTTAAAATCTAGTAAAGCCAGCACTGTTTGGCTTCTTCACATATTAAGGCATGCAATATATTTAATAATATTCTAAGCATTGATAAGGACATTGCATTAATATATACTTAGAGGGATAGTTCACCCCAAAATGAATATGTACTCACTATTTACCCCCACTTAAGTTCCTTTCTTCTGTTGAACACAAAAGAAGATTTCTTTGAAGAAAACTGAAAACCGGTAACCATTGACCTACATAGTAGGAAAAACAAGTAGTATGGAAGTCAATGGTAACCACTTTCCAACATTGTTCAAAATATCTTCTTTTATGTTCAACAGAACTGGGTAAAAGCAAGAATTGTCATTTTTGGGTGAACTATCCCTTTAAAAGTCTACTAAAGCCTTTACTTCATGTATGTTTGGCTTCTTCACATATTAAGGCATGCAATATATTTATTAATATTCTAAGCATTGATAAAGGCATTACATTATTACATATTTAAAGTGATAGTTCACCCAAAAATGAAAATGTACTCACTAATTACTCTCCCTCAAGTGGATTCAAATTATGACTTTCTTTCTTCTGTTGAACACAAAAGACGATATTTTGAAGAAAGCTGAAAACCGGTAACCATTGACCTACACAGTAGAAAAAACAAATACTATGGAAGTCATAGTTACCAGTTTCCAACATTGTTCAAAATATCTTCTTTTATGTTCAACAGAACTTTTAATAGTATGAAGGAGCAGTTATTAGTATAATTAATTCATGAAATAATCATCCTCAAGTGGTTCTTTCTTCTATTGAACGTCAAAGAAGATATTTGAAGGAATGATGAAAACCGGTAACCATTAGCATCCATAGATGAAAAAAAAAAACGCTAAAATACTATGGAAGTCAACGGGAAGTCAATTCCTTTGTGTTCAACAAAAGAAAGAAACTCAAACAGGTTTTAAACAAGTAGTGGATGATAAATAGATGACAGAATTTGCATTTTTGAGTGAAACTTTTAATTCCTTTAAAAGTCTACTAAAGCCTCTACTTCAAGAATGTTTGGCTTTTTCACATATTAAGGCACGCAATATATTTCATGATATCCTAAGAACTGATAAGGGCATTGCATTGACTTCCATAGTGGATCAATCATTACCGGTTTACAACATTCTTCAAAATATCTTCTTTTATGTTCAACAGAATAAAGAAACTCAAACAGGTTTAGAACAAATGAGGGAAGGGTAAATGCCAGAAGTTTTATTTTTTGTTGTACTATCCTTTTACAAGTCTACTAAAACCAGCACTATATTTGGCTTCTTCACCTATTAAAGGCATCAAATATATTTAATAATATTCTAAGCATTAACAAAGGCATTGCATTATTATATTCTTAAAGAGATAGTTCACAAAAAAAATAGTCAATTTACTCACTGATTACTCTCCCTCAAGTGGTTTCAAACCTTAGTTTCTTTCATCTGTTGAACACAAAAGAAGATCCTTCAAAGTAAGCTGGAAACCTGTAACCAATGATTTTCATAGTAGAAAAAACAAATACTATGGAAGTCAATGGTTACCGGTTTCCAACATTGTTCAAAGTATCTTCTTTTATGTTCAACAAAACTGGGTAAATGCGAGAATTTTCATTTTTGAGTGAACTATCCCTTTTAAAATCTAGTAAAGCCAGCACTGTTTGGCTTCTTCACATATTAAGGCATGCAATATATTTAATAATATTCTAAGCATTGATAAGGACATTGCATTATTATATACTTAGAGGGATAGTTCACCCAAAAATGAATATGTACTCACTATTTACCCCCATTTAAGTTCCTTTCTTCTGTTGAACACAAAAGAAGATATTTTGAAGAAAGCTGAAAACCGGTAACCATTGACCTACATAGTAGGAAAAACAAGTAGTATGGAAGTCAATGGTAACCACTTTCCAACATTCTTCAAAATATCTTCTTTTATGTTCAACAGAACAGGGTAAAAGCAAGAATTGTCATTTTTGTGTGAACTATCCCTTTAAAAGTCTACTAAAGACTTTAGTTCAAGTATGTTTGGCTTCTTCACATATTAAGGCATGCAATATATTTAATAATATTCTAAGCATTGATAAAGGCATTACATTATTACATATTTAAAGTGATAGTTCACCCAAAAATGTATATGTACTCACTATTTACTCTCCCTCAAGTGGATTCAAATTATGACTTTCTTTCCTCTGTTGAACACTAAAGACGATATTTTGAAGAAAGCTGAAAACCGGTAACCATTGACTTCCATAATAGAAAAAACAAAGTCGATGGTTACTGATTTCCGACATTGCTCAAAATATCTTCTTTTATGTTCAACAGAACAGGGTAAAAGCGAGAATTGTCATTTTTGGGTGAACTATCCCTTTAAAAGTCTACTAAAGCCTTTACTTCATGTATGTTTGGCTTCTTCACATATTAAGGCATGCAATATATTTATTAATATTCTAAGCATTGATAAAGGCATTACATTATTACATATTTAAAGTGATAGTTCACCCAAAAATGTATATGTACTCACTATTTACTCTCCCTCAAGTGGATTCAAATTATGACTTTCTTTCTTCTGTTGAACACTAAAGACGATATTTTGAAGAAAACTGAAAACCGGTAACCATTGACCTACACAGTAGAAAAAACAAATACTATGGAAGTCATAGTTACCAGTTTCCAACATTGTTCAAAATATCTTCTTTTATGTTCAACACAACAGGGTAAAAGCGAGAATTTTTTTTTGGGTGAACTATCCCTTTAAAAGTCTACTAAAGCCTCTACTTCACGCATGTTTGGCTTCTTCACATATTAAGACACGCAATATATTTATTAATATTCAAAGCATTGATAAGGGGACTGCATTAATATATACTTAAAGAGATAGTTCACTATAAAATGTATATGTACTCACTAATTACTCTCCCTCAAGTGGATTCAAATTATGAGTTTCTTTCTTCTGTTGAACACTAAAGAAGATATTTTGAAGAAAGCTGGAAACCAGTAACCATTGACTTCCACAGTAGGAAAAACAAATACTATGGAAGTCAATGGTTACCAGTTTCCAACATTGTTCAAAATATCTTCTTTTATGTTCAACAGAACAGGGTAAAAGCGAGAATTGTCATTTTTGGGTGAACTATCCCTTTAAAAGTCTACTAAAGCCTTTACTTCAAGTATGTTTGGCTTCTTCACATATTAAGGCATGCAATATATTTAATAATATTCTAAGCATTGATAAAGGCATTACATTATTACATATTTAAAGGGATAGTTCACCCAAAAATGTATATGTACTCACTATTTTCTCTCCCTCAAGTGGTTTCAAAACTGTTCGAGTTTCTTCTGTTGAAGACAAAAGAAGATATTTTGAAAAATGCTGGAAACCGCTAACCATTTACTTCCGTAGTAGAAAAAAACAAATATTATGGAAGTCAATGGTTACTGGTTTCCAGCATTTTTCAAAATATCTTCTTTTGTCTTCAACAGAAACTCAAACAGGTTTAGAACAATTGAAAGGAGGGTAAATGTCAAAATTGTCATTTTTGTGTGAACTATCCCTTTAAACGTCTACTAAAGCGACTACTTCAGTTATGTTTAGCAAGTGCACAGAACTTTATGTGAGATCTACGAACGCTGGAATGAATGTGTGTTTGTTACCTTGCCGTAATTCTTGTACTTCAGAATCGTGGAGTAAAGCCACACACAGTAGTAAAGCTTTACTGACGTACAGCTGCTGTTCGACACACGTGTGTTTGACCGCACTGCTGTTACACCACACCTGACACACACTCCGAAGCACCTACACACAATAATTACATCTCTAAAAAGGACAGTACACCCAAAAATGAAGATTTACTCACTATTTACCCACCCTCAATTGGTTCCAAGCCTTTATGAGTTTCTTTCTTCTGATGAACACAAAAAGAATTTGATATTTTGAAGATATTTTGAAGAATGCTGAAAGCAGGTAAACATCGACTTCCACAGTAGGCAAAACAGATCCTATGGAAGTCAATGGTGACCGGTTTTCAACAATCATCAGTGTATCTTATGTTGTGTTCAACAGAGGAAAAAACTTACAAGTAGACTGGAACAAGTAAAGGGTGAGTAAGCAATGACAGAATTTTCATTTTTAGGTGAACTGTGCCTTTAAGAAATTCATTTGTTAGCCTGGACCACAAAACCAATCATCATAGGTATGTTTGCTGGAACAGTCAAAAATACATTACATGAGTCAAAACTGTAAATATTTATTTAAAAATTAATGAATTAAAATGTTATATTATGGCGACGCAGTGGCGCAGTGGGTAGTGCTTGTTGCCTCACAGCAAGATGGTCGCTGGTTCGAGCCTCGGCTGGGTACTTTGGCATTTTTGTGTGGAGTTTGCATGTTCTCCCCGCGTTTGCGTTGGTTTCCTCCGGGTGCTCCGGTTTCCCCCACAGCTCAAAGACATGCGATACAGGTGAATTGGGTAGGCTAAATTGTCCATAGTGTATGTGTGTGAATGAGTAAAACATGTGCTGGATAAATTGGCGGTTCATTCCGCTGTGGCGACCCCGGATTAATAAAGGGACTAAGCCGAAAAGAAAATGAATGAATAAAATATTATATTATACTATTAAAATTATTATTACTATTATACACTCACCGGCCACATTATTAGGTACACTTGTCCAACTGCTCGTTAAAGCAAATTTCTAATCAGCTCGTTAACGCACATTTCTAACTTAAATAACCACTCGTTACAGTAAACCAGGAAAGAACAGGAAACTGAGGTTACATTTCACACAGGCTCACCAAAATTGGACAATAGAAGATTGGAAAAACGTTGCCTGCTCTGATGAGTCTCCATTCAGATGGTAGGGTCAGAATTTGGCATCAACAACATGAAAGCATGGATCCATCCTGACTGTGGTGTGGGGGATATTTTCTTGGCACACTTTGGGTCCATTAGTACCAATTCAGCATCGTGTCAACGTCACAGCCTACCTGAGTATTGTTGCTGACTATGTCCATCCCTTTTTGACCACAGTGTACCCATCTTCTGATGGCTACTTCTAGCAGGATAACGCACCATGTCATAAAGCGTGAATCATCTCAGACTGGTTTCTTGAACATGACAAGGAGTTCACTGTACTCAAATGGCCTCCACAGTCACCAGATCTCAATCCAATAGAGCACCTTTGGGATGTGGTGGAATGGGAGATTCGCATGATGGATGTGCAGCCGACAAATCTGCAGCAACTGCGTGATGCTATCATGTCAATATGGAGCAAAATCTCTGAGGAATATTTCCAGTATCTTGTTGAATCTATGCCATAAAGGATTAAGGCAATTCTGAAGGCAAAAAGGGGACCAACCCGGTACTAGTAAGGTGTACCTAATAAAGTGAGTGTATGTATGTATTATATGTTATTAAAATATTATAGAATATTAAGTATAGATCATTTTCCATGAATATATTCTTTATATTTCCTACTGCAAACATATCTAAATATACATTTGATTAGTAATATGCAAACAAACTTAACTTTGAAAGTTTTAAAAGGTAATTTTCTCAGTATATAGATTTTTTTCAGATCATCTCATCCATTCCTAACATCCCCTAAATCAGTGGAAAATGTATTTATTTAACTTATTTTCTTCCATTATGACTGGTTTTGTGTTTCAGGGTCACATTTGTTCTTCATATTAAAACAATTTAATACAACAATTGCAAAACTAGGCAGTATATACAGTATGATCACCTGTTTAAGCAGCGGGCGACGCTCTGAATCCACCGCCAAATAACCAAGAACAGATTTTAACAAGCGAGTCTGAGATAAAACAAGAGAATGACAGACATGATAAATATGAAGCATCAATTGCGCACTGAGCAAATATTTAAAATCATGCTAATTAATCGATCCCATTCATATACAATGAGATTGTGGATTGTACTTAAAACTACTTTTAAAGGGATAGTTCACCTGAAAATGAAAATTCTGTCATCATTTGCTTTCCCTTTACTTGTGATATTTTGAAGAATGTTGGAAAGCGGTTACTATTGACTTCCATACTATTTGTTTATCCTACTATGGAAGTCAATAGTTACCGGTTTTCAGCTTTCTTTACTATGGAAGTCAATGGTTACCAGTTTTCAGCTTTCTTTACTATGGAAGTCAATAGTTACCGGTTTTCAGCTTTCTTTACTATGGAAGTCAATGGTAACCGGTTTTCAGCTTTCTTTACTATGGAAGTCAATGGTTACCGGTTTTCAGCTTTCTTTACTATGGAAGTCAATGGTTACCGGTTTTCAGCTTTCTTTACTATGGAAGTCAATGGTTACCGGTTTTCAGCTTTCTTTACTATGGAAGTCAATGGTAACCGGTTTTCAGCTTTCTTTACTATGGAAGTCAATGGTAACCGGTTTTCAGCTTTCTTTACTATGGAAGTCAATGGTTACCGGTTTTCAGCTTTCTTTACTATGGAAGTCAATGGTAACCGGTTTTCAGCTTTCTTTACTATGGAAGTCAATGGTTACCGGTTTTCAGCTTTCTTTACTATGGAAGTCAATGGTTACCGGTTTTCAGCTTTCTTTACTATGAAAGTCAATGGTTACTGGTTTTCAGCTTTCTTTACTATGGAAGTCAATGGTTACCGGTTTTCAGCTTTCTTTACTATGGAAGTCAATGGTAACCGGTTTTCAGCTTTCTTTACTATGGAAGTCAATGGTTACCGGTTTTCAGCTTTCTTTACTATGGAAGTCAATGGTTACCAGTTTTCAGCTTTCTTTACTATGGAAGTCAATAGTTACCAGTTTTCAGCTTTCTTTACTATGGAAGTCAATGGTTACTGGTTTTCAGCTTTCTTTACTATGGAAGTCAATGGTTACTGGTTTTCAGCTTTCTTTACTATGGAAGTCAATGGTTACTGGTTTTCAGCTTTCTTTACTATGGAAGTCAATAGTTACCAGTTTTCAGCTTTCTTTACTATGGAAGTCAATGGTTACTGGTTTTCAGCTTTCTTTACTATGGAAGTCAATGGTTACTGGTTTTCAGCTTTCTTTACTATGGAAGTCATTGGTTACCGGTTTTCAGCTTTCTTTACTATGGAAGTCAATGGTTACTGGTTTTCAGCTTTCTTTACTATGGAAGTCAATGGTTACTGGTTTTCAAGCTTTCTTTACTATGGAAGTCAATGGTTACCGGTTTTCAGCTTTCTTCAAAATATCTTCTTTAGTGTTCAACAGAAGAAAGAAACTTCTGTGTAACCACTTGAGGGAGAGTAAATAGTGAGTACATTTTCATTCTTGGGTGAACTATCCCTTTTTTCCCTATGAATAGGCTCAGTAATAAAGAGGTGTATAATAATGAGTTATAAAGAGGTTTAGAATAAAGAGGTGTTTATTGTTTCACTCACTGGATGTTGGTACTGCTGCAATAAGAGTTTATGAGTGAGAACGAACTGAGCTTTCTTATTGGTCAGCACCAGGTTTCCCATCAGCCTGGACACAGCCGCCGCCCTGAAACACAGGCTCATGTTAAAGGGATAGTTCACCTTAAAAAACTAAATTGTGTTTGATTTGCTATCGTATCTAAAAATGTGTATCTGTATATGCATAATGATAAAAAGCATTTTTTTTTAATAACAAATGTAAAATCAATTTAAATTCTATTGGTCACACAGAGTCATACACAGTATATGCAGTCAAACGCTTACACAACCACTCGTGACTTTAAAGGGCACCTATTTTACCCCTTTTTTAAGATTTCATATTAATATTATGGTTCTTCTGAGCGTACCAGTTTAGGTTCAGTTCAAAACACAATTCAGATTTTTTATTATAATGTGTTAAAAAGTGCCATTTTGGGGGGGGGGGGGGGGGGGGGTGTACACAGTTTGTTGTTTTAGGGGCGTGTTGCTTCACATGAAAATTATTTTCGACTTCCCGCCCAACTTAACAAGGGGGCGGAGCTAAGAGCTCCCCGCTCAGTGTTGCCAGATTGGGCGGTTTTGGATCCGAGTGTGCGGGTAAAAAATAACATAGGCGGGTAGTGTATATTTGGGCAGTTTTGTAAAGGCACGCCCGCCTGCCCGCGATCTCTCCACCCCCCACCCCCACTTTTCGTGAAATCGAGGTTGTTGGGCGGGTGTTTTTGCCTTTCGGCGGGTTTTTGGGCTGGAATCAGTCAGCTACATCTGGTAACACTGCCCCCGCTGTGTATGGCAACAGACAGGCAGACAGAGAAAAGCAACATGAGTGACAGGACCAGCATTCAGCCGTACATGTACGACTCGGACACAGACCAAGCAGAGACTACAAAATCATTTGTGTCTTTGTATAGTTTTACAGCCAACTGTGTGCTAGTTTAAAGCTCCGAGCTTGTACACCAAGACTAATAACCAAGCACACTGGATTAACTTTGACTGAAGGGCATCACACACCGGATGCGCAGCTCAGCGCTGCGACACGGCGCGCACATGACAGTTCATCCAGTTTATCCATGGCAGTTCAATCCAGAAATGCATGCCGCTGCGTGGGGCGACCTGCTTGAGGCTATAACTAAAGGGCGTCATACACCGCATGCGCCGCTCAGAGCCACGACACGGCACACCCGACGCGCACATTCGCATGTTATTTAAAATGAAACTATTCAGATAACGCTCTGTGGCGCGGCAGAAATATGAACAGTGTTCTGAGTCGTGGCTGGGCTGGGAAATGCAAACAGCTGAAGTTTAAGGAAGACGCAATGAAACGTACACATGTATGCAAACCCATCTAGTTACAAACACTAGCGCCGATCTTTTGTTGAGCCCAATGAGCCTTACATCTATAAATAGAGCAAGGGTGTTTCTTTGGTGACATCGCTTTGACTCACACGCTGAAAATGGCGGACGTGAAACAACATACTGAGGATATGGTAATGCGCGCCTGTCAATCAATATTGGTGGGCGGGGGGACCGCACTCCTACGTCAAGTTGCGGTCGATCTCAAAACCGCTCCAATTGGTCCACTGTTTTTATGTTGTTAAATTGAAGAAAAAAAAAAAGGACTGGGTGTGTTTATTTCACCCTAATATGATGGTCTATACACTATACCTACACACACGTCTGTCCAAACAGCTTAAAAAGTAGATTTTTCACCATAGGTGCCCTTTAAAGGTGCAGTATGTAAGTTTGACACCCAGAAGTTGAACTAGGTATTGCTCCACTGGTTCAAAACATACGCATGCGCAGGTTGCCAGATTGACGACATCAACAGTGTGCCTGACTATTGAGCCTAAAGGCTGATTTAAGTCATGTTCTAACTAAAAGCAACGGCATGTGATAGAAGAAATATTCGCCATACTAAAAGGAGTTTTTGTCCTAACCAACACCTGAAATTTATATTGTAAAAACGGCTTCTATTTCTCACTGCTGAACAACAGAAAACTGACAATGATCACCTCAGCTACACCTCATGTGCTTTATTCAGTGTTAAATGCTAATAATGTGAGTTTGAATGGCATTTCACATGACATTTATTGCCATACTACTGAAAGCAGCAGCAGATAGTTCACCTCAGATCTGGAAAATAAAATAAACCACTTGAACTTTAGAACTGTGACTCAACACATTTTACTGATTCCGCATCTACATTTAATAATGTTACAGAGGTTTAATATATATTAATTAGGTTATAAGCCTTATCATTTTGTTGGAGTGCAGTGAGTGCATATTCTGTACTTCTGAAAGGCTGTATTTAAATTTCTGTCGAGTTTTGTCTGGTGCAAACAGCCAAATTGCTTATCACTCCAAATCACCTAATGTTTACGCTCGTAATATTTAAATTATTCACTAATGGAACTCTGAATCCGCGTCTCATTTCGGAGTCTGCTACTGTCTATCAGAGGTCGCATTTCGGTCACGGACGCATGCTTTGAGAGCCTTACTGACTGAATGAATTATGCGGTTTTCCAACAAGGCAACCCCAGGGTGTTGAAATATAATTGGTTAAACTGGCAGTGGGTGATTTAAAAGAACCAAAACGTCGGCGCCAGTGGTGTAGTGGTTAGTGCGTCGACACATGCACTCCGGTGCTCGCGCCGACCCGAGCTCAATTCCCGCCTCGCGGTCCTATGCCTATCCTTCCCCTCTCTCTGCTCCCCATGCTTTCCTGTCAATTCTCTATACTGTCCTGTCAATTAAAGGTGAAAACCCTGAAAAAATAATTATAAAAAAAAAAACAAAAAAAACAAAACAAAACAAAGACAGCCATTCCGGCACGTAACGCACATTTTCGAAGGAGAATATCTGACTTCAGCATTGTTTTTCAGATAAACAATAGTGTTCACTTGGCATGTTTCTGAAATATCTGCAAACATATTGTGGTATTTTTATGCTTTAAAGAAGCACCTTTAAAATAATAACAATAACAAAAAAATAATAATAACAATAGAACCTAAATCATGGAGGAATAGAAGTTATACAATAGAAAATAAACGCAAATGTAACATATTTAAAAACTTTCAATATAAACTATGTGGCTGTAAAAAAAAGTACAAAGTATAAAAATATATAAAAGACAAATATAGAAGTGTTTCTGACAAAGTGCCTGGTGCATAAGAGAGAAAGGAGTGTATCCTAAACAGAAGTAAACTAACTAAACAAGTAAAAGCATTAAGTTTGAATATTTTAGGCAAATTATTGAAGTGCATTACAGACATATGCACACTATAAATGACTCTCCTAAAGTTGAACACAAAAGAAGATATTTTGAAGAAAGCGGAAAACCGGCAACTTCCATGAAACAAATACTATGGAAGTCTATATAATACTATAGCTTTCTTCAAAATATCTGGTGCCACTAACGTAGGTGATTCACTGCCCCTCCCCCTCCCCGATCGTCGTTGACAGCCCGCACACATCTTCAATAGACAGCAATGGCAATTGAATATTTACCTTAAGGTACATCAACAGAAGAAACTGTATTAATAATATTGTTGCTCAAAAATGAATATTTACTCATTCTTTTTCTTTTCAGCTTAGTCCCTTTATTAATCTGGGGTCACCACAGCGGAATGAACCGCCAACTTATCCAGCATATATTTTATGCAGCTGATGCCCTTCCAGCTGCAACCCATCACTGGGAAACATCCATACACACTTGTTTGTTCATTTGTTTGTTTTAATAATTAATTCACTAATCTTCACTCATTTTAGACATGTGAAAAATAACTGAAAAGATATTTATTTATATGAAAAGTGTTTTAAACTAAATATTGATTTTGATTTGGTTTGCACATGTACTTGCTGAATTATTTCAAGGAATAGATTGCAATATTTCAAGAGTAATGAATTAAATCAATTAAAACTACATTATTTCATTTACCAAAAATATATATATAACATTACACTGAATTCATAATATTTTTGTGTGCCACCTCAAGATTTGGTCTGGCTTCCTCTGGCCACCCCTAAGAAAATGTTCTGGGGGCGTCACTGACAGAAGAAAGAAAGTCAAGCAGCTTTGAAAAAAGGGTGAGTAAATGATGACTAAAAAATTTTTTTGGGTGAACTATCACTCTCTAATCAATGTATTACTGTTAAAAACCTGTGTTTAGTCCCACAAACACAGTCTCTTACCCACTGAGGTTGCGTATGAGTCCTGTGATCACACTCTCAGTGCATCTTTCTGGAACGTTCTCCAGCAGTTTCTGCGTCACACGCTGATATAGAGCATCCTCACGGGTCAAAGAGGAGAGCCGAGGGCCAAGAGTCTCACACATCTGAGCTGCATGCAGAAAATACAGCGCACTTATTATTGTTTTAATAGTAGTAGTAGTAGTAGTCGTAGTAGTATTTAAAGAGCCCCTATTATGGGTTTTTGAAAATGACCTTCCATGTAGTGTGTAACACAGCTCTAAGTGAAGTGAAATATCCAACTAAAGCTTAAATCTGAAAGTGGACAGTTCTTAAAACTATTGATTCATCTATAAAAGAGTCGACTCATAGTGGCTTAAATGAATCGTCTTGATAACGAGTCTTTAGCAGTTTCAGCGTGACGTGGATACGAAACATAATGGTTGCGCGCGCAACTTTAAACCTGCGGCCCCGCCCACTAACACAGCAGCAAAGACAAACAGATCCTGAAGTCATGAGTCATGAAGACGCTGTGCTTACCTGGATATTATTGGAAGTGTGAGGGAAAGAAGTGGTTCAGAAATCTGCACGCTCTATCAGTACGCAGCTCATGGATTAGTTTAGGGGTGCGGGCAAAATGAGGACAGTTTATTAGGTACACCACACAGATAGCTTGTCAGAGGACAGAGGAGGAGTGCTGGTGGGCGCTACAACCCCCCCCGGCTGGGGATGTGATCGTTGGGCAAAGCAGAGTACAGGTAAGCCCTGAGATCATATAACACTTCACGCAAGAGGTGCCACAGCAATGATTGCAAAAAGAAATGATCTACATGTTTTGTTACTTGTAACCGCTTGTACTGTATCAGGTTAACTCTTTATATTCTCATATCGCGTCTAATGCCACGTTGAAAACGCAACGCGTGCTGCTTTGTTTACGGATTCCACTGCCGTTTGTCGTTGCAATGGCCACCGTTAGCTGATCATACACACGTGCAGCGGTCAAGGTTCAGAATAGTTCAGCTTTTGCTGCTGAGTGGATTAATACTGAATGTGTGTCATAGAGCAATATGCTGGTGTTTAACTGCACTGCTTTCAGCGCTGAGGTGTCTGAATAACACTGTTGAGAACTGGGTACTGTTTACTGTGGTGTTAGTAAGTTTACTATGAAGCGTGTTTTAAGCATCCGCTGCGATCGGATCCTATACCAATGTTGGTGACCTGGGGGCTTGATAAACCGCGCTAGGCATTTTATTGTCTCGCGCTGAACGCTGTCGACCAATCGCAACAGGCTGTCATCGGTCCAATCACCGCAGATTAGCTTCACGCTAAGGAGGGGTTTGGGAACAAATGAATCGCTGAACAATTTATATGGGAGTCGCTAAGATAATTCGGTAAAAATAAATGCAGATTATAAAACCATGAAAGTGTTTTTTGAGCTTGCATGCAGATCAGCCTGTTGTTGGAGATGCATAAAACCGAAATATGACCCTTTTTAATGTATAATAGGGGCTCTTTAAATTATTATAGTTTACATGAAGAGTTCAGATGCAAGTGTTATCTGAAATGTTCTTATAAAATGAGAATTTGAATGAGAATCCTGTTTAAGTTCAATATTTTTATGGCAAAGAATAGGTTAATTTTATTCCACATGAACACACGAGGCTGACTTCATACACAGCGCTAAAATGAGTACACAGATCTCTCTTTTAAATAAATATTTTCTACAGGATGCTTTACAATAATACATTTCAGCATATACATTAGATTAGTCCGTACTAATCCACAAGCCAAAGCTGGAGCCAATCTAACAAAATAACTGAAGATCACAGTCCCAAAATTAGCACACCCAAATTAATATGTTGGGGAAAAATATGAAATAAAATTTGAATTAACAAGTAAACTCAAGAGAAACATAAAAAATAAACAATTAAATGAATTATTATTATTAATTTATTAGTAGTAGTATTATTAAATGAAACTTACAGCTGTATCCTTGAATGCACACTTTCCCCAAAACCTGAGAGACAAACGCCAGAGAGCAGTCCTGTCCAGCTACACCAGAGGAGAGAGGTCAGATCAGTCAAACCGACAACAAATTACTCTCTTAAAGGGATAGATCATGCAAAAATTACAATTATCTTTACATATACACAGGGTTCATACAGGCACAACTCGATGAAAATCAAGGCCTTTAAGCACTTTTTCAAGCACCTATTTTTATTTTCAAGACTGACACGCAACGTCATAAACACCTATTCTCAGCAATCCACAAAAACAGTCCATAGGAACTATCTATCGATTTATACAAATAAAAAAACCCATTAATAATTAATTAATAATATTATATTAATAATTAATAATATAATAATCCTAGGGTGTCACGGTGGTGCAGTGGGTAGCACAATCGCCCCACAGCAAGAAGGTCACTGGTTCGAGCCTATGCTGGGTCAGTTGGCATTTCTGTGTGGAGTTTGCATGTTCTCCCCGTGTTCGTGTGGGTTTCCTTCGGGTGCTCCGATTTCCCCCACAAAGACATGCGGTACAGGTGAATTGGGTAGGCTAAATGGTCCGTGATGTATGTGTGTGTGTGTGTGTGTATGGATGGTTCCCAGTGATGGGTTGCAGCTGGAAAGGCAACCACTGCGTAAAACAAATGCTGGATGAGTTGGCAGTTCATTGCGCTGTGGCGACCCCAGATTAATAAAGGGAGTAAGCTGAAAAGAAAATAAATGAATGATAAATCTATTTTAAATGTGCTTGTGAAATTCCCAAAATACATTTGGAAAAAAAAAATCAATCAATCAATCGATTAATCGCATCCAAAATAAAAGCTTGTATTCACTCACACACACACACACACACACACACACACACACACACACACACACACACACACACACACACACACACACACACACACACACACACACACACACACACACACACGTTTGTTTTTGTGAAAAGTGGGTACATTACATAGGCTTCCATTCATTTTATACAGATCAAACTGTATATTATATTGCCCTCACCCCACCCTACCCCTAAACCCAACCATCACAGGAGACAGTGTACAGCTTTACTCTCTGAATAAACTCATCCTGTGTGATTTAGAAGCTTTTTGAGAAGTGAGGACGTCACCAATGTCCTCGTATTTCACCTGCTTTTTGTAATACCTGTGTCATACCTATGTCATTATACAGATTTGTGTCCTGATATGTCACAAAAACACGCACACACACACACACACTTTTTATTTGTTTTGTATTTTTTTTATATTGTAGATATTTTTTATTTATATAATAGTTATATTAAATAGTACCAAAATAAATGCTGTCAATCGATTAATCACGATTAATCACATCCTAAATAAAAGCTTGTATTTACACACACACACACACACTTTTTTATTTGTTTTGTATTTTTTTATATTGCAGATATCTTTTATTTATATATACACTATTTAAACATAGTGAGTACACATGCATCATTTAAACAAACTTATATTATGGATGTGATTAACCGCTTGACAGCACTAAATAAAATCTGCGTTGGTGACAATGCATTAAAATATGCTGTGATTGAAAACAATGTATAAAGTATGCTGTGGTTGTAATGACGCAATGGATATGAATTAGTGACAAAAATAATAGAAAATACGCAATGTCTGCAATGATGCATTAAAATATACAGTTAAAGTCAGAATTATTCGCCCTCCTGTGAATTCTTTTCTTCTTCAAATATTTCTCAAATGATGTTTAACAGAGCAAGGAATTTCCTCTAATATTTTTTCTTCTGGAAAGTCTTATTTGTTTTATTTCGGCTAGAATAAAAGCAGTTTTTAATTTTTTTTTAAAACCATTTTAAGGTCAAAATTATTAGCCCTTTGAGCAGTATTTGTTTTCGATTGTCAGAACAAACCATCGTTATACAATGACTTGCCTAATTACCCTAATTAACCTAGTTAAACCTTTAAATGTCACTTTAAACTGAATACTAGTGGCCTGAAGAATATCTAGTAAAATATTATGTGCTGTCATCATGACAAAGATAAAAAAATCAGTTATTAGAGATGAGTTATTAAAACTATTATGTTTAGAAATGTGTTGAAAAAATCTTCTCTCCGTTAAACAGAAAGTAGGAAAAAAATATACAGGGGGCTAATAATTCTGGGCCCTATCATACACCCGGCGCAATGCGGCGCAAGGCACGACGCAATTGTTGTTTGGTAGTTTTAGCTTGACGCAAGCTCAACGTTTTGCACTACACTGTTTAAATAGCAAATGCATTCGCGCTCATATGTGCGCCCATAGGCGTTCTGGTCTAAAACAGGAGGTGTGTTAATGTGCATTGCTGGCGCGTTGCTATTTTGAGGAGCTAAAATAGACCAGCTGAGAGGAGGTCTAAAGTCCAGCGCAGAGCGCGTCACTTGTGCGCCTCCCTTAAACATTGCGTAATACACACAGTATGTAGAGCAATACGCAAATATCTTTACAAATTAAAAAGAATTAAAGGATTAAAATATTAGCTTTTTTTAAAAAATTTTTTGCTTTTGTATACTGTTATTATTATCAGCAGTATTATTTATTATATGAATATTTATATATTTTTTATTAAAAACACGCTTAGATTTGTCCTCTTGTCAGGTTTTAGACCATATGGGGCACAGCATGTGTGTTTGGATATAACTCAGTTTTTTGACCAAACTTCGTTATTATTGTTCATTTATTTGTTTGCTGGAAATTAGAACTAAATTTGGAAATAGTTTTGAAACAAATCTTTGAGCTTAACAAACAAAATTAATTATGTAGGCTAATGGACGTCTGTGCGTACAACACGTTTACTTATTCACGGAAGAGAGTGAAAGTGAAAGTAAAGAATGAGGAGGCACATTCTCGAGCTGCAGATGCTCTGTTTAACTGTTTTCTTGCGCTCAGTTATTCCACTTACAAAGTCCGCCATGCAGGGGTGTAGCAACCGTTGGGGATGGGGGGATACGTCCCCCTCACTTTTAGAAACTTACCATTTAGAAACAGGTGATTAATAATTATATGAACGTAAACTTTTGGATCTCATTCAGCTGTCCCCCCACTTTTGAAATGTCCGCTACACCCCTGCCGCCATGTAAATAGCAAATGCGTTATAGTGCGACACAACTGACTCTTGAAGGGAATGGGAGACGAGACTCTGATTGGTTTATTCTCAAAACACACCTATACCTTATTAAGAGAATAAGCTCGACCCTGTTAGACCATGCGCTGCGGCGCAAAGCAAAATTTTCCGTCCTTTAAATAGCAAAAGTGGATTCTGACATGCTTTTGCGCCCTGCGATTTGGACTTTGCGCCTAGATCGGTAAAATAGGGCCTCTGACTTCAACTGTATGTGTGTTTTCTGTATATGCAATGATTTCACCCCTGAGCTTGTCATACCTCTGAGAGCGTGGCATGTCTTCTCCAGCGTGTCCAGTATGCTGGCGGCCAGCAGTGGGTAATACTGCTGCGGAAGGAAGATGTCGGGTGTGTTTGTGTGTAGATGATTGGAGGTGATGGAGGGTAGAGCTGCAAGGTGGCCAATCACAGTCTCCGACAGCTGAGGAGAGTCTGAAGCTCTGCCCACTTCACACCTGGACCACAACAACACCTGCAGACGAGCAGCAGAGAGAAACGTCTCCAGCGCAGACACGCACCGATCCAGAGCCTCACTCTCACTGTGTGTGTAAGAGACAACATACATTAGCATATCATTAGATAGATCAATTAAAGGGGTAGTTCACTCAAAATTTACTTTTAAATATCATTAACCTAATAGATCGACTAGAGAGATAGTTCACTGTTGACGGACAGACAGACAGACGGACAGACAGACAGACAGACAAACAGACAGACAGACAAAGATGGACAAACAGAAAGAAAGATGAACAGACAGACGGATAAACTGACAAACAGAAAGACAGGCAGAAAGAAAGATCGACCAACAGATAGACAGACAGACAGATGGTCAGAGAGAGAGACAGGCAGATGGTCAGAGAGACAGACAGACAAACAGAATGACATAAAGACAGATGTGTAGACAGACAGACGGATGGACAGACAGAAAAACAAACAGACAGACAGACAGACGGAAAGACAGACAGAGACACGGAGAGACAAACGGACAGACTGACAGATGGAAAAACAGACAAACAAACAGATAGACAGACAGACAAAAAGATGGACAGATCCACAGACAGACAGACAAACAGATGGAAAGATGGACGGAAAGACAGACAGACGGAATGACGAACGGACAGACAGATAGACAGACAGACAGACGGATACACAAAGACAGGCAGACAGACGGATGAATACACAGACAGAAAGACAGACAGATGGAAAGACAGACGGAAGGAAAGACAGACAGACAGACAAACGGAAAGACGGACGGACAGACAGACAAATAGATGGAAAGACAGACAAACAGACAGACAGACGGACAGATACACAGAAAGACGAACAGACAGACAGACAGACAAACAGACGATAGACAGACAGACAGACAGACAGACAGACAGATGGAAAGACAGACAGACAGACGGAAAGACAGACAGACAGACAGACAGACAGACAGACAGACAGACGGAAAGACAGACAGACAGACAGACAGACAGACGGAAAGACAGACAGACAGACAGACGGAAAGACAGACAGACAGACAGACAGACGGAAAGACAGACAGACAGACGGAAAGACAGACAGACAGAAAGACGGAAAAACAGACGGAAAGACAGACAGACAGACAGACAGACAGACGGACGGAAAAACAGACGGAAAGACAGACAGACAGACAGACAGACGGAAAGACAAACAGACAGACAGACAGACAGATGGAAAGACAGACAGACAGACGAATAGACAGGCAGACAGACGGAAAGACAGACAGACAGACGGAAAAACAGACGGAAAGACAGACAGACAGACGGAAAGACAGATAGACAGACGGAAAAACAGACAGACAGACGGAAAGACAGACAGATGGAAAGACAAACAGACGGAAAGACAGACAGACAGACAGACGGAAAGACAGACAGATGGAAAGACAAACAGAGACAGACGGAAAGACAGACAGACAGATGGAAAGACAGACAGACAGACAGACGGAAAAACAGACGGAAAGACAGACAGACAGACAGACGGAAAAACAGACAGACAAACAGACAGATGGAAAGAGACAGACTCATAGACGGACAGACAGTAACATACACTGAAAGACAAACAGACAGAAAGACAGACAGATGGAAAGAGACAGACAGATACACGGACAGACAGACAGATGGAAAGACAGACAGATACACTGAAAGACAAACAAACAGAAAGACAGACAGATGGAAATAGGGTTGCCACCCGTCCTTTAAAATACGGAATCGTCCCGTATTTGACAATGAAATTGCGCGTCCCGTTTTGAATCAATACGGGACGGGTTTTGTCCCGTATTTTTTATCATTTTTTTAAAGTAGCTTTTCATGCAAATCATTCCACATGCTTTTTATGAAGGTGCCTCATTTCCTACTTTTGATTGGGTAATGCTTGATGTCATCGTCAGTTTGATTGGTCTTTGTCCAGTGAGGAGGGCGTGTCTTTTAAGCAGAGTCTGTCAAGTCTTGACAGAGAGTAGCCTAATGGTAGATGCTTCTCCAGGTACCCCTCGCGTCTTAAAGTTTCAGAGTTTAAACGCAAGCGGCTGCAAAAGTACCGCAGAGAGTGGGAGTAAACAAATACCAGGCTGCTGTGTGGTAGAAACTGTTATCAATCCAACTGCACGATTTGTCGGAGAGCGTTCTCTGTGGCTCATGCGGGACGTGCGACAACATGCCTCCGGAGAGCAGCATTCCCGCAATGACAGAGCTCACAAAAATCAATGCACAGTCGGACAGTTCTTCATACCCCAAATCTCTCCTGCAGCACACAGGGTAATGACGGTGACCCAGTCTGTGAAAATCTAGCTAGAGTCGTTTTTTTTTGTAATTTGTTTCTACATAAAAAAATAACAGTCTGTAAAAATTATAAAAATATTAATATTAACTGAGTAAAACCATATCAACAACTGAAATCACAGTGAAATGAACAGCTACAATCAAACTTTCTCTCAGAGTTAGATTTGGCCTGGTTTTCACACACTGGGTCACAAATTGTAGTTTGTATAAATTCTGTAAATGCAATGTAAGTGGATCACGGTCCAATGTAATATTATGATTTGCTTGTTAAGATTAAGTCAGGCATATAAGCATTAATTTATTACATGAAACATTACATTTAATACATTAATAAACAACATAATGCCCATGTAAAGAAAATAAACTAGTAAATTGCAACTTTCCATATTGTTAAATTAGAAATAGGCTATATAAAAACTTTACTAGCTAATGTTTGAAGCTTATGTATGTGCTGTTTCCATGTTTGGATAGGTGTTACTGCAAAATATGACAAATATTTTAGCCAAAATCTGTTATCAATACCACCCTTTAAAATGAGGTTCATTAGTATTTTCTCCTCTCCTCTAGATTACAGCAGCTCAGTTAACACAGGTGTGCCACACTATTAAACATAACATCAGCTATAACAGTGCTGCAGAGTTGTAAAACAGAAAGACTCACTGCATCTGATCTGTTTACAGATTTTAATAAAAGACAGTTTATTTTAATGTCCAAGTGTTCATACTTTCCTGAAAACATATTTTAAGTTGCGATTTACCACCACTGGCATGCTATTGGGCCTGTGATTGGGGATGTGGCCCCCACTGCAGTTAGGGTTGCCACCCGTCCTTTAAAATACGGAATCGTCCCGTATTTGAGAATAAAATTGCGCGTCCCGTTTTGAATCAATACGGGACGGGTTTTGTCCCTTATTTTTATAATTTTTTTAAAAGTAGCTTTTCATGCAAATCATTCCACACGCATTTTATGAAGATGCCTCATTTCTTACTTTTGATTGGGTAATACTTGATGTCATCGTTAGTTTGATTGGTTTTTGTCCAGTGAGGAGGGCGTGTCTTTTAAGCGGAGTCTGTCAAGTCTTGACAGAGAGTAGCCTAATGGCAGATGCTTCTCCAGATAACTTTCCGCGTCTTAAAGTTTCAAAGTTTAAACGCAAGCGGCTGCAAAAGTACCGCAGAAAGTTTGAGTAAACATACCTGGCTGGCATACAAGCCAACTGCACGATTTGTCGGAGAGCGTTCTCTGTGGCTCATGCGACAGAGAGGAGCATTGCCGACATAGATATATTCATCTATGCATTCCCGCAATGACAGAGCTCTTCTCCCGAAGCAGACATGGTAATGACAGTGACCCAGTCTGTGAAAATCTAGCTGGAGTGATTTTTTTTTTTTTTTTTTGTAATTTACTGTTTTCTACATGAAATAAAGAACAGCATGTGAAAATAATAAAAATATATGGTATTTAATATTAACTGAGTAAAACCATCAACAACTGAAATCACAGTGAAATGAATGGCTACAATCAAACTTTCTCTCAGAATTAGATTTGGCCTGGTTTTCACACACTGGGTTACAAATTGTAATTTGTAAAAATTCTGTAAATACAATGTAAGTGGATCACGGTCCAATGTAATATTATGATTTGTCATAATATTAAAATAAATATAAAAGTCAGGCACATAAGCATTAATTTATTACATGAAACATTACATTTATTAAATTAATAAACAACATAATGCCCATGTAAAGAAAATAAACTAGTAAATTGCAACTTTCCAAATTTTTTAATTAGAAATAGGCTATTTTTACTTTACTAGCTGATGTTTGTAGCTAGTTTATGTGCTGTTTCCATGTTTGGATAGGTGTTACTGCAAATAATGATAAATATTTTAGCCAAAATCTGTTAACAATACAACCCTTTAAAATTAGGTTGATTAGTATTTTCTCCTCTCCTCTACAGCAGCTGAGGTAACACAGGTGTACCACAGTATTAAACACAACATCAGCTATAACAGTGCTGCAGAGCTGTAAAAGAGAAAGACTGACTGCATCTGATCTGTTTACACAGATTTCAATAAAAGACAGTTTATTTTAATGTCCAAGTGTTCATACTTTCCTGAAAACATATTTCAATTTGTGATTTACCACCACTGGTATGCTATTGGGCCTGTGATTGGGGACGTAGCCCCCGCTGCAGTATGCGCCCCTTATTTTTTTGTATTAAAAGTGGTAACCCTAACTGCAGTATGCGTCCCTTATTTTTTTGTATTAAAAGTGGTAACCCTAGATGGAAAGGCAGACAGACAGATAGACAGACGGAAAGACAGACAGACGGAAAGATGGACAGACAGACAGACAGACAGACATATGGAAAGACAGACAGACAGACAGACCGACCGACCCAGTAGAGCTGATGGTGTCCAGCAGGATCAGGAGTGTTTGTTCTGCTGGCCCTCTGATTATAATCTCCCCCCAGAGCTTCTTCATCTCCTCTTCATCCTCATTATGTGACCTGCTGAACCAGTGCGAGCTTCGCGCGCTCATCAGCACCTGAAGCGCGTGCGTGTGGTGAATGCGCGTGAACTCTCCGTCCTCCAGGCAGCTCACGAGTGTCCGCAGTGCGTGCAAGATCTCCCCGGAATCCCGGGAGGTGGAAAGAGTAGTTAGGCACGAGCTCACCTGCAGCCGCACCGGCGATTCAGTACCGAAAGCGTCCATCGTAACACGGAGCCGGTGTTTAGATGAAGGTTCGGTTTAAAGCGGCATTATTTTGGGAATATAGTATATACAATTACCGTGGTCATATCATAATTACACGAAACTCTGTGTCATAATATAAATGTTTCAATTAATAAAGCAAAACATGCAAATATTGATTTACACTAACATACAGTACGATCCCAAGATTAACCAAAATAATCCTCTATGAATACCATAATTATCATGTAGGTACAATATTAGTGTACATTACTTGCTACTTTAACTTTGATGAAGGTTTAAAGTCTTCCAGGAGTATTAAAACAAAATAACTCGCAGCTCTAGCCGTGTTGACGTCCCATGTGATTGTGTTCTTATAGATGTCCGTGTAGAAGCAGATGGTCTGAACAAAAGTTCCTATTAGTTTATTATATTCTAGTTCACTAGAAGGCGCTACAGGGCCCTTTTAGAACAACCATGTTATTGATTAAACGTTGTATGTTCAATATAGCACAATGTGCATAATCAGCTCTTATATACATTTATTTATTCTCACACAAATCATTTTTGACTAAAACTTTAAAATAGTTGCTTATTCAATTATACACTAAGCAATTAATATCAGATTTTTTTCATTCTTTTTTAAAAAAAAAATGCTTTAAAATCAATAGAAATTTCCCGACTACTGTAAATACTGATCAGCACTCATTTAAATACGAACTTTTTGGACATTTAGTATATCCTTTATGAAAATCGCAGTTAAACCATGCTAACATTTTCTAAACAAATTACACAGATATATACAAAATTATATATCTTTGAGTAAATAATAGCCTATTAAACTGTAAAACTGTTGTTATACAAAGTGCAATTAATCAGCCGCATGCTTAGATTGTTTTTATAAAATTAAGGTTAGTATTTTATGCAATTATAGCAACCTGATAAAATATGCTAGCATTGTGCCATAGATATCTACACGAGATGTTGCCTACGCTATTGTTGTCTATTAGAAGGAATGCGTCAATAGAGTAGCCATTTTAGTACAGGGTAGTGCTCATTTGAAATGAACGTGGGACATTCATAATCATAAAAATTAAAATCTTACCTATGAAATGTTCTGCCTTTATGCTTTGTTTACTCATTACTACACCCGTACGCAGCACAAAAGTCCAGCATCTTCAGATTGGCTTCAGTCTTGACTAGTTGAATGACTTTTGTCCTGGGAGCCCTGTATAAATATGGCAGCAGTATTGACGCATGCTCAGGGCCCGTATGCGATATCGAGTGTATATATCTTATAGATAGTATATATCTATATCTATCTATCTATATATATATATATATACATATATACACACACACACACACACACTAGATGTCGCCTACGTTATTGTTGTCTATTTGGACGGAATGTGTCGATAGAGCCACCATTTTGGTACAGGTTAGTGCTGATTTCAAACGAATGTGGGACATTCATAATCACAAAAATTAAAATCTTACCTATGAAATGTTCTGCCTTTATGCTTTGTTTTCTTTGTTCACTCATTACTACACCCATACGCAGCACAAAAGTCCAGCATCTTCAGATTGGCTTTGGTTTTGACAAAGTGCGGTTGAATGACTTTTGTCCTGGGAGCCCTGTATAAATGTGGCGGCGCTATTGACGCATGCTCAGACCCCGTATGCGATATCTAGTATATATATATAAGACATATACACTAGATGTCACCTATGCTGTTGTCTATTTAGAAAGAATGCGTCAACAGAGCCGCCATATTGGTACAGGGTAGCTCTCCTTTGAAATTTATGTGGGACGTTCAAAATCACTAAAAATGAAATATTACCTATGAAATGTGATGTCTTTATGCTATATTTGCTCATTACTACACCCGTACGCAGCGCAAAAGTCCAGCATCTTCAGACTGGCTTAAGTCTTGACTAGTGCGGTTGAATGACTTTTGTCCTGAGAGCACTGTACCAATATGGCAGCAGAATTGCCGCATGCTCATGGCCCGTATGCAATAGCTAATGTAGATATCTATGACATTGTGCTAAATCATGCTAGATACATGTTAGTAACCAGTTAAATCAATACTATCTAATGATTAAAGATAAACATGGTCAGATTAATTTCATTATTACTCATTTTTCAGCGATTTTGTTCTGTTTGCTCATCATATCAAGCACTCGCTAAGACATAAAACCTCCACAACGTAGGTATTTTTACTTAATTTATTGGTGACTAATTTTATTTTCACTTTTCTTTTAACCTTCATACAATTATTTGAAAATCTATAAGACCCCGAACAGTAAAAGATACATCTTAGGAGGGGGCATCTTCAAAAAGAAAAGCAAAACATTCAACAGAAGACAATACTGATATCTTTTCATTTATACAGTAACCTTAACAATTAAACATCCTTTATACAATTGTATCCTTCATTAAGGAGTCCATTTTTTCTTTTATTAACATGTATTTATAACTATATTAGCCTTTTAAAGTCTAAAGTGGCAAGCAGAACTCCTCCTAAGCGGTGAAATGTGGTCTTTGGACACTGGAAATGTTTGAATAATCTTGCTGTTTAGCATCAGATCAAGTCAGGTCAGATTCCCTTATTGGCTCCATAAGGAAATGAAGGAACAAGACAGTCGGCGGAAGTTCACAGAAGCCACGCTTTTCCTGCATTTTAATGTCCGTCAGTGTAATTACAGTAGCTCTAAAACAGCCGTATAGACGCGACAGCAGTGCCATCGCTGTGAAGACAGCGGAAATGTCCTCAAATGTTCATCAGGAACTGATCGGACGCAATAAAAACCAAATACTTAAGAGGAAAGGAGATCGTGAAGAGAGCCATAATCCAAAAAAAGAGGAAGGATTGAGTTTCAAAATGAAAAAGCTGAAGAAAAAATCAAACATGCTTGTCTGAGATGAGAGGAAAGTCCAGAAAAAAAAGAGGTCAGTCAAGTGGAAGACGAAATTAAACATTTTGTCCATTAAAATGTCCAAAATTATGAACAAAAAACCAAATAAAGCGATATTTACATCCAACTTCATCAGAGAGAGAGAGACGAAGCGCAGAAAAAAGCACGTTTTTTACACTTTAAAGGTTTTGTGTCCGTGTCCCTTCAGTGCTCGAGTGTCCAGACTTCACTTTATTTTCTTTTAAACGATTGTTTTTTTAAATAGCAAACAATACTTTCTCAAAATAATTAAATGAGAGTGCAATGAACATTTCCAGTGAGTTCTGCACATTAATCCAGAACAGGAGGCAACACGAAAATCCTCAGCGAGAAATCGCGCAGGATCATTTACCTTTACCCACAAAGCAACACTCCTCCGGTGAGCATCGGCCTGTAATGATCCCTTGCGTTCTGCATCATCGTAATAAATAAGAAAAACAAACGAAAGTGACTAACCAAACTCATTTACGAGCTAAAATAATATGCACACGCTCAACCCTCAGGTCAGCAAATGTCCCTCACACGGGCTAACGGTGTGACTGCGTTACCCAGGAATACACTGGCAACTCATTTCTTACACTCAAAATTCATTGGATGCATTGTGAACACACACACACACACACACACACAACACACAAAGAAGGAATGGGCACCTCAATCCCAAAACACAGGGAGGTCACAGGAACCAAAAGACAGGTAGATCACACATACGTACACACACGTGCTGGTTTTGGTGATTTATAAGAACTCTCCATAGGTGTCATGTATGTACTTCATACTGTAAAAGCCACTTATAATAGGCATACCTGCCAACATTTGTCTCTGAAATTCTGGGAGAACGGGAGGGAATGGGGGGGAGGGTGATGGGGGATGGTTTGTCTGAGTAATGGCTGATTTATACTTCTGCATCAAGCGCATGCGTATGATCCGGTTGCATAAACCTCGCCGTGGCTGACGTCGATGCTGACGCGCACCTCTCAAAAAATGTAACTACACGTCGCAACAACGTGTAGCACAAGCTCTGTGATTGGTCTGTTTGGTAGCGGTGATGAGCCTGGGTGGTGTTGAGAGCCGCGAGCCCAACGAAGCGAGTGTTTACAAGTATGGAGTCCCGTGAAGGAGCTCCAGATGGAAACTGTTGTTTTGTGTTTACCTTAGGATTAATGTTGTTGCACGTTTGCCGGTTCCTGCCGCTAATTGAGCAAGATTGAGCTACTCCAATGAAGAAACTCGACACAGGAATGTAAAAACCTTCTTCCAGCTAGCGTTTCGAAAGTGTTCTTGCAGAGCAACACAAACTATAAATGCACGACTATGCGCAAAGCATGCACCATGGGTCACACCAATCACTCGATGCAGAAGTATAAATTATGCTTGATCGACATGACTTGCGCGTAGTCATGTATTTATACTTCTGCGCGCTGTTTGTGTTGCTCTGCAATAACACTTCCCAAACACTAGCTGGCAGTAGGTGTTTATGTTTCTCTGTGTCGAGTTTCTTAGTGGGTGTTTTGTTTTTTCTGAACGCTGCCTTAATGTACAAGTAGCTAAAACTCACTCATTCAGAGGCGGGAATCGGCAGACGTGCAACAACTTTAACCATAAGGTAAACACAACACAACAGTTTCCATCTAGAGCTACTTCACGGGATTGACACTTGTAAACACTCGCTCCAACGGATTCGCACGGCTCTCTGTCATGGTCACACTTGTCACTGCTACCAAACCGACCAATCACAAAGCGATACGTGTCGTTGCGACGTGTAGTTACATTTTTTGAGGTGCGTGTCAACGTTGGCGTCAGACATGGCGAGGGCTATGGGATCGTGCGAAGGCTGCACCAGAGCATACGTGTGCGCTTGATACAGAAGTATGATCTATGATTTAAGGCTGATTTATACGTCTGCATCAAGCGTACGCGTATGCAACGTTTGCGCAGTCGCATAGCCCTCGCTGTGGCTCTCAAAAATTGTAACTACACGTCACAAGGATGCATAGAGCACGCTCTGTGATTGGTCAGCTTGGTATCGGTGACGAGTGTGGGTGGGACAGAGAGCCGCGTGGACCCGTTGGAGTGAGTGTCAAGTCCCGTGAAGGAGCTCTAGGTGGAAACTTTTGTTTCGTGTTTACCTTAAGATTAAAGTTGTTGCACGTCCGATGGTTCCCGCCTCAGAATGAGCGAGTTTTAGCTACTTGTATATTAAGATAGCGTTCAGAAAAAACAAAACACCCATGAAGAAACTCAACACAGAGTAACATAAACACCTGCTGCCAGCTAGCGTGTCGGAAGTGTTATTGCAGAGCAACACACATAGCGCGCAGAAGTATAAATCCACGACTACGAGCAAGGCAGGCGCCGTAGGTCACGCCGATCACTCGACGCAGAAGTATAAACCAGCCTTTAGTAACTGTACTATAGGCGGGGTTTTGGGCGGCCGTGGCGATCGGATACTATACCAAAGTTGCAACCCGGAGGGTGTTACAGATGGTACCAAAAAGCTGAGGATCGGGGGGAGGGGGGTGGAAAATTTCCAGGTTAATTTTTCCAAGACAAATAACAAAACTGGAGGGTGGCGGAAGGTGGGTCTGAAATACAGGAGACTCCCACAAAAAACGGGGGTGTTCGCAGGTATCATAATATGGACTTACCTCTAAACCCAACCCTCACAAGAAACCCGTGACAAATTTTAAATGTGAAAAGACCACGTAAATATGACTTTTAACAGTTTTGAATTACAAGGACACACTGAAAAAAAAGATTAATTGGATTTACTAAATTATTTAAGCTAAGTGGTTGTAAACAATCGATATGGGCTGAATGTAAACAAACTAATCCAATGTAGAGATGTTCAACTTAATTTGTTTGTTTTAATTCAGCTTATATAAATTGTTTGCAACAATTTCAGCGCACATGTCCTCATAAACCACCTCAACATTGTAATATCTAGGACATGATATGAATTTGTGTCCTCGTAAACCACCAAAACCAATACACACACACACACACATTCATACAAGGCTCTAAATCATTAAATAATCTGATCAACATAGTGATTGGACTGGTGGTCTCCTCTCGCCTCCTGTTTAGTTCATAGATGGGATTATTTGACTTCCAGGATGGAGGGGTTGGACTCCATGATGGCGACGATGATGCGGTCGATGTAGTCCTGCAGACGGAAGTTGATCTCCTCCTGTTTGTGGATGGCCTCCATCAGCTGTACACAATAGGGTCAATGTTATAATGAGAAGTGCGTGATTAATCGATTGTCATGCGCATTTTGTCAGTAAAGCCAGATCTGCAATCAATAGTAAATCTCTAGCATGCGCTTTCAGACAGTATTAAAATAATAAAAAAATAAAAGAGAAAAACACAATTTTTATAATTAAAAATACACACATTTATTCGACATAACTTATCTAGAATAAAAAAATTATTAAATTTACATTTTTTATTTCAATTCTACAATTTAGTCTGTCCAGGCAGAATTTCTCAGATCACCAGCTAACTATAGTAGTGTAGTATTTATTTAGAAACAGAACTAGCATACGGATTTCCTATCAGACAGTAAATTTTGCACATATTTAAATTTTTACCTCACAAATCGACCGCGAAGTGTTAATGACCTATCAAATAATAATTCAAGACTTCAAGGAATCCTATTTTAATACTTTTTCAGACTTTTTAAGGAACTGCGGCCAACTTGTTTCAGATGTAGCAACGTTTACCATGCAGAGTCGTAGTTTGCTGACAAGCTACACAATAAATCGCACATGATATAATTGCACAAATATGAGATCGAAGATACTTGTTCTCCAATAATAACAGCTGTTAAAATACGAGTCTGTTTGTAGTAAATGCCGCTACATCTGAGGCTTGTGAAAATACTACAAATAATAACGTTTTTACTCCAAACACACTTTATAACTTCAGTCAAGTCAATCTTTCAGTGAGATGATTTAGCGTCTTGCACTGATTAAGTAATAGTATTATGCTGTGTGCACACATGACGCTATATGCACGAATAAATTGCGATATTCGCATGTAAATACACACGTGAACATTTTGAGTTTACTCGGTTCATTTGAGCATCAAATTCGCTTCATTCGTGCGTCAAATTCGCTTCATTCGCGCGTCAAATTTGCTTAATTTGTGCGTCAAATTCGCTTCATTCGGGCGTCAAATTCGCTTCATTCGGGCGTCAAATTCGCTTCATTCGCGCGTCAACTCGCTTCATTCGCGCGTCATATTCGCTTCATTCGTGCGTCAATTCGCTTCATTCGCGCGTCATATTCGCTTCATTCGCGCGTCAATTCGCTTCATTCGCGTGTCAAATTCGCTTCATTCGTGCGTCAATTCGCTTCATTCGCGTGTCATATTCGCTTCATTCGCGCGTCATATTCGCTTCATTTGCGCGTCATATTCGCTTCATTCGTGCGTCAATTCGCTTAATTCGCACGTCATATTCGCTTCATTCGTGCGTCAATTCGCTTCATTCGCGTGTCATATTCGCTTCATTCGCGCGTCATATTCGCTTCATTCGCGCGTCATATTCGCTTCATTCGTGCGTCAATTCGCTTCATTCGCACGTCATATTCGCTTCATTCGTGCGTCAATTCGCTTCATTCGTGCGTCAATTCGCTTCATTCGTGCGTCATATTCGCTTCATTCGCGCGTCAATTCGCTTCATTCGCGCGTCAAATTCGCTTCATTTGCGCGTCAATTCGCTTCATTCGCGTGTCAAATTCGCTTCATTCGCACGTCATATTCGCTTCATTCGCGCGTCAATTCGCTTCATTCGCACGTCAATTCGCTTCATTCGCGCGTCAATTCGCTTCATTCGCGCGTCAAATTCACTTCATTCGCGCGTCAAATTCACTTCATTCGCGCGTCAAATTCGCTTCATTCGCGCGTCAATTCGCTTCATTTGCGCGTCAATTCGCTTCATTCGCGTGTCAAATTCGCTTCTTTCGTGCGTCAAATTCGCTTCTTTCGCGCATTACAACAGACGCGGATTCACATCATGGGTGGGGCTTCAGTCTGCCCGGTGACTCAGGCTTCATTGCTAAATGGCTAACATGGATTTTATTGAGAGAATAGCTGTGTTTATGTGCTTTATGAAAGTTGAAAAACAGCGTCGATTTGTTCAGCACCATATCTAATTCCACTAGATCCTTTCAGAGGTGCACCCAGCTCTGTGAGTTCATCAACTCCTCTGTTCCTAGATGATGGAAGCTTTCAATGGTGCTTCCGACTGAGCCGAGCCCAGTTTGATGAGCTGTTGTCCCGTCTCAGCAGGAAGATTTCCCCTCAGGACACTAAAAACAGGCGCTAAGTCATAATCACGCCCCTACAAGAGCAAGCTCACGATTGGTTAACATGACTGCTGAAGTTCTGATTCAAAATCCTCAACTCGTGCCGCTTCATTCGCACAAATCATGTCATTCGCACTGCAGGACGTCTAATCACATGTTTGCATTGACTTAACATGTAAATCACTAACGCTTGATGCTTAATCCGCGTCTGGTGTGAACGCAACATTACAATTAGGTAGTCTTGAAGGTAACAGTCTCTTTAAGACTACATCTACACTAACAATACGTATGAAAGCAGCACTTTCATCTAAAAATGCTCCACAATTTGTCCACAATATAATATCAAATTGTTTCTCAAAAGCTGGTCATCCACACAGGCCTAATTATAATGCGCTCATGTTTAAAGGTGCCATATACTGCATTGGTTTAATAAGTTAAACTGTTCTCTGATATCCACATAGTAGGTTTATGGCTGAGGTATGTTAAAAAAATCTCCAAAAACGGTTAGATAAGCTTATTTATCACTTCATAAAATACCCCTAGAATCAAAAGGTCGTAAATGTTAATGAGCTAAGTGCAGCTCTCTCTCACACACACACACGTAGTAAGATCTACACTGAACACGGACAATGCTCCGTGAGTCACGCAACAGTCTGTTTTGTGTTCTGATTGGCCTTTTTACACTTGTTGATTTTACATGAGAATGAGGAAACAATGGTGTCTGAGGCTCACGGTATTCCCATTTCTATATACGGATAGTAAGGGGCGATATAAACGATATGCGATATAAATGATACAAAATTGGCCTACGATAGAGATTTTAATTCTATTGCACTATCGCGATAATGCATGTTTGATGACGCAATCTACCCGCGAAATTAAGAGCAAAGCCGGCCGCGTATCCAATCTAGACTTCACCCCATTCGGTGCCATGCATTGCTTAGCAACGTATACAAAACAATGTAAAGACCGCTTGACGTGAAAGTAAATAAAAATGCTGCTATAGTAATGTGCATATCGCATTTCCGGCCGGCCGCCTATCCAATCTAGACTTTACCAACCGGACATGTCCGAGATTTTGCTTTTGCTTTCGATATTAATTGTATTCATTTTTGCATTACTTTATACGCAAACTTTGGCTGGAGCATCTCCATCTCTTAGCAGCACCAACACTGCAGCAGACAGAGAGAGAGAGGGAGAGAAAGAAAGCAGATTTGATCTGTCAGTGGTGCTCACTGAAAAGAAACAAACTTTTTTTTTTATTTGTTTGTTAAATAAGAATAAGAAATCAATAAGAAATTATTCTGTTGCTGAAGGTCATTAAAGTTATATAGAAAAGATGGTGTTACTTTGGGGCAGAAGGAAAGAATGAAAGAATTTTCTTTATTTAAAATAGCCATGCCTAATACTGGAAGTATAGCCCTAATTCACAGTGTCCGTTCCTTTATTAACAAGACACCAGTTTTAATTTCATTAGGAGATCAAAATTTTTAAAAACCAAATGCTTTACCTTAGGCTGCAGGTTTGAAATTAGTTTTTATTTAAAGCATCTGCAATACACAATTTTATTTGACTAATTAAAACTGGAAGTAATTTCAGTACAGTGTAAGTTCCTTAACTAAAAAGACACCAGTTTTTTTTTGTTCTCTGCAACTTGGCATTTAGGAACCAAGGACTTAAAAGAAAAGTCTTTCTTTCTAAAAGGCACTACATTTAGTTTATTTATCTGCAACATTGTGTTGTTTAATTACAGTTTTGCTTTTGCACAATAAATGTTCTCAAAACGACATGCAAAGTTTCTTTATTTCTTAAAACAAAAATAGCAGTTTGGCTTTCCTAAGGGTCTCTGTAACCTGTTCTGAAATGGTTCTATTATAATTTATATATCGCAATATATATCGTTATCGCAGGAGGCTGCAATGTATATCGCAATATGGATTTTAGGCCATATCGCCCATCCCTATATACGGATATCTTTTTATTCAACTATGCTTAGGTATACCCAGATTTCTTTAAAGCAGAGATCAGCATGGATGTGTGTGATACTGACCTCAGTGCGGGAGACGTTGTTGATCTCTGCAGCGAGTGACTCAGACAGAGACTCTGTAAAAAGGCTCTTCGCTCCCTGGATGCTCAGGTTGATGATCTGACCGTTCAGCTCATCATTCTGCTCCTTCAGACTGCGGTTATCCTGCAAACAAACAGACACAACACTACAGTCATTTAACCTGCTTGAGTCACCGATCACCAGTTTATATATTGGGTCAGTCTGAGCTTTGTAGTGAGTGTGTGTGTACTGGTTTAGCTATACATGTGGGGGCCAAATGTCCTCACTTATGTACTAAATTAACTTGGTATAACCTTAAACTAGTAAACACAAACCAAAAAGACTCAAACAGGTACAGTCCTTAGTTGTTCTTTTCGATACTGTGTTGACTAAATTGAGATTTAGATACATTGAGACTAGGTTTCTTTATACACTTTGAGTTTATCAGTTTAAATATTGGGTCTGTTGTCATTTTCTTTTCAGTCTGTGTTTGATTTTTTATTATTTTTTACCAGGTTAAATGTATTAGTTAGAGATTTTGGTAAGTTTTTACATGGTATTTGTAGTCTGTTTTGTCTGGTTTCAGTCTTTTGGTTCTTAGTAAACCAGTATGAGCCACTGTTTACCCATATTTTTTAGTCACAATTTGAGTGTTGGGTTAGCTTGTGTTGCTAATCTGTGTTTGTTTATCTTTTGGGTGTTTTACCAGTTAGAGTTTACCCATCCGAGTCTGAGTTGTTATTTTTTTAAATCTATTCTTGACAAAGTTGTTTTGTATCATATGAAGTCTCTTATTTAAAGGATAGTTCATAGTCATTATTGATTTAACCTCTATCTGTTCAAAACCTGTTGGAGTGTCTTTTTTTGAGGAAGATATACTGAAGAATACTGTGGAAAAAAAACATCTATTCTCTTCCATGTTTTTTTCTCCCTACTATGGATGTCAATGGCTGCTTCTGTTTTAGACATTCTTCAGAATATCTTGTTTTGTGTTCAACAAAAGATAGAAATCCATAAATGTTTAGAACCACTTGAGTGAGAATAAATGATGAGGAAATGTTCATTTTTGAGTGAACTATCCCTTTAAATCTTGGTTAAGCCTTCCTTTCATCAGTTTGAGTCTACTTCAGTTTGATGCCATTCAGAGAACGAAGGCCTAGATCTGCTGAAGTGTTTTCAGAAAAGTCTGCCATATGCTTCAGATGTTCTAAGGCCACGTTTACACTGATGCATTTTAGTTTTAAAACGGTGTTTTAGAATAAAAACGATCCACGTCCACACTGGCGTTTCACCTAGTGTTTCTGAAAATCTCTTCATCCACACTACACCAAGGTTATTATAGTTAACGAACACGAACGAAAAAACGAAAACTTACATTTTAAATAATTGTCGTTAACTGAAATAAAAATAAAACGAGATTTTTTTTAAAACCAAGAACTAACTGAAACTGTATTGTGCACATACAAAACTAATTGAAACTAACAAAAATTATAGCAAAAACCTCCTTCGTTTTCATATTTGTAAATTTATTTAATACATAACCTTACTGTAAGCCGTTTAGAAGTAAATCTAATTCGCGCTGCAGGTGTTTGACCCTTTCACACCTCAGAGTCTGTAATCCTGCTGCCATTGGCCAGATCGAGCCGGTTCTCCTCCAGTCAGTCCTCACTGTTGCTCCCGCGACAAAAACAACGAATGGACATGACAGCAGCACGGTGACAGCATTAAAGGGACTTAAAACTACTTTAACACATTTAAGCCCAATAATGGGTTTTATTTCTGTATCGCGATCGCGAATTAATCTTTTTAACCGAATCTTCTAAGTGAACCGGTTGAACTCATTCACCAAAACGAACTGAATCATTTGAAATGATTAGCGTCTCCAGTAAGCACTTATACACAAACTACTTACTTTTTAACAAGCCTAATACCACCCTCTGACTCGAAATAATCCAATATATACTCTCATTCAGTTATTAGAACAGTAACGTTGAGAAGTGGTGAACTGATAATACTGCGCATGCGTGATTCAGTGAACCAAACACAAAGTACACGACAGCCTGCTGTGACTGAACTAAACTTGAACAGCTGCAGCGCAGGTAAACCGAGCGCTTAAATGAGAGGGTCTGGTGAAAAAACGTAAGTTTATTTCATAACGGAAGATCGTAATGGAATTTAAATAAGTGAATCATGATTCAGTTGGGTTGCAACACTTTACTGTAAGACATTTTTCAGATCATGGTGATGTTGGTGATGGTATTGGTAGATGATAGTGTTCATGTATCCTCTAAATACAGGTTTCAAAAAATGTATGGCTGAGTTTTTATTATACAATATTTATTCTACTGATTTTGAATCTTGCACCAAACAAATATCCTTATTCAGAAAAAAAAACTAAAACTAATACTGAAACTAATAAAAACTAAACTAAAACTAAGTCATTTCAAAATATAGAAACTAATAAAAACTAGTAAATCTGGCTCTAAAAACTAATTAAAACGAACTGAATTTGAAAACAAAAAGTCAAAACGAAACAGAAACTAAAACTAATGAAAAATCCAAAACTATTATAACCTTGCACTACACCGCTAAAAATGCACATTACGTGCAGCGTATGCACACGTCTGAGCACCAGGCAGTCAGTAGGTGCTTTGAGCACACCTCCCCAGATGAGAGGAGCACATTTCGGTCTGGTCATCAAGGATGTACCGCTGGATCTCATCTCACGATAGTTGTTAAAGGTGATATTTAATTCATCTTGTCTCTATCTAAAGACTCTTTGGACTATTGAATCTATTACTTGTTCTCAGGTAATGTGTTTTGGCTGAGCACATTTGACTGATTGCTTGCCTTTATTTCATATACTGTATACATTTATTGTACATTATACTTTTATAATAGCCATTATTGATTATTAAAACTGATAGCAATATCAATTCAACAAGATATTCAACAAGAGTTTCATATTTTTCAATGAAAATGAAAGGAGGCAGTTATGTTATAGGGTCCGTTTTGTTATAAATATGCATACAAGACGACACTCAAATAAATATGTAACTACGCAATGCCTCAACAGTTTTGGTGTCTGTTAAGTTATCAAAATTATAAATAGGCAGTTCCTCATATCATGTTTTCATTTCGTAGCAAAACGTATGTGTTTTAAAACTGAAAGGTATTAGTATAAACAGGGCCTAAGTCAAGGATGAGCACAGAAAGGTGTGTTTTGACCTGTTTGAGTCTGCGTATCTCCTGCTCCAGTTCGTTCTCTCTCATGTGTGTGTTGTATTCCTGCAGGCCGTTACTGGAAGATCGTCCTCTTCTCGCTTCAGTCTCCAACTTAAACAGCTGCAGGTGTTCCAGCTGCTTTCTCAAGTCCTCTATCAACTACACACACACACACACACACACACACACACACACACACACACACACACACACACACACACACACACACACACACACACACACACACACACACACACACAGAGAGAGAGAGCAGTCATT